>JAYESD010000005.1:132315219-132933171 GCA_036927565.1 Tuctoria greenei | reverse complement strand
ATGTTGATCACTCTGCTGATTTTGCACCACTACCAGCACCAACAACTACTACAGCTGGTACAAATCATCCTCAAGTCACAAGTTTTTCAATTTGTGATGAACATGAAGAAGAAGAAGCTTGTGAAGTGTCTTCTCCCCTTCGGGTCCTCATAAGTCATCCTGCACAACAAATTTTTGGATGCTTGCACGAACAAGTTACAAGGTCCAAGTTTTTCAATCCAAAATCTCATGCTCATTTTGCTTTTGTTGCTTCTTGTGAACCCAAAGATATATCACACGCACTCACTAAAGAATCTTTGATTATTGCCATGCAACAAGAGTTAGAAAATTTTGAAAGAAATAGTGTTTAGAAACTTGTATCTCCACCTCAAGGTCATACTCTAATTGGAACTAAATAGGTGTTTAAAAATAAACAAATTGAGGATGGGGTTGTGGTTAGGAATAAGGCTAGGATAGTTGCTGAAGGTTTCACACAAGTTGAAGGTCTAGATTTTGATGAAACTTTTGCTCCTGTTGCTAGAATAGAAGCCATAAGAATTTTGTTAGCTTTTGCTACATCAAAAGGTTTTAAGCTATATCAAATGGATGTTAAAAGTGCTTTTCTTAATGGCTACATAGATGAGGAGGTTTATGTCAAGCAACCATCGGGTTTTGAAAATCCAGAGTTTCCTAACCATGTTTACAAACTGTCCAAAGCCTTGTACGGTTACAAACAAGCCCCTAGAGCATGGTATGATAGGTTAAAAACATTATTACTTGAAAAGGGGTTTACCATGGGCAAGGTTGGTAAAACTCTTTTTGTGCTTAAGCATGGCAATGACTCATTATTCGTTCAGATGTATGTGGATGATATTTTCTTTGGTTGTGCTTCTCATGATCTCGGTCCAAGTTTTCAGCTATGATGAGTTCAGTATTTGAGATGAGTATGATGGGAGAACTCTCATACTTTTTGGGGCTGCAAATCAAGCAATCCAAGGAGGGTACTTTTGTGCGTCAAACGAAGTATACAAGAGACCTTCTTAAGCGCTTCAACATGGACAAAATGAAGCCTCTTTGGACACCCATGGGAACAACAAAAAATTCTTGAACTTGAAGAAGATGGTGACTCGGCCGATCAAAAAGAATATAGAAGTATGATTGGATCACTCTTGTACCTCATAGCATCAAGATCGGACATACAATTCAGCGTATGTTTTTTGTGCATGGTTTCAAGCTTCTCCACATGCTTCACATCATCAAGCCGTCAAAAGAATTCTCAGGTACTTACATGGAACTCAAGAATTTGGCATTTTTCTTCCTTCTTCCTTAACCGTTTCTTTGAAAGCTTTTTCGGATGCTGATTTTGGGGGTTGTAGGATTGATAGGAAAAGTACTTCGGGTGCTTGTCATTTTCTTGGTAATTCACATGTTGCTTGGTCCTCTAGAAAGAAAAAATCAGTTGCACAATCCACAACCAAATCTGATTTTGTAACTGCTGCTAGCGCTTGCTCACAAATTCTTTGGTTTGTTCAAACACTTAAGGACTATGGGGTTGATTTAGGTAGTGTTCCACTGTTTTGTGATAACACTAGTGCAATTTGCATAGCTAAAAATCGCGTGCAACATTCTAGAAGAAAGCACATTGACATTAGGTATCACTTTCTCCTTGATAATGTTGAAAAAGAAAAAATTGTGCTTCACCATGTAGATATCGAGCATCAATTGGCTGGCATTTTTACAAAACCTTTGGATTTCGCTCGTTTTTGTTACATTCGTAGTGAAATAGGGATATGCATCCTCATGGCTTAAATTAAGGGGGAGTTTTGAAACTTGAGAAGTCTATGTGTGAATCTGAATTTAAAATAATATGAGCATAGTATTTTATACATATATGACTTTGTGATTCCTTTTACATGCTGGAAGTTCTTACTACATTACTCATGTTATGAATTATGTAGTTTTGCCATGACTAGTAACTTGAATAAGTACATACACTATATCTTGTCATGATCGAACTTTCTTGCTGTTTTGAACTTGTTGCATGCTCACAAGTGTTTTTAATCATAAAGAATTAATCAAGCAATCAATTATTCACATGTTGAGCTTTTATGACCAAATAAAAATGAGAAAAGATCAAGAGAATATGCATGCATCACACTTCTTCTTTTGAGATGGCTTATCACTGCACTTAGATATGAACTTGGAAGAAGTTGTGTATGACTAAAACCATGTCCTTAAGCTTCTGATTGTCAAATGACATAGGATTGGCTTGGTTGGTTAGAATATGGCAAATGCAGCATATAATCTCTTGGAAATGTCATAAGATGAATTTTGTTCCTTAAAAGAAATTAAAATGCAGCAACAAGTGTGATGCTCTTTGGTCTTGATATAGTTTATTTTGTGAGATCATGACTTGCTTAAATTTAAAATTCACTTGATCTCTAGCATGGCTTACACTACTTTATGTATCTCATTGATGTGATTGTGTAAGTTACATGATAGTATTACTTGGATGAGCTTTTTTTATATGTATATGTTATAATATGCTCATAACTATTGAAATTTCTCTTTTGAACCTTGTTGAATACATTGTCAAAGGGGGAGAAATATGTACAGAAACATGTATAGCGGGAGAAATATTTGTTTTTAAAATTTCTTTCTCATTTCATTTTCCAACGGGGGAGAAAATTGTTTTTCAAAACTTTTCATGTGAATAAGCCATTGTTTGGATTTTAAGTGGTGTTGCCAATGCATTCATCAAGGGGGAGATTGTGAGACCTATGTGTGTTGAATACATTGGCTATTTCGATAAAAGTTTTGAATATTGCCAAAACACCATTCTCATCGAGGTCGAACTCTAGGTCCGAGCTCCGACAAGGTCCGACAATATGTCTGGCATGCTTTGGTTAGCTTTGGCTAGGTCCGGTGCAAGGTCCGGTTAGCTTTGGCTAGGTCCAGCGCAAGGTCCAATTAGCTTTATCTAGGTCCGACGCAAGGTCTGATTAGCTTTGGCGAGGTCTGGTGCAAGATTACAGTGGTTCTTCTTTCAACTTGCAATGTTTCAAACTTGCTTCACGCTTATGGTAAGGTTTTCTTAGTATTCGTTTGCTATGTTTTTTTGTGTTTTGGTGGTTAAGGCTGTTATTATCTTGCTATGTTTGCAACATGCTTATGTGAGGTGCTCATGTAAGGTGTTGTGGTTTTTGAACTAACGAGAGTCAAGTCGAGGACTTGTGCTCGGAAGAATTGGTTGTTTGTTCATGTACAGGTGTTCCTTGAGGTAAAGACATGGCTGGTGACGGGATCCATTGAACTAGTCTTAGGGAGAAGATGAGGTTCAACTACCAAGCTCACAAGGAATTGTAGTTGAGTTGATTGAGAGGTCATGCAACATGCTTGGGTCAATGTGGATGTTGTTGGAAGGTGTTTGCATGTGTGCAAGGAGTGCAGGGACGTGGAAACATGGTTCCAAGGCATGATGAAGAGAAGTGGACGTAAAGAAATGGTCGAAAAAGTCGAACCGACAGGATTATGCCTCAGTCTGCGGTTGAGGTGGTTATGGTTTGTATATGGAAAGTTTCGAGTTTGTTCTGGCTAGATTTCATGTGGGTCACAAAGTTGAGTTTTTTTAGGAATGTGGGATACGTTCCTAAGGTGTTTGGAAGTCTTAAGATTGCTTCTATCTGCGTATGGAAGAGTCTTGAGCAGTTATGGAATGTTTAGGTTTAAACTGAGTAGGATTAGAGTCCTAGTTTAGTTTGGGTTGGCCTTTGGGCTGGTTATATAAGCAAGGAACGACAGAGCTCGTGGTAAGATGATTTTGAGCTGTTACTCTTGTGTTTCGATCAATAAAATTTGTAGTTTAGAGGAGCTTTTTGCCTTGTTTGTCCGACTTGTTTCAGACATGTTTTTCTCATCATGTTTCTGCACAGCATTATGTTGCTTCGGTATATTTATCATAACTCGAGTTTTACATATCCAATTAATGTGAGTCTTTTTGCGTTGTCTTCACAACTTGATCTTATATCATCTGTGAAATTTCACAGTCACTGGATTTGTGGTTTCTGATCTACACAAGTTTCTTTGCAGTGTTGCATATCTGGTTTTTACTCGGGTAGAACTGATTGACCTTTGTTTGATCTTTCGATCATCACTTGAGTTTTTCTCAATTGTTTTTCGTGATTCTTGTTGCCGTGTCTTCGTAACTTTATTCTCTATAATATCTATTACTTTTGTCACAGTTGAACACATTTAGATCAGTTGCACACACAATTTTTTAATAGATTGATTTTCTGCCAAGGGGTTTTTGTTGCTTCCACTGAAAAACTTTTAATCTACCATTCACCCCCTCTGATAGCTTTTCACGTGCTCTTCTTTCCTACACATTACAAGTCAAGGAGTTTCATTAGCTTGGCAATCAAGCGATAGTCTCGCTGGTAGATAAAATGCAAGGTTCTCACGAGGTTGGGCAGTCACAAGGAAACTTCTCACAAATTAGAATCATCATTTTTCAATAATCAAGGTGATTGAGTCTCAACAAGTCAAGGACAATGACTCAATTGTGATTCGGTTATAAGGGTGTTAAGTAATATGATAAATTTGTAGTAATCAAGATAATGAATGAAGGAAATGGCATTATAAATGATAAATTGTTCATAGCTCAAGAATAACCGACATTTCTTATGTAATTGAACAAGGATACGTATTCTTACTCAAATTTTGTACTCACTTGAGCAAAAATCGGTAAGATAGTTCAAATATGCCAAGAAATATCTTCAGATTTACAAGGCTCGAATAACTTGGTCATGAAAATGTGTTGAACAAGGGATGATACTTTCATGTCTCGAACAAGCTCCATGATTTCCAGGAAGAGTGTTAGCAAGGAATGATGTACACATAATGGAGTGCACACGATGGAATAGAGTGATTAAACCTATTATGTACGAGAAGTTTTCTAAAGCCTGCTAATCACAACTTATATGTAGTGTTGTGATTTCTTATCAAAGAGTCCGGTCTCTCATCTCGCAGTATCCTTACTAATGATCTCTATTCTTCAGTGATTGAAGTTGGCTTGCCCTCAGAACCAGTGTCCAAGTCAGTGAGTTCCAACAGTTGGTTCGGTGTTGATGTAAACATAGCATGATACCTTGGTGAATGTAACACCTTGGTTACTAGGGTGCACTCCTTCCCCCTTAAGTGTCATCCTAGTATGTTCCATCACGTTTAGTAGATTACTTTCATATGATTCTATCAGTACCAAGTTCAAAATTTACTGCTTTCGAAGTTGACGATGCATACTCAATATATCCAACCTCTTGGAGCAACCACGACAACTTGGATATGAAACCTGGACGATTCACCTCTGCTAAGCAAGTCCAATCATTTATCATCAGTAGGAAGGGAAGATCCATGTTTGGAGATAGACTTGAATCAAGTCACATGATCATTGCCACAGTAAAGAATATGTCCATATCAAGTGCATAGCGAACCACTAAGTTGCAACATTGTTAACTTCTTTTCTTTTAGCTGTGTGAAATCTGTTCCAGCTAGACCATGTTGCACTCAAACTCAAATTTGACTATGCAAATGACATTTTCATATCACGGTCCAATTAGAACAGTTGTAGCTGACTCTCAGAAATTTTCAACGTTTACCCATATGGCTCCAGTGCATCAAGGGTGTGAGAGTTATAGTGGTTTAAACATGACAGTTTTCTAGGGCTATTTTGACAGAACCTCCCCTAAAAGTAGGGATTTTGCCCACAGTTTAAACAGATATAATATTTAAAAATTTGAAGTAACTTCCAATTACAACATTGTAACACAGCATATCAAATTCCCATAAATTCATCCATTCAGCAATTACAACTTTCATAAATGTTGTTGCTAGCCAAATCACAAACCATGCACTCGATGTCTAGATTCTGGAATGTTGGAACAGTTTTGACAATAACTGGAATTACACCCTGTTACGAGTTTTAGCCTTAGCGTTGAATAGAAACTATGTAGAGGACTTCTTTAGATTTTCAAAATGTATATATATGACTATGTTACTTTCTAACTTTGGAGATATGGCTATTCAAATTTCAACTATTGTCTGGCTGATTCTGGCAGTACCTTCACATATGTACAATTTTGAACTCGCAATTTGAAACTTTTCTAGGCCGAATGTGAGACAACTTTGAATTATAAAGTTGTAGCACATCTTCTCCCCTTTCAGAAAGGTATCACACTAATTTATAGGATGTTTCTATGAAGATACATGGCAAAATTACACAGGCTGGTCCATTAAGCTTCAGAATTGTAGCAGTTGTAGTTATTGTGCATTTTAATCTTTATACAGTGGTGTTCTGGTCTGGAGGTAAATATAACATTCGTAGGACTGCTTGTTCTTTCCATCCATATATACTACAACTAAAATGGCCAAACCTACTAAGATATATGAACTTCCAAAGTTGATTGAAATTTCTGCCAAAACTATACAGGATCTGCATAGGACACTTAAGGCTTTAGTGAACTTTTCACCATTTTAAATGTGAGAATCTGTCCTGGTCTGAAACAGAAAAGTTTTTAGAAGACTTTTCAAGTTTTCTGAAACTGCATTACACACCTTTGATAGTGGAAAACTCACAGAGTTACGCCCCGAGAATGTTTCAGCAGCGCAGCTGCCAAAAGCACTCCACTTTTCCCTCTTAGGTTGGTTTGAGTTCAAGTGTGGTGGAATCAGGTTAAAGCACTAGCTTGTATACTCATATGTTTTTTCTGGTCGATGTCGATGTTGATGCATCACACAGAATTCATGACTGTACTACGTTCCTCACAAAAAATAAAATCATAACCGGATTACCTCTGGCATATACGTCTTATAGGTGACACAAATTGAGCACTCGCAAGAGTTTTCTACTCGCAATACATTTAACGCGGTTAGTGTACCTGCATAAGACACACAATTTCCATTTCACGGAATGCGCCACAAGGGGGAGCCACATGGGCAGCACGACAGGCAATCACAATAATAATATTCAGTGTCGAATCTAACGCCCTGTATCATTCTTGAGGAGAACATGTCTCGAGAAACATGATCATATTTCCACACCACACGGCGTGGAACCTATGTAGAGCACGAATGGGTCGTCATAGTTGGGAATTTTACCAACCCAACAGATACCACCTACTTCCCCTACCTCACAGAGGCACACCGATGGTGAACGCTGCGTATGGCTCATTGAACATGAATTGTCCAAGAGTTGCATACTATGGCATTTTTACCACACAATGGGGTATCCATGCTTTTGCCTGAAGCACGCCGGGGAGCAGTGTTTTCATATGTTCCCAGAACCATGAGAAGGTTCAGAAACTCATATTAACTCCCGTGCCAATCCACGGGGGACAATCACTATACTACCTCTCATACACGGGAGCTTACCGCAATTGATCCACTTGCGGTGGCATACCTTACCTCTTACCTAAAGTCGAAGCATTGTTACAAAATATAATAACAAATATGTCAGCTTGCCACCGTAAATAACTATGCTCATATCAGTCCTTATGTGGGCGTAGTACCGAATCCTCACTCGTAAGTCTATAGTTTTCAAAATAGGTTCCTTTTTAGGTGTGCTATTCCCAATGTAGCTCTAATACTATGTTGTGAGAACCGGGGTCCTGACAAACCAGGAATCACATTGGGTGGAGTCATGCGATAAGACACCTAATAGCACAACACAAAAAAGAATAAAGAACTCATAACATAAGTCAACAACTTATATTAATCTCAGAGTTTTACAACATAGATTAAATTAGTGGAAGTCTTCAAACTACTCTCTTGAACCTACATTATAGCAGTAGCGGTCATATCCAGCCCGCGGATACTTCACTCTAGCATCACAAAAGAAAGCAGTGGCGTCTAGGGCTTTCATTGGCTATATACTCCAACAAGGGCAAAGCAGAGCAACCCATCATAGCTATCACTACACGGATTCCGCCCTGTTGCAACAATTATACTGCAACGAATACTAAATCGTTGTAGTAACCATGGTCTTTTGGCACGATTCACTAGTTCGTGGTATTAGCATCTATCGCCACAGAACACGATTGTTGAATTAGGATCTGTTGCCATGATTCACTAGTTTGTGGCATTAGGATCTATCGCCACGAATCTGTTGCCATGATTCACTAGTTTGTGGCATTAGCATCTATTGCCACAGATCACGACTGCTGCTTTAGGATCTATTGATACAATTCAATAGTTCGTGACATTAGGATCTATCGCTAGGAATCTGTTGCCACGATTCACTAATTCGTGGCATTATCCTCTATTGCCACTGAACAAGATCGTTGCATTAGGATCTGTTACCACGATTCACTAGTTCGTGGCGTTAGCATCTATCGCCATGGAACACGGTCATTGCATTAGGATCTGTTGCCACGATTCACTAGTCCATGGCGTTAGCAGCTATCGCCACGTAACACAATCGTTGCATTAGGAAAATTTGCCACGCTTCACCAGTTCGTGGCGATAGGATCTATCGCCAGGAAACACAATCATTGAATTAGGATCTGTTGCCACGAAATAACGCTTCGTAGTGTTAGGATCTATCGCCATGACACAGAATCGTTGCATTAGGAACTTTTGCCATGATTCACTAGTTCGTGGCTTTAGGATCTATCGCCACAAAACACGATCGTTGCATTAAGAAATTTTGCCACGCTTCACCAGTTTGTGGTGTTAGGATCTATCGACACGAAACAGAATCATTGCATTAGGATCCGTTGCCACAATTCACCAGTTTGTGGCACTAGGATCCATCGACATGAAACGCAAACGCTGCATTAGGAACTTTTGCCACGATTCACCAGTTTGTGGCGATAGGATCTACCGCCACGAAACACCATCATTGTATTAGGATCCATTGCCACAAATTACCGGTTCGTGGTATTAGGATCTATCGCAACAGAACATAATTGTTGAATTAGGAACTTTTGCCATGATTCACCAGTTTGTGGCGTTAGGATCCTATAGCCACAAAACACGATCGTTGCATTAGGAACTTTTGCCACACTTCACCAAGTCGTGGTGTTAGGATATATCGCCACAAAACAAAATCGTTGCATTAGGATCTGTTGCCACGATTCACCAGTTTGTGGCGTTAGGATCTATCTCCACGAAAACAGAATTGTTGTGTTAGGAACTTTTGCCACGATTCACCAGTTCGTAGCGATAGGATCTATCACCATGAAACACAATTGTTGCATTAGGATCTGTTGCCACAAATTACCGACTCATGGCACGCCATGGAACACAATCATTGCATTCAGAACTTTTGCCATAATTCACCAGTTCGTGGCGTTAGGATCTATCGCCACAGAACACAATCGTTGCATTACGTACTTTTGCCATGATTCACTAGATTGTGGCGTTAGGATCAATCGTCACAGAACACAATTGTTGCATTAGGAACTTTTGCCACGATTCACCACGATTCAATATCGGCTTCTATCTTTTCAAAATAAAATCAAATAGTTCACGTACTGCTAGCTCACACAGTACTTATATAAAAAATCATCATCTTCGCTGCCCCCCCCCCCAATATTGGAGGTACAATACCATCATTGATATATATATCATCGTTGTCGTCGTCATCATCATCTTCATTTTCTGATGGAACTCTATTTGTCTCAAACTAATCACATGTTCTCATTTGAAGAGCGGAAGCATCACCGGTTGCTCCCTCAATGTCATTCCTATCCCATGTGGTCCTATACTCATTTATATCAGTAAGTCGTCGATCATCAAATGTCTCAGCCTCTATCATCTCATTGGCATTATTGTCACTGTCTCCAGGGGGCATGGCGAAAAGGTTTCATGGCTTCATTTTGACAACTGTAGCCCATTTAGGTTGATTTACACTTCGAACGTAAAAAACTTGTTCTGCTTGGGTGGCTAGAAAGTAAGGCTCATACTTAAATTGAGAAAGAGTAGTGTCAACATCTATCATTCTGTATCGATCCATTTTATAGCCTCTGCTTTGGCTCTGACAGGGACAAGGACTATCAAACCAGTCACATTCAAATAATAGAACCTCTTGACTTTTTTCAAAATCAACAGAAATCATTTTCTTGATTACTCTATACCACTCATGATCACCATCCCGAACAACAACACCACTGTTTTGCGTCTGTGAATCTTTTTCCACCTCCGCTGTTCGAAAGAAGAAGCCATTTATGAATGATCGACTAATAAAACGTGCCCGACGATCAGGGCCTCGAGATAATGCATACAAATAATCGGTTACTTCGCGTTCTTTGTGTAATGTCATAATCTGTACACATTAGTATAAAAGGAGTCATCGATAAATCAACTTCAGAACACACATTTGTTCAATATTTCATCAAAGTAAAAACTTGCATGTACTTACTCATTTCTGAAACCAATAAACAAACTCATCTCTATGTCGTTTTTCAATGTCACGAGAATGAATCTTTTTCAGCTCTTCAAAATGCTCACTAAAAAGGGTACAAAATTAAATTAGCCATCTACAATAAGAATGATCCAATATAGTATAGAACATCTGAGTTATATGTACTTGATCCATGTAGTGGCCTCTTTAACATTAGAAATAATATAATGCCTGATGTTATGTAGTTCCACCATAGTAAGTTGGCTCCATTTAAACCCTTATTTAGAATTATCAACTTCTATAAATATATTAGACTCGAGAGAAGGTTCATTCTCAGCCGCAGCGTCATGGTGTTCTGGTCTATTAAGCTTGGTGCTGATGTTATCCAAAAATTGACTATAAAAAGTCATACACTCTTACATAATATATCCCTCAACTATAGAACCCTCCGGGTGAGCTCTGTTACATACACACCTCTTCAATGTACCAAGGTACATCTGAATTGGATACATCCATCTGTGAGAAACAGGTCCACCCAAGTGAGCTTCTTCGGCAAGATGGATTGGAAGATGTACCATGATATCAAAGAAAGCTGGAGGAAGCAACATCTCAAGCTTACAAATTGATTTAGTAAATTGATTGATCATCTTATCCAAATCTGGTTCCGCCAATTCTTTAGAACAAATTCCATAAAAGAATCTTCTAAACTCAGATAAAGGTGCAAAAACCTTTTAGGCAATATGTCACGTATTACAATAGGAAGGAGCTTCTGAAATATAATATGACAGTCATGAGTTTTTAGACCTGATACCTTACGTGCTGTTATGTCCACACATCTCTTGATGTTTGAGGCATAACCATCAGGCATCTTGACATCCCCCAAAAACATGCACAAGGTGGTCTTCTGATCTTTATGCAAAGTATATGATGCTGATGGACAATCATTCCCTTTCATACCCACAGGATGTTGCTTTGGCCGTATACCCATTTCCTGCATATCAAGACGAGCTTGTAGACTATCTTTTGTTTTACCATCCATATTAAGCAATGTCCCCAATATGCTATCACAAATGTTTTTCTCAACGTGCATGACATCCAAGTTATGCCTTATTAGCAATGTCTTCCAATACGAGAGCTGAAAAAATATACTTTTC
This sequence comes from Tuctoria greenei, assembly GCA_036927565.1. Classification (NCBI taxonomy): domain Eukaryota; kingdom Viridiplantae; phylum Streptophyta; class Magnoliopsida; order Poales; family Poaceae; genus Tuctoria; species Tuctoria greenei. Next base: position 132,921,642 of record JAYESD010000005.1, on the reverse strand, counting down.
TTCTTCCAACTATGCCACCTATCTTCCGCAGTGCGCTTTCTCTTATTATTCGTCTGTCCAAAACTCACTTGATCAAAAGTCTCGTATTGTTTGAGTACTTTGTGACAAGAGACTGATGTTAGAGCCTCTCTATTCTCTATCTTGTCGTTGAAAGAAGCTCTGTCTCGACGCCACCTGTGATGCTGAGGTAGGAAACAATGATGACCTATGTAGCAATACTTTCGTCCATGTTTCAACCACTAGGCCTCGATGTTTACATGGCAGTATGGACATGATAGCTTACCTTTTGTGCTCGATCCACATAGCATTGCATATGCTGGAAAATCATTTATTGTCCACAATATAGAAGCTCGCATGAGAAATGTCTCTTTCTTTGAACTGTCGTATGTTTCAACACCATCAGACCATAATTTTAGTAGCTCATCAATCAAAGGCTGCAGATACACATCAATGTTGTTTCCTTGTGACTTTGGCCCAGGAATTATCATTGACATCAACCAATAAGGCTGCTTCATACACAACCAAGGTGATAGATTATAAGGGATTAGAATCACATGCCATATACTGTAAGAAACATTCATTAACCCAAAAGGATTGAAACCATCATACGCTAGCCCAAGTCTTATGTTGCGAGGATCAGATGAGAAATTTGGGTAAATGCTATCAAAATGCTTCCATGCTTTCGAATATGCAGGATGGCGTAATATTCCATCATCAATAGTTCTTCTTTGTGCCAGCGCATGTTTGATGCTGTTGATTCTGCCATATAAAACCTTTGAAGATGGGGAATAAGAGGTAAGTATTGTAGAATCTTGCGTGCTACAAGCATCTCGGCTTTTCCACATTGTAAAGACTCTCTTGCATCCCCAGCAGTACTATTTTTCCATCTTAATTCACCAAAATTTGGGGCATCGATCCAGTAGAGAATAGTCCTTCTGGAATGACACACTGTCATTGACAAATGTATCGATCTTTTCGTAGCTCGGCCCGAGGTCACGAGCAACCTTCTGAACTTTATCAAGTGTATTAGGAATGCAATGGCCCTCTGGAAGCATATATGAGAATAATTCAAAGATCAACTCACATGCTTTTTTGCTCAAACCAGTTAAACACTTTATCTGGTACAACCTCACAATGAAGGATAATTGGGTCACCTTCTCACAACCTGGATACAACTCCTTTTTGGCATCATTTAATAAGTCATATAATGCCTTTGCACACCGAGTTAGCTCCTGCTGGTTTATAGCATTTTCTAGATCATCAACATTTGCTGAAGTACCACCATGATAGTGCCTCTAAGTAGACTGGACAACATATTTTCCATAGCAACATTATTAGAAATTATCTCCTCATTATTTGCTGATTGCTCAACAATTTTTTTCTCAACTCATTTTTCTTCATGGTGTACCCAACAAGTATAATCAAATGACATCCCATTATGAATCAAGTTAAGATGAACATCCTTGCGTGTCCTGTGGCAAATATTACGACATCTCGTGCAAGGACAAGGCTTAGTTTCTTCTTCACGAGTGCCCTAGAATGATAAATTTAAAACTGACTTCATTCCATCCTGCTACTCCTTTGTATGACTGTCTTTTCCCATCCATGCCTTATCTTCTAACATTGCTTCCTACAATTCAATCAGCATTTCCGTAAGAGGATAGAACTACAATAACATTTTGTGAGCCATTGTACCTAGCGTTGTTGCTCCTCCACGTGCGGCGGCCAGCGGATGCTCCTCTAAGAGCATGGCAGCCGGCGGATGATCCTCCAATAGCTTGGCGACCGATGGATGCTCCTCCAAGAGTGTTTTGTACAATCGGTAGAGGGGCCATTGTGGATCGAAGAGTCCTGCGGGCAGGTAGCCAGGACAAAGCGTATGTGAAGCTATGAGAGTAGGCCCAACACTACGCTAGGCAGCTTGTTTTTCGTGGGCTGAAACTGCGCTGAGTCAGTTTGTATTCGTGGGCCAAAACTGCGCTGGGACGCCTAGTGTTTGTCCCCATGACGCGTGAGCCCATCTACGGGCGCCTGGCTATGGCAATTTGTTATCTAAATAAGTTAATGTAGCAATAGGAGTGGTGTTTTGATCAAAATAAAGCATACACATAAAGTCTCTTGAACCGCAACACCACAGTGATATAAACAAAGATTAAATACTAAAGTAGATATAAACATCGACAAAACTAAACAATAGTGTTCAACGTACCATTCCAGGCAACAAACTAATCGATAGAACAAGCTGTTACATAATCCCCAATAAACACAAAATAAACTAATTGGCACATCTAGTCCGCGACACTTCCCTTCAAGCAGTGGTCGCTACCTGTTGCATTTTCCTGTTAGTATTGTATACTATGTACTTTACAGACCGCTTTGGAGGCCCCGCTACGGGCGATCTCCTCTGGCACCTCCAGCAGCTAAAGTACTGTACTAGCCATTTTAGAGCCTACCGACGGTGTGAAGGGTCGTTCAATAATAGAGAATACAGATAGAACAAATAGTTCACTAAACAAACAGATAAAAACAAAATAACAGTTGGAACAGATGAACAACATTGAGTTCATCAACATAAATCATTACTACAAAACAAGAAAAACGACATCATGAAATGAGAAAAATAACATCACACAGCCTTATAAGTCTTTTATATATAGCCCATACCGGATAACACCTCATGACAAAATGCTAAATGCTCGTGTCTAATCCTACAATCTTCTCTACAGAAGACCCTGTAACCTCTCCACCCTTGCTTCCCGCAGCCGGCAACCGTACATGGGTCAACCTGCTTGTTGGCCAGTGACGCCATCAGCGGTCTCGGAGGCGGGCGCGGATGCGCCCACGTCAGATTACGGATTTCATCCAGGTATTGAATCCGACACCGCCTGCACTCATTGTTTTTCATCATGATAGCGATGGACCCGACCGCTTTCTCACCGATGTCGACCAGGCCTTCGACCTGCCGGATATACTCGACGACATCGCATGCCCCGCAGTCGGCTTCATAGCGGAGGAGGCCAAGGACGTTTGTTGCCTCAATGTGGCCGGCCTTGGTGAGAAACTGGGCAGACTGCTGCGCACGATCGACCATAAAGACGAGCTTGAGCCCCGTGAAATAGCACACATGAGGATGGCTGATGATGGCCAGGTTCTCCACGAGGGCTTTGTATCGCCCCGGGTTGTGCCACATCCTCCGGGTCACCCGCTCTAGCGCCACACGCTTGCCCACAACGCCATCCGGACACACTGTATGCATGGCCTTACAGGTGGCACGCATACTGGAGAGGTCGTCCAAGGGTCGTAGGGAGCTTTTGGCGACGCAGCCCGCAATCTTGACCACAATATTGTGCGTGAACGGCAACTCCATAGGCTTCGGCGTCACCGTGGTGCAAAGGGAACCAATGAGGGTGCTAGCGGCAGAGACAAAGAGGAAGCTATAGTACGTGCGGTGAAGACGGAGGTGTTTCTATAGAGTACGCGCGGAGAAGACGATGGAGATATCATATAAAGACACAATTCATCGTATTCTCCGCACGTACTGATGGGGGTCGCGTGCAGTGATGGTTCAACTTCCGGTGGTGGCGGATTCCACATCCGTTGCAGTACTGCAGGTGCATTAAGGGTGGCTGACATGTGAACCGACAACCTATGGGACCCTTGCCTCTCACATGCACTGATGGGATGCGTGAAGTAATGGAACCGCTCTGTTTTCAACATCAACACAAGAATAATATCCTATCATCAATAGAGATAACATACTATGTTTGACAGTAATCTGTGCCAAACATTTCCTGTTTTACAACATGCTCTTTCACCTTAATTCGTACGTACGTACGACGTATGTTTTTCTAACATTTTTCTCTTCTTTTCTTTTCTATTCTCTCTATTCATTGTCTCGACTTTTCATTCCAGTCGTCACTAATCGATAGAACTAGCTGTTACATAATCCTCAATAAACACAATAAACTAATCGGCACATCTAGTCTGCATCACTTCCCTTCAGGCAGTGGTAATAACTTCTGGTCGGAGTAACAGTAATGATTACACCGCGTATAGGGGCATAGGGCCAGTGGTACGTTGGAGTTCTACCAACCTTTTTCTAAGATTTCTCCTTCTTTCTTTTCTTTTCTCTCTGTTCATTGTCTCCACTTTTCTTTCCAGTCATCGCTACCTGTTAGTACTATATACTACTTTACAGACCACTTTGCAGGCCACGCTGCAGGTGATCTCCTGGCAACTCCAATGGCTAAGGTATCGTACAGGTCACTTTAGAGGCCACTGGCGGTGTGGAGGGTCATTCATTAACACAAAATATAGATAGAATAGATAGTTCACTAAACAGCAGATAGAAAACAAAATAACAGATGGAATAAACAAACAACATTGAATTCATTATCATAAAACATTACTTCCTCCTTCCTATATTACTTGTCATTATTAGAACAAGGTTTTTAGTTCATATTTGAACTAGAAAACTTGTTCTAATTATTAACGACAAGTAACATGGGAAGGAGGAAATACAAAACATGAAAAGCAAACATCACGAAACAAGAAAAACAATAAAACATCAAAAAAACAAGAAGAGAAAAACATCACCACTGGATTAATCTGTGTCAAAAGATTTCCTATTTTAAAGTAGGGTTCAACTAGAATGTAATAAGATATTTGGTGCAATCAACCATCTTAAACTGTTGGATTGATCTACATTAAGGTCATTGAAGTTTTTTATTTAGCATCCTCCACCAGGTGGAGGGCTGGTGGTGGTGGTGGAAGGAGTTAAATGAAAAGATGTAATAACCGTAAGATGTAGATCCAACGGATGAACTTTTCGAGCTTGAGCTCATCAAGCTGGCAAGCTCAAGCTTGGCTCATTTAGAATTGGCACAATACTCAGCTTCATCCTCAAACTTTCAATCAAAACTCAATTTGGTCCTTTAACTTTCAAATGGGTCAATTATTTAGTCCATCAACTTCAAACAACCGTTTCACTTTCATCCTTAGTCTGAGTTGGACATCCACTTTGGCATTCCACATAAGCTATATAATCTACCCTGGTATATCATAGATGAGGTATGCATGTTAGTTAATCAGACGCACGTACATATCATAGATGGACATGCATGTTAGTTTTGTACAACATGACTGAGGGCTTTCTATGTCCAACATGCATGCACCCCAAACATAATCAACCAATACGTACGTGTTTTGTGTTTTTGATGATGGATATCGTCAAAGTTTCAGGCCTTGTCCATGCATGCTACACCCCAACGATGCACGATCAACGAGCCTACAACTATAGACGATATCCAACATTAAAAAGAGAAATTACACATAGTATATAATTCACATCGACATGAAACATACATGATCGAGGTCTTTCATACTCTGCTAGTTGTCCATGCACATGCTATACGCCCCAAAACATGATCATCGAGCCTCAAACAATAATATATAATAGAAAATTAAGACGTGTATGACACATCCGAGCTTAATTGCATTATTTGTCGTGATGATCATGTAGGCTTTGTTTGGGTGTATGTACTCTCCAATCCACTTTGATTGAAGTGGATCCACACCTATCCAAACGAGGTCGTATGAAAAGGTTCCTGCTAACCATTGCTTTCTTTCTTGGAGGATCCTTGGTAGCCTTCTTCGTCGGTGTCTTGCCTTTGCCTCTTGCTGCCATCGGAGCTTTGCCTTTGTCTTTGATAGCTCTAGCTTCATCCACTTTTCTTTTCCCTTTGTAGGCTGCTTGGGCCTTTTCCTTGTCACCCGTTGTTACTAGCCTCTTTCTTCTTATTGACCGTTCTGCTGCTTTTGCTTGCTCGACATCTCTGTCATGTTTCTTCTTGGTGCGAGCCTCGCGACAAGTGAGCTCGCGAGCCAATTCAGCCTCTTCCTCGTCATGATAGTGATAAACCTCTTGGCGAGCTGCCTCTCGCTCCGGATCGGAGAGAGGGGAGTCCTCATGGGTCGACATATGCTGCTGACACAATGAACAAAGGATATAAGTGAAGGAATGAGGATGTATCATGTTGGAGATATGACATTCCCAAAAGTTAGGAGATGAAACTGTGCTGGCCGGACTTATCCGGTCCGGGTCCAGACTAGTCCGGACCACACAGTTGCAAACCGTCCGGACCACACAGTTGCAAACCCTAACTTTCAAAGATCGACTTAAGTCTCGAAGAGGGGCAATGATACTTTGCAAATAGAATCATAATGTCTCAAGAATGAGAGATGAGCCCTAAGTTACATGGGTAACAACCTAAGGAGCAACGAATCAAGGAAACTAGGGTTAGGTTCAAACCTACCTTGAAATGAGGAAAATTTGAAGAAATGCACGGATCTAAGGGCGGAGTAGTTCGGGACTCGACTTCTCGACACTCCAACAAGGTTGACGCACGGGAGACTTGAAGATTTGAGCGGTGGAACTCAAAAATCGCCAATGGTGGCGATTTTTGGGTGAGGGCACAGGTGAGGAACTGTTTGAGTGAAATGAAGGGTCGGGCACGACCTTTGGGGGTTTAAGTCCCCAAGGGTCGGATTAGTCCGATAGCGGGTCCGGACAAGTCCGATGCGTCCGACCAGGTTTGGACTACTTGGCAATCCGCACAAGTCCGGTGAGCTGGGAGGACTAGTCCAGAGTGGACTTGTCTGCGCCAATCCGAACAAGTCTAGGAGGCTAGACTTGACAGGTGTTGACGATCTTTAATTGCCAAATCCGACCATCAATTCGCTGCATAAAAGCTATGGATTGGACAAGAAACATAGCGATAGGAGTTATTTACTAACTATCTCCACAAGTGTTGGTGCTATTTTGTATGTAGGTGAATTATACCCATAATTAGAGGTATTTTCACGGGTCAATCCAAGAAACACACCTTCCGACCAATCAGGCGCAAGTACAAGGATTCATGGGCCTACTCGGAGTAGAAAGCAACTAAAAATCATGCGAATCACTCATACCCATGATCGGGCCCCACATTATAGTCTCACAGAGAAGTTTCAGCGCAATTGGGGCCGTTGGCACTTCGGCCAAACCACTAGGTCGCTCGACATGGTATTCGCGCCAAACACGATCAAACGGCCTCATGTTGGCTCATCATGGCTTGGAGATCACGATTGTGAGTGATTTTCTTGCTTTTTCTGGTGCCAAACCGATATTTGGAGCGTATCATAGGGGGTAGGGGGCTCCGTCACTACACACACCAAAAGCTTGAGTCTAGTACTCCACTCCAAAGGCGTAGCACTGCCTAAGTGCTTAGAAAATAGGGAGAGAGTCAATAAGAGGAGGAGGAAGAGGCTCCGGCTTGCCGGGCTTCTTCCACTTGACAACTTCTTCCACTTAAGGATAGGGTTCGGGCTTGTCGAACCCTCTCCACCCTTGTACCTCGACAGTTCTTCCCACCTCAAGTAAGGTACATTTTTTCCAATTGATTTCATTTTTTAATTTAAGCAAGTTAATTCCATAGTTGCTTGTTTGTTCATTGCTCTATTCTTTTAGAGGCCCTAGTCTTTGCGTGAGAGGTTAGCGAGGTAATTGATAGCATAGGCTTGGTGTCTAGGCTTGATGTTACCTTTGATTATCTCGAAGTCCACGGGTTGTAGAGGTAGGCAGTAGGTGGTGACAGCCCTATCCGTCTATTGTAATCCTCCACGTTCGACTATAATGTAGGATCTTGGTAGGAGTCGCCTGGCAGGCCAGGTAAGCCCGTGCCCAATACAAGCTGCTATTGATCGACTTGCTTTGAATTGGAACCCCTTCTCTTAAAAAATACACTCTATCCCTTACCTACCACCAAGCTTTGTGTCCTTGGGTGACCCGGATAGAAGATTAGCACACACGTTCCTTGGATTCGTTACCCTTGGGAATACTCTTTAAGGGGAAAGTGCTCCAGCGGTTTCTTTATGCGCTTGCAGATTTTGATCTGTGATGTACTAGCCGTCAACAAGCATTTATGGCGCAATTGTCAGGGAATGGTTGCTGTTAATCTGGAAACCATGTTCACTGTCGTATCTAATTTTATCTTTATTCCTTATCCTTGTAACATTTAAACTATGGAGCAGCCCACCATTCTTTCTCTATCTTCTCCTAAGGGTGAGTTCTGTGAGCCTACATCAGTGGATCCCATTTGCTCAACTAGCTATGAATTCCACCCTGGCATTAAAGCCATGATTCGGCGGCAATCCTTCTCAGCGACAGATTGTGAGAATCCCTATCATCACTTGCTGGGGTTTGAGCAATTGTGTTCATCGCTTCTAATCAAGGGGATGGTACAAGAAACCCTTAAGTGGAAATTGTTTCCCTTTTCCCTCAAGGGAAGAGCGAAGTAGTGGTACACTCATACCATTGGGAATGCAAATGGAAAATGGCAAGAACTTTGAGACAATTTTTATCTTGCTTTCTTTCCACTCTCCCAAGTTGACTCTATACGAAGGTAAATTCTCAACTTTCAGCAAATCTAGAAGGAATCTACAGGTGCAGTCTGGGCTAGATTCTCATTGCTAACCAAATCAATCCCGGACTTGTCCATTCTCGAACATGTGTTATTACAACATTTTTGTCTCAGGCTTGACAAGGATTATTCCCTACACTGCGACCTAACTGCTGGCGGCTCTTTCCTCCATAAGACACTGATTGAAGAAAGGGAAATTCTAGACCGCATTCTAGAGAATACATCCTTCATTGTCGGTCTTAATAAACCACCTCAAGAGGAAGCCGAGTCGAGACATGAGGATTCCCCCATAATCAACCCGGAACCCATACCATGTTCATCTCATGTTGTGACTATAAAATCCTCACCCAAACCAAAGACACCGAAGGAAGAAGAAATTTGACCTTTAGAGTTTCCATTGTGCTTCGAGGAAGATATTTTTGAAGATTTTGTGGATGCCTCGAAGTATTGTTATGGAAAGAAACCATCATTACATACCCCACTCCTTTATCCGCCTAAAGGAAAAATCCTTCAGAAATTGATCAAGGAGTTGACCTCAATCATAAATAGGGAATGGACGGCGGAGGTTGAGCTTTCACCTAAAATTATTCGGGTAAACTCACCCACAGCAACCATTCTATGTATTATTTGAGGGGTAATGTGAACGTCCTTTATAATCCCACTGTTGGAGCCAATATCATTTCCGAGAATTGTGCTTTAGCAATTTTGGGTGATCTACCCTGAGCTCCAACAAGAAAATCCTTCAGAGACTCCTATGGAAATATCAAGGAAGGATATGGGATTTTACAAAACATGTCTATAAGGCACGAGAACATCAAGTTATGCCTTGATTTTCATGTATTCGAAGTCCAAGACATTGATGTAATGATAATGTTACCCATTGAGAAATTACTCGTGGATGCACCCTCGAAAGGCAGCCTACATCTTAAACTCGGAGGGAGGAAGTTTTCAATTCCCATTATGCGATCAAAGAACACATTAGAATAACCTCCTCCTAAGTGTGAGCTAGTCGAGGAAGCCATGGCCTTTTCAATTCATAGACCCTCCTTAAAATAAAGAAGAAGAACAATTCATCCAAGAAAAATATAAATTGCAAGAGACATTTGATTTGCCCAGAGAAGAGCTGTAACAAAAGCCCCAGATTGAGTTGAAAACCCTACCCCCGAGCCTACGCTATGCTTTCCTACACAGATCCTATCATCATAAGTGACAAGCTTTCACAAGACGAAACTGCCAAACTCATGAACGTCTTAGAAAAGCTTAGATCCGTCCTAGGCTACTCACTCCAAAACCTTAAAGGAATCATCCCTGCTCTTTGCGGCCATCACATTCCGACCGACCCTCTTAGCACACTGCCTCAGGAACCTCAAAGGAGGTCAAAGAATGCTATGTAGGAGGTTGTCAATAAGGAGGTCTTGAAATTCTTGCATGCCGGGATAATTTATCCCGTTCCTCATAGTGAGTGTGTTAGCCCTGCCCATGTAGCGCCCAAGAAAGGAGGAATGATAGCCGTTCAAAATGAGAGGAATGAACTCATTCCTCAATGAACCGTCACAGGGTGGCGGATGCGAATTGACTATAGAAAACTCAACAAGGCAACAATGAAGGATCACTTCCCGCTGTTTTTCATTAATGAAATGCTTCAGCGGCTAGCAAAACATTCCTTCTTTTGTTTCCTTGATGGGTATTCTAGTTACCATCAAATTCACGTCCACCATGATGATCAAAGTAAGACCACCTTCACATGCCCTTACGCAACATACGCCTATAGACAAATGTTGTTCGGGTTGTGTAATGCACCCACTTCGTTACAAAGGTGCATGACGTCTATTTTCTTAGACATGATCAAGGAAATCATGGAATTTTTCATGGATAACTTTTCCATCTATTGAAAAACTTTTGATCAATGTCTCAAGAACCTAGACAGGGTATTACAAAGTGTCATTTTATGGTCCGTGAAGGCATCTTCTTAGGACAATTGGTGTCCGAAAGGGGGATTGAGGTGGACAAAGCCAAAATCAAAGTTATTGAAAAGCTTCCAGCTCCCACCAACATTAAGGGTATTCGTATCTATTTTGGACATGTGGGGTTCTAGCGACGATTTATCAAGGATTTTTTTCAATATTGCTGGACCTGTCACTAGCCTATTGGCTAAGGATGTGCCCTTTGATTTCGATTATGAGTGTCACCAATCTTTTGACATCCTCAAGAAGGCACTCATCATAGATCGAACAATTCAACCTCATGATTCGACACTGCCATTCGAAATCATGTGCGATGTTAGTGATTATGCCATTGGAGCGGTCCTTGGCCAAATGAAGGATAAGAAGCATCATGCAATAGCCAACACTAGCAATACTCTATCAGGAGCTCAGCTTAACTATGCCACAACTGAAAAGGAGCTCCTAGCAGTTTTCTTTGCTATCGATAAGTTTAGATGACACTCGGTTGGAGCAAAAATCATAGTCTATACAGACCATGCTGCATTGAAATATTTGCTCACCAAGAAAGATGCTAAACTTAGACTAATCCGATGGATTATCCAACTCCAAGAGTTTGACTTGGAAATAAGGGATAAAAAAGGAGTATAGAATTCTGGTGATGATCACCTCTGACGTATGGATATCCCAAATAGACCGGACATACCTATCAACGATTTCCTATGTGATGATATGTTGCTCAAGGTGACTGACTGAAAGTTGCCTAGAGGGGGGTGAATAGGCGGATAACCTAAAATTTAACTCAATTAAGGCTAATCAAATTACAGAGTGCGGACTAGTCCGTCCTAGGGGCGGACTAGTCCAGTCAGGATGATAAACTTGACCAAAAGGTGAGATCTTTTGCAATCTAATGGACTGAACTTGAGGAAATGTAAAGTGTATGAACCTAGCAATCTAGTAGATGGAGTGCAAAAAGTAAAAGCAACTAAATCGAGGCAGATCGCAAGATTGAGACGAAGAATGTGTGGAACACTAACTTGATCCATCAAGAACGAGGAGGTCAAATCAAAGACACAAGACACAACATTTATCCCGTGGTTCAAACCCACAAATGAGCCTACATCCACGTTGAGGATTCCCACGAAAGGCAGGGTTTCACTTAGCCCTTTCCTCACTTAGCAACCACAAAGGTCGGCTACTCTTCTACTAAATCACAAGGGTAATCACCAAATCCGTGTGGAAACTCACAACCTGAGGCTCCCATAAGTTTACAACTAAAAAATATCAAAAATCAACACCCACACTGAAAGTGCATCTAGGACTCCCTTGTGGGTTTTGGATGATTTGTGACAAGCAATTGGGATCCTAACCTCTTTTTTGAGATAAGTTCAGGCTTATAATAGAAAAATGAGCAAAGTACCAAAAAGAAGCAAGAGTGAGGATCAAAGTGGAAATGAGCTCAAGGAAGAAGAATAGTGGATTATTGTGTATGGATTGTGTTAAGGAAACACATCCCAAGAGCTCAACCACATTTAAACAAACACATTGCACAAAGTTACACAGGACCGGACTAGTCCGACAGACACCGGACTAGTCCGATATCCTCTCTGCACAGAATCGGACAAGTCCGATATACATCGGACTAGTCCGATATCTCACTGACTAGAATCGGACTAGTCCTCCCCAGTGCGGACTAGTCCTCAAAACACTTCACAAGTAACACAAAATCGGACAAGTCCAATCACAACCGGACTAGTCCGATATTCATTCTGATCCAAAACGGACAAGTCCGACATTGCACGGACTAGTCCGAAAATCCCTCTGAACTAAATCGGACAAGTCCTCCAAGTGCAGACTTGTCATCCTATACACTTAGGGTTTCAAATGTCCGGACAAGTCCGATAACTATCGGACTAGTCCGAAGATTTCCAGTAGCGAAATCGGACAAGTCTGCTCCTAGCCGGGCTAGTCTGATATTTCGGGACATTTAGGGTTTGCTACACACAGCACACCAGACTAGTCTGGTGACCACCACGGACTAGTCCGATCTTTCTGAACCCTAACGGTCACATTTAGAAACCCATATAAATAGAGTTGTACGGCCATATTTTACCAACTCTCAAACCCTAGTGCCGTCACACCTCCCAATAGCCTCAAAAACCACATCTCTCCACGAAATTAAGTGCAGCAACGATCAATCCTTTGAGGATTCACTCTAGATCATTGGAGAGACACGTTCAACACCACATTGAGCTCTTGGTTTGATTCTCTAACACACTCCTACGATTTAATTGTAATCTTTTGAGTGTGTTTTGGTGGTATTTCATGTTGTAATCGAAGGGAGCTCTCAACGTGTGAGAAGGCTCCTTTAAATTCGGTTATTCACCCCTTTGTGATTAGTGGAAGAGGATTGGCCTTCGTGGCGATCCGACGAGGGTAGGGTTGGAGAAGACCCGGTCCTTTTGTGGACTCCTCAACATGGACGTAGGTTGCCTTTGTGGGAGCCAAACGACAGGATAAATCCTTGTGTCTTGTTTTTGGTGTTCATCGTTCTTATTCATCAATATAATCTAGGGTTTCATAATCATTGCTTATCTCATGTTGAATTGTTAAACTTAAGATTTAATTGTGATATAATCTAGCATATAACATTGAAACCTTTATTTGATTCTATATTTCCGCTGCATACATAAAAGAATCAATCTAATCGATCAAGCTTAATCAACTTAGTCTGTGAACACCGGACTAGTCCACACTTTACCAGACTAGTCCGATATCTTTGGTATTGAACTGGTTGTTAAGTGTTGTAGGATCTGACAATTTGCAAAAAGGCCTATTCACCCCCCCTCTAGGCCACATTAAATTGGTATCAGAGCAGGTCCTTCAAGAAAGAGTCTAACCACTCGAAGAGATCATGTCGGAGATGAAGGACATCCACAAAATCAAGAACCAAGAAGAGGTTAACACTGACAAAAATCAAAAGGTGGAGAAGTACCTCGAAGCCATTCAAGACTTCGAGGACGATGATGAGGAGACACTGGAGCTAAAGGCGGTCCTCGGAAAGAAGGCGCTTTCCAAAGGGAAAGTGAAAGTTGAAGAGAAGAAGAAGGGGAGTAGTCACACCGACTACTCCCGATATCCTTTTAACTATGATCGTCTAAATTCCAATAATAATCATTACTTATCTATCCCACTTGGAAAAGCCCCACACTTTGATGGAAGTGATTACTCAATGTGGAGGCAGAATATGAAAATGTATTTGACTTCCCTCAATCCAAGTCTATGGCATGTTGTAGGCACAGGGATAGATATTCCGGACGACGACGAAGAGCTCACCCCAAGCCAAGAGCAGGCTATTCATAGAAATGCTCAAGCCGCAGTAGTAATCACCTTCTCACTCAGTCAGGACGAGTTAACCAAGGTGGATGGACTCTAAATTGCTAAGGAGATATGGGATATACTGCAAACTGCACATGAAGGTGACCGACATGTGCACGAAGCAAAAATTAAGATGATCGAAGGCGAATTAGGAAGATTCGCAATTAAGGAAGACGAGTCACCCCAAGAAATGTACAACCGATTGAAGACACTTGTCAACAAAGTTTGATCATATGGGAGCAAGAAGTGGAATGACCACGAGGTGGTAAAGCTCATCCTTAGAGCTTTTATGCCTCGCAATGTCACACTATGCTCCATGATTAGAGAAAGCCCCGGATACAAAAGGATGACTCCGGATGAATTGCTTGGAAAGATCATCAACTTTGAGATGATGGAAAAACAAGCAAAGCACGTCAAGGAAATTGCCGACCTCACCTCGGCAAAGAAGAAAGGGGTTGCTTTGATGTCCACCCTCAAGCCCCTATCCAAAGAAGCTAGAGAAGCACAACTAGAGGAAGATAGTGACGACGAGAGCAGTGAATTAGATGAAGAAGACATGATATTGTTCATGAATAAATTCAAAAGAATCAGAAGAGACAAGGTACAAAGTCAAGCGAAGGAAAGTACATAGAAAGAACAAAGCCAAAGTTAAGGCGAGCATGCTATAATTGTGGTGAGTATAACCACTTTATAGTTGATTGCCCATATGAGGAGAACAAGAAAAAGACTAAATAAGCCAAGCCTCAACACAAGAAATTCTTCAAGAAGAAGAAACAAGCCAAACAAGCGCACATTGGGAAAGAGTGGGACTCAAATGATGAGTCCTCATCGTCCAAAGAAGAAGAGATGGCTAGCATAGCCATCGAGAAGACATCCAAAAAGTCTACCCTCTTCCCTAAACTCGGCGCAAGGAAGGGAAATGACACTTGCCTCATGGCGAAGGAAGGTAAACGCAAGGTAACCATCAAATCCCCTTCCGTGCATTCCTACTCTAGTGATGATGAAACAAATAGTGATAATGAGAATATGCTTATTGGACTAGATAGGAAAGCTGCAACAAAAATGAAATTTTTACTTGATCAACTTGTTGAGAAGGAGAGGTTAATTCATCATCAAGAGGACATGATTATTTCCCAAAAGGAGGATATGTCAAACTTGACAAACTTCTAGAACTTGAAAAGGAGAAAAGCAATTCACTAGAGCTTGAGTTAGCTTCAAGCAAGGAAGCTTGCCTGGAGTTAACCGACTCAAATGTTGCAATCAAGGACCAACTTGCTGACCTGATCAAGGTTAACAAGATCCTTGAAGTGCAAGTTGAGTCACTCAAGCTGAGTGAACCTTCCTCCTCTTCAAGCTCACCTTCTCAACCCACTAAAACTGATTTTGCTCGTGCTTGCACGTAAGAAAGGTGACACCAGTTTGAAGGAAAAGTCAACCTCCACAAAGGATAAACATCCTTCCCAAAGTGGCATATTTGAAAAGGAGAATATCGACTATGCACGTAGTGCATACTTGGTGCAAAGACCTCCAAATTTTAAATATGGCATTGGTTACTCTTATGATGAAAAGCAGAATGCTAGAAACCATAAGAATAATAAGGAGAGGATTTCCTTTGTGAAGGGAAGACCCTCGCAAACTAGTAAGTCGAAGGGTAAAAACTTGAACTCACACGAACACCAGACTAGTCCGGTCAGTGTCCGGACAAGTCCGGTCCCCCGGACAAGTCCGGCCTCCTAGATTAGTCCTGTTTACAAACAACAACAATTACTCTTTAGAACATTTGATGCCTCCAATGTGTTGATGAGAAATAATTTTGGCAAGGTTTATGCTCATTATGTTGGGCCACACCATGCGAACACTAAATCTCATGTGTGGGTGCCCAAATGTGTTGTAACTAACCTCCAAGGACCCAAGCAGGCTTGGATACCTAAAACCAAAGCATAATTTGTTTTTGCAGGCCTATTCATCCGGTGGATCTAAATTGGTGCTGGACAGTGGCTGCACCAACCATATGACCGGAGAAAGAAGAATGTTCGTGGAATATGAAGAGAATGAGGACCCAAATGAGGGCATCTACTTTGGAGATAACAATCAAGGAAGGGTGCTAGGTACCGGTAAAATTGCTATATCATCTAAACACACACTTTCTCATGTACTACATGTTGAATCCTTAGATTATAACCTGCTGTCCATATTTCAACTATTTGACAAAGGTTATAATTGCTTGTTCACTAACGAGGGTGTGACCGTCTCTAGGAGGAGTGATGGTTCCATTGCATTCAAGGGTATGTTGAAGGGAAAGCTTTACCTTGTTGATTTCAACAAGGATAAAGCCGAACTTGACACATGCTTGATTGCAAAGACCAACATGGTTTGGTTGTGGCATAGACGGCTAGCGCATGTTGGTATGAGGAATCTTCAAAAACACCTCAAGGGCGATCACATCCGCAGTCTGAAGGATGTTGTTTTTGAGAAAGACAGGCCTTGTAGCGCGTGCCAAGCCGGGATGCAAGTTGGAACACCTCATCCTACAAAGAACGTCATGACCACAATAAGAACGCTCGAACTACTTCACATGGACTTATTTGGTCCAATTACTTACATAAGCATCGGGGGTAACAAATATGGTTTAGTAGTTGTTGATGACTTTTCTCGCTTCACTTGGGTTTTATTTTTGCATGATAAGTCAGAAACACAAGGAATACCCAAGAAGTTTTTCAAGCGAGCTCAAAACAAATTCTCATTGACAATCAAGAATATGCGAAGCGACAACGGCACAGAGTTCAAGAACAAACAAGTGGAGGAGTATCTTGATGAAGAGGGCATCAAGCACGAATTTTCAGCGCCATATTCCCCACAAAAAAACGGAGTTGCCGAAAGGAAGAATTGAACACTCATAGAGATGGCAAGAACAATGCTCGATGAGTACAAGACATCGGATAGATTTTGGGCGGAAGCGATTAACACCGCTTGCCATGCCGTAAATCGACTTTATCTTCATCGATTACTCAAGAAGACATCCTATGAGCTACTCACCGGTAACAAACCAAATATTTCATATTTTCGAGTTTTCGGTTCTCCATGTTATATCCTGAACAAGAAGCCTAGGACTTCAAAGTTCGCTTCGAAGTCCGATGAAGGTTTCTTGTTTGGTTATGATTCGAACACTTACGCCTATCATGTTTTCAACAAGACCTCCGGACTTGTTGAAATAGCACGTGAAGTGGTGTTTGATGAGACTAATGGCTCCCAAAAGGAGCAAGTTGATCCATGTGAACTAGGTAAAGAAGAAGCTCCTTGTCAAGCTTTGAAAAGAATGGTCTAGGTGAAGTTCGACCACAAGAGCCACCTCCACACGTACATGAGGGAGATGAACCACAAGAGGAGACCAACGATCAAGGGGGAGCTTCAGCACAAGACCAACCACAAGAATACGAAGATAATCAACAAGTCAATGAAGGCAATGACTTAGGGGGAGAAGCAGATGAACATGAAGAAACAACTCCTCAAGTGCCACACCCAAGAGTACACCAATGCGTCCAAAAGGATCACCCAATCGACAATATCATCGGTGACATCCAAAAGGGAGTAACCACTAGATCTCGCATAGCTAATTTATGTGAGCACTATTCGTTTGTATCCTTTTTGGAACCACGCAGGGTTGAAGATGCATTGAAAGATCCGGACTGGGTGGTAGCAATGCGAGAAGAATTGAACAACTTCAAGAGGAACAAGGTGTGGGGACTTGTGGCAAGACCCAATGCAAACATTGTTGGCACTAAGTGGGTCTTCTGCAACAAACAAGACGAACACGGGGTGGTGACAAGGAACAAGGCACGACTTGTGGCCAAAGGGTGGTATTCATAAGTCGAAGGTTTGGATTTCGATGAGACCTTTGCTCCAGTAGCTAGGCTTGAATCTATTAGAATATTACTTGCATATGCTACTCACCATGATTTCAAGCTGTATCAAATGGATGTGAAAAGCGCCTTCCTCAACGGACCAATCAAGGAAGAGGTGTACGTGGAGCAACCACCCGGATTTGAAGATGAAGAGTTCCCCGACCACGTATTTAAATTGCGTAAGGCTCTCTACGGCCTCAAAAAAGCTCCTAGAGCTTGGTATGAGTGTCTTAGAGATTTCCTAATTGAGAATGGTTTTCAAATTGGCAAAGTAGATTATACCCTATTTACAAAGAATTTAGACAATGATCTTTTTATTTGTCAAATTTATGTTGATGATATAATCTTTGGGTCAACTAATCAATCTTTTTGTGAGGAATTTAGTAAAATCATGACAGACAGGTTTGAAATGTCAATGATGGGAGAATTAAAGTACTTCTTGGGATTCCAAGTGCGGCAACAAAAGGAAGGGACATTCATAAGCCAAACCAAGTACACGCTGGACATACTTAAGAAGTTTGGTATGCACAAGGCAAAGCCCATAAATACCCCCATGGCAACAAATGGCCACTTGGATCTTAATGAAGATGGACCTAGCGTCGACCAAAAGGTAGATTGCTCCATGATTGGATCTCTACTCTATTTATGTGCATCTAGGACAGATATTATGATGAGTGTATGTTTGTGTGCAAGATTTCAAGCCAAACCTAAGGAATGTCACTTGACAGCCGTAAAAAGGATCTTGAGATATTTAGTTCATACACCCAACCTTGGTCTTTGGTATCCAAAAGGCTCAAAATTCAATCTCATTGGTTACTCTGATGCAAATTATGCCGGGTGCAAAGTAGATAGAAAAAGCACCTCCGGTACATGCCAATTCCTAGGGAGATCATTAGTTTCTTGATCCTCCAAGAAACAAAATTCCATTGCCTTATCCACAGCCGAAGCAGAGTATGTTGCAGCAGGGAGTTGTTGTGCACAACTTCTTCAGATGCGACAAACTCTAAGGGATTATGGTTACAATATGAACCATATTCCACTCCTTTGTGGCAATGAGAGTGCCATTAAAATTGCCCACAATCCAGTTGAGCACTCTAGAACTAAACATATAGACATAAGGCATCACTTTTTGAGAGACCATTCCATGAAAAGAGATATATCCATCTCACATGTCAATACCCAAAAGCAATTGGCCGACATATTCACCAAGTCACTTGATGAAAAGCGCTTTTGCAAACTCTGAAATGAACTAAATATCCTTGATGCTCGAAGTGTGGCTTGAAAAGTTGCATACCTGTATGAATTCTTCAAAATATGTTGATTGAATTGTGAAAATCATCTCTCTCATTTTTCTCTAAAACTATGTCAATTACTAGATCTTGGTGAATTATGATCATTGCTTGATTGTTTTATGCTTACTGATCATATTCATCAAGATTATTTGATTTGATTTGCCATACAATTTTCTTGGTATGCACCTTCAAATATATATGAATGGGCTATTATTTCTTCTCGGGTAACCACGGACTAGTACGTGGTTGCCCGGACTTGTCCGCCCATGCAGACAAGTCCACTGAGCGTCGGTTAGGATGGACTAGTCCGGTAGACAACGAACTAGTCCGATATAGCCCCTGGAAAAGTTCAGACTAGTCCGGTCATCTCCGGACTTGCCCGATTTTTCGTGTCCATAACCCTAGCAGCCACCAAACCCTAATCCCTTCATCCTTCACTCTTGCCTCATGCGTTCTCTCTCCCTCACTCGAGCCTCCAAGGTGATTTCTTGATTTCTCCATCGAAACATCGCAAGTTTGGGTGGGATTTGATCGACATTGCATCGGGATTGAAGTTCTCGGACTAGTTCGGCCTTCAACGTCCTCTTCTTCAAGCTCCAGTCGTTTTCTTCGGTAATTTTTCACCCTAACCCTAGAAATCCCAAATTTCTTCATTGTTGATCAAACAGCCTAGCATATTTCACTATATACATGCCTCCTTGATGTATTACGTTTATACTACGCCTGTTGTGCATTAGGAACCACCATTTGTCTAGTTTCCTAGGTTTTTGAGTTTAAATACCAGACTAGTCCGGTCCATGCACGGACAAGTCCGATATCCCAGACTAGTCCGTGCATGAACACCGAACAAGTCCGACTTTTCTGAACTAAAAACCTAACTTTTCAATTCCTCAATGCAAGTCCTTGCTATACTTTCACACCTATGAATTGTACCATTCATTCTCAATCAAGCCACTCATTCTCAGGTCATGTCGAGCTCAAATGATGAAGTTTCCGATTTTGAGGCCGAGTTGGACCACGAGGTGGCATCAAACCTCAACGAGTCTCGGCAAGAAGCGCTAAGAGAGACCTACCGAGCCAGCTCCGTCTCCTCCAAAGGTTCGTAGGAAAGTGCTGGCGAAGAAGTCGGCCTCCAAGGTGCCAGCTTCTAGGGCTACCACTGGTGGTGGCCCTAGCTCGGCAAGTGCCTGCCTAGCCAAAGGCAAGGGCAAAGGGATAGCGACGGGTCCAGTTATCCTGTTGAAGCTACATGCTCCGAGGGAAGGGGTTCGGGACCCCACTAAAGAGAAGTTTAATGGAAAGGGAAGTGACTCAGCGGCCAAATTCCATAGTGTGGATTGTTACAGTCATCCAAAGCAAGCTGCAGATGGAAGATTCTGGAGCAATTTTCATGCTGACTATTACAGGGCTATTTACCTGCAGATGAAGACACCGGTGGTGCTCAATCAGTGGATTGACTGGGCACATCTTGAGAAGAAGAGATGATTTGCATTTGATGAAGTGATTGCAGCAGCTGAAAGATATGGCTTGAAGGACCTCTTTGCCTTCAAGTACAATTGTAATGATGAAGTGGTGGCTCAGTTCTATGCCACTTGTTACTTTGCAAGCGATGAAGAAGGGAGAGTGACTTGGATGACTCATGGATCCAAGTACACTATTACATATGAAGACTTTTCAAGGATGTTGCATCTTGACACCTCAAGCAATGACAGTGTGATTATTCACAATGTTGGTGTCATCGAGAAGGAAAAGAAGAAGTTTCTCTATGAGCCCAACTCAAAGTTCATCCCTCCTTCCATGAAGATGAAGCCATTCTTTGTGGTGCTAAACAGAGTCCTGAGGAAGATAATAGCCCCTAAGGATGGGGATGCAGGGAGTGTGCAAGGATACCTCCGAACTCTGATGAGGGTCATAAGCAAAAACCGCCCATTTGATGTGGTGGAATACATTTGGAATGACATGGTGAACATATCATGCACTCCTAACAGGTCCTGTGGCTATGCCCCTTATCTCATGTTCATGATTGAGAAAGTCATAGGGATTGAGTTTGTCAAAGATGTGGAGCACACACCTCTGAGGCCTTAGAAGCCTCAACAAGTAAATGTCCAGGCTTCTCCCACGCCAGCCTCCAGCCCTGAGGCACTGGTAAAAACAGGAGAAGATGCAAGTGCCGCCCCTGCTGGTAGGGAAACCCCTCAAAAAGGATCAGCTAGTGGGATCCTTAAATATCTCACTACACTATTTGTCTCCTGCAAGAAGGCTGAAGTGAAGGCCCACAAGCTCAATCAGAAAAGAAAGGAGGACATGAGGTACATCAAGGCAAATGTGAAGCAAATTTGCCAGAAGCTGGAGATCGACCCCATTGGATCTCCAGTGATTTCTAAGGACTCCGACCTGGACTTCACTGAGCTCAGGCCCTTGACCCCCTCCGAGCTTGCCTACTTTGGCATTGGGGACTCAAGTGGCTCCGCCCCTCCTCCTTCTCCTCCTCATCAAGCTGAAGATGAAGATGACGAAGACGACGATGAGAGGACCGACAGTGAAGAGTGAAGACCTTAGGACCCTCCTCTCCTTCTTTTTGGTGTCTTGATGCCAAAGGGGGAGAGATTGAGGGGGAGTCTTAGTCTTAGCTGTAGTTTGCGAGGAGAGAGTTCTATGCTTTTTTTTTATCTCTTTTGTGGCTTGTAATGTTTTAACTTTGTTCTTAAGTTAATTATGGTTCTGTGATGCAATGATTTGATCGTTTGAGTAGTATTTATGAAAACTGTGATTTTGCTCTAGAATGACATATATGCTTGCTATTGGTTGACTAATGTCAATTATGTCACTCTTTATGTTTCAGTGTACTTAGTTATGCACCCCACCATAAAGAATGCACATATGGATAATACTTTTCACTGCTTGATGTATTCTGGACTCATATGTGCATACTTTATGAAAATCTCAATTTTTATCACATTTTGTGAAATCTCAATTGGTTGTCATCAGTCACCAAAAAGGGGGAGATTGAAAGTGCATCTAGGACTCCCTTGTGGGTTTTGGATGATTTATGACAAGCAATTGGGATCCTAACCTCTTTGTTGAGATGAGTGGAGACTTATGATAGAAAAATGAGCAAAGTACCAAAAAGAAGCAAGAGTGAGGATCAAAGTGGAAATGAGCTCAAGGAAGAAGAATAGTAGATTATTGTGTATGGAGTGTGTTAAGGAAACACATCCCAAGAGCTCAACCACATTTAAACAAACACATTGCACAAAGTTACACAGGACCGGACTAGTCCAAAAGACACTGGACTAGTCCGATATCCTCTCTGCACAGTGTCGGACAAGTCCGATATACATCGGACTAGTCCGATATCTCACTGACTAGGATCGGACTAGTCCTCCCCAGTGCGGACTAGTCCTCAAAACACTTCACAAGTCACACAAAATCGGACAAGTCCAATCACAACCGGACTAGTCCGATATTCATTCTGATCCAAAACGGACAAGTCCGACGTTGCACGGTCTAGTCCGAAAATCCCTCTGAACTAAATCGAACAAGTCCTCCAAGTGCGGACTTGTCATCCTATACACTTAGGGTTCCACATGTCCGGACAAGTCCGATAACTATCAGACTAGTCCGAAGATTTCCAGTAAAAAAATCGGACAAGTCCGCTCCTAGCCGGACTAGTCCGATATTTCGGGACATTTAGGGTTTGCTACACAGAACACCGGACTAGTCCGGTGACCACCACGGACTAGTCCGATCTTTCTGAACCCTAACGGTCACTTTTAGAAACTCATATAAATAGAGTTGTACAACCATATTTTACCAACTCTCGAACCCTAGCGCCGTCACACCTCCCAAGAGCCTCAAAAAACATATCTCTCCACGAAATTAAGTGCAACAACGATCAATCCTTTGAGGATTCACTCTAGATCATTGGAGAGACACGTTCAACACCACATTGAGCTCTTGGTTTGATTCTCTAACACACTCCTGCGATTTAATTGTAATCTTTTGAGTGTGTTTTGGTGGTATTTCGTGTTGTAATCCAAGGGAGCACTCAACGAGGCCCCTTTGAATTCGGTTGTTGACCCCTTTGTGATTAGTGGAAGAGGACCGGCCTTCGTGGTGATCCGACGAGGGTAGGGTTGGAGAAGACCCGGTCCTTTTGTGGACTCCTCAACATGGACGTAGGTTGCCTTTGTGGGAGCCGAACCACGGGACAAATCCTTGTGTCTTGTTTTTGGTGTTCATCGTTCTTATTCATCAATATAATCTAGGGTTTCATAATCATTGCTTATGTCACGTTGAATTGTTAAACTTAAGATTTAATTGTGATATAATCTAGCATATAACAATGAAACCTTTATTTGATACTATATTTCCGCTGCATACATAAAAGAATCAATCTAATCGATCAAACTTAATCAACTTAGTCCGTGAAAACCGGACTGGTCCGCACTTTACCGGACTAGTCCGATATCTCTGGTATTGAACTCGTTGTTAAGTGTTGCAGGATCCGACAATTTGCAAAAAGGCCTATTCACCCCCCTCTAGGCCACATTCACACACGAAGTCAAATCAATCAGTCAAACTGAGAGAATCAACCAAGAGCTCAAGATCAAGCAAACCGTTTCTCTCTCATCTTCCACATCTCACAAATTCTCAAGAGTCACTCTTAGGACTCCATGAATGGTTGAGAGGGGGATAGGATGACTCTAGGAAGGTTGTGGCGGTGCTAGGGTTCGAGAGAGGGCCTTTGGAGGACGGGGGATCCCTTTTTATAGGGATCCAGAAAAGTAGCCGTTGCCACTAGAGAAAGTGCAGACTAGTCCGACCTTTGACCCAAAACTAGTCCGGCCTGTGGGAACCAGTGATGTCACCCTTGACCAACCACAAAGTCCCCTACCACCTTTTGAGTTCAAATGGTCACCAAACCCTGGACTAGTCCGTTGGACAACGGACTAGTTCGATCTCACACAAAACTATTTATTTCGGTTGAGAACGGATCTGTCTGGAACACCGAGCTAGTCTGACCCCCTAGGGCAGACAAGTCCGGCCGTCGAGGACATAGTCCCAGCAGTCACCTCCAAGTCCTCAGCGGACTAGTCTGACAGGTAACAAACTGTCTGATATTAGTCAGGAACTATTTTTCTGAACTGAAACGGACTAGTCTGTCCCAACCGACTAGTCCAACCCCCCAGGACGGACTAGTCTGGTCCTTCAGGACATAGTCAAAGAAGAACACAGACACACTCACCACGGACTAGTCCATCCCAAAACCGACAAGTCCAAACTCACACATAATACTTTGGTCCGCCTAACATCAGATCAGTTCGATGTGGCCGAACTAGTCTGGCCTTTTGGCCCGGACAACTCCGGCCCTATCCTTAGGACTGCTTCAACTCATCTCTCAATGTAGTCTATCTTGGACTAAGTAGCTGAACTCAACACAAAGAATTTAAAAGCCTAAATCTTATCCTTTGAGTTCTTCGCCTTTTTCTTCTCTTTTTCCTTTTTTAGTGCATTGAACATCGTCCAACTTTCAATCACTTGTGCTTACACTTGCAAAGCTCATTAGTCCCTTAAGTGTTATCATTAATTATAAAAACCAACGGGGATTACCCTAGATGCACTTTCAATCAATGACAGACCCAACATTTAACTACCGGGTATGCCAAAAAAATTTACCGATGACTTGATAAAATTATTTATCAATTCAATAAATAATTGTAAATATTGCAGCACAATTTGATATTAAATAAATAAACTGACAAAAAACATAGTGAATATATTATAATATAAAATTAGTCATGAGATAAACTTACAATACTACTTTTCTGACTTATTTAGCTGTCGCTTTCTGAATGACATGAATATATTAATTGTATCATCTTTATCTACTTGGAAAATATATCCCGCTCAATAAATGTGACCAAACAATCATTCAGAAGACTATCATTTAATTTTCTTAACTTTGTTTTCACCAAAGCATTTGTAAAAATACCCTTTTGAAAAAAACAAATTTACATAAATATGATAATTATATAAAGTTTAATAAGATTGCGCATAAATAAAAACACTAACAATTGATCTAACCATATAGAAAAACATACACAAAGATGCTAAAGCCTGCACTGTGGAAAGGAATGCCGAATCGCCATAATCCCAATCGTCTGCTTTTTCCAGAGTCCAATCAGCGATTTGAAGAAATAGGAAATAAAGTAATCAACCACCTCGAATGATTAGGTAATTAGGAAATAATCAGACACAGCACCTGCATGGCTGCACGAGTCCACGAGGCCCAGGGATCGAGGCCACAGCAGCTGCACGAGATGCCGAAATTGAGCAGCTTCACGGGATACCGGCGTGAGGGGCGGGGGCGCGGGCGAGGCCGTATTTTTTTTTCCTACTGCGCGCAGTAGATTCGAGTCTGGAGTCTCACGAAGTCTTAACTCATCCCATACTTAACCTGCTAATCACCGCGTGCCACCAGAACACATTTCAAAAAGTGCTAGCTGCTGCTATAACTAACGTGCACCTGGGCCCACCCGGCATACCCTGTAGGTCCGCCCCTGCTTTCAATCTTTCCCTTTTTGATGATTTGATGACAACACATTAAGGTTTTTGATAAAATATATAATTGAGTTGCTTTTCATAACACACATGTGTATAAGGATCTCCCCCAAAATGTGTGCATGAAAGATTTGCAATAAGTTAAATGCAAAAGAATGATGTCTACGGGAGACTTATAGACTAGTGTGATGCAAGTGTTGAGATGTGAAAAGTGGAGTGAAGTATGCATCTAAAATTTTAATTTAGCATCATCACACATATTTGACTAAAATGATCTTCAATAGAATCAACATGACAAAATAGGCAATAATACTCACATAATATAGAGCGATATAGCATAGTGATAATGTCATTACAAACCAAAATAAGAATGAGTAGCAAAAGTTAGCATTACAACCCAGATTTTTAAAATAACATAGCGTCCATGGATCTATAATACTCCCCCTCAATCTCTCCCCCTTTTGCCTCAAGACACCAAAAAGGAAAATGAGTAAGGGAGAGGAGAGAGCCTAAAGCTACTCATCTTTGCTCTCACTCGCCTCTCCACGGTCTTGGGCACTTTCCGTTTCTTGATCGTCATCATTTGACCATTGACATCTCTGTTATCATCATCATCATTGATTTCCTCAGTAGCAGGAGCAGGGTTAGAGGGATCACCCCCACCACCAAAGAGGGCAGCCTCTTCTTCCGAGAGCTCCAAAAATGACGTGATGTCTTCATCCTCGGAGGCCTCTGATGACATAGGAACTTCCGCCTTCTCGTAAATCTTGTGAAGGTACTTGTCGTGCTTCTTTGCGGTCTTGTGGGCCTTCACTTCCACTTTCCATCATGAGCTGAAGATTGGCTTGAGAAACTTCAATGTAGCACTCGTAAGGTCGTTGTCGGAGGAGGAGGAGGCGGTAGAGGGAGGAGGAGAAGAAAGCACAAAAAAGGTACCTCTCCTCAAGGCTCCGCCAATCTTTGGCGTAGGAGGAGGAATCTGATGGTAGAGATCTCTATGCTTGACACCCTTCACAAACTCCAAGCCTGAGACCTTCTCAATGAAGCACATGATGAGAGGAGCATATCCACATGAGCGGTTTGGAGTGTGGGGTATGTTGAAGATGTCATTGTATATGTAGTCAAAGACATTGAACTTCTCATCTTCAAATATCAACTTCATCAAGTGCCTTAGATTTCCTTAGATTATGCCTGCGTCCCCATCCTTAGGTGCTAGAGTTTTTCACAATGTCCGATAGAGCACGCTAAAGAAGGGATGAAGAATCTTGGTTTTTGGGGGATTGTAGAAGCCAACCTCGTACATGAATTTCATCTCCCCCCAGATCTAGAGCCTTGAGGTTGTGAATAATCAACTCATGGTTTAGAAACTCCTCAAGTCCAAGGATCCTATCGATCCCATCATAGAGCATGGAGTATTGAACTCTGTTGGTCAATTAGTGAGATTTTTCTATCTCCAAAGGTGGAGAAGTAGCATGTCGTGTAGAATTGAGCCAACACATTCGTGTTCCAGTTGTACCTAAATTCAAGAAACTCTCTAAGTCCATGTTGCTCAATAGCTTGGATTACTGCACTGAAAGCATAGTGATTCTTCTTTTCCATATAGGCCAAATCTACTAAATGGGCATCCCTTACTGGAGTCTTCTAGGATAGGTAGACAAGGTGATAGTAATCATAGTGAAAGTCACACCAAAAACTAGGATCTACTGTTGCTTTCTCATACTTGTAGGGATCCTTCAACCTTAGCCTTTTTGCCATCTTAGACCCTTGTCCTTTGAAAACATTGCTTCCTAGCTCAGGTTGCTGTTTGGGATCATGCACTGGAGAAGCCATGACCAAAGGTCCAATGGGCCCTTGTGGTGGACCACGAGGCTCCACAGGTTGGTCACGAATGACCAAGCCTTTCCCTGCAAGAGCTTTCTTCCTAGGAGGAGCCTTTCTGAGTGCCACCTTCGTTGCGGGCTCCTTTCCTTTGCCCTTAGCTTTGTTGCTCTCTCTCGTGGGTTCTTTGCCCTTATCGGTCGTTTGGGCCTTTTGTTTCTCACCCACAGTGACAATCCGTTTCCTTATACTTGCTTGCTCTTTAGCCACTTGAGCTTGGGCTGCTTCTTGATCACGTTTCTTCTTGGGCCGAGCTTCACGCATACACTCAAGCTCTGCTGCGAGAGCTGCTTCCTATGCTTCTTTATGACGATAGAATTCTTGATGGGCCGCCTCCCTTTCTGGATTGGAAAGAGGAGAGTTGTTTCGTCGAGACATGCTGAAATAGAGATAAACGATGGATATGAGGTGATATCAAGCAAAATATTGCGGTAAAGGAGTAGAAAATTGACTAAGTTAGGAGTTAACCATGGGTTCGGCTGTACTTCTCCGGTCCTTGACCGGACTAGTCCGGTCAAGAACGGACTTGTCCGCCCTTTGTCTGGACTAGTCCGGACCACCCAGTGTTAAACCCTAACTATGTGATTTTTCTACAAAACTCAATGCCAAGGCGCAATATTGCAAGTAAGGAGTCACAAGGTGATAGTTATGCAACGGAGACCCTAAGTTGCAAAAAAAAAAAACCTAGAATCAACAAAATCGAGAAAGTTCGAGTTAGGTCAAGAACACACCTTGAGATGAGAAAAACGGACAAATACGCGGATGGAAGGGCGAAGTAGTCCTGGATTCGCCTTCCTAACTCTCCTAAAAGCTTAGCCGCTTGGAGAGGAGGTGGAGAAAAAGGGTGAGAAGGAGATGCCGATCGTCGACATGACTGGCACCGGCGAGAACGACCACAACGGAGTTAAAGGATCCAATCCCTTGCATAACAAGACTAGCAACACCTCCAAGGACAAGCCAAAGACTCTTCCTTCGATGGCGAAACCGAAGATGAAGATGAAGAAGTGAAGCAACTTGCGGATCTTCTCCAAAAAGCAAGACATGAGGCCAAGAGGAGGAGAGGGCTTGAGAAGGAGAAGAAGCTCAAGAAGCTCGGGGAGGATTACATGCGATATCCTTTTAACTATGAGTGCCTCAATTCACATTCAAACTACCTCTCTATTCCAATGGGAAAAGCTTCACATTTTTATGGGACGAACTATACTATGTGGAAGCACAACATGAAGTTGCATCTTATTTCCCTCAATCCCACACTTCGGCATATTGTTTGCACAGGTGTAGATATCCCCGTGGACAACGAAGAGATGACCTCGAAGCAAGAACAACTCCTCAACCGCAATGCTCAAGCGGCGGTCATGCTCAACTCAGCCTTGAACCAAGAAGAATTCAACAAAGTAGATGGGTTGGAGCAAGCCAAGGAAATTTGGGACACTCTCAAGATTGCATATGAAGGCAACCGGTCCGTGAGGGAAGCCAAGATTGAGATGATCGAGGGGGGGCTTGGAAGATTTGCCATGGAAGAAGGTGACACCCCTCAAGATACGTACAACTGACTCAATACTCTTATCAATAGGAGTCGGGCGTACAGATGCAAGTAGTTGACCGAGCATGAAGTGGTCAAGAGGATGATAAGAGCCTTCATGCCTCAAAATGTGACGCTTTGCACTCTCATCCGCGAGAGTCCCAACTTCCACAAGATGACTCCAGATGAGGTGCTTGGCAAGATTATCAACCATGAGATGATGGACATGGAAGCATGCCATGTCAATGACCTTGCCAAGATCACATCCTCCAAGAAGAAAGGCATTGCTCTCGAAGCCTCACCCAAGTCCAAAACAAAAGAGGTGCAAGCTTCAAGCAATGATGAAGAAAGTGAAGAAGAGGAAAGCACCAACGTGGATGAAGAGAAAATGGCCTTCTACATCAAAAGATTCAAGACGATGATGAGAAAGAGAAGAGGGTCAAACTATGAAAGCAAGGGCAATGACAAGAGCATGTCAAGACCAAGGAGAGCATGCTACAACTGTGGTGGGTATGTGCAGTTCATTGTGAATTGCCCATACAAAAAAGAAGAAGATAATAAGAAGAAGAAGGTCAAGGATGAGAAGCATCAATCGAGGAAGATGTTCAAGAAGAACAAAGCACATGGGCATGCCCATGTTGGCAAGGAGTGGGACTCTAACGATGAGTCCTTCTCCGGTGATGAACTGGGAGTGGCAATTGTCGCCATCAAGAAGCCAACATTGAAGAAGACTCTCCTACCAAACATGGGAGAGTGGAAGAGCTCAAGCCACATTTTTCTCATGGCCAAGGAAGGAAAACAAAAGGTTAAATCTGAAGTTTCCTTGTGTTCAATTAAAGATGAGGATTTTTATAGTGATAGTGAGAATTAGTATATGTTTGAAGGTTTGAGTAAAAGTGCTATTATTAAAATGAAAAAGCTTTCCGACGAAATTTTAGACAAGGAAGAACTTCTTGAGGAACTAAATGAATTGCTTGTCAATGAGAGGCAAATAAATCTTAACCTTGAGAAGCTTCTTGAGCTTGAGAAGGAAAAGAACAAGGCACTTGAACTTGAATATGCAAAATGCAAGGAGGCTTCTTCAAGCCTCAAGAGTTCGAATGTTGTGCTCCAAGATGATCTTGTGAACTTGAACAACGTTCACAAGAGTCCTGAGGCACAATTCGCAACTCTCAAGTGAAGCATCTCTTCTTCTCCCTCAACAAGCTCAAACTTGCCTAAAACGGATTCAAACACTAAGCCTTGCAAATGTGCTAATCTTGTGCCTGGCCTAAAGAATGAGCTCAACTTGGCAAAGAGCAAGAGCACACCTAAGGGTAGCATCTTTAACAAGGAGAAGATCAAGTATGCACGTAGTGCATACTCTATTACAAGATCATCCTTGGTCAAAAATGGTCTTGGTTATTCGAGAGGAGGAAAACAAAATGCTAGAATTCTCAACAATAACAAGATGCAAACTGAATTTGTAAAGGAGGGTTCATTTCAAGTCAAGAACGAGCATCATATATCTAGCTCTAATGAAATTGTGAAACTTGAGAAAAATTCCCAAAGTGCTAAAAATGTCAACTTATCCATGTTTCATGACTTTGATGCATCCTATGTACTAATGAGAAACAAATTTTGTTATACTTATGCTAAATATGTTGGGCCACACCGCAAGAGCCCAAAGCCTTGTGTGAAGGTGCCTAAATGCCTTGTGACTAACCTCAGAGGACCCAACCAAGCTTGGGTACCTAAAACCAAAGCCTAAACTTGTCTTGTAGGCATACTCCTTTGGCAGTTCAAAATGGGTGCAAGATAGTGGTTGCACCAATCACATGACCCGAACGAGAAGAATGTTTGTGGAGTATGATGAAAATGAAGAATCAAGTCAAGGTATTTACTTTGGTGACAGTAGTCAAGGTAAGTTACTAGGTATGGGTACAATATCTATTTCTCCACAACATACTATTTCACAAGTCATGCATGTTGAGTCTTTAGATTATAATCTCTTATCCATTTCTCAGTTATGAGAAAAGGGGTATAATTGCTTGTTCTCTAATGAGGGCGTGGCTGTCACCAGAAGATTTGATAACTCGATTGCCTTCAAGTGTGTGCTCAAGGGAAAGCTTTATCTTGTGGACTTCACCGCTGATAGAACTAACTTGACACATTCTTGATTGCAAAGACCAACATCGGGTGGTTGTGGCACCGTAGGCTAGCTCATGTTGGTATGAGGAATCTTCACTAAATTCTAAAAGGCAATCACGTCCGAGGTCTTAAGAATGTTATTTTTGAGAAAGATAAACCTTGTAGTGCGTTCCAAGCCGAGAAACAAGTCGGAGTAGCTCATCTCGCAAAAAATGTAATGGCGACAACAAGACCGCTGGAGATGTTCCACATGGACCTTTTCGGTCCCATTGCTTACATAAAAATTGGGGGTAACAAATATGGTTTAGTTATTGTTCTTGACTTTCCCCGCTTCACTTGTGTGTTTTTCTTGCATGACAAAGGTGAAACACAAGGTGTCCTCAAGAGTTTCTTGAGGAGAGATCAAAATGAGTTCTCCCTGAGAATCAAGAAGATAAGAAGCGACAATGGCACCGAATTCAAGAACACTGAAGTTGAAGAATACTTGGACGAGGAGGGCATCAAGCATGAGTTTTCGGCACCCTACTCACCCGAACAAAATTGGGTGGCCGAAAGGAAGAAAAGAACTCTAATAGAGATATCAAGGATAATGTTTGATTAGTACAAGGCATCTGATAGGTTTTAGGCAGAAGCGGTCAACACTGCTTCCCATGCCACAAACCGTCTATACCTCCATCGCCTATTGAAGAAGACTCCATATGAACTTCTAACGTGTAACAAACCGATTATCTCCTACTTTAGAGTATTTGGTAGTAAATGTTATATTCTCGACAAGAAGCCTAGAATTTTGAAGTTCGCTTCGAAATCCGATGATGGTTTCTTGCTTGGTTATGACTCAAACACCTACGCCTATCGTGTTTCCAACAAAACCCCCGGTTGTGTCGTGACGTGGTGTTTGATGAGACTAATTGCTCTGAAGTGGAGCAAGTTGATCAATGTTTGCTAGATGAAGAAGGGGCACCATGTGTTGCGTTGAGAAGGATGGCACTTGGTGATGTAAGACCTCAAGAGCAACAAGGCTCAAGTGACCCAACTCCATCACAAGAGGTGCCCCAAGCACAAGATCATGTCCAAGATCCCCAATATTAACAACTTGATAAAGATCACCATGATCAAGGAATGGAAGATCAAGAAGGTGGCAATGGTCATGGGGGAGACTATGAAAATGAGCGAGATGAAGAAGTTGAATCAAGACTAAGTGTACCACACCCAAGAGCTCTTGGTTGATTCTCTACACTTGACTCATTGAACACACTCAAGCTAAGTAGGTGAACTCAACACAAAGAATTTAAAAGACTAAATTCTATCCTTTGAGTTCTTCGCCTTTTTCTTCTCTTTTTCCTTTTTGAATGCATTCAACGCCGTCCAACTTTCAATCACCTATGCTTACACTTGCAAAGCTTATTAGTCTCTTAAGTGTTGTCTTTAATCATCAAAACCCACGGGGATTAGCCTAGATGCACTTTCACGAACTCTAACCATTGGTATGCGAACATGGTAAACATCATGGTTATGGGTTACGTACGACCAAGGTAGGAAATGAAACAGCTCATTTTTGAGAGTCGACGTCACCTGGGGGATAATCCACGCTCGATAGGGTCTGTCCCAACAATCGAAGGCACCAAAATCATTGAAAGATTCCATGTGCCCCCTATGGCGGGCACTACGGTGTTTACCGTACTCAGGCAAAGATCTGCCAAAGCGGATTCTTTTGGCTCTCAATGTATCAGGATACAAAGGAATTCATTCATGATGCCAAGAATGTCAAAAGGATGAAGGAATCAATGCCCGCAATGCGATACCCCTCTTATACAATCTCCAAGTAGAGTTATTATGTGTGGGGGATCCACTTCATGGGACCTTTTCCAAAGTCCTATGATTGCGAGTATATTCTGGTGGCTGTAGATTATGTGTCCAAATGGGTAGAAGCATTACCATGCAAACATGTCGATGCCAAGACCGTTCGGAAAATGTTTCCTGAAATCATTTTGCCACAGTTTGGAACTCCTCGAATTGTGATAAGTGATGGAGGGTCTCATTTCATTGATAAGACCTTCCGGAGCTTTTTCAGGGAGCTTGGGTTTAGGCATAGATTTGCTACTTCGTACCATCCCCAAACAAGCATTCAAGCAGAAACTTCAAACAAACAAATGAAGAATATTCTGCAAAAGATCGTCTTTGAGGTGGGGAGTTGGTGGAAGAACAAACTACCTGATGCACTTTGGGCATACCGTACCGCCCATAAGACACCCATTGGAATGTCACCTTTACAAATTGTCTACGGGAAAACATGTCATTTGCCAATAGAATTGGAACATATAGCATATTGGGCTATTAAGAAGTGGAACATGGATCTCCACATAGCTGGAAAGTTGCACAAAATGCAAATTTTTGAACTGGAAGAATGGAGGGATAAGGCATACCATAATGCCAAGATCAACAAAGTTGAAACCAAGAGGTGGCATGATAAAAAAATACGCCTAAGGAGTACAAGCCTGGAGATAAAGTCCTACTTTTCTACTCTAAAGTCAAACTTTTCAGGCATGGGAAACTAAAAAGCAAATGGGAAGGTCCCTATACTGTGGTAGATACTTCATCTCATGGAGCTATTACACTCCAAAATGATGAAGGTCATATATTCAAATTAAATGGGCACCGTCTCAAGATCTTTTTGGAACCCAAATAAAATTTCGACAAAGAGGAAGACGTACTCAATTTGATTGACCTTAACGCCTATCCTACAAGTTTGGTTAAATTTTCCATGTCCAATAAAGCAAACTCCAACCCTCACCACTCCTTTCCAATCATACCACTATACCCATTTGGCTAAGTAGGAGAGAAGTAAAATGCAGAACATCATAAATACTTTCCTACTTAGGACATAGCCACTTATTTTGATTCTATCATACAAAGTGTGTTTGTCAAATAAATTGCGACTCACCGGTGTAGGTAAGGCCGGTAGAGTCTTTCACTTTTCCATGTTCTCATATTAAATAAAGACAGGTACAAGAACAAGTGTGGGGGAGGTTCCACAGGCCTTACAAAGTGCAACGTGCTCGGACCAACATGAAAAAACAATTCAGGGCATCGCATGAAGGATTACTAGAAGATTTGACCAAGCCATGATGGCTTGGCCCACCTCTTATCCCTCTATACCTTATTTTTGAGTTGAAATTGATTATGCATGATAGTATCATTAAAAGGCAACTCATTGGAAACTAAAATTGTGCAATTTCATATATCATATTTTGCTAGAGAATGGAATATGTCTACTTCTCATTTCAATCAGTACCATGTTTTTGAACCACATATCAATTTAGGAAAAAAATTTATCTAAGTATGTGATTGGTGTGATATGGTAAATGAGTGAAACTTGGAAACTCTCCATGCTGAAATTGAATTTTGGTACTGCAATTTTTAAAGTCGTCAGATTTTGCCATCTTCTTTAATTAGAATTTAAATGCCCACCAAGGCCATATGATAGAACTATTGAAAACCACATGCATGTGCCACTTTGCATTTTCATTGAAATTTTTCAACCTCTTGACCCTTTTGAGTGACTTGCATGAAATCTTTGATTAGGAATTTCTTGTGCACTCCACCATATTCTATGATTTTCACACATCCACCATCAAAATATACTCCATGAAAATTATGCAAAATCCTCTCTCAATAAAAAGATGCACAAAAGGGAGTAGAAGGCATGGCTATAAGAGCTATAAAAAAAGATAATTCAACAAAAAGATCCAATAAGTAGCCATGCTTCATCCTTGCACAAAAAAAGGAGAGTGATCAATTGGGAGTCATCATCACCATTTATCATCCACCATCCATAATATGTGCACAAGAATTTCTTTAGTCATTGATTTTTGTTTCATGGTCTTATCATGAGGATCTCAATTTTGACTTAGTAACACATGAATTGCAACTGAGCCACTTTCTATCCATACCAAGCTCCACAAAAAGCCATATTTAGTTGTATGAAAAGAAGTGGAAACCCATGCCAAGGTGAGGACTAAACACATTGAGAGACAAGAGAATTTTTTTTTGGGGAGCATGGCAATATCTTTTTGACTTCTGAAAATATTGCAATTTCCATGTTTATTTAAGTAGGAGAAGTCTAGGTGAACTACATTCAAGCCGTTCCATCTCTCAAACACCCAAGATGATGTGGTAGCCGCTTATCAAAAGTTTTTGAACAAAGTTATGTGTTGAAATGTTTTATATACATATTTCATACTTGTAGCTGAATTATGATATCACTTAGTTCTTCTTGCCTTCACTCGAGGACGAGAAAAGGACTAAGTATGGCCGAGTTTGTTGATGGTCCTTAATTGCCAAATCCGACCGTCAATTTCCTACATAAAAGTTATGGATTGTACAACCAACATAGTGGTAGGAGTTATTTACTAACTATCTCCACAAGTGTTGGTGCTATTTTGTATGCAGGTGAATTATGCCCATATTTGGAGGTACTTCAAGGGGCCAATCCAAGAAACACACTTTATGACCAATCAGGCGCAAGCACTAGGATTCATGCGCCCACTTGGGGTAGAAAACCAGCTAAAAATCATAGGAATCACCCATGCCCATGATGGGGCCCCACATAACAGTGTCACGGAGAAGTTTTGGCGTGATTGGAGCCGTTGGCACTTCGGCCGAACCACCAGGTCGCTTGACCTGGTATTCACGCCAAACACGATCAACCACCACATGATGGCTTCTCACGGCTTGGAGATCATGATGGCGACTAATTCTCTCAATTTTATGGTGCCAAACCGACCTTTGGAGAGTATAATAGGGGGTAGAGGGTGTTGACGGCTACTAACATCACAGATCATCTCTCAAAAGAGATGTGGTCCACAAGCGCACGAAAACTGTCTTGTAGTATTTCACCCAAGAGTATTCCCAATGGTATCATATTTGTCCCAAAGGAAGGCAATGAACTAAAGTAAAAACTACTCTTATGATCAAGCTATGGGATGCTAACAAGTTATCAAGGAAGGGGTAAGTTGATAATATGGGTAGTGTGACACACACCTAAGCAATCTACTCTAAGGGTAATGTTGTCCTAGCAAGGGTTAGACTACGAGACGAATATACTCCTACTATGATGTAATTACTCATATACATAGTCCAATAAAGTACACATGATTATTCTAATAGTGAATACTAAGGCTTAGTGGTCCAACATATCGGGCACGGGTTTACCCTAGGCGACTCTCGCCAAGAGTTTGTGGCATAGCCGAACGTGGAGGATTATAAAGGGCAGATAGGGCTGTGACCACCTACTGCCTACCTCTTCAATCTGTGGGTCTACGGGACAACCAGTGCTACTTAAATATCCTAGCACCATTCTAGCATATTAAGTAAATACCTAAGGGTCCGCGTCACAAGCCACCGTAAGGCAATGACTAACCTAAACATCATTGAACCAATGTGGGGACCAAGCACTTACATATTCATATTAACGTTATCATATTATTACCTAATTAGACTATAGAGGTTGTGTATCATGTTTATGATAACATGATATGGAATTATGTATAGATCATAACAACATCTAGACCTAGCACATACATGGACTACACAACCAAACAAGGAACGCTTTTCCCAAGTATATAAGTAAATAAAGACTAATAATGATATTATTATAAAGCACAAAGTCACAAAGACACGAGAAGATACACGAGCGATACCTTTCCCAAGTTGGACTTGGGACTAGAGGCTCCCCTCCATAGCCTAACCTCCACTAAGGAACTAGGAGAACTAGTGTATACAATAGATTAATGCTCAAGTGGTGTGTGTTGAAGTGAGGGGATGAGGGGTCCTATTTATAGGTGGAGAAGGGTCGGTTCCCACCACCAAAAGAGCGCGAATCAGTTACCACTGACTTCTTCAAGCCAGGAGGAGCCAACACATGGAAGCTACCCTAGTTTGGAGGAAAGACCAGGTCGGCCGACTAGGGGGGTCGGCCGACTTGGTAAGTCCTCCAAATGGTCTGTGCTTTCTTGGAGTGACTTCTAGGTGGGTCCCATCCATTGATATGGGTGCTACACCGTTGGATGGCCTCAGATACATCTGTTTGTGGGCCATTTGATCCATGTGGTGTCACATGTCGATGCTTGATTTGCTGGGATGTTATTTTATAGTATCCATCCCCTTGTTTCACTTCAATTCTGTATAAAATACCTGCATGCACCAATTTCTCCAAGTACAAGTGGAAATAATTTAAATAGAAAGGTGATGTGTGCAAGAAATGATATTTCCTTCACATAACTGAGTTATATTGACGGGTGAAATTGGTATATAACAACCATCAACAAACTCCCCCAAGCTTATCCTTTGCTCATTCCGAGCAAGGTCAAGACTTTAGGTTCATGATCATGAGTTTCTACAATTGTTTTTTTTTTCAAAAGTACCATGTGCACAACAAAATACTCTACCTAGTATTGCAAAAAATTGGCATGGTAGTTCACCCATCCTAAGTCATTATGGGGCTTATGCCATCTCCTATTCATGGGTGGTTGAAAGATAGAACAGCAAATGGAGCACACATACCCTAGAAATCAAGTTCCACTCAAATCCTTGAAAGTTCAATTCAGAGTATAATTACCTCAATTTGATTCTCTCAATCTCTCCTCTGTGTGTAGTGGAAATATTTCCTCACCAAGGCATGTTGCCTACACTCATCCTACCACTAAATAAGACTTGTATGTGGAGCTTGGTAGGGAATATAGTAGGCATATTTGCAACACATAATATTGCTAAGTCAAAAGAGCAAGCTTTAGGAGAAATCAATTCAAAACAATTTGATTCAAGACATGTGCATGTGTGTTGGAATGGAGTGGATGTGGATATTTTTGAGATGACTCCTCTTTGAGTGAACTCTCTTATTTTTGCAGGGATGAAACATGGCTACTTTTTCTTCTTTCTCTTTTTTTGTCATGCTTATGTTGTAAGCATGCATTTTTTGTAGCCATGTCTTCTACTCCTTTTTATGCAATGAATTTCGGAGAGAGCACTTAAGCATGAAGGATATGGAGTTTCTCTTTTTATTCTGGAATGGTGGTATGATGGAAATTTTGCTTACTTCTAGAGTAGATGTATAGCATGTGCAAGTGAAGTCTCGAATTCAAAAAGTAATGAATGAAATCTCACATAGGCCTATACTAGTTTGACACAACTCAATGTGAAGGCAAATACCATATGCATAAGGTCTATCAATAAAATGTATCATATGGATTTGGTGGGTATTTCCAACCAAATGGGGAAAACTTAAATCTTTCTAGAATATCTCCGGAAATCTAAGTTTCACTATCAAACTAGGAATAGCAGCCCTATCACTATATCATATCTCACGACAACTTAGAATTGAATTAAGCTCTTGCTACCCACAATTTCTAAATCAAGGCAAAAATAATTCTAACCAATGAAAGCAATATTTTGGATAGTAGTAAGTTTTAAACTAGGGACTTAGGAAAATTAAAACAGAGCAACTATTTATCATTTCATCTATGTGAATTCTAAACCATTCTTACTGCACATCTTTTATTTTATTTTGAAAGCAAATCTACTCTACTTATTTTTAGGTTTTTTATATATGCAAGGTGGATGATGGGTGAACGAAAAATAAATATGCAAGGGTGTGATACAAGTTACCTCAAGTGGGGGTCCTCCCCTAAGATTGTTCTTGTTCAAGTCCGCGATTGGGGCTGAAACCCTAATGACGGATGTAGGCCATTAGGTTGGCCTAACCTTATTGCAACATGGCTTGGACATTGGAGGGATTGAGTGTCGATGTTAGATTGTCATCCATGGATTTTATGAGTGTGGTCGAGGAGAGTGTTATCGATGTCGATCATCCACACTTCAAGGTTTCCATAGGTTAGATGTACATTGTTATTCCTTGCCTAAGGTAGTGATAACCCTTAGCACAAAGGCATGACGTGCACTCAAGATGCATTGAGTGTGTTCGTCATTTTTTGACTAATGCATCATACCTTCTTGCCATAAAGGAATAACTTGTACCCCTCAAGCATTGGGTGTGATCTGTCATGCCTTGGCTAAGGTAATGATACCCTTGAGCCACAAAGGAGTGACATGTACCCAACAATTGTTGAGTATGATCCTTTATTCCTTAACTAAGGTACAACATACCTATAAATGCAAAGGGATGACGTGCACTCACCATGGGTTGAGTGTGATCCGTTGTTCCTTGGCTAAGGTATAATATACCATTTGGCCACATAGGAAGAATTGGCACACAATATACATTGGATGTGATCTTGTCATTCCTTGGTTAAGGTGCATCGTACCTTTTAGACACAAAGGAGTAACTTACACCCAATGATGGTGGCAATTCTCTTAAGCTTGAATGAGTGCTTGGAATAGTTGAGAGCATAATGCTTTCACATATTCGTAGCAGTCCATTGGTTGCTCACGGAGGGTTTCCATGTCAAATCTCTGGCCTTGTATAGTTATGGTTGACTTTCGGGCTTAATTTCTGATAGGTAGCAACCATCCTAATTTACTCCTTGGCCAAGAGATATTGAAATGAAATCCTCTTAGGGTTTCCAACAATTAGATCTTTGAATGCCTGCATAGTTATTTTACTCTTGCAACTTCCTCTCTAGAGAGGGATGGTTAGCTCCCGATATTTGTACAAATGAATTTTCGAGTAAGGTAACCGAATTTTCATTTGTACATACAGGGAAGATAAAAATAAAAGATGCATTGGGTCCTATTCCACGTGTATTCGTGAACAATGTATGATTCATCGATAAGAGTGGGACTTTACGGGTAAAACAATTCGCACATTTTCTAAAGCTCCCACTCATAGCAATGCAAGTGATACACTATATGCATCCTTTCACCTTGTAAATTTTCTAACAATCATAGTTTTTTTTACAAGAGCAAATGTTATCATTTATATCATGGCAAACAAGATTCTAAATTTTATCCTCTTGAACTTTTCTAGGAATTTGAAATTTAGTGATCCATGCATGAATGTGTTTCTAATCAAAATTATGGACATCACTATTCCTAGGTTGCTACATACCAATTCAACCATTAAGTCATTTCATAAGCATTACCTAGGCAGAAAATGTCTAAGTCAAATTTAGCAATGCTTATGAAATTGTATGTACTTGTATAAATTTATTCCGAGGTAAGGTGACATTCCTTTTTGAATAATCAAAAAGAGTAATACCATCACTTACTCTCGTGAGGATGCATAAGAATTGAATGATGTGAAGGTGTAAACCTTCCTTACCAATGTAAGCAAAACTCATTCAGTCCTAATGCAATTCAAACGACAGAAAATTTTAAACTTGTACCTCAATTGAAGAGCATCCAGGTTGAAGGTCGTTATGTGAGAAACTCATGACCATGAATTTGTTGTAGCCTTTATGTTCAACGTCTTCTGCCAAGTTGAGGTTAAAGTTGAATGAGCTTCATCTTGTTCCTTCATTGGACCACCATCTTGAGCATTCCTCCACCATGAACTCAAAATGAGACTGATGGAGGGATATGCGCTTGATGGGGTCTTCCAACCTCTTTACAAACTTTGTCCTGGCTGCACCAACATCAAGAACAAAAAAAAAACAACTCGAAAACGGGTTACGTTAGCTCAAAAGCATGTTGTACCCTTTGTCAAATTGTTTTGCCCAACTTGAAACAACCTGCAAATGCAATGAATATTTAAGGGAAATATTTTTGGTTTGGATTAGGAAGATGAATTCATGTGGCTATGCCCAAGGTTCATATCCAAATAAATTTATTTCCGAATTGAAAATTTTAGTTTTATGATGGTTGGAAATTTTACTCTCCAACATGCAAGTGTGAAAATTTAAACATGCTAAATGCAAATGCAAAGATTGATGGGAAATTAAAATATGCAATTGTGAAAGCAAATATGAGATAACTACCAATTAACCTATTGGCAAGGATTCACAGAATTTTTGAAGTCCGATGTGTGGGAATTACCTCTGTCCATTTTAGTGCGATGATTTGTTGTCCAATCCCGAAGTTGAAGATGTGGACAAATTCTCTTAATTGACATGCCAAGACTCCTTTGGCATGTTAGTTGGACATGTGGACCACATGATGGCCCTAGCCTCTCCGTCATCTTGATGAAAACTTGTTTATGTAGTGACAACTTCTCCCTCTTGAAGATAATCATTATGAGCATGGTGAGGCATGTACTTCTTTAGGGGTGTCACTTTGACCTTCTTGATATTCCTTAAGGTCAACCCATACTTTGATCATGGATCAAAAGCTTCCTTGGTTATGATGACATGTGGACTCACAATCAAACAAGAAATGCTTCATTCACAATGTCACATGCCCTAGGTTGCATGGGCTTGGTCGAAGGGTAGGAATCCCAACAAGAGATTATTTGATATACTGGATCTTGAATGCTCTTTAAGTTTCTTGTCCTTGGCCAAGAGTTTCATGTAAATGTTGTCTTGATTTCTTGCATGGCCATGGACAAGATACCTCAAGGTAGGCTAGTTTTACTTAAATCCCTTGAAATCCCCATAGCCTCCTTGATTACAAGGGTGATGTTGATTCATCCTTGACCTCCTTATTGGTGATATCCATTGGAGTTATGTCTAAAAAGAAGAATGCTCTTGGGTCTTAGGGAAATGATTCCCCAAGTTTTCCATGTTGACATGGATTTTCACATCTCCATTGGCTTGATCTTCATCATACTACAATGGGAGGTGTAGTTACTTAGCTAGCATGTCCACCTTGTTAAGTGGTGTGCATGCCAAGCTAAAGGAACTAGAGCACTCTTCAATCCACCCCTTGAGTAGAGACCATATTCTCATCCATGATGAATGAGAATAGGACTCCTTCAGCTCGAGCA
This sequence comes from Tuctoria greenei, assembly GCA_036927565.1. Classification (NCBI taxonomy): domain Eukaryota; kingdom Viridiplantae; phylum Streptophyta; class Magnoliopsida; order Poales; family Poaceae; genus Tuctoria; species Tuctoria greenei. Next base: position 132,879,704 of record JAYESD010000005.1, on the reverse strand, counting down.
CAAATGTAGTCATGTATTGGTGGACCAACCCATGACATAAATGTTGGATGAGGAGCCAGCCATCCAACCAATGGTGGAGGCAAACCAAGAAGAACTCTTGGGGCCTCCCCCAAGCTTGGGAATGGATGACTTTGGTTCCTATTGGAAGCTGCAAATCTTTCGCAAAAGGCAATGGTGTTGCCTAGCGGATGTTTGTTGAGGTACGCTTTGATTCATCTTGCAGTTGAGCACTTGCGTCCTCGTTAGCCATCCCATGAAATGGGTTAGCCAACACTACCCTATTTTCACCACAAAAGGAGAAAACAAACAAGGGTAATCCTGTCTAATAACTACTAGTACCTATAGCTTAATCACAAGTGATAGCTATCCTTCACTTCCTTTGCCTTCCCGGCAACGGCGCCAGAAATGCTTGTTGCTGGCTACTAACACCACAGATCATCTCTCAAAAGAGATGAGGTCCGCAAGCACACGGAAACTGTCGTGTAGCATTTCATCCAAGAGTATTCCCAAGGGTATCGTATTTATCCCAAAGGAAGGCAATGAAGTAAAGTAAACACTACTCTTATGATCAAGCTATGGGATGCTAACAAGTTATTAAGACAGGGGTAAGTTGATTATATGGGTAGTGTGACACACACCTAAGCTATCTACTCTAAGGGTAAGGTTGTCCTATCAAGGGTTAGACTACGAGACAGAAATACTCTTACTATGCTTTAATTACTCATATACATAGTCCAATAAAGTACACATGATTATGCTAGTGGTGATTACTAGTTCTTAGTGGTCCAACATATCGGGCACGGGTTTACCCCTAGCAATACTAGGGGACTCCCGCCAAGGGCCTGTGGCATATCCGAACATGGAGGATTACAAAGGGCAGATAGAGCTATCACCACCTACTTCCTACCTCTTCAATCCATGACTCTACGAGACATCCAATGCTACTTAACTATCCTAGCACCATGCTAGCATATTATGTAAATACCTAAGGAGACGCGGCACAAGCCACCTAAGGCAATGACTAACCTAAACATTGTTGAACCAATGTTAGGCCCAAGCACTAACATATTCATATTAACATTATAATATTATTACATAATTAGACTATAGTGGTCGTGTATGATGTTTATGATAACATGATAATGGAATTATGTATAGATCATAACAACATCTACACCTAGCACATACATTGACTCCACAACCAAATAAGGAACGCTTTGCCCAACTATATAAGTAATAAAGACTAATAATGATATTTTTATAAAGCAAAAAGTCACAAATACAAGAGAAGATACATGAGCCATACCTTTCCTAATTTGGACTTGAGACTAGAGGCTCCTCTCTACAGCCTAACCTCCACTAAGGAACTAGGAGAACTAGTGTATACAATAGAGTAATGCTCAAGTGGTGTGTGTTGAAGTGAGGGGTGAGGGTCCTATTTATGGGTTGAGAAGTGTTGGTTCCCGCCACAAAAAGCACGCGAATAAGTCACCACTGAATTCTTCAAGCCGGGAGGAGCCAACACATGGAAGCTGACCGAGTTTGGAGGAAAGACTAGGTTGGCCGACTAGTGTGGTCAGTTTACCTGGTAAGTCCTCCAAATGGTCCGTGCTTTCTTGGGGTGACTTCCAGATGGGTCCCATCCCTTGATATGGGTGCTACACCATTGGATGGCCTCAAATACTTCTGTTTGTGGGCCATTTGATTCATGTGGTGCCACATGTGGATGCTTGATTGGCTGGGATGATATTTTATAGGATCCATCCCCTTGTTTCACTTCAAATCCGTGTAAAATACCTGCATGCACCAGTTTCTCCCAAGTACAAGTGGAAATAGGTTAAATATAAAGGTGATGGGTGCAAGAAATGATATTTCCTTCGCATAATTGAGTTATATTGACACGTGAAATTTGTATATAACAGCCGTCAACAGGGGGCTCCCTCGCTACACAAACCAAAAGCTTGAGTGTAGTACTCCACTCCAAAGGCGTAGCGCTGCCTAAGTGCTTAGAAAATAGGGAGAGAGTGAGAAAGAGGAGTAGGAGGAGGCTCGCTTTTTGGGCTTCTTCCACTTAAGGATAGGGTTCAGGCTTGTCGATCCCTCTCCACCGTTGTACCTCGATAGTTCTTCCCATCACAAGCAAGGTACATGATTTCCAATTTAGTTCATTTACTTAATTCAAGAAATTTAATTACTTAGTTGCTTGTAATTCATTGCTCTATTTATTTAGAGGTCCTAGTCTTTGTGTGAGATGTTAGGGAAGTAATCGATAGCATAGGCGTGGTGTCTAGGCTTGACGTTACCTTTGATTACCTCGTAGTCCACGGGTTAGAGGTAGGCGGTAGGTGGTCACAGCCCTATCCGTCCGTTGTAATCCTCCACATTCAACTACAACATGGGATCTTGGCGGGAGTCACCTAGCAGACTAGGATAAGCCCGCGCCCAATACAAGCTTCTATTGATCAACTTTCTTTGAATTGGAACCCCTTCTCCTAGGAAATCCACTCTATCCCTTGCCTACCACCAAGCTTTGTGTCCTTGGGTGACCCAGTTAGAAGATTAGCACACACATTCCATGGATTTGATACCCGTGGTAACACTCTTTAAGGGGAGGTGCTACAGCGGTTTCTCTATGCGCTTGCGGATTTTTATCTGTGATGTACCAGCAGTCAACATCCGGCCACAGGGGCAGACTAGTCTGGTTATAGACCGCAAATTCTCATATATTTTGAGAGATTTGTAAGGAATGATCCATATGAACTAGGTTTTCACAAATATTTTCAATGAATGTGGCCAGTAAATCACACAAACAATCATACAATGACCATGATTCAAGGAGACGATAATCGAAAATAATTTGAAAAAAAAAATGAGGACACATGTTTTTCTCAAGCATGCGTAATTTTAAAGATTCTAAACTACTAGCAATCAGATGTGCAACATTTGAAGCTACATTTTAAGAGTCAAAGATATTTAGCTCATTCCTAAGTTCGCGATAGTGCATTTCATCTAGTGGCTTAGTGAAGATGTCGACTAGTTATTTTTCGGTTCTAACATGGGAAAGGATTGTGTCCCCCTTCATTGAATGGTCTGTCAAGAAGTGGTGTCGGATGTCTATGTGCTTTGTCCTAGAGTGTTCAAAGGGTTATGGGCAATCTGAATGGCACTCTCATTGTCGTATAGGAGTGGACTATGGTTCATATTGAGACCATAGTCCCTTAGAGTTTGTCACATCCAAAGAAGTTGTGCACATCAACTTTCGACTGTGACATACTCTACTTCAGCTATGGATGGGGCAATGGAGTTTTGTTTCCTGGATGATCATGACACAAGGGACCAATCCAAGTGTTAGACCCATGTGTGCTGAATATATTGGCAATTATGTTTAAAGTGAGGGTTTCAATGCAAAGTTTTGAATATACCTGAGAAATCCACTTCGAAGTGTCCGAACTTTTTCTTTTATAATGTATTGCAGCTCTTTTGGACTGTTTGTACTTTCTAGGTGCTGAAATATTCGTGCGGCTGCTATGTTTTTCACTTGCAATGTTTCAAACTTGCCTTTTTGCTTATGGGATGTTTTCTTAGTATTCTTTTACTAAGTTTTTGATGTATTTTTTCTGATCAAGATGGACATTATATTTTTATATTTGCAACATGCTTATGTGAGGTGCTCACATAAGGTCTTGTAGTTATCGGACTAATGTGAGTCAAGTCGCGGCTTGTGCTCGGGAAAAGTTCTTGTTTGTTCATGTGCAGGTGTTGCTTGAGGTCACGACATGGCTGGTGACGGGATCCATTGCACTAGACTTAGGGAGAAGATGAGGTTCAACGACCAAGTTTAGAAGGAATTGTGGTTGAGTTGATCGGGAGATCACACAATATGTTTGAGTCAAGAACAACACATATGAAGGTATCACAGATGACTTTGAAAGTTTTTCATGTGTTCAAGGGATGCATGGACGTGAAAACATGGTTCCAAGGCATGATTAAGAGATATGGACATGAATATATGGCCAAAAAGGTCCTACCGACTGTACTATGCCTTAGGCTGCAGCTGAGGCGGTTATTGTTCATTTTTGGAAAGTTTCGAGTCTGGTTATGGTTAGATTTCATGTTGGTCACGAAGTTGAGTTGTTTTACAAATGTTTGGGATCTTCCTAAGGTGTTCGGAAGTTTTAAGATTGCTTCTATCTGCGTATGGAAGAGTTGTTAGCAGTTATGGAATGTTTTGATTGAAACTAGGAAGCAGGAGACCTAATGTTGTTTGGGTTGGCCTTAGGGCTGGTTATATAAACAAGGGAGGACAGAGCTCGTGGAAAGACGACTTTGGAATGTTCCTCTTGTGTCTTCAGAGAAATAAAATTTGTAGTTTAGAGGAGCTTTTATGCCTTGTTCGTCCGACTTGTTTTTGTCAAGCCTTTCTCGTTGAGTTTCTGCGCTGCCCGATCTTTCTATGGTATTTTGATCATAACACGCGTTTTACAGATCCAAATGACCTGATTCTTTCAGTGTTGTCTTCAAAACTCAATTCTCTGTCATCTATGGAAATTTCACAGTCATTATTTTTTTAGTTACACGAGTTTCTTTGTAGCATAGCAGATCTGTTTGCTCTCTATTAGAACCGATTGACCTTTTCTTAGGGTTTTGATCATAACTTGAGTTTTACTCAACGTTTTTTCGTGATTCTTGTTGTTGTTTCTCCATGAATTGATCCTCTACAATTTCTACTACATTTGTCATGGATTAACACAACCAGATCAGTCACACACTCAAGTTCTTTATCAGATTGATTTTCTGTCAAGTGGTTTTTGTTTCTTCCGCTAAAAAATTTTTAAATCTAGCATTCACCCCCTCCGATAGCTTTTAACGTGCTCTTCAATCCTACAATTGGTATCAGAGCCACAATGCTCTAATCTTTGTGATTTGCACGTGTTTTGACTAATCAACATGGAGAAATACTCCGCAAAACCTTGTGTGTTTGATGGCATTAATTTTCAGGTTTGGTAGGCTCGTATGGAGGCTTATGTGACATGCGGATTTTTTAAGAATAAAACCAGCTGTATATATTGTCCTTCTCCCAAAATTTCGTTTTTCATTTTCTTATGGAGAAGCCATGGGATATGTTTTTGGGGCTGTGGGCCAGAGGAGTGGGGGCACTGTCCATGTCCATGGTGTACCATGGGGCGTACCCCTTCGGTTGTTTTAATCTTGGCCATTGACATTAGATGCAACGGTCAGGGAGGGGATCGTGTGGCTGGCGGCATCGACAGTAGGCCAGGCGTTAGCGCCATGGACAGAATCTCGCTGGCGTATCGCCGGAACGGCGGTACATCGGCCAAAACTCGATGATATTTAAAATAAAATAGAGAGGAGCTCGTGGGAAACTCACCAAGGGGATTTGCATGGCTCGGAATGGTGTGGAAAGTTGCTAGCAACAAGGAGGTGCGGCGGTGTTTTGCGGCGATCGTCAAAGTAAATGACGAGGCCCCAAATTCATCGAATGACTTTATGGCGGCTTCCTAAAGACATGGTGCATGTGATGGAGATAATAGAATGGAGAAAGGTGGATAAAATCAACAAGAACGCCGGTGACTTACCTGCGGCCATGACTATGGTTGTAGAGCTCGGGGGAGGGACAAGAGGGGCCCGTGACTGAGGATTTATAGGAGAATCGAGTGAAAACGGAAGAGAGCATGACTATGGCCTTTAAATGGTGGAGGGAAGTGAGGAATGGGCGAGCGCGGTGTGCGACGGTTGCTAGAACTTGAACATGCACATTAACTGCTTGATGAGATGCCCCGAGGACGTGGGCTACTGTTTCTGTAGGAACTATGGGGGTTGGGGATGACGACTGGGTCCCACGTGCATTGAGATTGGGAGAGGAGGAAAATACGGGTGTAACAATTCTACCCTCCTTAAATGGAATCTCGCCCCAAGATTCTATGTTGGGCTAAGAAGAATATCTATGTTTTTGTAAATCAGAAAGCTACCCCATTAGAAAGTACTTTATCATTATTATTTTTCTATAATTTTTTTTTGGTTTTGAAATATTTAGTCTAGAACTTTCAAAAGTTCAATATCTCACGAAATGCAAGAATAACATGATGAACTTGTTTCAAATAGTCTTAAGAAAATATTTCATTTCCACATAATTATGCACCTTATTTTATTACAACTATTATTATACTAGTTTCTTATTTCTTCTCATCGCATTTGTATACTGACTTCATTCTCAATGCTATTATGATTTTGAACAGGGTGATACAAGGTGTGATAAAGTTTTCTTAATCATTCCATAATTTTATTTGAGTTCAAACGTATTTTTTAGAAATTGAATTTTTCATTTTTCACAAATTAGCAAATATGATAAATATGTCGATTTAGTTAAATTTTAAAGTATTAGCACACAATAAAACACATTATTATTATTCTTATTGTTATTATTGTTATTATTTTGAATTTGGCCTAGTTTAAATTGTGGCTTCAATTAAAGTCTTTCATTTCAAATGCATTGTCATAATGACTATATTCATTATTACTATTTCTTTTCCTTTCTTATGTATATATAAGAGTCACAATCCCACCCACCTTAAAAGGTTTCTCGACCCGCGATTCAAATGAATCAACAAAGGAGAGAGGATATGATGTTATGAATTGGAATGGGAAAACAACTAAATGGCTCAATTATGAATTAATGAACTTATGGATGATTTGAATTGATGAACATGATCAATTGGTAATATGGAATTTGGGAGATCTAAGCAATCATGGGTTGTGGATTTGGTTGGATTATATGGTGGTTGCTTTCTTTAGATCTAAGGACTGATTCATGCGAGAATAAGCCAGGACAACAGTGCCACCACAAGGCCAAGTATCAGTGCGGCTTAGCCAATTAATTAGGTGTATTGCCAACATTATTCGGATCATTTGGAGGAGCGGGGAATGGGAGTCGGTTGGGTTTGCAATAGTGGCGGAACTACCTTGGGATTTGAACGGCACAATGGGGGGCCCTTGGTTGGATGTACTCAGTTGGAGGCATCACCACCGGCGAAACCTTAGTGGGTTTGAATATGCTGATAGTCTCTTTGTAAAGGCTATCTTGTGATATCTTGCACATACACTTAAGGAAGTGTAATTGGCATAAGGGAGGTTTCTTTCGTCACCGACGGGTGACGAAATCATAATCTTTTGGGTAAAGTGGTACAACCTCTGCAGAGTGTTAAAAAATATCATGATAGTCATGCTCCCTATTAAGAGCACCTGGATGACCTACATGATTATAATTGGACTTGGGATTTGGGATGGTAATTGTTTTTTGGTTAGGGTTTGGTTATGCTACGGATTGGATGGTGACGAATGGACAAGGTTGCTGAGGATGGTAAGAATAAGGCATATGGATGGATATGAATTATTATATTTATTTGGGTTATGATGGGATTATTTTACATAGACATTGTAGGATGATATTTACATGTTGTAAATGTACTTTTCAGCAAATAGCCATTATTTATTATTATTCCTTGTTTAAGCTACATGTCATTATTTTCCCACACTTGCTGAGTACGACATGTGCTCATTCTTGCAATTCCGCCACCAAAAGTTTCAGATGATGTTTGGGAGTATCCTGAGGGTAATGCGGAGTACTAGGTCGTGTGCTGCCGTCGACTTTCCTGTGGTCTTGCTTGGAGCCGCGCTATCCCTTTTGCTTAGTTTGCTTAGTTGCTTAATTAGATTATTTTCGTTGCATTAGTTTCAAACTTATTAATAATGATAATTAGACTTGTAATTTGAGGATTATTTGAATATTGTAAAAAAGTACTTATTAAATAATGTGTGTTGTAGTGATTAACTGTTTATCATTTGTGAATCACTTGTGTTTGTGTATTAAACATCCTAGGCACACATATGCATCACGCTCGGTTCATTTTCAGGATTGGGTGCAACAAATTAGTATCAAAGCCATAGGTTGACCGTAGGATGCAGCCTAGAAAGAATGAACACTTTAGAGCACATAGGAACACTCAGGAAGTGTTTTGGTTTGTTGGTGTGCTGATTGCTATGTAATATTGCTTGTATGCTTGTGTGCTTAGTAGAGGATTGTGAGATGCTTTAGCACTTACCACATTTATATAGCCTAGTATAGGTAGTTGCCTAATTTCATATCCTTTGATGCATATAGTTGAAGACATTTGCTAAATTCTTCTCTCTTGCTCTCTCTTCAGATGTCGAGGACTCGCAACTAAAGGGGTGCCAATGAGAATGAGGAGAACAAGGAGCACCTCAGAATAACAACAATGGACCTGGACCTGGACCTGAGGCTGTCAACCTTCAACAGTTGTTGGTTATGCAGAATCAACTTTTGCAGACGGTGATGCAAATCTTGGGACAGCTGCAGGCCAACAATCAAAACCAGCCCCATATGCCTTTATCACCACCACCTCATAAGGAGGTTAGGAGAGTTTATGAGGACTAGGCCACCTACCTTTGCTCAAGCCAATGATCCTATGGAAGTTGATGATTGGCTAAAATCTATGGAGAAAAAGCTTTCTATTGTCCAATGCAGTGACAAGGAGAAGGTCCTTCTTTCATCCCATCAGCTAGTCGGAGCGGCTGGAGATTGGTGGGACTCGCTATGCAATGCCCATGCAAATCAAGAGAGGATTACTTGGGCTAAATTCAAGGAGATCTTCCATTCTCATTTTGTACCTGAGGTTCTTATGATATTGAAAAGACAAGAATTTGAGAACCTAAGGCAGGGGAAGTCAAGTGTGAGTGAGTTTCTCAATAAATTAACTCAACTCTCAAGGTATGCCCCAGAGGATGTCAAGCGGGATAGCCCAAGCAATACTTGTTTATGAGGGGCCTAAATAATGAGATTCAAGTCCAATTGCTCAATTGTGACTATGACATTTTCCAGAAGCTTGCGGACATGGTAATTGTGGTTAAAAGAAGGTTCACAAGATGGAGCAAGAAAATAAGAGGAAGGCGCCATATAAAGGACAACCATGAGGAAGCAATGTTCGCCCCCGCTTTGCACCACAAAATGCACCATATTACAACCCCTCTTCTCCTGCATATCGCACTGCTATTCCACCACGCCCAGCTCAATCAATGCAGCTACGTCCTGCCATGCAAGCTCTTTCCCCTCCAATGCCTCATGAACCCCGCACCAACTTTCCTACTAATGCTCAAAATCAAGTTCGCCCAAACAATTCTTGTGGAGCAAGGTTCTGCTATACTTGTGGTGAGGTAGGACACTTTGCATCTCAATGTCCTAAGTGAGGCCCTGGTCAAGGGAACAGTGCTCCAAGACAGAACCCAAGACTAAATGGAGGAGCGCCACACGGAAACCGCGGACCATAGAATTTTGTTCATGGCAAGGTGAACCATGTCTCTACAGAGGAAACCCAACAAGTGGATGACGTGGTGATTGGTATGTTTCTCGCAAACTCCAACCCAGTAACTATGTTATTTGATTCTAGAGCATCACATTCATTCATCGCATCTAAGTATGTTGCCAAGTATAGTTTTCCCATATCTCATATGAAGTATACCTTGTTGGTTAGATCTCCTTGAGGGGAGATGATGATGAATATAGTATGTCCAAAAGTAAGCCTTGGAATAAGGGGGGGGGGGTCGACTTTTTCGCCAACCTTATAGTCTTGGATTTGCAAGGACTAGATATAATACCTGGTATGGACTGGTTAAGAAAGCACAATGGGATAATTCAGTGTGCCACAAAAACGGTGAAGTTGACGAATGAAGAAGGGGTCATCATAGAATTTGATGTGTCTCAACACCCACCAAAGCAAGTGGTGCTGAATCAAATGGACGGTGCAGCAATAGAGGAGATCCCAGTGGTGTGCGAATTTTTGGATGTGTTTCCGGATGAGTTGCGTGGTATGCCACCTAATCGTAACATAGATTTTGTTATCGAATTAATACCTAGAACTGCACCTATATCTAAAAGGCCATATAGGATGCCTCCTATGGAGTTAGCGGAGCTCAAGAAGCAAATTCAAGAGCAGCTAGAAAAGGGTTTCATTCGCCCAAGCTCTCCGCCTTGGGAAGCACCAGTGCTTTTTGTGGACATCAAGGATGGATTTCAAAGGATGTGTGTGGATTATCAAGCTCTCAATGAGGTCACAGTCAAGAACAAGTATACATTGCCCCGCATTGAAGATTTGTTTGATCAAATGAAAGGCACCTGTGTTTTCTCCAAGATCAACTTGAGGTTAGGCTACTTCCAAATAAAGATTAGGCCATCGGACATACCCAAAACGGCTTTTCAGATACGATATGGATCGTATGAGTATACCGTTATGTCCTTTGGATTAACGAATGCACCTGCTTACTATATGTACCTCATGAATAAGGTCTTCATGGAGTACTTGGATAAATTCGTGGTGCTGCTCATTGATGACATTATGATCTACTCGAGAAGCGAGGAGGAGGATGAGGAGCATTTAAGGCTAACATTGCACAAATTGAGGGAGCACCAATTGTATACCAAGTTCAGCAAGTGTCAATATTGGTTAAGGAAGGTGTCATATTTGGGACATATCATCTGTGGAGGAGTATCGGTTGATCCAAGAAAAGTGAGAAATATGCTAAAATGGGAACCGCCGCAAAATGTGAAGGAAATAAGGAGTTTTCTTAGAATGATTGGATATTACTGTCGGTTCATCAAGGATTTCTCCAAAATAGCCAAGCCCGTGATTGAGTTGTTGATGAAGGGTAAGGCATTTCAATGGACCCAAGCCTGTCAAGACAGCTTTGAGGAGCTTACGAAGAGTTTAACAACAGCACCTGTGTTGGTTTTGCCAGATGTGAGCAAAAGTTCTGATATGTATTGCAACGCATCATGACAGGGACTAGGATGTGTGCTCATGCAAGAAGGTCAAGTAGTAGCCTATGCATCGAGGCAATTGAAGAAACATGAGTGGAATTATCCTATGCATGCCCTCCAACATGCAGCCGTAGTGCATGCTTTGAAGATATGGTGGCACTACATTCTTGGTCAGAGGTGTGAGATGTATATGGATCATAAGAGCCTCAAGTACATTTTCACACAAACAGACCGGAATTTGAGGCAAAGAAGATGGTTGCAGCTCATCAAGGATTATGATGTTAGAATCAATTACCATCAGGGGAAGGCTAATATAGTGGCCGATGCTTTGAGTTGAAAATGAGTAAGCCACCAACTCACGGTTCACGAATTACCATTCGAGCTATGCAAGGAGTTTAAACGGTTAAATCTTTGATTTGTGAATCATATGGGGGATAATGGAGTTAAATCCAACCTTGGAGCAAGAAATTCGAGAAGCTCAGACAAAGGATGAGGAAATTCAAGAAATCAGGGAAAGGACTCAAGAAGGGAGAGAATTCAGATTTGATGAGGATGACCACGTCACTCTATGGCTTGGGAAATGGATTGTTGTGCCTAATGTAAAGCATATTCGGGAAACCATATTAAAGGAGGCACATGACTCACGTTACTCAATTCATCCCGGCTGTACAAAGATGTACAAGAATTTAAAGACATGTTATTTGTGGGCTAACATGAAAAAGGACATAGCTGAATATGTCGCCTTGTGAGATGTGTGCCAACGAGTGAAGGTTGAACATCAAAGGCCAGCTGGATTCTTGCAGCCATTGAATATTCCGGAATGGAAGTGGGAAGAAATCGGAATGGACTTCATTGTTGGATTACCTCAAACCCAGTCTGGCTATGACTCAATATGGGTTATTGTGGATCGTTTGACCAAATCAGCTCATTTCATTATTGTCAAGACCACATATACCGCTGCGAAGCCAGTAGAATTGTATATGGAGCATATTGTGTGTCGACACGGAGTACACAAGAAAATAGTGTACGACCGAGGTTCTCAATTTACCTCAAGGTTCTGGCAGAAACTGCATGAAAATATGGGTACAAGGTTAAATTTCAGATCTGCATATCACCCTCTAACAGATTGACAAACTGAGAGGACAAATCAAATATTGGAAGATATGTTGAGAGTCTGTGCCTTGAAGCATGGAAGCAGCTGGGACAAGAGCTTGCCATATGCTAAATTTTCCTACAATAACAGTTACCAAGCCAGCTTGAAGATGTCGCCATATGAAGCACTATATGGAAGGAAGTGTAGGACACCGTTGTTTTGGAATGAGACAGGAGAGAACCAAGTGTTTGAACTGGATGTGTTGCAAGAGGCCAAAAAGCAAGTTCAGATAGTCCACGAGAATTTGAGGGCCCCTCAAACAAGACAAAAGGGCTATGCTGATAATGGGTGAAGAAACTTAGCCTTTGAAGTGGGTGACATCGTATACCTCAAAGTGTCACCTATGCGAGGTCATAAGCGGTTTAATGTCAGAGGCAAGTTGGCACCTCGCTATATTGGGCCATTCAAGATTTTGGGCAAACATGGGGAAGTGGCATATAAGTTGGAGATTCCAACACATCTTGCTGATGTTCATGATGTGTTTCACGTTTCGCAGCTCAAAAAGTGCTTAAGGGTACCGGATGAACAAGTGCCAATGGAGGATTTGGAATTAGAGGCAGATTTTACTTATGCCGAGCAACCTATCAAAATTTTGGAAACCAAGGAGAGAGTCATGAGAAACAAGGTAAGTCGATGATGCAAAGTACAATGGAAGCATCATGCAGAATCGGAAGCGACTTGCAAGCTAGAAGAAGAGCTCAGGAAAGAATTTCCCTATATCTTTCCTTCTTCATCAAATCTCGAAGGCGAGACTCATTTTAAGGGGGGTAGGTTTGTAGCACCCTCATTTTGATCCATCATGCATTGCATACATTCTTGTACATGTTTAGCATTAAGCAACATAAAAAGGAATAAGTTTAAAATGAATTAGAAGCAAAACAACAATTAAAAACCTGTATAGTTGCAGACTTGTCCGATTTGGACCCCGGACTAGTCCAGTTTCGCTCACCGTTGACTCTTTGGACTTGTCCTCTTGTACAACAGACTAGTACAAATGAGTTTCTGTTGGTCGTCTGGACTTGTCTATTTTTGGGTACCGACTAGTCCGTTCCTAGCTACTAAAAATTTTCGGAGTTGTCCGCAAGATCCCTCTTTTAATCCGATTTTTGGAAAAATTCCAAGCATCCGAACTTGTCCTTTTTTCTTTCTGGACAAGATTGGACTTGTTTGGAACAGAACGGACTTGTTCGTTCTAGTCTTTGTTTGATATCGGACTAGTTCAGCCCCGTTGCGGACTTGTCCGGTGTGCCCGACTCGGATTCGGTCTTTATCTCCACGAATTGTTATTGGCTATTTACCTTAATTGGGCCCAAGAATGTCGTGCTCAACCCTTGTGGAGCCCATATGGGATCCCTGCACGGCCTCCACCACCTTAAACTCGAAATCCATCAAATACCACCACCTCCACCTCTATATAAACACCCCAACACCCACCCCTTCACATCTTTGCAATAATTAAAGAAACCCTAAACCCTAGTTCATGAGAGCCGCCGTTAGGAGGATATTACCGCAGCCAGTAGAAGAGAAGGAGGAAGGAGAAGGATCAAGAAAGATCAATCTTCATCGACTAATCGACAACATCGTCAATTCTCCACCAATTCTCCACCTTCTTTGGATCTAGAGGTCAATTCTCAATGTCCTCGACCCTTGAACCCTAGGATCCGTGGTAAATATCTTAGATGCATCTTTTCGACGTAAAATACAATCCTATATTAACTTTAATCATGGTCTAGTTGGAAATTTGCCAAAAACCCTAGCCGAGTGGACTTGTCGGGCCAAGAGCGGACTAGTCCGATCGACTTTCTGGCCCATGGCGGACTAGTCTGGTCCCCTGTACAGACTTGTCCGGTTAGCTGAATCTACAAAAAAATTCCTTCATTGATTCGTATCTGTTTCAGTTTCCACCACCACCAGAACCAAATTCTGGGTATCCTCGCTAAAACGGGCTTAACTTTTTGCTCAGAGCTCTGATTGAGGCGCATTTTTTCCCCTAGAAAGTTCTCTAGAAACTACACATACGATTCACCGGCTTTGCGGGTCATGGCAATTTCAAAAAAATTAAAAAAATCATGAAGGCCTTCGTTTCGAGCTCTGAAGTCCCAGCACCAGTTTTTTTCCAAACGCTCCTGAATTTGTACCGATCTCATCCTTCATCGGTTTGAGCTAATACTTGGTGCTGTTTCTATTCTTGTTCCCTTGGTTGAGAAAAAATATCAAACTAAAACAAAAAACAGGAGGCTCAAGGGGGTTTTCTACTTGTGTTGTTTTCTGTGTGAATGCTGAATAGTTGTTGATATTGTCCTTGTTGTTCGTCATCCATCCTTGTTCCTTGCTTGTTTGCCACAACCGTTCCAATAAATTTTTAGGCCAACAACTACATGAAATTCTTTGGACACTTATTCAGCATTGCTATCCCTTACTAACTTGTGTGCCACATACATATACTGCATTTAAGCCTTCCCAAGATCCACCCTTCTCTCGAGAAAAACGGGTAACCTTTGCAATCACACCCACTCTTTGCTTGCTTTCACAAAGGCCATCGTTGGCCACCTGCAGTGCTGGTAAGAAACTTGCAAGAGTGGGGTAAGACGCATCTTACTACTCACTTTTTCCACTCCAACTTCCAATTCAAATAACGTAGTAATAGGGTTCTTCACAATTCTTCTATATTCGTTTCTGTTTTGTACTAACAATATGGATAAGACCTCTGGTTCTACACCTTCGGATGATGATTAGTGCGTGTCTCATATGGAACTAAGGGACATGATGTGTTTGATGACTGAAGCTTTCAACAACTACGAGACCACTACAACAACCACCTTTTAGAGGCCTCATACAAGTGTTGCTGGTCCGACCACACGGTTGGACGAGATGGAGGCTCATCTTCCCCACCAAGCTACACCCTCTATCATCCTTGATGCTGACGCACATGCTCACAGCAAAAGAGAGGATGACTTCAATAACAATGAGGTTGATGCACAACAGCTTTGTCGCCTTCGAGGAAATCGTCAAGGTATGAGAGGTAGACCTCGTCCTCATGCTCCCGAATAAAATAATGATCCTTACACTAAGATTAAGTTTTCTATTCCACCATTTTATTGATCTTATGATGCTGAGACATACTTGGATTGGGGGATGACCGTAGAACAAAATTTAGCTCTCATCTCGTTCCCGAGCGACATAGAGTTAGACAAGACACTAGTGAGTTTAAAGATTTTGCTATCATTTGGAGGAATGAACTTGTCAATACACATAATGCCCAAAATACATGGGTTATATTAAAAGATGAGATGCATGCTAGTATTGTTCCTCCTTCATATAGACGTGATCTTCTTAAGAAACTGCAATGCTTCTATCAGGGTGACATGAATATCCAAGAGTACTACCAAGAGTTACAGAAAGGTATGCTTCGTTGTGGGGTGGTTGAGGATTAGGAAGACCAAATTGATAGGTTTTATGGGGGCTTGCAGTGTGAGATTCAGGACATAGTTGATTACAAGAAATATCATTCTATTCAACGTTTATTTCAACTTTCTATGTTAGCAGAAAAAGAAGTGCAGGGTCGCCAACAGCAGCGGTGGAACAACACCTTGACGCCATGATAGCTTCAGGTGCCATCAAAAGCAGTGCCCTCCCCGAGAATACGTGCGTCTACACCACCCTCCACCGATGTTGTATGCAGCACCACGCCTTATACATCACGGGGATAGGATAACAACAAGTCTCAGATGCCTCCAGGTGTTGCAGCTAAGTCTGCTGCACCCAACACTTCCACCAGTTGCACCTCCGACATCAAGTGTCACCGCTGTCTGGGACTTGGCCATATGCAACGAGATTGCCCCAGCAAACGGGCGATCATTGCCACTGTTGATGGTGGGTATGTTAGTGCTTCTGATATTGATGATCAAAATATTATTGCAGCTAACATCAGCGACCAACAACTATAGGACTTTGATTGTGCAGCGAGCTTTGAGTGCCACGGTTGGAGAGGACGACAACTGCCAACATAACAACTTTTTTAACATGTTTCTCGTCGTCAAGGACTGCAGTGTACATACCATCATTGATGGTGGTAGCTGCAACAATTTGGTGAATGTTGAGGTGGTCAAGAAGCTTGGCTTGACCACACGGGAGCATCCGCACCCTTATCACATTCAATGGTTTAACAACAATGATAAGGTAAAGGTAACACAAACAGCAAGGATACATTTTTTCCATTGGTTCTTATCATGATTTTGCTGATTCTGATGTGGTACCTATTGATGCTTGCTCTCTTTTGTCGGGACGTCCTTGGGAGTCTGATACTGATGCTATTCACCATGGTCGATCTAATAAGCATACTCTCATGCATAAGGGCAAGCAAATTGTGTTGCTTCCTATGAATCCACTCAAATTGTGCGATTTGAGCATTAGAAAAATAACAGTGCTAAGTAAAAGGGAGTTTTCAATTTTGAAATTCGGCAACATATAAAGTTGAAAAATCCTGTTTTGCTTGCAACTAAATCTGATCTTGATGACTTATATGCCTCTAATGGAATTTGCTATGCTTTAGTGTGCAAACATGCTTTATATTCCATTGAGGATGCATCCATTGCTTTGCCACCTGTTGTTGCTAACCTTTTGCAAGAGTATATGGATGTTTTTCCATCAGAGATACCCCCTGGATTACCACCTGTGCGAGGCACTGAGCACAATATTGTATTGATTCCAAGGGCGAGCTTGCCAAACCGTGCCGCTTACAGCACCAACCCCAATGAGACTAAGGAAATTCAGCGACAAGTCTAAGATCTTCTTGACCGCAGGTACATTCGTGAGAGCCTTAGTCTTGTTTTGTTCATGTTCTTTTGGTTCCTAAGAAAGAAGGAACTTGGTGCATGTGTGTTGATTGTAGAGCCATCAATAACATTACCGTTCATTATCGCTATCCTATTCCCAAATTGGATGTCATGCTTGATGAGTTGAGTGGTTCTGCTATTTTCTCCAAGATTGATTTGCATAGTGGGTATCATCCGATTCGTATGGCTTTAGGTGATGAATGAAAAAACTGTCTTTAAAACTAAATTTGGACTTTATGATATGGTTAGTCAAGCCATTTGGTTTAACTAATGCACCGAGAACTTTCATGAGATTGATGAACGCGGTTTATGTGCTTTTTCATTGGTAAATTTGTGTTGGTTTACATTGATGATATCCTTTCTTACAACAAGTCATATGATGAGCATCTTGAACATTTGCGTGCTTTTTTTATTGTCTGGCAAAACAAGTGGGCGTCCAGAATCTGTCAGGGTGCTGTGTCATTGTCCTTTGGGTCGCTGACCTGTATATCATGTGGAAGCCCATTAGGGTTGCATTGAGGGGTCTTGCACGCCCCTAACTCTTTTTTACACAGCAGCCGTCGGCACATCAGGGTTGGGTTTTGCTTAGATTAAATCTGTCATTGAACAGTATCACCGTTCATTGGTTGTGAGACCCCACTTCATGATCAACTATGTTTTGATTGCAACTTCTCTGTTCTTGCATGCGTTCTTGACTGCTGCACGGGTAAGCCTTCGTGGCGAGGTCATTCGTGTGACACGGGTGATAACCAACGGAACAATGGTGTAGTGATTGTGGGGTTCCATTCGCTCAGAGCCTTGGATCATCAACATCGAGATCTCCACCCAATCTGGTTCACCATACTTTTCGGAATATCGAGACTCATCCTCGTATTAGCAACCACTTGAATTCATCTTCCAAAGTCAACCCAAAAATATTTGCCTTAACACTCATTGCATTTGAAAGTTGTTTCAAGTTGGGCAAAACAATTTTACAAAGGGGTACAACATGCCTTTGAGCTAATGTAACCTTTTTTCGAGTTGTTTTGTTTGCCCTTGATTTTAGTGCAGCCAGGATAAAATTTTTAAAGAGGTTTGAAGGCCTCATCAAGCGCGTATCGCTCCATCGATCTCATTTTGAGTTCATGGTGGAGGAATGCTCAAGATTGTGGAGCAGGATGAAGCACATTCAACTCCAACCTCAACTTGGCAGGAGACGTTGAACATGAAGGCTACACCACAATCCATGATTGTGAGTTTCTCATACAACAACCTTCAACCCGGACTGCTCTTCAATTGAGGTACAAGTTCAAAATTTTCCATCATTTGAATTGCATTAGGATTGAATGATTTTTGCTTACATTGGTAAGGAAGGTTTACATCTTCTCATCATTCAATTCTTATGAATCCTCAAAAGAGAAAGTGTTGGCATTACTCTTTTTGATTCTTCAAAAAGGAATGTGACCATACCTAGTAATAAATTTAAACAAGTATCTAGAATTTCACAAGCATTGCTAAAATTGACTTAGACATTTTCTGTCAAGGTTTAGTAAATAATGCTTATGGAATGACTTAAATGTTGAATTGGTATGTAGCAACCTAGGAACAATGATGTCCAAAATTTTGATTTGAAACTCATTCATGCATGGATCACTAAATTTCAAATTCCTAGAAAAGTTCAGGAGTAAAAAATTGAGAATCTTGTTTGCCATGATCTAAATGATAAAATTTGCTCTTGTGTAAAAAGCTATGATGGTTAGAATCTTTACAAGATGACGGGATCCATATAGTGTGTTTATGTCACTTGCATTGTTATGAGTAGGAGTTAGAAAATGTGAAAATTGATTTATCCATAAAGCCCCACTCTTATCAATGAATAATACATACTTCATGGATACACTTGAAATTGGGCCCAATGCATCTTTAATTTTGTTCTTCCCCGTACGTACAAATGAATATTCGGTTACCTAACCCAAAACTTCATTTGTACAAGTCTCGGGGGCTAACCATCCATCTCTATCATAGAGAGGAAGTTTGTAGGAGTCATATTACTATGTAGGCATTCAATGATCCGATTGTTGAAAATCCTATGAGGATTCCATTTCAACATATCTTGTACAAGGAGTAAATTAGGATGGTTATTACCTATCAGAAACTAAGCCCAAAGGTCGATCATAACTATACAAGGTTGGAGATTTGACATGGAAACCCTCCATGAGCAACCAATGAGCTGCTACAAATATGTGAGAGCATTATGCTCTCAACTATTCTAAGCACTCATTC
This sequence comes from Tuctoria greenei, assembly GCA_036927565.1. Taxonomy (NCBI): domain Eukaryota; kingdom Viridiplantae; phylum Streptophyta; class Magnoliopsida; order Poales; family Poaceae; genus Tuctoria; species Tuctoria greenei. Next base: position 132,860,605 of record JAYESD010000005.1, on the reverse strand, counting down.
AAGCTCAAATGGATTTCCACCATCATGGGGTGTAAGTTATTTCTTTGCGTCTAAAAGGTATTATGTAACTTAACCAAGGAATGACAAGATCACTTGCAAAATTTCGTAATTTTCTGAGAAGCATAACTTCTGTTATCGAAAAACTACAGAAGTAGTGTAGAGAAATTTCAAAAATCTAGAAATGGAAAGCAATCAGGCCCACCTATCATCAACTTTCTTTGTCCTGCCTGTGTGAACGTGGAGCTGCTAAAGAAACCTCCTCAGTGCAGGCCAGTACTCACAACTCCACTGGCATACTTGCCTCACAAAGCTCTCTCCTCCTCTTCCCTCTGTTCTCACCAAAAATCCATAGAAGACAATCATAGCTGCCTTAGATCTGAGCACTTTTTAGGTGAGCTTTGTTTCGAATGTATCTCCTTGTTGTCTTCATCGTCCATCCCCCCTTTCTCCAGGTTGAATCCTCCTGTTCCCCCTCTCCTACTGCCCTCTCCATTGCAGCTTCTCCATGAGCTTCATAGCTAAATGTTGAGGAAGAGTTGCTGCTTCTCTTTCTCTGAAATTTTCTTTTTGTTCCAAAAACTGCATACAAGGTGTTATATAAGATTGGTTGTTGCTCTGGAAAATGTGAAACAAAATTTAATGGACTCCTAAGCACTAGATCTACACATGGAAATAATTATGCACATCATGTTCAGCCTCAGATTTGCCATGGAAAACTCTTTTGCGTATGGATTGTTATGCATTTCCTGAGTATTTCAGATCCAGTGATATGTGATGCTACCTGCAGGTTCAAGGCACTATGCATGACTTATAGAATATTTTTGGTGCTTATGTTCCTTGTGGAAATTGCAAGATATGTAATTTCTAGTGATTGCGATGATTAGAAGCATAATAAACACAATAAAAGTGTTGACATTTTTAAACTTGATGTGAGGTTTTCCTTATGCTTCATATGAATCATTGGGAGTGCTAGCTGCAGTTTATCTTCCGTTTAAACGGGATAGCCACCTTAATCTTTTTGCATTGGGCTGAAAATTGTTACTTTTCTCATGCTAGTTGTATAAATGATAAAATGATAAAACCTTTGCTAAAACTCTTACATAGTGATATATAATGTGCCTGCAAATTTTAACCTTATTAATGCAATATAGACACCTGTTCCACATTTCTATTGATTATGTTGGTAAATGTTGTACAAAACATAATTAAATAATTAGAGCTCCATTCGAGGTGGGACCAGAGCCAAATATCATCTTATTACAATTTTTATGAACTGAAAATGACCCCTGGACTAGAGATGCCTTGGAAAATTTTGAGCTCCACATAACAGCACGAATGCACCCAATTTGCCCAAATACGGAAAGACCAGCAATGTTTTGTTAATAACCTGAGCTAGGAATGCCCAAAATTAGTAATTCTTTTTGCATTATCTTCATGACATGGTCTATCATACTGCAAAGTTTCATACAAGTTGTATTATGCATCACATCATGGTACTCATTCTCATACAATGCATATTTCTTTGTTTAGCGAATGAACCGTTGGAGTGTGTGAGACCTATGTGTGCTGAATACATTGGCTATGATGATAAAGTTTTGAATACTACCAAAACACCCTTTTAACAAGGTCCGGCCCTAGGTCTGAGCTCCTGCAAAGGTCCAACAATAAGTCTGACTTGTTATGGGTAGCTCCGACAAGATTCGATGTAAGGTCCGACTTACTTTGTCTAGGTCCCACTTGTGTTAGTAGTTATGAATGATATCATTTTGCTATGGTTTGTAACATGCTTATGTGAGGTTCTCACATAAGGTGTTGTGGTTTTAACGTGAGTCGAGTCGAGGACTTGTGCTTGGAAGTATCAGTTGTTTACTCATGTGCAGGTGTTGCTTGAGTTCAAGACATGGATGGTGTCGGGATCCAATGAACTAGTCTTAGGGAGAACATGAGGTTCAACAAAAAAGTTCGGGAGGAATTGTGGTTGAGTTGATCGGGAGGTTGCACAACATGATTGAATCAAGAACAATGCATATGAAGGTATCATGGACATCGTTGGAAGATGTTTGCACGTGTGCAAGGAGTGGATGGATGTGGAAACATGGTTCCAAGGCATGATGAATAGAAGTTGATGTAAAGAATTGGTCGAAAAGGTCCAACCGGCTGGAATATGCCTCAGGCTGCGGCTGAGGTGGTTATGGTTCGTTTATAGAATGTTTTGAGTTTGTCTTGGTCATATTTCGTGTGTGTTATGAAGATGAGTTGTTTTTTGGAATGTGGGATATCTTCCTAATGTGTTTGGAAGTCTTAAGATTGCTTTTTTCTTTTTATAAAATAGTCGTGAGCAATTATGGAAAGTTTTAGTGGAAGCTGAGTAGGATACAAGTCATAGTTTGGTTTGGGTTGGCCTCATGGCTGGTTTTATAAGCAAGGGAGGCCAGAGCTCATTGTGCACGGATTTAGGGATGTTTCTCTTGTGTTCTATTGAATAAAGATCGTAATTTCTGCCTTGTTTGTCCGACTTGTTCCAGACAATTTCTTCTCGTCGAGTTTCTGCACAACACTACCTTGCTTTTATGGTTTTATCATAACTCGAGTTTTACAGATCCAAGTGATGTGATTCTTTTTGAGTTTTCTTCACAACTTTATGATATTCATATGTCATTTCACGATCAATGGATTTGTAGTTTCTGATCTACACGAGTTTCTTTGCAGTATTGCAGATCTGTTTTTCTTGGATAAAACATATTGACCTTTGTTCGATCTTTTGATCGTAACATAAGTTTTTCTCAACGGATTTTCGTGATTCTTGTTGTGACGTCTTCATGATTTGATTCTCCAAAACCTCTACTAGTTTTGTGACAATTTATCATGTTTAGATTAGTTGCACACATGATCTCTTTAACAGATCAATTTTTTGCTGAGGGGTTTTCATTGCTTTCGCTAGAAAAGTTGTAACCTACCATTCACCCCCCTATGGTAGCTTTTCACGTGCTCTTCGAACCTACAATTGGTATAAGAGCTACGGTGCTCTAATCTTTGAGATTTGCACGTGTTTTGAATAATCATCATGGAGAAATACTCCGCCAAACCATCAATAACCTCTTTGCTCGCTTTAATAAAATTCTCAACAACATGCGTAGCATCAATGTTAATTTCTCAGATGCTGAGAATGCTAGGCAATTACTAAGTGCATTAGACATGTCAATTTCGGAGATGAAGGTCACATCCATTCGTGAATCTACTGTCATGAGTAAACTTACTTTAGATGTTCTATATTCTAAATTGAAAACTCGTGAAATTGACATAATCTCACGTAAGAACCCCAACAAGTCTCTTGCATTTGCTTCTCAACGTGACATGCCTAGCTCCGGCCAATCTTCATCATGTGGAACACTTGCTTTGTTGTCCCCTCTAACCCTTGAATAGATTGAGGAGTTTCTAGAGGAAGAACTTGTACTCATCTCTACTCGGTTCTCAAAAGCATTGAAAAATGTGAGAACTAGAAGGAGAGGATGTGCCGAACCTCAACGATGCTTCGAATGTGGTAAGACAGGACATTTTTGCGTGGATTACCCTAACCTTTCAGGTACTACTTCCTATGATGAAAAGCAAACAAGGAGAAAGAACTCATATGTAAACAACAACATGAAAAAGAAGGGCTTTACAAGATGCCAATTGGTGAATAGCTTTATCTCCGCACTTCAAGGACTTGGCTCGAGCGATGTTGACATTAGAAGTGATGAAGATGAAGATGATTTGGCAAACTTGTGCCTCATGGTAAGCAAGTCAAGATCTGGTATGGAGGAAGCAGAACACAACAGCGACAATGAAGAGGTACATCCTACTTGTGAAGAAATGTATGATGTTATTTCTCGTGCCACTGTTATAGTTAAGAAAAAGACAAAAAACATAGGGACAATGCCGTTAAAATTGAGTAACTAGAATACGAAACTAATCATTTGAAATTTTTGATTCCTAGTGATGATTCTTTTCCTCATGTGATTTAATATATGAACAATTGTCCTCTCTATGAAGTGCACACACCTCCACACTTGATAAACTCGAGTTGACGATTGAAAAGAACAGAGAGCCTGCTGCACTTAATGATAAAAACATGAAATATGCTAGCTGTTCTTCAATTGATTTGCATTGTTCTAGTTGTGATGATCTTAACAAGAAACTACATGATGCTATGAATGAAATTTCTATTTTGAACAATTCTTTACGTTCTCATGAAGTTAAATATTTTTCTAATTGCAAATTAAAAGGAAAAATCTCATGTGAAAACTGCCTATACCTGTCTAAGAAACTTGATGACATGATTATGACACTAGAGCGGTTTTGTAATGGGAATAAGAATCTAAACTTGCTGCTGAATTCCTCTAAATCTTGCAATAATAAATCTGTTTTAGGCTTTGATTCCCATGATCATGCTGAGGCACATCCACCTAAAATTGTGAATTCATTAGGAAGTGGTCTGATTAAAAAAGTTCCTAAACAAAAAGAAGTGGTTTTCAAATCTGTAGGATTGTTGTCTCATTCGGTTGCTAATAAACATGTTGCTTGCTCATCTAGACATGAACACAAAGTTAAATTTCATTGTACATACAGTGATAAAGATGGTCATGCCATAGATTTTTGTTATAGCCTAGCTAAAATCCATAAAAAGGAAATATTGCAAGCTAGACCTCATAACTCCCATGCAAAATTTGCCGCACATGCTGAACCGAATGTTAGGTACTTGCAACCTGCTGTAATGAGTCAGAAACACGCAAAGATTGCTCCCAAATCTACTGTTTCTCATGCTAAACATGTAACACCTTGTCGGTAAGTAGTTGGGTATAAGAATTCACAAAATTTGGCTCATAAACCTGCTATTTTATCTCAGCTTTCGAGTGTTATTCCTGCTGGACATCGTGTGACTGAGTACTGGATTCCTAAATGCCTTTCGACTAACCCAGTATTGAGTCATCGACTTATGTAGGGTACACATTTGGTGAAAGTACATTTAGGAATCTCTTGTGGGTTTTGGATGATTTATGACAACCAAATGAGATCTTAACCTCTTTGTCGAGATGAGCACAGGTTTTAAAAGCAAAATAAGCAAAGTGCCAAAAAGTAGGGAGAATGAGGAGCAAAGTGGAAATGAGCTCAAGGAGGAAGAATAGTAGATCATTGTGTATGGAGTGTGTTAATGAAACACACCCCAAGAGCTCAATCACAATTAAACACACACATTGCACAAATTTATACAAGACTAGACTAGTCCGAATGTCACCGGACTAGTCTGATATCCTCTCTGCACAAAATCGGACAAGTCCGATATCCATCGGACTAGTCCAATATCTCTCTGACTAGAATCAGACTAGTCCTCCCTAGTGCGGACTAGTCCTCAAAACACTTCACAAGTCACACAAAATCCGACAAGTTCGATCACAACGGGACTAGTCAGATATTCATTCTGATCTAAATCGGACAAGTCCGGTATTAGCACGGACTAGTCCAAAAAACTCTCTGACCTAAATCAGACAAGTCCTCCAAGTACGAACCTGTCCTCATAACCACTTAGGGTTTCACTGTCCGGACAAGTCCGATGTCAATCGGACTAGTCCGAAGATTTCCAAAAGCGAAATCGGACAAGTCCGCTCGTAGCCAGACTAGTCCAATATTTCGGGACACTTAGGGTTTGCTACACACAGCACACCGGACTAGTCCGGTGTCCACCACAAACTAGTCCGATCTTTCTAAACCCTAACGGTCACTTTTAAAAACCCCATATAAATAGAGGTGCACGGCCCAAATTTAAACTATCTTGAACCCTAGCACCGTCACACCTCCCAAGAGCCTCAAAAACACACCTCTCCACGAAATTAAGTGCAACAAAGATCAATCCCTTGAGGATACACTCTAGATCATTGGAGAGACACATTCAACACTCATTGAGCTCTTGGTTTGATTCTCTAACATACTCCTATGATTTCATTGTAATCTTTTGAGTGTGTTCTTGGTGGTATTTCGTGTTGTAATCTAGGGGAGCCCTCAACGTGTGAGAAGGCCCCATTGAATTCGGTTATTCAACCCTTTGTGATAAGTGGAAGAGGATTGGCCTTCGTGGCAATCCGACGAGGGTAGGGTTGGAGAAGACCTGGTCCTTTTGTGGACTCCTCAACGTAGACGTAGGTTGCCTATGTGGGAGCCAAACCACGGGATAAATCCTTGTGTCTTACTTGGTGTTCATCGTTCATATTCATCACAATAATCTAGGGTTTCAATCATTATTGCATACTTTATGTGGAATAATTAAATATAAGTCGAATTGTGATAAACCCTAGTTTATAATCTTGCAACACTTTATTTGACTGTATATTGCCACTGCATACATCGAAGAATCAAATTAATCGATCAAACTTAATCAACCTAGTCGGTTCACACCGGACTAGTCCGCACTTTCCCGGACTAGTTCGATATCTCTGGTTTTGAACTGGTTGTTAAGTATTGCAGGTTCCGACAAATTTCAAAAAGGCCTATTCACCCCCCTCTAGGCCACATTCAATTTGTACCAGAGCAGGTTCTTCAAGAAAGAGACTAATCGCTCGAAGAAGATCATGTCGGACATGAAGGACATCCACAAGAGCAACAACCAAGAAAAGGTTGATGATGACAAGAACCTAAAGGAGTAGAAGATCCTCGAAGCCATTCAAGACTTCGAGGACGACGATGAGGAGACGCTAGAACTAAAGGCACTCCTAAGAAAGAAAACACTTTCCAATGGGAAAATAAAGATTGAAGAAACGAAGAAGGGGAGTAGTCACACCGACTACTCCCGATATCCTTTCAACTATGATCGTCTCAATTCCAACAATAATCATTATTTGTCTATCCCACTTGGAAAAGCCCCACATTTTGACGGAAGTGATTACTCAATGTGGAGGCAAAATATAAAAATGCATCTAATCTCTCTCAATCCAAGTCTATGGCATATTGTGTGCACAGGAATAGATATAGCGGATGACCACGAAGAACTCACACCAAGCTAAGAGCAAGCAATTCACCGAAATGCTCAAGCCACGGCAGTAATCACTCTTCGCTCAGTCGGGACGAGTTCACCAAGGTGGATGGACTCGAGATTGCTAAGGAGATATGGGACACACTGCAAACTGCACATGAAGGTGACCGACATGTGCGTGAAGCAAAGATCGAAATGATCGAAGGCGAAATAGGAAGATTCGCCATCGAAGAAGACGAGTCACCTCAAGATATGTACAACCGATTAAAGACACTCATCAACAAGGTTCGATCTTATGGAAGCAAGAAGTGGAATGACCATGAGGTGGTGAAGCTCATCCTTAGAGCTTTCATGCCTCGCAACGTCACCTTATGCTCAATGATTAGAGAAAGCCCCGGATACAAGAAAATGACTACGGATGAATTACTTGGAAAAATCATCAATTTCGAGATGATGGAAAAATAAGCAAAGCATGTCAAAGAAATAGCCAACCTCACCTCGGCAAAGAAGAAAGGGGTTGCCTTGAAGTCCACCCTCAAGCCCCTATCTAAAGAAGCTCGAGAAGCTCAGCTAGAAGAAGATAGTGATGATGAGAGCAGTGAATTAGATGAAGAAGACATGATATTGTTCATGAAGAAATTCAAGAGAATAATGAAGAAGAGACAAGGTGCTAAATCAAGCGAAGGAATGTACAAGGAAAGAACAAAGCCAAAGTTGAGGCGGGCATGCTATAATCGTGGTGAGTATAGCCCTTTTATATTTGATTGCCCATATGAAGAGAACAAGAAAAATACCAAAGAAGCCAAGCCTCAACCCAAGAAATTCTTCAAGAAGAAGAAACAAGATGAACAAGCTCACATAGGGAAAGAGTGGGACTCAAATGATGAGTCCTCATCATCCGAAGAAGAAGAGATGGCTAGCATAGCCATCAAAAAGACATCCAAGAAGTCTACTCTCTTCCCCACACTCGGCGCATGGAAGGGAAATGGCACTTGTCTCATGGCAAATGAAGGTAAACGCAAGGTAAACACCAAACCCACTTCCGTGCATTCCTATTCTAGCGATGATGAAGTCAATAGTGTTAATGAGGATATGCTTATTGGACTAGATAGGAAAACTGCCACAAAAATGAAATTTTTACTTGATCAACTTGTCGAGAAGGAGAGGTTGATACACCATCAAGAGGACATGATTATCTCCCAAAAGGGGGAATATGTCGAACTTGACAAACTTATAGAATTTGAAAAGGAGCAAAGCAAATCACTAGCGCTTGAGTTAGCTTCAAGCAAGGAAGCTTGCTTGGAGTTAACCGACTCAAATGCTGCAATCAAGGACCAACTTGCTAACCTGATCAAGATTAACAAGATCCTTGAAGTGCAAGTTGAGTCACTCAAGCAAGGTGAACCTTCATCTTCTTCAAGTTCACCTTCTCAACCAACTAAAACTGAGGTTGCTTATGCTTGTACATGTAATAAAGTTGACACAAGTTTGAAGGACAAGCCAACCTCTACAAAGCATAAGCATCCTGCCCAAAGTGGCATATTTGACAAGGAGAAGATCAAATATGCACGCAGTGCATACTTGGTCAAAAGACCTCCAAATGTCAAATATGGCATTGGTTACTCTTATGGTGAAAAGCAACATGCTAGAAGACATAAGAATAACAAGGAGAGGATCACTTTTGTAAAGGGAAGACCCTCTCAAACAGGAAAGTCCCAAATTAAAACATTAATCACACATGAACACCGGACTAGTCCTGTCAGGGTCCGGACAAGTCCAGTCCATCGGACAAGTCCGACCTCCCAGACTAGTCCTGTACATAAATAATAATAGTTATTGTTTAGAACCTTCGATGCCTCGTATGTCTTAATGAGAAATAATTTTGGCGAAGTTTATGCTTATTATGTTGGGCCACACCATGAGAACACCAAGTCTCATGTGTGGGTGCCCAAATGTCTTGTAGCAAACCTCCAAGGACCCAAGCAAGCTTGGGTACCTAAAACCAAAGCATAATTTGTTTTTGCAGGCTTATTCCTCTGGTGGATCTAAATGGGTGTTAGACAGTGGCTGCACCAACCATATGACCGGAGAAAGAAGAATGTTCGTTGAATATGAAGAGAATGAGGATCCAAATGAGGGCATCTATTTTGGAGATAATAGTCAAGGGAAGGTGCTCGGTACCGGTAAAATTGCCATATCATCTAAGCACACTCTTTCTCACGTATTACATGTAGAATCCTTAGATTATTACTTGTTGTCCATATATCAATTATGTGACAAAGGTTATAATTGCTTATTCACTAACGAGGGTGTGACCGTCTCTAGAAGACGTGATGGTTCCATTGCATTCAAGGGTATGTTAAAGGGAAAGCTTTATCTTGTTGACTTCAACAAGGATAAAGCCGAACTTGACACATGCTTGATTGCAAAGACCAACATGGGTTGGCTGTGGCATAGACAGCTAGCGCATGTTGGTATGAGGAACCTTCAAAAACTCCTCAAGGGTGATCACATCCGAGGTTTAAAGGATGTTGTGTTTGAGAAAGACAGGCCTTGTAGCGCGTGCCAAGTGGGGAAGCAAGTTGGAGCACCTTACCCCGCCAAGAACGTCATGACTACAACAAGATCGCTCGAGCTACTTCACATGGACTTATTTGGTCCAATTGCCGACATAAGTATCGGCAGTAACAAATATGGTTTAGTAGTTGTTGATGATTTTCCTCGCTTCACTTGGGTTTTATTTTTGCATGATAAGTCAGAAACACAAGGAATACTCAAGAAGTTCTTCAAGTGAGCTCAAAACGAATTCTCATTGACAATCAAGAACATTCGAAGCGACAATGGCACGAAGTTCAAGGACACACAAGTGGAAGAGTACCTTGATGAAGAAGGCATAAAGCACGAGTTTTCAGCTCCGTACTCCCCTCAACAAAACGGAGTTGCCAAAAGGAAGAACCGAACTCTCATAGAGATGGCAAGAACAATGCTCGATGAGTACAAGACCTCGGATCGATTTTGTGCAGAAGCGATTAACACCGCTTGCCACAGCGTAAATCGACTTTATCTTCATTGACTACTCAAGAAGACATCCTGTGAGCTACTCACCGGTAACAAGCCTAATATTTCATATTTTCTGTTCTCCATGTTATATTTTAAACAAGAAGCACATGACTTCAAAGTTCGCTTCGAAGTCCAATGAATGTTTCTTGCTTGGTTATGATTCGAACACTTACGCCTATCGTGTTTTCAACAAGACCTCCGGACTTGTTGAAGTAGCACGTGACGTAGTCTTCGATGAAACTAATGGCTCCCAAAAGGAGCAATTTGATCCATGTGTTCTAGGTAAGGAATAAGCTCCTTGTCAAGCATTGAAAAGAATGGCCTTAGGTGAAGTTCGACCACAAGAGTCACCTCTACACGTGTATGAGGAAGATGAACCGCAAGAGGAGGTCAACGATCAAGGGGGAGCTTCCACACAAGATCAACCACAAGAAAATGAAGATAATCAACAAGTCAACAAGGACAACCATTTAGGGGGAGAAGAAGATGATCATGAAGATACAACGCCTCAAGTGCCACACCCAAGAGTACACCAATGCGTCCAGAGGGATCATCCAATCGACAATATCATCGGTGACATGCAAAATGGAGTAACGACTAGATCTCGCATAGCTAACTTTTGTGAGCACTATTCGTTTGTATCCTCTTTGGAACCACGCAGGGGTTGAGGATGCATTGAAAGATCCGGACTGGTGGTGGCAATGCAAGAAGAATCGAACAACTTCAAGAGGAACGAAGTGTGGGAACTCGTGGCAAGACCCAATGCGAACATTGTCGGCACCAAGTGGGTTCTCCGCAACAATCAAGATGAACACGAGGTGGTGACAAGGTACAAGGCATGACTTGTGGCCAAATGGTATTCACAAGTTGAAGGTTTGGATTTCGATAAGACCTTTGCTCCCGTACCTAGACTTGAATCCATCAGAATATTACTTGCATATGCTACTCACCATGATTTCAAGCTGTATCAAATGGATGTGAAAAGCGCCTTCCTCAATGGACCAATCAAGGAGGAGGTGTACGTGGAGCAACCCCCCGGGTTTGAAGACAAAGAGTTCCTCGACCACGTATTTAAATTGTGTAAGGCTCTCTACAGCCTCAAACAAGCTCCTAGAGCTTGGTATGAGTGTCTTAGCGATTTCTTAATTGAAAATGGCTTTAAGATTGGCAAAGTAGATTATACACTATTTACAAAGTATTTTGATAATGATCTTTTTATTTGTCAAATTTACGTTGATGATATAATCTTTGGGTCGACTAATCAATCTTTTTGTGAGGAATTTAGTAAAATCATGACAGATAGGTTTGAAATGTCAATTATGGGAGAACTAAAGTACTTCTTGGGATTTCAAGTGCGGCAACAAAATGAAGGGACGTTCATAAGCCAAACCAAGTACACGCAACACATACTCAAGAAGTTTGGTATGGACAAGGCGAAGCCTATAAAGACTCCCATGGCAACAAATGGCCACTTGGATCATAATGAAGATGGACCTAGCATCGACCAAAAGGTATATCGCTCCATGATTGGATCTCTACTCTATTTATGGGGATCTAGGACAAACATTATGTTGAGTGTATGTTTGTGTGCAAGGTTTCAAACCAATCCTAAGGAGTGTCATTTGACAGCCGTAAAAAGGATCTTGAGATATTTAGTTCATACACCCAACATTGGTCTTTGGTACCCAAAAGGCTCAAAATTCAATCTCATTGGTTACTCCGATGCAGATTATGCCGGATGCAAAGTAGATAGAAAGAGCACCTCCGATACATGCCAATTCCTAGAGAGATCTTTAGTTTCTTGGTCCTCCAAGAGACAAAATTCCGTTGGCTTATCCACAGCCGAAGCAGAGTATGTTGCAGCCGGGAGTTGTTGTGCACAACTCCTTTGGATGCAACAAACTCTAAGGGATTATGGTTACAATATGAATCGTATTCCACTCCTTTGTGACAATGAGAGTGCCATTAAAATTGCCCATAATCCCGTTGAGCACTCTAGAACCAAACCCATAGACATAAGGCATCACTTCTTGAGAGACCACTCCATGAAAGGAGATATAGCCATTTCCCATGTCAACACTCAAAGCAATTGGCCGACATATTTACCAAGCCACTTGATGAAAAGTGCTTTTGTGAACTCCGAATTTTGCTAAACATCCTTGATGCTCGGAGTGTGGCTTGAAATGTTGCATACCTGTATGAATTCTTCAAAATATATTGATTGGATTGTGAAAATCATCTCTCTCAAGTTCCTTCCGAAAAGCTATGTTAATTATTAGATATTGGTGATTTATGATCATTGCTTGATTGTTGTATGTTTACTGATCATATTCATCAAGATTATTTGATTTGATTTGCCTCCCTATTTTCTAAATATGTACCTTCAAATATATATGAATGGGCTAAGAAATTCTTGCCTGGTGACCACGGACTAGTCCGTGGTTACCCGGACTAGTCCGCCCATGTAGACTAGTTCGTAGTGTGCCGTTAGGCCGGACTAGTCCGGTAGAAAACGGACTAGTCCGATATAGCCCCTGGAAAAGTTCGGACTAGTCCGGTCGTCTCCGGACTTGTCCGATTTTTCGTGTCCATAACCCTAGTCGCCGCCAATCCCTAATTTCTTCACCTCCACTCTTGCCTCATGCGTTCTCTCTCTTCCACTCGAGCTCCAAAGGCAATTTTGCGTCCCCTCCACCAAAAAGCTCCGCATTTGGGTGGAGATCAAGCTTCCTTGCTCGAAGATTGAAGTTCTCGGTCAAGTCCGGACTTCAACACCTCCCTCTTCGAGAATCAATCTATTTCTTTGGTAATTTTCAGCCTAACCCTAGAAATCCCAAATTTCTTCATTGTTGATCAAATAGCCTAACATATTTCACTATATACATGCCTCCTTGATGTATTAAGTTTATGCTAAGCTAGTTATACATTAGGAATCAACATTTGTCCAGTCGCTTAGGTTTTTGAGGATGAATATTGGACTAGTCCGATCCATGCAAGGACAAGTCCGATCACCCCGGACTAGTCCGTGCCTGTACACCGGACAAGTCCGATTTTTCTGAACTCAAAACCTCGCCTGTCAATTCCTCAATGCAATGCCCTATTATTCTTTCTCACCCATGCCTTGTATCGTCCACACTCATTCATGCCTTACATAATTCATCCTCAGGTCATGTCGAGCACAAATTATGAGATTTCCGATTACGAGGCCGAGATGGACCACAAGGTGGCACCTCGACCCTCGACGAGTCTTGGCAAGAAATGACAAGAGCGTCCTTCGGGGCCAGCTCTGTCTCCTCCATGGGCTCGGAGGAAAGTGCTAGCAAAGAAGCTGGCCTCAAAGGTGCCAGCTTCTAGGGCTACCACCGATGGTGGCCCTAGCTCAGCAAGTGCCCGCCTAGCCAAGGGCAAGGGCAAAGGAATAGCAATGGGTATAGTTGGCCCGTTGAAGCTACATGCTCCGAGGGAAGGGGTCCGGGACCCCACTGAAGAGAAGTTTAATGGAAAGGGCAGTGACTCAGTGGCCAAATTCCGCGGTGTGGACTGCTACAGTCATCCAAAGCAAGCTGCAGATGGAAGATTCTGGAACAATTTTCATGCTGACTATTACAGGGCTATATACCTGCAGATGAAGACACCAATGGTGCGCAGTCAGTGGATTGACTGGGCACATCTTGAGAAGAATATATGCTCTGCATTTGATTAAGTGATTGCGGCAGCTGAAAGACATGGCTTGAAGGACCTCTTTGCCTTCAAGTACAATTGGAATGATGAAGTGGTGGCCCAGTTCTATGCCACTTGTCACTTTGCAAGCGATGAATAAGAAAGAGTGACTTGGATGACTCATGGATCCAAGTACACTATCACATATGAGGATTTTGCAATGATGTTGCATCTTGACACCTCAAGCAATGACAATGTGATCATCCATAATGTTGGTGTCATCGAGAAGGAAAGGATGAAATTCCTTTATGTGCCAAACTCGAAGTTCATCCCTCCCTCCACAAAGAACATGAAGCCCTTATTTGTGGTCCTGAATAGAGTCTTGAGGAAAACTATTGCTCCCAAGGTTGGAGATGCTGGGAGTGTGCAGGGTTATCTTCGGACTCTGATGAGAGTGATAAGCAAGGATCGTCAGTTTGGTGTGGTTGACTACATTTGGAACGATATGATCAACATCTCTAGTACTCCCAACCGATCCTGTGGCTATGCCCTTTATCTCATGTTCATGATTGAGAAAGTCACCGGGATTGAGTTTGTCAAGGATGTAGAGCACACACCATTGAGGCCTCAGAAGCCTCAGCAAGCAAATGTCCAGGCTTCTCCGTCGCCGGCCTCCAGTCCTGAGGCTCCGGCAAGAAGTGAAGATGCAAGAGCTGCTCCTACCAGTAGAGCAGCCCCTCAAAGGGGATCTGCTAGTGGGATCTTCAAGTACTTGGCTGCTATATTTGCTTCCTGAAAAAAGGCCAAAGTGGGGGCCCACAAGATGAATAAGAACAGAAAGGAAGACATGAAGTATGTCAAGGCAAATGTGAAGCAGATTTGCGAGAAGCTGGAGATTGACCCCATTGGATCTCCAGTTATTTCCGAGGACTCCGAACCTAACATCAACGAGCTCGGTCCCTTGACCCCCTCCGAGCTTGCCTACTTTGGCATTGGGGGCTCGAGTGGCTCTGCACCTCCTCCTCCTCCTCCTCCTCCTCATCAGCTCGAAGACGAAGATGAAGACGATGAGCGGACCGACAGCGAGGAGTGAAGACTTTAGGACCCTCCTCTCCTCCTTTTTGGTGTCTTGATGCCAAAGGGGGAGTGATTGAGGGGGAGTCTTAGTCTTAGCTGTAGGATGCGAGGAGAGAGCTCTCTTTTATGCTTTTTTTGACTATTTTGTGGGTTGTAAAGCTTTAACTATGTGCTTAAGTTAGTTATGGTTCTTTGATGCAATGTTATGATCTTTTGAGAAGTAATTGTTGAGTTATGTGTTTTTGCTCCTAGAATGACATATATGCTTAGTTTTGGTTGATTAATATCAATTATGTCATTCTCATTATTTCAATATACTTAGTTATGCACCCCACCATAAAGAATACACATATGGATTATGTTTTGATTGCTTGATGTATCTTAGACTCATATGTGCATGCTTTATGAAAATCTCAATTTTTATCACATTTTGTGAAATCTCAATTGGTTGTCATCAATCACCAAAAAGGGGGAGATTGAAAGTGCATTTAGGAATCCCTTGTGGGTTTTGGATGATTCTTGACAAGCAAACGAGATCCTAAACTCTTTGTTGAGATGAGCACATGTTTTAATAGCAAAATAAGCAAAGTGCCAAAAAGAAGGGAGAATGAGGAGCAAAGTGGAAATGAGCTCAAGGAAGAAGAATAGTAGATCATTGTGTATGGAGTATGTTAAGGAAACACACCCAAGGGCTCAATCACAATTTAACACACACATTGCACAAAGGTATACAGGACCGGACTAGTCCGAATGTCACCGGACTAGTCTGATATCCTCTGTGCACAAAATCGGACAAGTCCGATATCCATCGGACTAGTCCGATATCTCTCTGACTAGAATCGGACTAGTCCTCCCCAGTGCGGACTAGTCCTCAAAACACTTCACAAGTCACACAAAATCGGACAAGTCCGATCACAACCGGACTAGTCCGATATTCATTCTGATCTAAATCGGACAAGTTCGGTATTGGCACGGAGTAGTACAAAAAACTCTTTGAACTAAATCGGGCAAGTCCTCAAGGTATGGACTTGTCCTCATAACCACTTAGGGTTTCACTGTCTGGACAAGTCCGATGTCCATCGGACTAGTCCAAAGATTTCAAGAAGCGAAATCGGACTAGTCCGCTCCTAGCCGGACTAGTCCGATATTTTGGTACACCTAGGGTTTGCTACACACAGCACACCAGACTAGTCTGTTCTTTCTCAACCCTAACGGTCACTTTTAGAAACCCCTTATAAATAGAGGTGCACAGCCCAACTTTAAACTCTCTTGAACCCTAATGTCGTCACACCTCCCAAGAGCCTCAAAAACACATCTCTCCACCAAATTAAGTGCAACAAAGATCAATCCCTTGAGGATACACTATAGATCATTGGAGAGACACGTTCAACACTCATTGTGCTCTTGGTTTGATTCTCTAACACACTCCTGTGATTTCATTGTAATCTTTTGAGTGTGTTCTTGGTAGTATTTCGTGTTGTAATCTAGGGGAGCCCTCAACGTGTAAAAAGGCCCCTTTGAATTCGGTTATTCACCCCTTTGTGATAAGTGGAAGAGGATTGGCCTTCGTGGCGATCTGACGAGGGTAGGGTTCGAGAAGACCCAGTCCTTTTGTGGACTCCTCAACATGGACGTAGGTTGCCTCTGTGGGAGCCGAACCATGGGATAAATCCTTTTGTCTTACTTGGTGTTCATCGTTCTTATTCATCACAATAATCTAGGGTTTCAATCATTATTGCATACTTTACGTGGAATAATTAAATATAAGATTGAATTGTGATATACCCTAGTTCATAATATTGCAACACTTCACTTGACTGTATATTTCCGCTGCATACATCGAAGAATCAAATTAATCGATCAAACTTAATCAACCTAGTCGGTTCACACCGGACTAGTCCGCACTTTCCTGGACTAGTCCGATATCTCTAGTTTTGAACTGGATGTTAAGTATTGCAGGTTCCGAGAAATTTCAAAAAGGCCTATTCACCCCCCTCTAGGCCACATTCACTTGAGGAAGGAGAACATTTGGATTGTGGATTCAGGTTTCTCATGCCACATGACCGGTAACAAAAATTGGTTCTTCTCCCTCTCTTTCGTGTCACGTGTGAAGAATGTTACTTTTGGCGATAATTCTTCCACTCCTATAATTGCCAAAGGTTCGGTTAGAGTAAATAATCACTACACTTTGAAGGATGTGGCACTTGTTAAAAATTTGAAATACAACTTGCTTTTTGTTTCACTATTGCTAGATGAAAATCTGAAAATTATTTTCATTAAAAATTGATGCAAGGTTGTAGATTCAAACATCGGTTTGGAAGAGTTTTTAAAGCTGATTTTGATATGTCATCCTCTAAGCATAGGTGTCTAGTTGCTAATGATTCAAAGGACTTATTGGCATCATAGACTTGGTCACGTAGGCTTTGATCATCTAACGCGTGTTAGTGCTCTTGATCGCATATGTGGGCTGCCTAAGCTTAAAGGGGACATAAAAATTGTGTGCTGTTCTTGTAGACATGCTAAGATGGTTGAAGGTTCTAATGCTCATCTCACAATAACCATGACAACTGAACTGGGTCAACTTTTGCACTTTGACACCATAGGACCTTCACGTCTTCAATTCTTCAAAGCTAAATGGTATGTTCTTGTGATTGTTGATGACTATTCTAGATAATATTGGGTTTACTTTATGGCATCTAAGAATGAAGCTTTTAGTCACTTTAGACCTTTATTTCTTAGATTAACAATTGATCATCCATGATCTTTAAAAGCAATTAGAAGTGATAACGGAACCGAATTTAAAAATCAATCTTTGGATCACTTTTGTGCTGAAAATGGAATAGATCCCCAATTTTCTTCACCTTATGTACCTAAACACAACGGTGTTGTAGAGAGAAAGAACAAAACCTTAATTGATATGGCTAGGACTATGCTTGATGAATATCAAACTCCTAGAAAATTTTGCGCAGATGCAATTGCAACCGCTTGTTATGTCTCAAATCAGGTTTTCTTGCGTGCTAAGCTAGGAAAAGCACCATATGAAATTTTGTTTGGACATAGTCCTACTGTCACACACTTTCAAGTCTTTGGTTGGATTTGTTAAGAAACTTGGTAATCTTGATAAATTTGAAGCTAGATCTTTGGATGGCACGTTTCTTGGTTATCCATCTCATACTAGAGGCTACCTTGTGCTTTTATTTAAAACTAACAAAATTGTGGAGACTTGTGAGGTTTCTTTTGATGAAGCTAGCCCAGGTAGTAGCTCTAGTATTGCAGGTCCAAATCTATATCCGAAGGGGGAGAGTATTTTCATCAAAGAAGACGAAGAAGTGGTGCTGCTGCCCGAAAATTCAGAAGCAAATGACGTTAATCACACTGCTGATTTTGCACCACAACCAGCACCAACAACTACTGCAGCTGGTATAAATCGTCATCAAGCCACAAGTTCTTCGACCTGTAATGAACATGAAGAATAAGGAGCCTGTGAAGTGTCTACTCCTCTCCAAATCCTCAAAAGTCATCCTCCACAACAAATAACTTGGAGCTTCCACGAACGAGTCACACGGTCCAAGTTTTGTGATCCAAACTCTCACGCTAATCCTGCTTTTGTTGCTTCTTTTGAACCCAAAGATATATCACACGCACTCACTAATGAATCTTGTATTATTGCCATGTATGAAGAGTTAGAAAATTTTGAAAGAAATAATGTTTGGAAACTTGTACCTCCACCTTAAGGTCACGCTTTAATTGAACCTAAATGGGTGTTAAAAAATAAACAAAGTGACGAGGGGGTTGTGGTTAGGAAGAAGGCTAGGTTGGTTGCTCAAGGTTTCACACAAATTGAAGGTCTAGATTTTGATGAAACGTTTGCTCCCGTTGCTAGATTAGAAGCCATAAGAATTTTGTTAGCTTTTGTTGCATCTAAAGGTTTTAAGTTATATCAAATGGATGTTAAAAGTGCTTTTCTTAATGGATACATAGATGAAGAGGTTTATGTCAAGCAACCACCGGGTTTTTAAACCCTAAATTTTCCTAATCATGTTTACAAACTATCCAAAGACTTTGTATAGTCTCAAACAAGCCCATAGAGTATGGTATGATAGGATAAAAACATTCTTACTTGAAAAGTGGTTTACCATGGGCAAGGTTGATAAAACTCTTTTTGTGCTTAAGCGGGGCAATGACTCATTATTCATTCAAGTCCATGTGGATGATATTATCTTTGTTTCTGCTTCTCATGATCTTGTGTCCAAGTTTTCAGCTATTATGAGTTATGAATTTGAGATGAGTATGATGGGAGAACTCATGTACTTTTTGGGGCTGCAAACCAAGGAAGGTACCTTTGTGCATCAAACGAAGTATACAAGATATTTTCTTAAGCGCTTCAACTTGGACAAAAGAAAGCCTCTTCAGACACCAATGGGTACATCAAAGGTGTCAAATTGTTAATGTGACACTTCCCTAGATCTGCTAAGGAGCAGCCCACAAAGGTTCTTTGATCGGCAGGGCTTAGTTCTCAATTGAGTGATCGCGCGTACGAGAGTATGAGACGGTGGGTTTTATGTGGTTTGGGCCGCAAGAGTGTAACACCCTACTCCACGGTGAGGTTGTATTGCTGGTGTATGTGTGTATTGATTGGCTGTCCTTTAAAACGGTGGCGGTCTGATCCTTTATAGACAAGGCCAGACGCCATACAAGTGGGGTCCGGGGCCCAACAGGTGGTCCCGCGGCGATCTTATCCTATATATATAAGGGACTCTTGCATAAGCTTCCTCTGACTACGACCTTGAAGTCTCGCCGTCTTGCCGCCTCGGTCGCTAGTGGCCCACACTGGTTCATGATGGCAGGGAATGTCCCATCTAACTATCACTGTCAGTGTAAGATACCCACTTAGCGGAGTGAGGTAGGCCTGCGGCATCTTCACCGCGATGCGATTGGGCACAACAGTACCTGACAGTAGGCGTGCGCCGCGTCATTTTCCCGGGGAAGATGCGAGTATTCAATGTCTGATCTAGACAAGGCACACCACCCAATTAACTCCCGCAACCCACTACCTAGGGCAACTTACAGGGTATGTGGTAGCTTGGGAGCTAGCCTATTCTGAGGGGCCGGGTCCTGACCTACTGACCATCTGGCAGCCTCGGAGCCTGCTCCTGAGTGGAGTGGGGGTTCCAGGGCCGCAGGACACGTGGCAGAGTCAGAGCACGCCTCTCCGGGGAGATGGCTTGTTTGTTCTCTCAAGCCACATGGCAGCCCTGAAGCCCTCTCCCATAGGGGGGGGGATCCCGTCCTGCTGGACACGTGGCCGCTTGGGAGGTCATCCCTGAGGGGGAGCTGGACTCCTTCTTGAGGTTCATGTGGGTGCTCAGGACCCTGTATTTGAGGTAGAGGGGTTTGGGCCTTCTGGACACGTGACACCTTTGGACCCTGGCTTCACTTGAAGGTAGGACACATAGGCGGCTTTAGCCTGTGTGCAAGTGTACCCGGTATGCCGGGTACTGACAGTGGCCCCTGGGTCCACACTGGGGGAGGTGATGAGCACGAGGGTGGAGCCCTACCACTGCTTTCCCGTGCTTTCTTTTGACTTTGTCTTGATCAGCTGAAACAGTGTGCGCCTCTGCCATCGTGGCCACGCGCCCCTCTCTGTTTGAGGGCTCGTGGCGATGGGATCTTTGCTGTGACCCCCGATTCTGAAAAATGAACCAAGTGCAGTATATGTGTGCCCAGGACGTTCAACACACATACACAAGTGCATCACAAACGATATATAGATAATTACCACAAGACAAGATTAATTAATCACTTTGGTTACACAATTCATATTATCCTCGAATACAAGCTCTAATGAATATTAATGACAAGTTTGAACTTGTGACGCCCGGTTCCAAAAACTGAACCAAGCTAACGCATATGTGTGCCCAGGATGTTCATCACACATACACGAGTGCAATCCCAAAAGAGTATACAGAAAATTACCACAGAACAGGATTAATTATCAGATTTATTACACAAACCATATCATCCTCGAATACATGCTCTAATGAATATTAATGACAAGTTCAACTAATGCAGCGGAAATAAACTAATTAAGCAACTAAAGCAACAATGCAGCATAAGCGACAGGGTATATATGCGCAGCTCCAATCAACACCACAGGCAAAGCTGACGGTAGACACGGCCTAGAACTCCGCATTATCACCATTAAACTCCCAATCTTGACCTGCAACTGTTGGGGTGGGGGATTGCAAGAGTGAGTACATGTCGTACTCAACAAGGGTGGAAAGTATGACATATGGCTGATTCAAATGACGACAATAATAATGGCAAAGTGCTGAAAAGTACAGTAAAACATTTGGAAAGCAATATGTATATTATATGTATGTGAAGTAATCCCATCATAATCGCGAGTAATACCATAATACCAAACTGAATTCATTACCATCATCAATAAGTCCAGATTTCACCATTGCCAATAACCATATTCAATACCAGAAATTAAATCCATAACTGTTATCAAACCATAACCATTCCAATACCAAATTCCCTCTAATCATGGAAGTTGTCCAGGTGCTCATAACCGGGAGCACGGCTATCATGATAGTTTTATTTAACTCTGTAGAGTTTGTACCTCTTTACCCACGTGTTCGTGATTTCATCACCCTTCGGCGACTAAGAACCTCCCTTATGCCCATGACCCGTCGGTCACATTACACACTTCAGTTGGTGTGTGGCCAAGAGATCACAAAATAGCCTTTACAAAGGGATTACTAGCCTATTTAGACCCCACTGAGGTTTCACCGGTGGCGATGCCTCCAACTGAGTGCATCTTCAACCAAGGGCCCCCTCTTGAGCCATTCGGATCCCAGGATAGTCCCACCAATCATCAACAAACCCAATCCGACTACCCCTTCCCCGAGCATCCACAATGGTCCAAACAGCACTAGCAAAGCCCTAATTAATCAGCTACGCCGCACCCATACTTGGCCTCGTGGTGGCACTGTAGTCCTGGCCTATTCTCGCATGAACCGGTCCCTAGATCTAAAGCAAGCAAACCACCATAACATCCAACCTATCCACATACCAGGCTTGCTTAGATCACCCATTACCAAACCGTATTGACCAGTTCACATTAACCAGAATATCATTAATATATATTTAAATATGTAGTGTTGTTTTTCCATCCCAATTAATTAAGCGAAGCAAAAAGGTAAAAACCCTTCCCGACTCTCTACCATAAATTCCAGGTGACAAGGGTGGTTTAACAAGTCTAGTAAACTTCCTACCATAGGATTCCCATCAAATTGACACAAGCATGCAGTTTTGCAAACAAAACATTTATTTTAAAACATGATCAATATGCTTCAAGGACACTTGCCTTGCTCTTGCTGTTGATTAGGGTCAAAGCCTTCAAACTCTTGATGTTGTAGATCCTCCGCGGCACATTCTAGCGCAAATCCGTCTAATCCACACAATAAACATACAAGACAAGAAACACAATCAAAGAGTGCACAAATATTACTCAATATGACATGACATGCATGATCGATGCAAATGCAAGGTAGAACTTGTTACTAGATTGCTTTTAATGATAACTAACTAGTACTAATAGCTTTTAACAAGTTTATACAGGTTTGGATTCGATTAGATCAAATTTTAGAATTAATTCAACACAATTTAACCAGAAAGATCAGACTAGTCCGCTAGGGACCGGACAAGTCCGCACTCTGCGAGATCAGCGGATTAGGGTTTTCTAGATCGATGTGAATTTGGAGATTAGGGGTTTAATTCATGTAAGGAAAAGAGAATAGAAGGTATACCAGGTGTTTAGAACTCCAATGAACCAAGAAACTTGGAGGTAACACTTGGATCTTGATGATCTAGGGTTGGTGATGAACTTGGAGATGAATTGGTGGTGAAGGACGAAACTTGGTGGAGATCTTGATCCTCCTTCGTTTCCTCCTCTTCTTCTTCTTGCTTGGGATCTTCTCCTCCCTCCTTGATGGTGGCTCCCCACGAACTAGGGTTTGGGTGGGTGGAAAAGTGGCAAATAGATGTCAAACCAATGGGTTGGGCTGTTTATATAGAGGTGGAGGCTAGGGTTAGATGGATCTCGAGTTTTGGGATGAGTAGAGGCCGGTTTAGAGTCCCACATGGGCTCTAAAAGAGTTAGGCACGACGTCCCTAGGCCCACTTAACGTGAAACCCAAGAAACAAGTCGTAAAACAAAAGATCAACTCGGAGTCGCGAAATATCGGACAAGTCCGGACAGGACCGGACTAGTCCGAAGTCGTCCAGAGAGAAAATCGGACGAGTCTGGCCAAAAATCGGACAAGTCCGACTTTGAACAGAGAGGAAAAACGGACAAGTCCGCTGGAACATCGGGCTAGTCCAGAAAAGTCCAGGGACTTAGCAAATTTTCAAGGATTCATGGAATATTGGACTAGTCCGCACAAAATCGGACAAGTCCGTTTTTAGTCTGAGAGAAATCGGACTAGTCCTCAGTAAAATCGGACTAGTCCGCACTTTCCTGCGTTTTAAGTGCGGTTTTGCTCCAAATCGATTTTAAATGCTCCGAATCAATTTTAAACTCGTTCCTCTTGTTGTGGGCTAATGTTAAACATGTATATGAGTGCATGTAGGGCATGATGCATGAAAATGAGGGTGTTACAAACCTACCCCCCTTAAAATGAATCTCGCCCTCGAGATTCGACGCGGAAGAGAAGAGATAGGGAAATTCCTTCTTGAGATCATCTTCTAGCTCCCAAGTTGCTTCTTTTTCGGTATGGTGCTTCCATTGCACTTTACACCATCGAATCACCTTGTTCCTTGTGACTCTCTCCTTGGTTTCCAAGATTTTGACCGGTTGCTCGGCATACGTCAAATCTTCCTCTAGTTCCAATTCTTCCATTGGCACTTGATCTTCCGGTACCCTGAGACACTTCTTGAGTTGGGAAACATGAAACACATCATGTACGTCTGAAAGATGAGCTGGCATCTCCAACTTATATGCTACTTCTCCTCTTTTGTCCAAAATCTTGAATGGTCCAATATAACGAGGTGCGAGCTTGCCTCTTATGTTAAACCTCTTATGACCCCTCATTGGTGACACCTTGAGGTAAACAAAATCTCCCACTTCAAAGGCTAATTCCCTTCTCCTATTATCCGCATAGCCTTTTTGCCTTGATTGGGCAGCCCTCAAGTTTTCACGAATTATTTGGACTTGCTTTTCGGCTTCTTGCAACATGTCCGGACCAAATACTTGAGCTTCTCCTGCCTCATTCCAGAATAAAGGCGTCCTACACTTCCTCCCATAAAGCGCTTCATATGGTGACATTTTCAAGCTTGCTTGGTAACTATTGTTGTATGAAAATTCTACGTATGGCAAGCTTTTGTCCCAACTTTTCCCATGCTTCAAAGCACAAGCTCTTAACATGTCCTCCAAAATCTGATTGGTCCTCTCGGTTTGTCCATCTGTTTGAGGATGATATGCTGAACTAAAATTCAACCTCGTTCCCAAAGCTTCATGCAATTTTTGCCAAAATCTGGAGGTAAATTGAGAACCTCTATCCGAGTCTATCTTCTTAGGGACTCCATGTCAACACACAATATGCTCCATGTATATTTCGGCCAATCGTGCAGCTGTATACTTGGTCTTCACAGGGACAAAATGAGCTGACTTGGTTAAGCGATCCACAATTACCCAAATTGAGTCATACCCGGACTGAGTACGCGGTAACCCAACTATGAAGTCCATACCAATTTCTTCCCACTTCCATTCCGGAATCTTTAATGGTTGTAATAGTCCAGCTGGCCTTTGATGTTCTGCCTTGACTCGTTGACACACATCACACAATGCCACATATTCAGCTATGTCCTTTTTCATGCTATCCGACCAATACCAAGCCTTCAAGTCCTTGTACATCTTCATACATCCGGGGTGAATCAAGTAAGGCGAGTCATGGGCCTCCTTTAATATTGTCTCCCGAATATGTTTTACATTAGGCACAACGATTCTCTTTCCAAGCCATAAGGTACCGTATTCATCTTCATCAAATGTGAATTCTCTCCCTTCCTCAGTCCCTTCCTTGATTTCCTTGATCTCTTCATCTGCGGTTTGGGCCTCTCGAATTTCTTGCTCCAAGGTTGGGTTTAACTCCATCATCTCCGTCTCATTTGCAAACCCGAGGTTCAACCGTTCAAACTCCTTACATAACTCGAATGGTAACTCTCGAACTAAGAGTCGATGACTTACTCCCTTTCTACTCAAAGCATCGGCCACTACATTGGCCTTTCCCGGATGATAGTTGATCCCCAAATCATAATCTTTGATGAGCTCCAACCATCTTCGTTGCCTCAAGTTCAGATCCGTTTGTGTGAAAATATACTTCAAACTCTTATGATCCGTGTAAATTTCACACCTATGTCCAAGAATATAGTGTCTCCAAATCTTCAATGCATGTACCACGGCTGCTAGTTCAAGATCATGCGTGGGGTAATTCTGCTCATGTTTCTTCAATTGTCTTGACGCATAGGCGACCACTTGACCTTCTTGCATCAATACACATCCAAGTCCTTGTCTTGATGCATCACAATAGATGTCGAATCTCTTTCTTACATCCGGCAATACCAAAACTGGGGCTGTTCTTAACCTCTTCTTCAACTCCTCAAAACTGTTTTGACAAGCTTCAGTCCATTGGAACGCCTTTCCCTTCATTAGCAACTCCGTCATAGGCTTGGCTATCTTGGAAAAATCCTTGATGAATCTACGGTAATATCCAGCCATCCCAAGAAAACTCCTTTTTTCCTTGACATTTTGTGGCGGTTCCCACTTCAACACGTCTCTTACTTTTCCGGGGTCAACCGATACTCCTCCCCCTGAGATTATATGACCCAAGAATGGCACCTCTTTCAACCAAAACTGACACTTGTTGAACTTGTCATACAATCGATGCTCCCTCAATTTTTGCAACATAAGCCTCAAGTGTTCCTCATGTTCCTTCTCATCCTTTTAGTAGATCATAATATCATCAATGAACACCACACCGAACTTGTCCAAGTACTCCATGAAGACTTTATTCATGAGGTACATAAAGTAGGCAGACGCATTTGTCAATCCAAAAGACATCACAGTGTACTCATAAGATCCATACCGTGTCCTAAAAGCTATCTTGGGTATGTCCGATGGTCTAATCTTCATTTGAAAGTAACCTGACCTCAAATCAATCTTGGAAAACACACAGGAACCTTTCATCTGATCAAACAAATCCTCTATACGGGGCAAGGTATACTTGTTCTTGATTGTTACCTCGTTGAGAGCTCGTGAATCCACACACATCCTTTGGGATCCATCCTTCTTGTCCACGAATAGAACGGGCGCTCCCCAAGGTGAAGAGCTGGGGCGAATAAAACCCTTCTCTAATTGCTCTTGAATTTGTTTCTTGAGCTCCACTAATTCCATAGGAGGCATCCTATACGGCCTCTTAGCTATAGGTGCAGTTCCAGGTATTAAATCAATAATAAACTCAATGTCTCGATCGGGTGGCATACCTGGCAACTCGTCCGGAAAAACATCCAAAAATTCACACACTACCGGAATCTCCTCAATTGCGGCACCGTCCATATGATTCAATTCCAATTGCTTCGGTGCGGTTTGAGATGCTTCAAATTCTACGGTGATCCCTTCTTCGTTGGTCAACTTCACTGTCTTCGTGGCACACTCAATAACTCCATTGCGCTTCCTCAACCAGTCCATACTAAGTATAATATCCAACCCTTGAGAATCTAAAACAATGAGGTTGGCGGAGAAGTCTACCCCCCTTATTCTAAGGCTTACTTTTGGACATACTATATTTGTCCTCATCTCTCCTCCAGGAGACTTAACCAACAGAGTAAACTTCATATGAGAGATAGGCAAACTATACTTGGCAACATACTTCGATGCAATGAATGAATGCGATGCTCCAGAATCAAATAACATAGTCGCGGGGTAGGAGTTGGTGAGAAACATACCAATGACCACGTCATCCGCTTGTTGAGCATCCTCCGTAGAGACATGTTTCACGTTGCCACGAGCAAAATTCTGCTGTCCACGGCTTCCTTGTGGCTGTCCTCCATTAGGTCTTGGGTTTTGCCTCGATGCATTGCTTCCTTGACCAAGGCCCGACTTTGGACATTGATGCGCAAAGTGTCCAGCTTCTCCACAAGTATAACACTTCTTAACCCCACCAGAATTGTTGGGACGAGCTTGGTTTTGAGCATTGGCTCCAGGAAAATCAGCACGAGGTGCATAAGGCATTGGAGGCCTAGGTGCTTGCATGATAGGGCGTTGCTGCACGAACTGAGTTGGGCTTGGAGCATAACCAGGGCGCTGAGCAGGAATAGAGGAGCTCTAATGAGGCACATTGGGTGGTGCAAGGCGAGGGCGCACATTACTTCCTTGTTGCTGTCCTTGATATGGTGCCTTCCTCTTGATTTCTTGCTCCATCTCACGGATATTGTTCTCAACCACAATTGCTTTGTCCACAAGTTTCTGAAAATTGGCATAATCGCAGTTGAGTAGTTGCACTTGGATCTCATTGTTCAAGCCCCTCATGAACAAGTATTGCTTCCGGCTGTCCCGACTAACATCCTCAGGCGCATACCTTGACAGTTGAGTGAATTTATTGAGATATTCACTCACGCTTGATCTTCCTTGCCTTAAATTCTCAAATTCTTGCCTCTTCAAGATCATAACTCCCTCGGGCACATAATGAGAACGAAAATTCTCCTTGAATTCGGCCCAAGTGATTCTTTCTTGGTTCTCATGAGCATTGCAAAAAGCATCCCAACAATCCGCAGTTGCTCCAACTAGTTGATGAGAAGCAAATAGCACCTTCTCCCGGTCACTACATTGGACAATAGCTAGCTTCTTCTCCACGGACTTGAGCCAATCATCCGCATCCATAGGGTTCGGGCTTGAGCAAAGGTTGGCGGCCTAGTCCTCATAAACTCTCCCGACCGGTTATGAGGAGGCGGGGGTGGCGGTGGAGGCATGTGGGGGTGATTGTTGATATTGCCAGCCTGCAGCTGTCCCATAGTCTGTATCATGGTCTGCATGAGCTGGTTTTGCATGGCCAGTAGCTGCTCGATGTTGATACCTCCCTGAGTAGATCCTTGCCCATTGTTGTTCTGAGGCACTCCATTGTTCTCCTCTTCATCATTGACATCCCTCTGGTTGCGAGTCGTCGCCATCTGAAGAAAAGCACTAGGTAAGAATTAGAAAACGTCCCCAACTATATGCATCAAGGGATATGAAACTAAACAGCTAGCTACACTAGCCTAGGTGGACATGGCAATGCTAAGGCATCCCAAAATCCTCTATTAAGCACACAAGCAAACAATATATATAGCAAACAGCACTCCAAGCAAAAACACATCAATTCCTGAGTGCTCCTATGTGTCCTAAAGTGTCCATTCTATCTAGGCTGCATCCTACGGTCAACCTGTGGCTCTGATACCAATCTGTGATGCCCGGTTCCAAAAACAGAACGAAGCTAACGCATATGTGTGCCCAGGATGTTCATCACACATACACGAGTGCAATCACAAAAGTGTATACAGAAAATTACAACAGAACAATATTAATTATCAGATTTATTACACAAACCATATCATCCTTGAATACAAGCTCTAATGAATATTAATGACAAGTTCAACTAATGCAGCGGAAATAAACTAATTAAGCAACTAAAGCAACTATGCAACATAAGCGACAGGGTATATATGCGCAGCTCCAATCAACACCACAGGCAAAGCTAACGGTAGACACGGCCTAGAACTCCGCATTATCGCCATTAAACTCCCAATCCTGACCTGCAACTGTTGGGGTGGGGGATCGCAAGAGTGAGTACATGTCGTACTCAGCAAGTGTGGAAAGTATGACATGTGGCTGATTCAAATGACGACAATAATAATGGCAAAGCGCTGAAAAGTACAGTAAAACATTTGGAAAGCAATATGTATATTATATGTATGTGAAGTAATCCCATCATAATCGCGAGTAATAGCATAATACCAAACTGAATTCATTACCATCATCAATAAGTCCAGATTTCACCATTGCCAATAACCATATTCAATACCAGAAATTAAATCCATAACTGTTATCAAACCATAACCATTCCAATACCAAATTCCCTCTAATCATGGAAGTTGTCCAGGTGCTCATAACCGGGAGCACGACTATCATGATAGTTTTATTTAACTCTGCAGAGTTTGTACCTCTTTACCCACGTGTTCGTGATTTCATCACCCTTCGACGACTAAGAACCTCCCTTATGCCCATGACCCGTCAGTCACATTACATACTTCCGTTGGTGTGTGGCCAAGAGATCACAAAATAGCCTTTACAAAGGGATTACTAGCCTATTTAGACCCCACTGAGGTTTCACCGGTGGCGATGCCTCCAACTGAGCGCATCTTCAACCAAGGGCCCCCTCTTGAGCCATTCGGATCCCAGGGTAGTCCCACCAATCATCAACAAACCCAATCCGACTACCCCTTCCTCGAGCATCCACAATGGTCCAAACAGCACTAGCAAAGCCCTAATTAATCAGCTACGCCGCACCCATACTTGGCCTCGTTGTGGCACTGTAGTCCTGGCCTATTCTCGCATGAACCGGTCCTTAGATCTAAAGCAAGCAAACCACCATAACATCCAACCCATCCACATACCAGGCTTGCTTAGATCACCCATTACCAAACCGTATCGACCAGTTCACATTAACCAGAATATCATTAATATATAATTAAATATGTAGTGTTGTTTTTCCATCCCAATTAATTAAGCGAAGCAAAAAGGTAAAAACCCTTCCCGACTCTCTACCATAAATTCCAGGTGACAAGGGTGGTTTAACAAGTCTAGTAAACTTCCTACCATAGGATTCCCATCAAATTGACACAAGCATGCAGTTTTGCAAACAAAACATTTATTTTAAAACAGGATCAATATGCTTCAAGGACACTTGCCTTGCTCTTGCTATTGATTAGGGTCAAAGCCTTCAAACTCTGGATGTTGTAGATCCTCCGCGGCACTTTCTAGCGCAAATCCGTCTAATCCACACAATAAACATACAAGACAAGAAACACAATCAAAGAGTGCAAAAATATTACTCAATATGACATGACATGCATGATCGATGCAAATGCAAGGTAGAACTTGTTACTAGATTGCTTTTAATGATAACTAACTAGTTCTAATAGCTTTTAACAAGTTTATACAGGATTGGATTCGATTAGATCAAATTTTAGAATTAATTCAACATAATTTAACCAGAAAGATCGGACTAGTCCGCTAGGGACCGGACAAGTCCGCACTCTGCGAGATCAGCAGATTAGAGTTTTCTAGATCGACGTGAATTTGGAGATTAGGGGTTGAATTCACGTAAGGAATAGAGAATAGAAGGTATACCAGGTGTTTAGAACTCCAATGAACCAAGAATCTTGGAGGTAACACTTGGATCTTGATGATCTAGGGTTGGTGATGAACTTGGAGATGAATTGGTGGTGAAGGACGAAACTTGGTGGAGATCTTGATCCTCCTTCGTTTCCTCCTCTTCTTCTTCTTGCTTGGGATCTTCTCCTCCCTCCTTGATGGTGGCTCCCCACGAACTAGGGTTTGGGTGGGTGGAAAAGTGGCAAATAGATGTCAAACCAAGGGGTTGCGCTGTTTATATAGAGGTGGAGGCTAGGGTTAGATGGATCTCGAGTTTTGGGATGAGTAGAGGCCGGTTTAGAGTCCCACATGGGCTCTAAAAGAGTTAGGCACGATGTCCCTAGGCCCACTTAACGTGAAACCCAAGAAACAAGTCGTAAAACAAAAGATCAACTCGGAGTCGCGAAATATCGGACAAGTCCGGACAGGACCGGACTAGTCCGAAGTCGTCCAGAGAGAAAATTGGACAAGTCTGGCCAAAAATCGGACAAGTCCGAATTTGAACAGAGAGGAAAAATGGACAAGTCCGCTGGAACACCTGACTAGTCCGGAAAAGTCCAGGGACTTAGCAAATTTTCAAGGATTCATGGAATATTGGACTAGTCCGCACAAAATCGGACAAGTCCGTTTTTAGTCAGAGAGAAATCAGATTAGTCCTCAGTAAAATCGGACTAGTCCGCACTTTCCTGCGTTTAAGTGCGGTTTTGCTCCAAATCAATTTTAAATGCTCCGAATCAATTTTAAACTCGTTCCTCTTGTTGTGGGCTAATGTTAAACATGTATATGAGTGCATGTAGGGCATGATGCATGAAAATGAGGGTGTTACAGAACTAATGCAGTAGAAATAAACTAATTAAGCAAACTAAGCAGCTAAGCAGCATAAGCAAATAGGGTATAGCGCAACTCCAATTAACTCCACAGGCAAAGCTGACGGCAGACACGGCCTAGAACTCCGTATTATCATCGTTAAACTCCCAATCATGACTTGCAACAGTCGGTGGGGGAATTGCAAGGGTGAGTACATGTCGTACTCAGCAAGTGTGGAAAGCATGACATGTAGCTATTTCAAATGACGAATATAATAGTGGCTATGTGTTGAAAAGTACATTAAAACATTTGAAAAGTAATATGTTATATGTATTTGAAGCAAACCCATCATATACCATATAATTATCATAATACCAATCCATATTTCATTACCATCATCCATATACCAAATTTCTCCATTACCATTAATCATATCCAATACCAGAATTTAATGCATAACCAGCCATAACCAGTACCAAACCCTAACCATCCCACATCCCAATTTCCCTCTAATCATGGAAGTTGTCCAGGTGCTCATAACCGGAAGCACGGCTATCATGATAGTTTTAATTACTCTGCAAAGGTTGTACCACATTACCGACGTGTTCGTAATTTCATCACCTTTCGGTGACTTGAACCTCTATTATGTCGTCTGACACTTACATCAGTTTGTGGCCAAGAGATCACAAAATAGCCTTTACAAAGGTATTACTAGCCTATTTAGACCCCATTGAGGATTCACCGGTGGCGATGCCTCCAACTGAGCACATCTTCTACCAAGGGCCCCCTCTTGAGCCATTCAGATCCTGAGGTAGTCCCACCAATCATCAACAAACCCAATCCGACTACCCCTTCCCCGAGCATCCTTAATGGTCCAAATAGCACTGGTAAAGCCCTAATTAATCAGCTATGTCGCACATACTTGGCCTGTGGTGGCACTGTAATCTTGGATTATTGTCGAATGAACCGGTTCTTAGACCTAAAGCAAGCAGAACACCATAACATCCAACCCATCAGCATACTAGGCTTGCTTAGATCACCCATTACCACATCATATTAACCAGTTCATGTTAATCATAATCTCATAAACGTATAATTGAGTTAAGCGGTATAGTTGTTTTCCCATCCCAATTAATTAAGCGAAGAAAAAAAGGGTAAAAAGCCCATCCCGACTCTCTACCATGAATTCCAGGTGACAAGGGTGGTCAAACAAGGCTAGTAAACTTCCTATCATAGGATTCCCGTCAAATTGACACAGGCATGCAGTTTTGAAAGCAAAACATTCATTTAAAAACAGGATCAATATGTTCAAAGACACTTGCCTTGCTCTTGGGCTCGATTGGGATCAAAGACTTCAAATTCCTGGTGCTGGAGATCCTCCGCAGCACTCTCTAGCTCCAATCCGTCTAAACTGCACAATAAACACAATGGACAAGAAACACAATCAAAGAGTGCACAAATATTACTCAATATGACATAACATGCATGATTAATGCAAATGCAAAGCAGAACTAGTTAATAAGTTTTTAATAATGTTTATTAATCAATTACAATGGTTATTAAGAAGTCTACACAGGTTTGAAGTTAATTCGATCTAATTTTGGAATTAATTCAACACAATTATCCAGGAAAATCGGACTAGTCTGCTAGGGACCGGACTAGTCCGCACTTCGCGGAACTAGCGAACTAGGGTTTTCTAGATCGATGTGAATCTGAAGATTCGGGGTTGAATCGACATAAGTAAGAGGAATTGGAAGGTATACCATGTGTCCAAGACTCCAAAGAATCAATGATATTGGAGGCAACACTTGGATCTTGACGATTTAGGGTTGATGAAGAACTTGATGGTGAATCGTTGATGAAGAACAAAAACTTTATGGAGATATTGACCCTCTATCATTTCCTCCTCCTCTTCTTCTTCATCTAGATCTCCTTCTCCCTCCTTGGTGGCGGCTATTCACAAGCTAGGGTTTGGGTGTGGTTGAAAAGTGGCAAATAGATGTCAAGCCAAGGGGTGGGGTTGTTTATATAGAGGTGGAGGACTAGGGTTGGGTGGATTTCAGTTTTGAGATGAGTAGGGGTCCGTTTGTAGTCCCACATGGGCTCTAAAAGAGTTAAGCATGACGTCCCTAGGCCCACTTAACGTAAAACCCAAGAAACAAGTCATGAAACAAAAAATCAATTTTGAGTCGCGATTTACCGAACAAGTCCAAAAAGGGTCGGGCTAGTCCAAAATTAGACAGAGAGAAATCGGACAAGTCCGGACTGGACATCGAACAAGTCTAAAATTATCCATAGGGGAAAAACAGATGGCCAAAATCGGACAAGTCCAACTTTAGTCAGAAGGGAAAACAAACAAGTCCGCCGCAAAACCAGACAAGCCCGGACATGTCTAGGGACTTAGCAAAATTTCCAAGGAATTGGAACATCGGACTAGTCCGCACTAGACTGGACAAGTCCGAAAGTGTCTAGAGAGAAAAAACAGACTAGTCCACAGTAAAACGAACAAGCCTGATTGCAGTCAGAGAGAAATCGGACTAGTCCGCACCAAAATCGGACTAGTCTGCACTTCCCAAAATTATTAAGCATGGTTTTTGTTTCTAATTCATTTTAAACTTGTTCATTTTTATGTTTCTCAATGTTAAACATATTTAATGATGGATGCAGGGCATGATGCATGAAAATGAGGGTGTTACATTTGCTTGTTGTAGCTTCTTTACTGCGACGGTTCCCAATGCGGCTGTTGTGCTTCTACTGCTTCCACTCCCCCTTTATGGGAACTGCTATGTTGCCATTTGGGGTCAAAGCCCCCTCGGGCCAATCTCTCTTACAGGGGACTTGGGCCCCGTTGTCAGGGACGCTACAGGTTGAGCAGTGGGATTCGGCCCCGAGCGATTTGATCGGTGCGCTCAAACACCAACAGTGTGTTAAAAGGAAACCTTGTGTGGTCAAAGGTGGTTCCTCCTTATGCATACCACAATGTTCGATCCTTCGTCTTCATCCTTGAGCACCCACTCTCTCCCCACATTTGAGTTGCTTGACTCTCGCTCCAATGGACTCAACCTTGCCTCCTTCCCGCATAAAGGATGTAATGCCTGTGAGGCGGCTATTCAGCTGGGAGTACGAGGAGCGGCGGGATCTAATCTGTCCCGACTCTATGCCTCTAGAGTTGGGGGAGAAGGAGATCATCTTCTTCAAGGCGTATGCATACTCTGGGTTCATTCCTTTCATTTCCTCCTTCCTGGTGTCGCTTCTGGAGGTCCTCGGGCTCCAGCTTCACCACTTCTCGCCTAACTCTCTGGTGATGGCGGCGGTGTTCTCGCATTTTGGTGAGATGTTTGTCGGGGTGCACCCGTCCGTGCTGGTGTTCCAGCAGTTGTTCGTGTTGAGGCTGACCGGGAAGAAGGACAAGACAAGCATCCTCGGCGGCTACTACTTCCAGCATTGGGCCAACAACCCCTTCAAGTACATCACCCCGCTCCAAAAGTGAAGTGGCTAACTGGAGGAGCGACTTGGTGATCATACAGGTCGGTGCCCACGATCGCATGGTCCTACCCACCATTTGGCCGGTACTCAAGAAGAAGACCTGGGAGGAGCACCCAGAGTTGGAGTAGGCGCACAATCCAATGATGGAGAGGATCCGATTCTTGGTGGATCATGGTTTGTCGGAGCGGATGGTGATGGTGGACTTCGTGCGTCGACACCTGGCCCCCCTCCAACATCATAGCGGCCCTGCATGGCTTTATTTCGGGCCACAGGACGACATCGGGCTGATGCAGGGTCGCGACACAGTTATGACATAATGACCAAGGCGTGTGATGGCTCGCTGACTTCTGATGTCTTCAACTCTTAAGGATCCTCTTCGTTGCTTTTCTCGGATCAGAACCTTCGGATATATATCCTAAGGGAGATGCCAAACCTTCAGATGAACTGTGGATTGGCCATCGTCGACCCGCCATAGGATTCTAATCCTAGCCCAGGATCCAGGCGTCAATGGTGGATGCGCCCTCCGATAGAGGGAAAGGCAAGGTGCCGGTCCCCGACACAGTGTAGGGGAAGTTGTCGGTGATCGAGGTTGCAAAGGAGACACACCCTCGGTTGCTGTAGAAGGCACCGCTGCGAGCAGACTCACTCCAAGTAAATTTCCACTGGCGCGCCCCTCCTTAGAATCAGGTGTCAGCGGTTCTTCAGGGGGAGGCCTAGTCCGTCAAGTGGTGGTTCCGCCATCGTCTGCTGCCGGCACACCATCCAGCATCTCCGCCGCCAGTGCAGTCCAAGGCACCACAGAGGTCTCCTAGAGCGCTACACTTACAGAGCCTCAAGCCAAGAGGCCTCGAGCCAACATTGGCTGCAGCTCGAGAGGAGGCTCCGGGAGTGGCACCGTTGGAGTTGGTGGAGACACGCTGATGTAGGGTGGCAGCATTGTCGGTAGTTCCGGTGGAGGTCCGGCTGAAGCGACCACACCTGGCACACCGTCAACGGGGCCCAAAGCCTTAGGGCTGCCGAACGTCGAGGCCTGCTGGAGCTTTCGGGGGCATTGGTA
The DNA here is from genome assembly GCA_036927565.1 of Tuctoria greenei. Classification (NCBI taxonomy): domain Eukaryota; kingdom Viridiplantae; phylum Streptophyta; class Magnoliopsida; order Poales; family Poaceae; genus Tuctoria; species Tuctoria greenei. The sequence continues at coordinate 132,824,983 of JAYESD010000005.1, read as the reverse complement.
AGGCATTATTACCAATGATTACTTCATTATTTCACTTTATCTTCTAGCTTGGGCAGATTCTAATTTTGACCTGCAAGTCTACGTCAGCTGTTGTGATGCCTCTGCCGTCGGGGGTGGTGTCCTGGAGCGCTGCAAAGTCGACCCAGGAGGCTACGTCTGCACCGGTGGAGCAGACTGCCAAGCCTGTGTAGGAGAGCGTTTCTTCGGCATCCATAACTCGCGTGGGTAGTAAAGCATCTCTGGCTTCTGTGCCAGAGGCACCTTCAGCCGTCGCGCTAGAGGCAATGTCAGAGTCAGCTCAGCGGGCTGAGGGCCTGGCCACCACGGCTGCTAATCCAGCAGGTGGCTCCTTGGGTGACGGTGGCACTGTCGCTTCGTGTTGTGCCGCAACTTCCGCTCAGTCCCTGGAGACGAGGTCCCCAGTACTAGTGGTCTCGCCTTCACCGCCGCAGGAGGAAGAGGTCCCCAAGATGAACTATGAGACCTATGTTTGCTGAATACATTGGCTTTGACAAAAAAAGTTTTGAATGTTGCCATAACATCTTTTTAGCAAGGTCCGACTCAAGCTCCGAGCTTCTGCAAGGACCGACAATAGGTCCAACTTGCTTTTTCTAGGTCCGACATGTTTTTGGATAGCTCCGGTGAGCTTTGTCTTTAGCTCCGACATGTCTTTGATAGCTCCGGCATGTCTTTGTTAAGCTTCGATATGTTTTACTAGGTCCGACTTATGTTGGTTAGCTCCGACATGTTTTTCTAGCTCCAACTTTTGGGATGACTAGTTCCGACTAGTTTTGGTTAGCTCCGGCACTAGGTCCGACTAGCTTTGGTTAGCTCCGGTGCTAGGTTCTGCTAGTTTTGATAAGCTCCGGCGCTAGGTTGTACTAGCTTTGGTAAGCTCTGGCTCAAGCTCCGGATAGCTTTGGCTAGGTTCGGAGCTTGATCGCAATGTTCCTGCTTTTATCTTGCAATGTTTCGAACTTGCTTTATATTCTTAGAAAGATTGCTTAGTATTCATTTGCTAAGTTTTTGGTGTGTTTTGTTTGACATGGCTGATATCATTTTGATATGCTTTGCAACATGCTTATGTGAGGTGCTCACCTAAGGTGTTGTGTTCGGAACTGACTTGAGCCAAGTCGCGGACTTGGGCTCGTATGGATTGGTTGTTTATTCATGTGCAGGTATTGCTTGATTTCAAGTCATGGCTTGTGACAGGATCCTTTGGACTAGTCTCAGGGAGGAGATGAGGTTCCAACATCCAAATTCAGGAGGAATTGTGGTTGAGCGGGTCAGGAGGTCGAGCAGGATGATTGAATCAAGGGCAGTGCATATGAAGGTTACCTGACGTCGAAGGAAGGTGTTTGCATGTATTCATGTAGTGCATGACGTGGTAACATGGTTCCTAAGATGGTTTATGGATGGAAAGATTTGGTTGGAAGGATCGGATCGTATCGGTTGATGACTCAGGCTGCGGCGGAGTCGGTTATGGCTCGGTATGTAAAGTATCGAGTTGGTTATGATAGGATTTCGTGTGGGTCATGAATTTGAGTTGTTTAGTAATGTGGGATACATTCCTAAGGTGTTTGGAAGTCTTAATATTGCTTCGATCTGCGTATAGAAGAGTCCTAAGCAGTTATGGGAAGTTTCGATTTGTGATCTGAGTAGGATTAGAGTCCTAGGTTAGATTGGGTTGGCCTAAGGGCTGATTATATATGCAAGGGAGGCAAGAGCTCGTGGTGCAAGACTTTGGGGCTGTTCTTCTTGTGTTCTATTGAATTAAATTCGTAGTTTGAAGGAACTTTTGTGACTTGTACGTCCGACTTGTTCCAGACAAGTTTTACTCGTCACGTTTATGGACAGCACTGCCTTTCATTGGTAGTTTTATCATAACTCGAGTTTTACAGATCCAATTGATGTGATTATTTTTGGGTTGTCTTCACAACTTGATTATCTATCATCTGATAAAATTTCACGGTCATTGGTTTTGTGGTTTCTGATCTACACGAGTTTCTTTGCAGCGTTCCAGAACTGTTTTTCTCGGGTAGGACAGATTGACCTTTGTTCAATCTTTCGATCATAACTTGAGTTTCTCTTGACGGATTTGAGTGATTTTTTTGTGCTTTCTTCGTGACTTGATTATATCTGATATATATCACTTTTTTCGCGGTGACACACGTTTAGATTAGATTCACACACGATTTCTCTAACAGATCGTTTTTCTGCCGAATGGGTTGGGATTTAGTTGTTTCCACTGCGTAAGATTTTTAAATCTACCATTCACCGCCCCTCTGGTAGATTTTCACGTGCTCTTCGATCCTACAATTGGTATCAGAGCCACGGTGCTCCAATAATTGTGATTTGACGTGTTTTTGACTAATCATCATGGAAAAATACTCCGCCAATCCTTGTGTGTTTACTGGTATTGATTTTTAGGTTTGGAAGGCACGCATGGAGGCTTTCATCCAGGCGCAAGGCTTCGCAATATGGGAGAAGGTGTACAAGCCTTACGAAGTGCCACCTAATGATCAAGTTACGGCTACAAACCTAGACGTCAACAACAACAACAAAGCCTAAAACTTGATCATCCACGGACTCACTCAGAGCGACTTCGACAGCGTTGCACATCTCCGATCGGCATACGATGTATGGAGAGCACTTTGTGACTATCACGAAGTATCCAACACGATCAAGGAGGTAAGGCAAGACATGTTCAAGAAAGAATACATGCGCTTCGAGATGCAACCCGGTGTGTCCATCAATGATCTCTTTGCTCGCTTTAACAAAATTCTCAGTAACTTGCGTAGTGTCAACGTTAATTTTTCTGATGCTGAAAATGCTAGGCAACTTCTTAGTGCATTAGACATGTCAATCTGGGAGATGAAAGTTATATGTATTCGTGAATCTACTATAATGAGTACACTTACTTTAGATGTGCTTTACTCTAAACTCAAAACTCATGAAATTGACATCTTACCACAAAAGAATCCAAATAAGTCTATTGCTTTTGTCTCACAACGTGATATGCCTAGCTCCAGCCAATCATCATGTTGCAATACTCTTGCTTTGTTGTCCTCACTAACCCTGGAGCAGATCGAGGAATTTCCAGAGGAGGAGCTAGCACTTCTCTCTACTAGGTTCTCAAAAGCATTGCAAAATGTGAGAACTAGGAGAGAAAGCTCCGGACCTCAACGATGCTTCGAATGTGGTAAGACAGGACACTTTCGTAAAGAATGCCCTAACCTTTCAGGTTCTACTTCCCGAGAAGAAAAACAATCAAGGACGAAGCACTCCTCAACAAATGATAAGAAGAAGAAGGGCTTTACAGGTCGCCAACTGGTGAACAATTTTATCTCCGCATTCCAGGAACTTGGCTCACGAGATGTGGACATTGGAAGTGACGAAGATGAAGATGGTTTGGCCAACTCATGCTTCGTGGCGGGCAAAACAAGATCAAGATCAAGTCAGGAGGATGCAGAACACAACAGTGATGACAATGAGGTGTGTTCTACCTGTAATGAGTGTGATGCAATTTCTCGTGGAACTATTATTGTTAAGAAAAAGGACAAAAAGCTTATGGGTAATGCTGCTAAAATTGAATCACTAAAATCTGAAATCAACCGTTTGAAAACCTTGATTCCTTGTGATGATTCTTGTCCCTCATGTGATTTAATCTATGAACAATTGTCCACAATAAGAACTGCACACTCCTCCACTCTAGATAGACTTGAACTTGAAATTGAAAAGAACAAAAAGCTTGCTGCACTTGACATTGGAAACTTAAAAGATGCTTATTGTAATACAATTGATTTGCATTGTTGTAGTTGTGAAGATCTTAAAAAGAAACTAAAAGATGCTATGAATGAAATTTAAATATTGAATAATGCTTTACGTTCTCATGAAGTTAAATATTGTTCCAATTGCAAATTAAAAAGAAAAACTTCATGTAAAAATTTCCTTGATCTGTCCAATAAACTTGATAACATGCATAGTACATTAGATCGGTTTTATAATGGGAATAAGAACCTAAACTTGCTGCTGAATTCTTCCAAGTCTTGCAATGATAAAACCAGTTTAGGTTTTGATTCTCATGCTCATGCTAAGGCACATCCACCTAAAATTGTAAAGTCATTAGGAATTGGTTTGATTCAAACAGTTCCTAAACAAAAAGAAGTGGTTTTCAAATCTGAAGGGGTGTTGTCTCATTCGGTTTCAAATAAAAATATTGCTTGCTCATCTAGACATGAACACAAAGTTAAATTTCATTGTACCTACTGTGGTAGAGATGGTCATGTCATAGATTTTTGTTATAAACTAGCTAAACAACAGAAAAGAGAAAGAATGATTGCTAGATCTCATAACATTCATGCAAAATTTCCTGCACATATTAAACCGAATGCCAGGAACATGCAACCTGCTGTTATGAGTCAAAACATTCAAAGTTTATCTCCGGACCTTCTTTTTTTGCCTCCAGAGCTATTGATTTTTGTGCTACACAAGTAACACCTTATAGGTCAGTAGTTAAGAATAAAAAATCTCAAACTTTGGCTCATAAACCTGCTGTTTTATCTCAACTTTCGCGTGTTTTTCCTGCTGCATGTCGTGTGACTCAGTACTGGATACCTAAATGCCTTTTGACTAACCCCAGTATTGGGTCATCGACGTATTGTGCTTCTATGTAGGTTACATGCTTGAGGAAGGAGAACATTTGGATTGTGGATTAAGGTTGCTCACGCCACATGACCAGTAACAAAGAATGGTTCTCCTCTCTCTCTTTTGTGTCATGTGTTGAGAATGTTACTTTTGCTGATAATTCTTCAACTCCTATAATTGCTAAGGATTCGGTTAGAGTAAATGATCACTACACTTTGAAGGATGTGGCACTTGTAAAAAATTTGAAATACAACATGCATTCTGTTTCACAACTGCTAGATGAAAATCTGGAAATTATTTTCATAAAAAATTGCTAGAAAGTTGTAAATTCAAACAATGAGCTAATTTTTAACATGTCACGATTTGGAAGAGTTTTAAAAGCTGATTTTGATATGTATTCCTCTAAGCATAGGTGTCTAGTTGCTTATGATTCCAAAGATTTATATTTTTGGCATCATAGACTTGGTCACGTAGGCTTTGATCATCTGACGCGTGTTAGTGCTCTTGATCGCATACGTGGGCTGCCTAAGCTTAAAGGGGACAAAGAAATTGTGTGCTCTTCTTGTAGACATGCTAAGATGGTTCCAGGTTCACATACTCCTCTCGCAATGATCATGAAAACTGAACCAGGTCAACTTTTGCACCTTGACACCGTAGGACCTTCACGTGTTCAATCCTTCGGAGGTAATGGTATGTTCTCGTGATTGTTGATGATTATTCTAGATACTCTTGGGTTTACTTTATGGCATCTAAGAATGAAGCTTTTATTCACTTTAGAACTTTATTTCTTAGATTATCAATCGATCTCCCATGATCTTTAAAAGCAATTAGAAGTGATAATAGAACTAAATTTAAAAACAAACCTTTTGATCACTTTTGTTTTGAAAATGGAATGTATAAGCAATTTTCTTCACCATATGTACCTCAACAAAATGGTGTTGTAGAAAGAAAGAACAGAACCTTAGTTGAGATGGCTAGGACTATGCTTGATGAATATCAAACTCCTAGGAAATTTTGGGTTGATGCGATTGCAACCGCTTAGTTGAGGCTACCATGTGCTTTTACTTGATACTAAAAAAAATTCTGGAGACTTGTGAAGTGTCTTTTGATGAAGCTAGCCCAGGTACTAGCTCAAACATTACAGGACCAGATCCATATCTGCAGGGGGAGAGCATTTTTGTTGAATATGAGGAAGAGGTGGAGCTGCTGCCCGAAAATTCAGCAGCTAATGACATTGTTCGAGCTACCGATTTTGATTCACAGCCAACACCGACGACCACCATTGCTGGTCCAGATGCTCCTCAAGTCACAAGCTCATCGTTTTGTGATGAACATGAAGAAGAAGAAGAAGCTTGTGAAGTATCCACTCCCCTCTGGGTTCTCAAAATTCATCCTCCACAACAGATTATTGGAAGCTTGCACGAACGAGTTACATGTTCTAGGTTTGGCGATCCAAACTCTGATGCTCATTCTGCTTTTGTTTCTTCTTTTGAACCCAAAGATATATCACACGCACTCACTAATGAATCTTGGATTATTGCCATGCAAGAAGAGTTATAAAATTTTGAAAGAAATAATGTTTGAAAACTTGTACCTCCTCCTCAAGGTCACACTTTAATTGGAACTAAATCGGTGTTTAAAAGTAAACAAAGTGAGGATGGGGTTGTGGTTAGGAATAAGACTAGGTTGGTTGCTCAAGGTTTCACTCAATTTGAAGGTCTAGATTTTGATGAAACTTTTGCTGCTATTGATAGATTAGAAGCCATAAGAATTTTTTTAGCTTTTGCTGCATCTAAAGGTTTTAGGCTATATCAGATGGATGTTAAAAGTGCTTTTCTTAATGGCTACATAGATGAGGAGATTTATGTCAGACAACCACCAGTTTTTGAAAATTCAGATTTTTCTAATCATGTTTACATACTGTCCAAAGCCTTGTACGGTCTCAAACAAGCCCCTAGAGCATGGTATGTTAGGTTAAAAACATTCTTACTTGAAAAGGTGTTTACCATGGGCAAGGTTGATAAAACTCTTTTTCTGCTTAAGCATGGCAATGACTCATTATTCGTTCAAGTGTATGTGGATGATATTATCTTTGGTTGTGCTTCTCATGATCTTGTGTCCAAGTTTTCAGCTATGATGAGTTCAGAATTTGAGATGAGTATGATGGGAGAACTCACATACTTTTTGGGGCTGCAAATCGAGCAAACCAAGGAGGGTACCTTTATGCATCAAACGAAGTACACAAAAGACCTCCTAAGGCGCTTCAACATGGAAAAAGCAAGCTTCTTCGGACACCAATGGGAACAGCAACAACACTTGAACTTGATGAAGATGGTGATCCCGTGGATCAAAAAGAATATAGAAGCATGATCGGATCACTTTTGTATCTCACGGCATCAAGATCGGACATACAATTCAGTGTATGTCTTTGTGCACGGTTTCAAGCCTCCCCACATGCTTCGCATCGTCAAGCCGTCAAACGGATTCTCAGGTACTTACATGGAACTCAAGAATTTTGCATTTTTCTTCCTTCTTCCTCAACCGTTACATTGAAAGCTTTTTCCGATTCTTGGTAATTCACTTGTTGCTTGGTCCTCTAGAAAACAAAATCCAGTTGCACAATCCACATCCGAATCTGAATATGTAGCTGCTGCTAGTGCTTGCTCACAAATTCATTGGATTGTTCAAACACTTAAGGACTATGGGGTTGATCTAGATAGTGTTCCACCGTTTTGTGATAACACTAGTGCCATTTGCATTGCTAAAAACCCTGTGCAACATTCTAGAACTAAGCACATTGATACTATGTATCACTTTCTCTGTGATAATGTTGAAAAAGAAAACATTGTGCTTCACCATGTAGATACCGAACAACAATTTGCTGACATTTTTACAAAACCTTTGGATTTTACTCGTTTTTGTTTCATTCGTAGTGAAATAGGGGTTATGCATCCTGATGGCATACATTGAGGGGGAGTTTTCAAACTTGAGAAGTCTATGTGTGAATCTGAAATTAAAATAATATGAGCATAGTATTTCATACATATATGACTTTGTGATTCCTTTTACATGCTAAAAGTTCTTACTACATTACTCATGTTATACATTTTGTAGTTTGTGCCATGTCAACTAATTGGAATAATTACTTACACTAAATCTGGTCATGGTTGAACTTGCTGCTTTGAACTTGTTGCATGCTCACAAGTGTTTTTAATCATAAAAATTAATCAAGGTATCAACTCACATGTTGAGTTTTTATGAACAAATATAAGTTGAGAAAAGATCAAAAGAATATTCATGCATCGCACTATTTCTTTTGAGGTGGCTTATCATTGCACTTAGATATGAACTTGGAAGAAGTTGTGTATGACTAAAACCATGTCCTTATGCTTCTGATTGTCAAATGACATAGGCTTGGCTTGGTTGGTTAGAATAAGGCATATGCGCATATAATCTCTTGCAAATATCATATGATCTAAATTTGTGCTTTGAAAAATAATAAAATGCAGCAACAAGTGTCATGCTTTCAGGTTTTGAAATAGCTAAGTTTGTGAGATCATGACTTGCTAAATTGGAAATTACATTTGATCTCTAGCATGACTTACACTACTTTATGTATTTCATTGATGTGATAGTGTAAGTTACTTGATTGTATGACTTGGATGAGCTTTGTTTTATATGTATATGTTATAATATGCTCATAACATTTAAAATTTGTCTTATAAACCTTGTTGAATACATTGTCAAAGGGGGAGAGATAATATATGAACTTTTAAAAACAAATATGCAAGGGGGAGACATTGATTACACATTGCACATATTCGCAATTGTTTTTGGCACATATTATTTCTGTTTTACAAATGGGGGGATTGTTCTCAAAACTTTTCATGCCAATGTTAAAATTTTAAATGTTGTTGCCAATGCATTCATCAAGGGGGGATTGTGAGACCTATGTGTGCTGAATACATTGGCTTTGACAATAAAAGTTTTGAATGTTACCATAACATCTTTTTAGCAAGGTCCGACTCTAGCTCCGAGCTTCTGCAAGGTCCGACAATAGGTCCGACTTGCTTTGTCTAGGTCTGACATGTTTTTGGGTAGCTCCGGTGGGCTTTGTCTTTAGCTCCGGCATGTCTTTGATAGCTCCGGCATGTCTTTGTTAAGCTCCGATATGTTTTGCTAGGTCCGACTTATGTTGGTTAGCTCCGACATGTTTTTCTAGCTCTGACATTTTTTACTAGTTCCGACTTTTGGGATGACTAGTTTCGACTAGTTTTGGTTAGCTCCGACGCTAGATCCGACTAGCTTTGGTTAGCTCCGGTGCTAGGTCCTCCAAGTTTTGATAAGCTCTGGCACTAGGTTGTACTAGCTTTGGTAAGATCTGGCTCAAGCTCCGTTTAGCTTTGGCTAGGTTCGGAGCTTGATCGCAATGTTCCTGCTTTTATCTTGCAATGTTTCAAACTTGCTTTATATTCTTAAAAAGATTTCTTAGTATTCATTTGCTATGTTTTTGGTGCGTTTTGGTTGATATGGCTGATATAGTTTTTATATGCTTATGAATTTGACTTGTTTAGGAATGTGGGATACGTTCCTAAGGTGTTTGGAAGTCTTAAGATTGCTTCTATCTGCATATAGAAGAGTCCTAAGCAGTTATGGAAAGTTTCTATTCGTGATCTGAGTAGGATTAGAGTCCTAGTTGAGATTGGGTTGGCCTAAGGGCTGGTTATATAAGCAAGGGAGGCCAGAGCTCGTGGTGCATGACTTTGGGGCTGTTCCTCTTGTGTTCTATTGAATAAAATTCGTAGTTTGAAGGAACTTTTGTGCCTTCTTCATCCGACTTGTTCAAGACAAGTTTTACTCGTCGAGTTTCTGGACAGCACTACCTTTCATTGGTGGTTTTATCATAACTCGAGTTTTACAGATCCAATTGACGTGATTCTTTTTGGGTTGTCTTCACAACTTGATTATCTATCATCCGACAAAATTTCACGGTCATTGGTTTTGTGGTTTCTGATCTACACGAGTTTCTTTGCAGCGTTCCAGAACTGTTTTTATCGGGTAGGACAGATTGACCTCTGTTCAATCTTTCGATCATAACTTGAGTTTCTCTGATGGATTTGAGTGATTCCTTTTGTGCTTTCTTCGTGACTTGATTATCTCTGATATATATCACTCTTGTCACGGTGAAACACGTTTAGATTAGTTTCACACATGATTTATCTAACAGATTGTTTTTTTCTGCCGAAGGGGTTGGGATTTAATTGTTTCCGCTGCGTAAGATGTTTAAATCTACCATTCACCCCCCCTATGGTAGCTTTTCATGTGCTCTTTGATCCTACATGATCACTAGGCGGCCGTCCATAACTTTGGTGCAGCCAGAGCACCTCTCCGACATCATGCACTCGGCGCAGTCCAGCATCAATTTGATGCAATCCAACCTCCACCGGGCACAGGGGGCTCTCGCTGTAGAGTGGGAGAAGATGCATGCTGAGGGTTAGCACCTCCAAGCCTGGGAGGACCTTTTGAGGTTGAGGATCACTGAGGCCAAGGCGAAGTACCAGAAGGAGAGTGAGGAGATAGAGCTGAGGCACCGCTTGGTGAAGGCCATGGACGTAATGTCCTAGAAGATTATGGCCGATGCCGAGGTAGCCAATGACACGGCTGATGCCCACCTACATTCCCTTGAAGAGGGTCAAACGGACCTGGGTCACCACGAAGCTGGTGTTGCTGAGCGGGAGGCTGCGGTCTCTGAGCAATAGGTGGCATCCCAGGTGATGATGGCTCGGGCTGAGGCAGATCAGGACAGGCTGTTGTCCTACCTTGAAGACCTTGTTCTTCGGGAGAGCAACTTGGTGGGGGATCAGACACAACACTTAGCTGAGCATTAGGAACTTCTCCTCCGAGATCTCGACATCCAGGCCCGGGAGCACACAATTGAGCGTCGCGCCTTGGAGCTCAATGTGCAGGAGCGTGAGCTTGCTCAGCATGTGGAAGCCGAGGGTAGAGTGGTGGCAGAGACAGTGGCATCCCATGTCCTGGTTGCTACCAGAGTTTGTACCTTGATATGCCACTGGAGCCAATTTTTGAAAGTCCCGCCGAGGAGCGCGAGGAAACAGCAGTGGCGGAGGTCAAGGATGCCGCCAAACATGTCATCATGCAATTTGCCAGGGATTGAGGCCAGCGACCCGTCTTTGTATCCGGGATTCGCCCCTTTGTAAATATTCTTCAATGAATTCGACTTTGTGTTTGTTTACTTGGCTTGTCTTGTGCTTCTCAAATTGTTGCCCCAAGTCCTTAGCTGCGTAAGGTCTTGAAGAACTTTTATCGAGTTTGTTAGCTTTTGAGTGACCAACTCTTGTACAGTTGACATGGCCGATTGGTTGTTAGTTGATGTCCTGCCTATGGAACCCCCTTAGAGGCCCCCTGTTAGGTGTGGCAGGGTGGCTGGGCACGCCTACCACTTGAGAACAGGATGTCTTCGACGGGCCCCCAGGGAGCAGGGAAGTATGAGTGGTTGACCTTTGTGTGGCCCTTCCAAGGGTGCTGGGCAGGCCTCTAGGAGGTGCCGGAGCTGGATGCTCAGGCGTCGTCCACCATCATTGCAGAGACGTCGATGACAAACCCCCTGGGAGGTGCGAGAGCTGGATGCTCTGGCATCGTCCACTATCATCGCAAAGCCGACGACAAGCCCCTTGGGAGGTGCCAAAGCTGGATGCTCCGGCGTCCTCCACCGCAATGAGTAGCACTTCAATGGGAGGCCCCTTGGGAGTTGCTAGAGCTGGCTACTCCGACGTCGCCTACCATCATTGTTGAGACGTCGAAAACAGGATCCTTAGGTGGTGCCGGAGCTGGCTGCTCCGGCTTCATCCACCATCATTGTAGTGTCATCGACGACAGGCCCCCTGGAGGTGCCAGAGCTGGATGCTCCAGCTTCGTCCACCATCGTCACAGTGACATCGACGGCAGGCCTCTTGGGAAGTGAAAGAGTTGGATGCTTTGGCATCGTCCACAACCGATGTGTAGCACTTCGACAGTAGACCCATTAGGAGGTGCTGGAGCTGACTGCTCTGGCATAAGCCACCATCGTCGTAGAGTCGTCGACGGTAGGCCCCTTGGGAGGTGTCGGAGCTGGCTTCTCCGGCATCGTCGACCACCAATGTGTAGCACTTTGACGGTAGGCCCCTGGTGCACAGGTACCACAAGAGAACCCTGTTAGCAAAAAAAGTGGGGCAGGAGAGTGTACTCACTGATCAGCACTTGTTGCTGTCGTAAACATACTGAGATGTCGACGACCGACCTCTTGGGTGGTGCCGGAGCAGGCTACTCTGGCGTTAACAACCATCGTCGAAGAGACGCTGACGGCAGGCCCCTTGGGTGGTGCTGGAGTTGGATGCTCTGGCGTCATCCACCATCGTTGTAGAGTTGTCGACAGCAAGACCCCGGTGTACAAGCTACCACAAGCAAATCCTGTTAGCAACAAGAGCAGGGTAGGAGAGTGTACTTACTGATCAGCGGTTGTTGCTACTGTCAACATGCAGAGACGTCAACGGCAGCCCTCTTGGGAGGTGCCAGAGCTGGATGCTCCGGCGTTGCTCACCATCGTCGTAGATTCATCAACGATAGGCCCCCTGGGAGGTGCCGGAGCTGAATGGACCAACATTGTCCACCATCATTGTAGGGACGCCAACGGCAGGCCCCTTGGGAGGTGTCAGAGCTAGATGCTATGGCATCATCCACCGTCGATATGTAGCACTTCAACAGTAGGTCCCTTGGAAGGTGCCAGAGCTGGCTGCTCCATCGTTGTCCACCATCATCATTGAGACGTCGACAGCAAGCCCCTTGGGTGGTGCCAGAGCTGGCTGCTCTTGCGTCATCCACCATCGTCGTAGAGTCGTCGACGGCAGGCCCCCTGGGAGGTGCCGTAGCTGGATGCTCCGGCGTCGTCCACCATCATCGTAGAGATGCCGACGACAGGCCCCTTGGGAGGTGCTAGAGATGGATGCTCCGACGTCGTCCACAACCGATGTGTAGGGAATTAGTGGCAGGCCCTTCGAAGGTACCGGAGCTAGCTGCTCCGGTGTCATCTACCATCATCATAGAGTCGTTGATGGCAGGCCCCCTGGGAGGTGTCGGAGCTTGCTGCTCTGGTGTCGTCCACCACAGATGTGTAGCACTTCGACGGTAGGCCTCTGGTGCACATGTACCACAAGAGAAACCTGTTAGGAAAAAGAGCATGGTAGGAGAGTGTACTCACTGATTAGTGCTTGTTGTTGTTGTCAACATGATGAGAAGTCGACGGCAGGCCGCTTAGGTGGTGCCGGAGCTAGTTGCTCCGGCGTCACCCACCATCGTCATAGAGGCGCCGACGGCAGGTCCTTTGGGTGGTGCCAGAGTTGGCTGCTCCAGCGTCATCCACCATCGTCGTAGAGTCATCGACGGCAGGCCCCCTAGGAGGTGCCGAAGCTGGCTGCTCCGGTGTCGTCCACTACCGATGTGTAGAATTTCGATGGTAGCCCCCTGGTGCACATGTACCACAAGAGAACTCTTTTAGCAACACGAGCAGGGCAGGAGAGTGTACTCACTGATCAGCACTTGTTGCTGTCGTGAACATACTGAGATGTTGACGGCAGGCCCCTTGGGTGGTATCGGACTTGGCTGCTCTGGCATTACCCACCATCGTCGTAGAGACGCCGATGGCAGTTCCCTTTGGTGGTGCATGAGCTGGATGCTCCGGCATCATCCACCATCATTGTAGAGTCGTCGATGGTAGGCCCCTAGTGTACAGGCTACCACAAGCGAACCCTGTAAGCAACAATAGCAGGGCAGGAGAGTGTACTCGCTGATCAGCGATTGTTGTTGCCGTGAACATGCAGAGACACCGATGGTAGCCCCCTTGGGAGGTGTTGGAGCTGGACATTCTATCTTACCGTTTGTGCTCCATCCACATAGCATTGCATATGCTGGAAAATCATTCATTGTCCACAATATAGAAGCTCACATGAGAAATGTCTCTTTCTTTGAACCGTCGTACGTTTCAACACCAGTAGACCATAATTTCAGTTGCTCATCAATCAAAGGCTGGAGATACCCATCAATGTTGTTTCCAGGTGACTTTAGCCCTGGAATTATCATTGACATCAACCAATAAGGCTGCTTCATACACACCCAAGGTGGTAGGTTATAAAGGATTAGAATCACAGGCCATGTACTGCATGAAACATTCATTACTCCATATGGATTGAAACCATCAGATGCTAGCCCAAGTCTTATGTTGCGAGGATCAGATGAGAAATTTGGATGAATTCTATAAAAATGTTTCCATGCTTTTGAATCTGCAAGATGGCATAATATTCCATCATCAATATGTTCTTCTTTGTGCCAGCGCATGTTTGATGTCATTGATTCTCCCATATAAAACCTTTGAAGATGGGGAATAATAGGGAAGTATCGTAGAATCTTGCGTGCTACAAGCTTCTTGGCTTTTCCACAAGGTAAAGCCTCTCTTGCATCCCCACCAGTACTATTTTTCCATCTCAATTCACAACATTTTGGGCATCGATCCAGTAGAGAATAGTCCTTTCGAAATAACACACGGTCATTGACACATGCATCGATCTTTTCATAGCTCAGCCCGAGGTCACCAACAACCTTCTAAACTTTATCAAGTGTATTAGGAATGCAATGGCCCTCTGGAAGCACATATGAGAATAGTTCAAGGTTCAACTCACACACTTTTTTGCTCAAACCACTTAAACACTTTATCTGGTACAACCTGACAATGAATGATAATTGGGTCACCTTGTCACAACCTGGATACAACTCATTTTTGGCATGATTTAGTAAGTCATAGAATGCCTTTGCACACCCAGTTGGCTCCTGCTGGTTTATAGCATTTTATGGATCATCAACATCTGCTAAAGTACCACCATGATCAGTGCCTCTAAGTAGACTGTACAGCATATTTTCCATAGCAGCATCATCAGAAATTATCTCCTCATTATTTGCTGATTGCTCAACAATATTTTTCTCAACTCATTTTTCTCCATGGTGTACCCAACAAGTATAATAAAATGACGTCCCATTACGAAGCAAGTGAAGATGAACTTCCTTGCGTGTTCCGTGGCAAATATTATGACTTCTAGTGCAAGAACAAGGCTTAGTTTCTTATTCACGAGTGCCCTGGAATCTTTAATTTAAAAATAACTTCGTTGCATCCTACCACTCCTTCGTATGCCTGTCTTTTCCCATCCATGACTTATCTTTTGACATTGCTTCCTACAATTCAATCAACATATAAGTAAGAGGATAGAAGTACAATAACATTACATGAGCAATTGTACCTAGAGCTATTGCTTCTCCACGTGCAGCGGCGGGCGGATGCTCTTCCAAGAGCGTGGTGGCTGGTGGATGGTTCTCCAAGAGCGTGGCAACCGGCGGATGCGCTTCTAAGACTGTGGCGGCCGACAGATGCTCCTCCAAGCACATTTTGTACAATCGGGAGAGGGGCCATTTTGGATTGAAGGGTCCCGCGGGTAGGCAGCCAGGACAAAGCGTACGTGAAGCTATCAGAATAGGCCCAACACTGCGCTAGGCCACTTTTTATTTGTGGGCTAAAACTGCGCTAAGTCACTTTGAATTTGTGGGTCGAAACTGCGCTGGGATGCTTGGTGTTCGTCCCCATAACGCGTGAGCCCATCTACAGGCGCACGTCTGGCTCTTTGACTAATGATTTACATAATTTTGATTTGTTTTACCAATACGAGAATTGTACTCTTAGATTCACTGTGAAAATATTTCCATAATATACAATCTAGTACATGTTATTGAAGTTAATAAATTCCATATAAATCATTAGTCAAAGGTAAGTTTGACCAAAATAGAAATAGAGTTGAGTTGGGGCGGAGAAAGTATTATATGTTGTTGTTTCCCGCATAAGGTTCTGTCCATGAAGCCATAGCCATTTGTAAAGGCGGCTTATGCGATCGGGCGCACTGAGCTTACGTGTGCGCCCCGAGGCGCCTTAAACGCGTGCAACACATGCGCATCTTTGAATTCAATTGGAATCGCTACGCGTCCCATCACAACTACTGCGCGCGTCGAGAGACCAATGGCCAGGCTGCTACTACGCTATAAGATCACCTGGGCACGCCATCATCTTATTCGCACAACCACTCTTCCTCTCTTCCCAAAACCGTCCCAAGAACACCATGGCTGACAAGAAAACACCGCCGCCAAGCCTGCTGAAGGATGCCAAGGGGAAGCGTCCCTGACCGGACTCCCACCGGACAATGAGTGGGCTCTCTAGAAGATGGTGCGTGATGTATTTGACAAACATCACGCTGCATGCGACGCCTTGGGATTGGTCCCCTTCTAGAGTATACTGGAATGGAGACCACGGGCCACTACGTCTTCGGCATGACGCACTTGATCGATTGCCTCAACGTCCTATGGGACACGCTGGCAGTCGAGCTCGGCGTCACCGTCCACGATAACCTGGTGGCGGTGATGTCTAGGAAACTGGGCTTCCCGTCTTCTCCATGGGAGGCGCCCTCGCTTTACTAGGACCCCAAGAAGGAGGAGGAGGAGAAGGAGAAGTAGGTGGAGGTGGAAGAGAAGTAGTTTTTTCTTCTTCTTAGTTGTGTTCTTTTTCTTGTTTGTAGTATATCGTCTTAAGGTAATGAACTTTATTTCATTGGTGCCCAAAATATTTCTAATGTTGCTGATCTAACGATAAACTAGTGGACTATTTATCTCTTTTATTTTTCAGAATGGAATATATTTCAACTTCCAACTCTACTGAGCTGGAAATCCAGAAAGTGACTACCACCTAGTTCATCTGGCAGCACCAAGGAGAACCTTCCTACTCACCCTTTACCCACTCTCTATGTTGAAACCCAACACGGATCCAACATAATAAGCAATCAAACAGCAAAGTGAGTAGTAAATCACAAAAGACGCTAGAACAGTTTCTGGAGTATCAACATTAGCCCAGATTAAATGCTCGTGGGCGTCATTGCAAAAAGGTGAAGACAAAAAAGACTTGATTCAGATGGCTTGCAAAGACATACTAGAAGTAAGGGTCATCGAAGTTTTTGCCCGATTTGGATTGAGTCATAGTTATAGACTTCCATATTAATAACATGTATCGGGTGTTTTACTTTCACTAGTGTGTCGGGTTGAGTCTTTTGTTGTTGATCTTCGCAACTTGGTGTATCAGTGTGGCTGTACTCTCTACTGAGGAAAGTCAGTTTAACAATTTCCATTATCTAAAAAAACTTTAGCCCAGATTGACAAAGTGTCGTCCACCGAGCGCCGTCCTCACTCTCGTCATGCGTGTTTGACATGAAGAATGTTCCCTCGAGGGTTCGAGGATAGAATACCATCTAGGAACAGCTAACTACGTACGCAGTTCATCAAATTAATCGCATGGCTTGCACAGTACAATATAATTTCCAACCATGTTGTACTCGTCCTTTCGAAGAAAAGACAGCCGTAGGCTCTAGCCACTACGTGTTCAGATTTTAGAAACAAATGAACACACTTGTGAAAACACATACGCCACATCATATCCTCAGCGTCATCAAATCCAACAAGGGGAGCAACATCTCTCCACGACGTTCTGCTTGGTGTTGCACACACAGCTCTCGCCTCACATCGTCCATGTATTTTGATCCAACCATACAACTTCAAATAAAGGAGGGCTCGAAGATTGGTGGAAAAATAGTACTATAAGAGAAAAGGAAAGAAGAAAAAGGATGGCACACTTTTCGATACATGAACCTTGAGACTGCTGACTTCCATCTTCATTGGCCAGTTCCCGATTTCACTGATCTCTCCAGCATGCATTCACACTAGCTACTCTCTGGTGGCTGGACCCAGGCTATCTTGTGGCCCACCTGGCATACCCATGGGGTGGGCCCCTAAGAAATGTTGTTGTTGTTGTACATGGTATTCCGTTGAGACAATGCAACTTGTGGTCATAACGATAAGAATCAAAAATTAGAAAGAGTATATGAGATTCAAAAATCTTCATTACTTTCTTTACCCGGGGCTCGGGCCCATCAAATTCGGAAACTCCTCCGCTCATATCATAAATGCATCAGTTACATATCCACGCCCGTTTGCAATTAAAATCCAAACTAAAGGTGTATACAAAGGTTTGCACAAGAGAGAAGTTGCACCGTGCCGCGCCGCCACAGACAACAAACGTAGGGAGGACAAGGAGAGAGGGCCCAATGGTGGGGACTCAGGTGTACAACGTGACGTTCGAGGAAGACGTGATCACCACCGTGACGTCCTCCGGCGAGGCCATGAAGGACTGGCTGGACGAGGTCCTCTTCGTCCACCGTCGGTGCTTCACAAGCTCATCGTCGGGCTCGACGTTGATTGGCACCCCTGCTACTCCGACAACCAGAACCCCGCCGCTGTTCTGCAGCTCTGCGTAGGCCGCTGCTGCCTCATCTTCTAGGTCATCCACGCTGACTACTTCCCCGACAAGCTGGAAGATTTAATCGGCAATTCCGACTACTGCTTCATCGGCGTGGGCATGGAGGGTGACGCCAATAGACTTTAGAAGGACTGGCAGCTGAAGGTGGCCAAAACCATGGACCTGGTCGAGCTCGCAATGGAGGAGATGGATTTCCTGAGCCCCCACCACGCAGGGCTGAAAGACATAGCAAGCGCCGAGATGGGCGCCGACATGGAGAAGCCTTATGGGGTGAGGACGAACAACTGGGATGCGTACAATCTCTCTGACGAGCAGATCAGCTATGTATGCATTGACACCTTCGTCTCCTTCGAGGTCGGCCGCAAGCCGCTCTCCAGCGACTACTGATCTAACCACCCAGTTTGCAGATCAGCTGCCGTCGATCATCCCGGCATGGAATTCGCAGGTGCAGCGCTCAAGTTCTACCTTTTCTACTTGCCCCAATCTCTAATAAAATTATTTTTTCTTGAGGAAACACTATATCTTTATTTTAAAAACATGCATGTTATTTCACATGCATCGAGGTCTTTCACATGCATGTTAGTTGTCCATGCATTCTACGGCCCAAACATGATCAACGAGCCTCAAACACGACGATCTCTCAACAAAAAGAGAAAACACATAACATCATCAAACTTGATCGAGGTCTTTCGCATGGATTTTAGATGTACATATGCATGCTACGCCCCAAACATGTATTACAAAAATTGAATATTTTCTACCATGTATATATATTTCTATATTTATCATATTCTCTACCATGCATATGTATGCTCTCAACCTATATGGCAATTTATCTACCACAATAATGCAGAATATCATCCCGTCATCAATAGAGATAACAAATTTGACACAAGGATGTTCCCTCGATGGTACAAGGATAGAATGTAGACTACTGTCGTCTAATAAGCACACAGCTCTCACTACGTACGCGGTTCATCAAATTAATGGATCGCATGCTGCCATTATGTATCATTGTACTCGTCTTTTGAAGAAACGACAGGCGTAGGTGCTAGCCGCTACGTGTTCTAATTTTAGGAACAAATGAACACACTTGTGAAAACACGTGCGCCACATCCGATCCTCAACGTCATTAAATTAACATGTTCCTAAACAAGGGGGCACAAAAATCTTCAACATGTGGCTAAACATGCTTGATCGCGAGTATCTTTGACATGCATTATATTCATGTGCACCATCATATATGATCACGACAATTATCATCGGTTCGATATGGACTCTCGGTCGGCAACGGTCGGATCCTTCAAAAAAAAAGATAAGGACTCTCGGTCAATTACCACGCGCGTTCACACGTCAATCTTTTGCACCTCGTTGAAATCGTTTGCAAAAAATGTTACGAACACTGCGGGACAAACCTAAAAGGTATGCCAGGTGGGCCATTGCATACCCTGGTCCCTTTGCGTGTCAAATTAAAAAATCGTCAATAGGACGTGTCGAGCCGTTTTGAGAGGAGGCAAACCGCGGTTTGGAGTAACTCTGTCGATTCAAAAGCACAATTCTCGAGGCATCCGATCATCTCCACTCGCGCGCTTAATGATGACCCTCTATAAAGGCACACCAGCCTCTTCTTCTACACCGCACCTCTCGATTGATTTTAGCCTCCAAACTTCTCCTCTTGCTTCACTGCCGCACCACCAGCGATCCCCACTCTCTCTTTGTTCGCACCTCCACCACCGCACAAATAGGTAGCCCCGCACCGAAGCGCTCCCGGTCATCGACATCCTCTGAACCTCCTTCTCTATTTCGTCACCGCCAATGCTGGTGGAACTTGAGGCGGCGCCCGCACCTCCTCCACCCCCGTCTTTGCCTGCGGCACCCGCACCACTTCCGTCCGACTATGATGAGACTGTCTGCCTCATCGAAAAACGCATTGACAAATTTGACGGCAAGCTTAAGGAGGTCACCAGCAACCTGTTCGCCGCCGACGTGCAAATAAAAGTTCTCAACAAAATGGCGCAGGATGTATGTGACAATATATCTCAGCCTTGTCGCTGATTGGGACTTGGGATCCTTCCCCGCCACACCAGCATGGACTCCGCCGGCTACTACATCTTTGGGTTAGGCTTTGTGTCATCTCGTCTCAACTGCCTCTATAAGACGATAGGTGAGGACGCGAGCAACTGGTGAACTCTGTCGGCCGAACATTCGATCTGGTGTTGGAGGATGCTCTGTCGGCGGTTGCGACGGAGGCGCCACCGGCAGATGCGGAGGCGGCGGCGAAGGAAGTGGACAAGTCCTCCTCTCACTAGAGTAGGATTAGTAGTTTTTTCTTTTGTTTTCTATGTGTTTTTTTCTTATTTGTAATATATGTGTTGTTTTTATGTTAATGAAAAATGTCTTTTATGTTCATGAACAATGTGTCCTACAGTACATGCATTAACAAAAAACTCCTCCTTCTATCGAAAAACATCGCATATGGAAAATTAACACATTAGTAATATTATATCCAATAAATATTAAACACATTAGGACGTGTGTAGTAGTATTATATTTAAAAAACACAAAAATAAAAAGCTAGACCGTGTAACTGTACATCGTATCCGGGTGATGCAAATACTAATTAATTTTATTTCTTTTCACTTTACCAGCTGTCATCGTCCCCCCCCCCCTCACCAAAGCTTTGTGCCTCTACTATTCCTACTCATTGAATATGGCTTGTATGTGGAGCTTTGTATGGAATGTAAGTAGGCATATTTGCATCACATATATTGCTAAGTAAAAAGTGTAAGCCTTAGGAGAATTCAAATCAAAACTTTTTGATTCAAGACTAGTGCATGTCTGATTGAGTGGAAGTGGATGTGGAAACATTTAGATGACTCTTTTTTTGATGTGGACCCTCTTTATTGCAAGGATGAAACATGGCTACCTTTTTTTTGATGCTTATGGAGTAAGCATATTATTTCTTCTTTTTTTTCTCATGCTTATGATATAAGCATGCATTTTCTTTTCCTTTTTCTTGTAGCCATATCTTCTACTCCTTTTATGCAATAACTTGAAGAGGGTGCTAACTATGAATAGCATGGAGTTTCTCTTTTTATAGTGGAATGGTGGATATGATGGAATTTTGCTTCCATCTGGTGTAGAAGTACAACATCTGCAAGTGAAGTCTTCAATTCAAAAGAGTTGAATGATTTCTCACATAGGTCTATACTAGTTTGACTAGGCTCAATGTGAAAGCAAATAACATATGCATAAGGTTTTTTCTATATATGAATATCATATGGCTTTGGTAGGTATTTCCAATCAATTGAGGGAAACTTAAATCTTTTTAGAATTTCACCGGAAATCTAAGTTTTACTTTCAAACTAGGACTAGCAGCCCTATTACCAATTCTAGTCTTGCAACAACCAAGAATTAGATCAAGCTTTTGCTACCAACAACTTCCAAATTAAGGTAAATGTATTTAAAACCAATGAAAGCAATATTCGGAGAGTAGCAAGTTGTAAACTAGAGACTTAGGAAAATAAATTAGAGCAACTATTCATCATTTCATCTATGTGAATTCTAAATCATTCTTACCGCACATCTTTATTTGATGAAAGCAAATCTAACCTATATATATATATATATATATATATATATATATATATATATATATATATATATATATATATTAAATGCAAGGTGAATGATGGATGGATGGAAAATAAATATGCAAGGAATGTGATACATGTTACCTCAAGTGGGGGTCCTCCCCCAAGCTTGTTCTTCAACTACCTCCGTGATAAGGGTTGAACCCTTGATGACGGAAGTATGCTGCAAGATCGGCTTGTTGTTGTTGTGGCGCCGTGTTGAAGTTGGTGAATTGAGCATCCATGTGTTGTTGCCAATCCTGGGTACCTCGAACATGCTCCTGGAGTGTGTGTAGATGTTTCCCGTTCTCACTTCAAGTTCTCCCATACGTCTAGTGAGGTCCTTCATTCCTTTGCTATAGTCATGATGACTTTTGGCCAAAAAGGAACGACGTCCTCTCATGGACGTTGGGGGCAAGCTGCTAGATCTTGAAGTGGATAAGGGTGGATCCCTTTGCCATTCTTGCCAAGATGATCCCCAAGTCTCATATGTCGGAGGTTGAGTCCATCCGGGCGAATAACCCGTTGGGTTCTCTTCCTCTTGTTATTCATGGACTGGAGAGATTATCAGTGGCATGCATGTGGCTGCAGCCCTCGCACGATTTCTTGTTACCCTGCCAGAGACATTACTTCTTCTTGCTTCCTCAATGGGAAGAAGATTAATGGTTAGCCTCCGGCATTTGTACAAATGAAAGTTCGGGTTAGGTAACCGAATTTCATTGACAAAGCCAGGATATAAAAATATCCAGGAGCCATCATGATCATACTTAATGGTATGTCCTTGCACTAAATAGTCTTCATGAATAATTCTATTTTAGTTTGAATATATTCAAATAGAGAGTATTTAAGTGCCCCTACCCTATCAGCAATATGAGTAATCAATGAAGTGCATTCAATTGGTCCTGATTTTGAAATGTAATCTAACCATTGTGTCATCATGGCTTTGACCGGAGCAACTTTTATCTTTTTAGTTATGGCAAACAAAATTTTCAATTCATCATCTCGCACAACCCTAACATCTCCCCTAGGGAACATAGTCATAGCCACCCATCTATGCATGAAGTGTAAGGTAGGGTTTTGGATGTGGCTATTCCTAGGAGCCCTACATGTGACCTCACTAGTTAGCTCATGCCAAAAACTTTGTTTGTTAAACTTAGGCAAATTGTCTAAAGCTAGCAATCACCGTTTACGGAAGCCTAGGATGCTACCTAATTCTTTCCATAGGATGCTGCATTCTTTTTGAAATAATCTAAAAGAAATACCATCAAATCCTATTCTTAGCGTGCAAAGGAATTGAATAGTGAGAAGGCGTGAACCTTTCTCCTCTATGTGAGCAAAGTCATCAAATCCAATTGCATGCCAAATGGAAAGAAATTCGGAGTCCATACCTATTTTGGAGATCAAATGTGGATCGTAAGCCTTGGTGTGGCGGAACTCACGATCTTGGAGAAGCCTGCGTGCTTGATCTTCAACTTCGCTTCGTATGTCGTGGTCGTTGTCATGAAGAAGTTTGTGTGTGCTGCTTCTCTCTTCCATGGGAGTGTCCTCACACACACTTCTCCTCCTTGGGCTTGTACCCATGGAAGAGAGGCATGCAATAGAACCTTCACCAAACAACCTCTTCATGTCTTTTTGAGTTCAACAAGAAAGAACAAAACAAGGCAAGAAAAATCCGAAAAGAAGCAATGTTTGGAAAACAAAACCCTCAACGAATTTTCTCCTCTTGAAAGCATGAGTGTAAAATGCAAATGCAAACAAAAGAAAATATTTTTGGGGATGGATTTGAGCAAGAGTGTTGCAATGAAGAGCAAGAAAAACAAGGTGAGCTAGAGTGTGACTTGGGGAGGTGTAAAATGATGTGGTGTTTGAAGAGAAGTGCTTCTCACAACCACAATTTATAGGGTACACCCTCCAAAGGTCACGTGGGGTTCAAAATATAGCTGCTGGAGGAAGGGGAGCCAATTTGACTCCACTCCCTGTTCGGTCGACCAGAGGGTTCGGCCGACCTGACATGTGCCCCCCCCCCCCCCTGGTTCACCTTTTGGAAAGTGGCTCCCCAATGACTATAAAGTTAGCACGTTGGTGAAATGCCACATGTGCAGCTCAGAAAAAATTGTTTTTCAAATAAAAACCTTTTTTCCAAATCCAATAAATTCTTTTTTTGAAAAGAAAGAAAAATGATAGTTGAGAATATAAGATTCTCAACTTGCTAGGAAAAATCAAATATGCAATGGGAAAAATCCAAATGGGGTGGAAAATGAAAGAAAGAAAAAAAAGTGGGATAACTACCAATTTAACCTATTGGCGTAGGTCTTACCACCGTCCGATGAGATGAACATTCCTCTGTCTTCATTTCACATCCGGGCCGGGAGGGATGGGCTTGGACAAGGGCTCGGACGGCTTGTATTGCTTCTTCTGCCATTCCTTCTTTCGTGGCTTGGTGGACATGGGCCTTCGAGAAGGTCCAGATGATTCCGTCGCCTTTGGATATCAGCGTGGTCGAAATGACGGATTCTCCTCACAGATTAATCTTCTCATGAATGCAATGAGTGAGTCCACCTTTGGAGGTGTGACTTCGACCTCTCTGATGTGTTTATCATTCGTCCCATACTTGATTCGAATCATGGAGCATTGTTCTGATTTTGGCCGAAAGATAAACCTTTCCTCCTTGCCATTGATATGGAAGTGGATTTCTCCAGCTCCCACAACTATGCGAGCTTTTGCAGTGCTTAGGAATGGACGCCCAAGAATGAGTGGTGTATGTTTCCCAGTGTCCATGTATAGCACCACAAAATCCACGGGTATGAAGTAGTTCCAGATCTTCACCGGGACGTCTTCAGCAATACCCGCTGGATAACAGACTGAAGAGTCAGCCAGTTGTAGCTGCATTGGTGTTGGAGTCAGCTCTGTGAAGTTCAGCTGGTCGGACACAACCTTGGGCATCACACTAACACTTGTTCCCAAATCACAAAGTGCCTTGTCAAAGTAGTGAGCCCCAATTGAGCATGAAATGGTAGGACATTTGAGGTCCTTCTTCTTTTCAGGAAGCCTATTGAGGATGGCTGCACTGCAATCTTCTATAAGCTTGACAACCTCAGTGGTGGGCAATGGCCATTTGTTGTTCAATATGTCTTTGAGATAGCGAGCATAAGTGGGGACTTGCATCGCATCAATCAAGGGCACATTGATGTGGATCTTTTGGATGATCTCAACAAAACGGTTGAATTGCTCATCCACTGTCGGCTTCCTTTGTCTGTGAGGGAATGGCAATAAGTTGGTGTCTTCAAAGTGTTTGGCCATTCTCTCACCAAGTAATTCACTTGGGACATCCTCCTTCTCATGTGTGGTCTTTCCTCCTCTCGTAACCACTGCATTGACGTTCTCCACTGGGGCTTCTGGCTGCCCTGGAATTTTGTTGTTTTCTAATGGAGGGACAACCGCAGCAAGTTGTGCCAGCTGAGTCTCCAACATCTTGTTGAAGCTCAGTTGATTCTTGAATGCTGAGGATAGTCCTTCAATCTTTGCATTGATATTCTCTAGGGTCTTGTCATTAGCTGACAGCTTCTTGGATAGGGCCTCGTTGATCTTGAGCTAGTTAATGGCAAGTTCTCTCAAGTTGGGCTGATTTCAAGGATTGCCATTGTTGTTGTACCCTCCTTGAAAGAATGGGCGTTGTTGACCCCACCCTTGACCTCCTGGACGATAGCCATTGTTGTTGAAATTTCCGTTGTTGGCGAGGTATAAGGCATCCTCATGAGTTTCTGGGCAATCATTGCCCATATGACCTATGTTGCCACAGACTTCGCATGTGATGTGAGAGTCTAGGGCACAGACATTGCCAGACACTTCACTGGCTTGTCCATCAATTTTCTTCATTAGGAGGTCCAATTTTTTATCGATCATGTCCACCTCCTTCAAGGTGTGCATGCCTCGCTGTTGGGTATGGAGATGCTCATCGTTCCATCCCATGTTGGACACCATCTTCTCGATAAGATCTTTAGCTTTTGGCACCGTCAATGAGATGAAGGCTCCCCCAGCAGCAGCATCCAAATGGTCACGAGCTGATGCGATATGCCTGTTATAGAAATTCTGAATAAGGAGCCAGTCATCCATCCCATGGTGGGGACAATCTAGGATATACTCCTCAAGCCTTTCCCATGCCTCGGGAATAGATTCCTTGAGCTCTTGCTGAAAGCTGGAAATCCTTCCACGTAGGGCATTGGTTTCCCAACGGGAAGAATTTGGCGAGGAATGCCGTAGAACACTTCTCCCAAGTGTCTATAGCACTTTGGTTCGCGTAGAACCACTGTTTCACTCTCCCAAGGAGAGAGAACGGGAACAGTCTCTGACGGACCGCATCCGGATACACATCCTTGATCCTAAAAGTGCTGCAGATCTCGAGGAATTGTTGCAGGTGAGCACTTGCATCCTCGTTAGCCTTTCCACAGAATGGGTTGGCTTGCACCATAGTGATAAGGCCAGTTTTGTTCTCGAAGTTCACATCTCCCGTGTTAACAGTGGGCCCAATAGGCACATTGTTAGCAGAGGGAGGTGAGAAATCACGAAAGGTCTTCTGAGCCATTGGTGTTTGGATTATTGTTGCACAAATGCTGGCTTGCTTTGCCGCTTGAATCTTCTGAGGGGTAACAACACGGGGTCGGTCTCTCAGAAGAGATTCGGGATCTTCAATAAAGTTTTCCGGCAGGAAGAAACCAGACATACACTACCCTGTTTTCATATTTAAAAAAATGTGAAAACAAAGAATGGTTATCCTACTAAAATCCTACCCATGGTTCTATCCTATTAACTTAGTCATGTTATATATCTATTTGCCTTCCGCGGCAACGGCGCCAGAAACGCTTGTTGATGGCTCCTAAGATATACTAAGAAATCATCCCTGGCAACGGCGTCAGAAATGCTTGTTGGTATTACTTAGGCACCATTAACTAAACATATGCAACTCATGTGTTAGAAATGCTTGTTAATGATTCTAATTGATCACAGAGTGAGTTCCGCAACCGCACAGAGGTATCATTGTAGCATTTCCCCTTAAGAGTATTCCCAATGGTGTCATTTATTTGATCCCAAATGAAGGCAGGAAAGAGATATAACAATCATCAAGTGGAAAGGGTAGAAAGGTCTAGGTAAGAATCTAGTAAGGATGGATAAAATAATAGTGGAGGTAGTGTGACACACACAAAAGCTTTCAAGTCTAATGGGGATAAGAGGATCCTAAAGGCTAGTTAAGGTTGAGTGTTATGGAGGTACTCCTACTATGCTCTATTGTACATATACATAGTCTAAACTAATTATTCATAAGCTAGATCGATAGTGAATACTTATGCTGTGGTTCAACACATTGGGCACGGGCTTACCCCTAGCAATACTAGGGTGACTCCCGCTAAGAGCCTATGGCATAGCCGAAGGTGGAGGATTACAAAGGACAGATAGGGCTGTCACCACCTACTGCCTACCTCTTCAATTCGTGGGTCTACGAGACATCCAATGCTACATAGCTATCCTAGAACCATGCTAGCATATTAAGTAATTACCTTAAGAGCCTAGACACAATCCATCCTAAGGCAAAGAATTGAATCATCATTGAACCAATGTTGATACACAACATGATCATCCATACTAACCTAGTTATGTTATAATTAACTAGACAATAGTGGGGGTCTATAGGTTCTATGATAATGAGATATGTTCATGATGAAATAGTCATAGAAGCTATACCTTCCACATACATGGACTCCATAAACAAACAAGAAACGCTTTGCCTAAGTATATGTATAAGTAGAGACTAAAGATACTATATTTATTATGCATAAAGTCACAATTACAAGAAAGAATACATGAGCCATACCTTTTCCAATGTAGGATTGGGAAGAGAGAGACTCCTTACTCCTTTCCCAATTTGGACTTGGGACTAGAGACTCTCCTCTCTACAACCTAACTCCTCTAAGACTATGGATGATAGTGTATACAATAGAGATGAAGCTCAAGTGGTGTGTGTTGAAGTGAGGGGTAGGTGGTCCTATTTATACTAGTGTTGGGGTCGGTTCCCGCCACCAAAAGCGAGAGAATTAGTCACCATTGACTCCTTCAAGGCAGGAGGAGCCAACACGCATCGTTTGACCGCTATTGGCGCCAGGAAGGGGTCGGCACTCCAAACGTGGAGTGCTTCCTCCAGGTGGCTGCCAGGTGGGCCCCCTCAATGTATATGGGTGATACACCGTTGGATCTCCTCGGATACTTCGGTTTGTGCGCCATTTGATCCATGGGATGCCACGTGTCGTCGCCTGATTGGCTGGGATGATATTTTATAGGATTGGTCCCTCTACATTTCCTCATTTCCTGCATAAAATGCTGCATACAAATATTTCTCCAAGTCCAAGTGGAATTGGGTTAGATAGAAAGGTGATGTGTGCAAGAAATGACAAATCCTTCACATAATTGAGTTAAGTTGACAGATGATATTGGTATATAACAGCCGTCAACATCTACCCTATGAATAAGGTATATATGGACTTGTAAATCCGTCGTGGTGTTCATTGATGACATTAAGATCTACTCGTGTCGGTACCCTGTGTACCGGATACTCCTTGGAACTACAAATAGTGCAAAGGAACTCCTCCTAACTGAGTTGAAGACCTCCGAAGGCCCCATGTGTCACTCGGAACCGGACCTGCCTCCCTCCTATGGTTAGTCCCAGTGCCGCCACGTGTATCATAAAACCGGAACTACATTCCATATATGGGAAAGCTCCGGACTAGATACATGTGTGGCACCCCCGGACCTAACCCCCGACAGAGGGAAGCTCCGGTACCGACATGTGTACAAAAGCACCGGACCTACTCGTCCAAGGCGGTAAGCTCCGGAGCTGCCACACGTCCAACCGCCGGACCTTCAACCGCAACAGACAAATTGGTGGACCTCCAACGGGTCGGACCTTCAAGGAACATTTGAAGCTTCAAGACCCGATTATGTGTCATTAATGCTATCTTAATGACACACGATCGAGGGACCCTTAATACTAGTAATGCAACCATCAAGGCGCATTACCACGCTGTTAAGGGAAATTAAGTACATTAATTGTGTATTAGGCATCAGTAACCGCCTGGGCCACATGTCAGGCCAGGCTAATGATGTAACGGCCAGCCCTTGTACTATAAAAGGACAGGCCAAGCGATACACAGGGGGGCTTCCAGACACTCTGGTATCCCACACTAGCGCTCATATGCTCAATATAACAACAACACACACCCATGGAGTAGGGTATTACACTCAGGCGGCCCGAACCACGTAAATCCTCATGTCAAGTCACCATCTTGTTCTGAATTTCCGCGCGCCCTAACCGAACTAAGAAACTCCGCGGTCTACTAACAATAGTGCCAGTAGAATTGCCAGAATCAGACTCTGACAATTGGCGCGGCGGGAAGGGGCGCCTGAGATTCAAAGATGGTGAATTATGCTGCTGGATCATCTAACGGTAACCATGTTGTGCAACCTACTGGAGGCAATCCCTCCAACATGCAGCAGCCAGAAAGTGTTGTGGCTCCAGCAAGAGTCATTCCACCACCACCACCGACCGCACCGGTGAATCAACCCGGACAGCGGGATGGTGCATCCGCGTCGATCACTACATCGGTGAACAACAACCCCGAACACGCGCTTAATTCTGCGTGTGCTCTTCTCCAACGTCCACTGCCTCTAGGAGCACCCCAGGGTGCGATGGAACAGTGAAGAGCTAATGTGGATCATCTGGTTGCAGCAGCAGCCGATCGCATCAGCAATCAAGGTCCTCCCCCCCTTATGGTGGTCCCCTTCATAGCATCGGACCTTGTCATGTAGACTCGGTCCGCAAGCTTCACAGCATAGGAGGCGTGCTGCATCTCAACAGATGACTTCGCTGCCTTTCAGGGTGCAACGTACTCACACGATAATGAGGCTTTTGACTCATGACCTCCGGGCGGAGCTCGATCGACGTTACCGGCAACAGGACGGCCGCGTCCACATCGAGCGTGCTCGCAAGAGGCGAGAGGCTCAGGACAGTCCTGCTCCTGAGGGAGTAGGAGGAGGCTGTTCTGCCTTGGCCATGCACCTACGCATGGTCAGATGGCCGCAGAAGTTCCGGCCTCACCCGCCGGAGAAATTTGACGGGACAGTCAATCCCGCTGAATTTCTCCAAATGTACTCCACCGCTATCCTTGCGGCTGGGGGAATTGAGGCCGTGATGGCCAATTATTTCCCTGTGGCTTTAACTGGGACTATCAGGTCTTGGTTCATGAGCCTCCCACCTGACTCCATCAATGGTTGGGTGGAGTTGTGCCAACAGTTCACTGGCAATTTTAGGAGCTCATACACCCAACCCGGCACAGAACTGTACTTTTTTGCTGTCAAGCAAAAAGGGGGAGAGTCCTTGCGATCTTTCATCCAGAGGTTCTCCCAGGTACGAAATACCATTCCTTCTATCTCAAGCACTTCTGTTATTGTAGCATTCAGGCAGGGTGTTCGAGATAAGAAAATGCTGGAGAAGTCACCAGCATCACAGAACTCTTCAGCTTGGCAGACAAGTGTGCCAAGGCTGCTGAGGGCTATTGTGACGCCCAGTTCCGAAAAATGAACCAAGCTAACGCATATGTGTGCCCAGGATGTTCAACACACATACACAAGTGCAATCACAAAAGATATACAGATAATTACCACAGAACAAGATTAATTAACCAAATTTTATTAAACAAACCATATTATCCTCGAATACAAGCTCTAATGAATATTAATGACAAGTTCAACTAATGTAGCGGAAATAAACTAATTAAGCAAACTAAGCAAACTAAGCATAAGTGATAGCGCAGCTCCAAAAACACCACAGGCAAAGCTGACAGTAGACATGGCCTAGAACTCCGCATTATCGCCATTAAACTCCCAATCCTGACCTGCAACTATTGGGGGGGGGATTGCAAGAGTGAGTACATGTCGTACTCAACAAGTGTGGAAAGTATGACATGTGGCTGATTCAAATGATGACAATAATAATGGCAAAGTGCTGAAAAGTACATTAAAACATTTGAAAAGCAATATATTATAGGTATATGAATCAAACCCATCATAATCATAAGTAATATCATAATACCAGTCCACAATTCACCATCATCATCAATAATTCCAGATTTCACCATTTGCCAATAACCATATTCAATACCAGAAATTCATCCATAACCATAATATCAACCATAACCATCCCAAATCCCAATTTTCCTCTAATCATGGAAGTTGTCCAGGTGCTCATAACTGAGAGCACGGCTATCATGATAGTTTTAGACACACTCTGCAGAGTTTGTACCACTTTACCCACGTGTTCGTGATTTCATCACCTTTCGACGACTAGAACCTCTATTATGCCGTCTCACACTTTCGTCGGTGTGTGGCCAAGAGATCAAAAAATAGCCTTTACAAAGGGATTACTAGCCTATTTAGACCCCACTGAGGTTTCACTGGTGGCGATGCCTCCAACTGAGCACATATTCAACCAAGGGCCCCCTCTTGAGCCATTCGGATCCCAGGGTAGTGCCACCAATTATCAACAAACCCAATCCGACTACCCCTTCCCCGAGCATCCACAATGGTCCAAACAGCACTAGCAAAGCCCTAATTAATCAGCTACACCGCACCCATACTTGGCCTGATGGTAGCATTGTAGTCCTGGCTTATTCTCGCATGAACCGGTCCTTAGATCTAAAGCAAGCAAACCACCATAACATCCAACCCATCCACATACCAGGCTTGCTTAGATCACCCATTACAATATTGTATCGACCAGTTCACGTTAACCAGAATATCACTAATACATGATTAAATGTGTAGTGTTGTTTTCCCATCCAAATTAATCAAGTGAAGCAAAAAGGTAAAAGCCCTTCCCGACTCTCTACCATAAATTCCAGGTGACAAGGGTGGTTAAACAATTCTAGTAAACTTCCTATCATAGGATTCCCATCAAATTGACACAAGCATGCAGCTTGCAAACAAAACATTTATTTTAAAACAGGATCAATATGCTTCAAGGACACTTGTCTTGATCTTATTGTTGATTAGGATCAAAGCCTTCAAACTCTTTGTGCTGTAGATCCTCTGCGGCACTCTCTAGCGCATATCCGTCTAATCCACACAATAAACATAGAAGACAAGAAACACAATCAAAGAGTGCACAATATTACTCAATATGACATGACATGCATGATTGATGCAAATGCAAGGTAGAACTTGTTAATAGATTACTTTTAATGATAACTAACTATTTCTAATAGCTTTTAACAAGTTTATACAGGTTTGGAGTTGATTAGATCAAATTTTAGAATTAATTTGATGCAATTTAACCAGGAAGATCGGACTAGTCTGCTAGGGACCGGACAAGTCCGCACTTTACGAGATCAGCAGATTAGGGTTTTCTAGATTGACATGAATTTGGAGATTAGGGGTTGAATTCATGTAAGGAAAAGATAATAGAATGTATACCAGGTGTTTAGAACTCCAATGAATCAAGAAACTTGGAGGTAGCACTTGGAACTTGGTGATCTAGGGTTGGTGATAAAGTTTGAGGTGAATTGGTGGTGAAGGACGAAACTTGGTGGAGATCTTGATCCTCTTTTGTTTCCTCCTCTTCTTCTTCTTGCTTGGGATTGATGGTGGCTTTCCACGAACTAGGGTTTGGGTGGGGTGGAAAAGTGGCAAATAGATGTCAATCCAAGGGGTGGGGCTGTTTATATAGAGGTGGAGGCTAGGGTTAGATGGATTTCGAGTTTGAGAGGAGTAGAGGCCGGTTTAGAGTCCCACATGGGCTCTAAAAGAGTTAGGCACGACGTCGCTAGGCCCACTTAACAAGAAACCCAAGAAACAAGTCGTTAAACAAAAGATCAACTCGAAGTCGCGAAATTTCCGACAAGTCCGGAAAGGACCAGACTAGTCCGAAGTCGTCCAAAGAGAAAATCGGACAAGTGCGGCAAAAAATCAGTCAAGTCCGACTTTGAACAGAGAAGAAATCAGACAAGTCTGCTGGAACATCGGACTAGTACGGACAAGTCCAGTGACTTAGCAAAATTTCAAGGATTCTTGGAATATCGGACTAGTCCACACAAAATCGGACAAGTCCAAAAGTTTCCAGAGGCAAAATCGAACTAGCCCGCAACAAAAACGAACATGTCCATTTATAGTCAGAGAGAAATCGGACTAGTCCTCAGCAAAATTGGACTAGTCCGCACTTTCCTGCATTTTATGTGCGGTTTTGTTCCAGATCAATTTTAAACTTGTTCCTCTTGTTGTGGGTCAATGTTAAACATGTATATGAGTGCATGCAAGGCATGATGCATGAAAATGAGGGTGTTACAAACCTACCCCCCTTAAAATGAATCTCGCCCTCGAGATTCGACGCGGAAGAAAAGAGATAGGGAAAGTCCTTCTTGAGATCATCCTCCAATTCCCATGTTTCTTCTTTTTCGGTGTGGTGCTTCCATTGAACCTTACACCATCAAATAACCTTGTTCCTTGTGACTCTCTCCTTGGTTTCCAAGATTTTGACCGGTTGTTCGGCATAAGTCAAATCTTCCTCTAGTTCCAATTCTTCCATTGGAACTTGTTCTTCCGGTACTCTCAAACACTTCTTGAGCTGGGAAACATGAAAGACATCATGGACATCCGAAAGATGAGCTGGCATCTCCAACTTATACGCTACTTCTCCTCTTTTGTCCAAAATCTTGAATGGTCCAATATAGCGAGGTGCTAGCTTTCCTCTTATGTTAAACCTCTTATGACCTCTCAATGGTGACACCTTGAGGTAAACAAATCCCCTATTTCAAAGACTAATTTCCTTCTCCTATTGTCCGCATAGCCTTTTTGTCTGGATTGGGCAGCCCTCAAGTTTTCACGAATCATTTGGACTTGCTTTTCGGCTTCTTACAACACATCCGGCCAAATACTTGAGTTTCTCCTGCCTCATTCCAGAATAAAGGTGTCCTAGACTTCCTCCCGTAAAGCGCTTCATACGGTGGCATTTTCAAGCTTGCTTGGTAACTATTATTGTATGAAAATTCTGCGTATGGCAAGCTCTTGTCCCAACTTTTCCCATGCTTCAAAGCACAAGCTCTTAACATGTCCTCCAAAATCTGATTGGTCCTCTCGGTTTGTCCATTTGTTTGAGGATGATATGCTGAACTAAAATTCAACCTCGTTCCCAAGGCTTCATCCAATTTTTGCTAAAATTTGGAGGTAAATTGAGAACCTCTATCCGAGACTATCTTCTTAGGGACTCCATGTCGACACACAATATGCTCCATGTATAATTCGGCCAATTGTGCAGCTGTATATTTGGTCTTCACAGGGACAAAATGAGCTAACTTGGTTAAGCGATCCACAATTACCCAAATTGAGTCATACCCGGACTGAGTACGTGGTAACCCAACTATGAAGTCCATTCCAATTTCTTCCCACCTCCATTCCGGAATCTTCAATGGTTGCAATAATCCGGCTGGCCTTTGATGTTCTGCCTTCACTCGTTGGCACACATCACACAATGCCACATATTCAGCTATGTCCTTCATGTTATCCCACCAATAGCTAGTCTTCAAGTCCATGTACATCTTTGTACAACCAGGGTGAATTCAGTAAGGTGATTCATGTGCCTCCTTTAATAGTCTCCCAAATATGCTTCACCTTAGGCACAACAATCCTCTTTCCAAGCCATAAGCTACCAAGTTCGTCTTCATCAAACCTGAATTCTCTCCCATCCTCGGTCCTTTCTTTGATTTCCTTGATCTCCACATCTGTGGTTTGTGCTTCTCGAATTTCTTGCTCCATGGTCGGATTTAACTCCATCATCTCCATCCCATTTACAAACCCAAGGTTCAACCTTTCAAACTCCTTACATAACTCGAACAGTAACTCTCGAACTGTGAGTTGATGACTTACTCCCTTTCTACTCAAAGCATCGGCCACTACATTGGCCTTTCCCGGATGATAGTTGATCCCCAAATCATAATCTTTGATGGGCTCCAACCATCTTCGTTGCCTCAAGTTCAGAACCGTTTGTTTGAAAATATACTTCAAACTCTTATGATCTGTATAAATTTGACACCTATGTCCAAGGATATCGTGTCTCCAAATTTTCAATGCGTGTACCACGGCCGCGAGTTCTAAATCATGCGTGGGGTAATTCTGCTCATGTTTCTTCAATTGTCTTGATGCATAGGCGACCACTTGACCTTCTTGCATGAGCACACATCCAAGTCCTTGTCTTGATGCGTCGCAATAAATATCGAAACTCTTACTCACATCTGGCAATACCAAAACTAGGGCTGTTGTCAACCTCTTCTTCAACTCCTCAAAACTATTTTGACAAGCTTGGGTCCATTGGAAAGCCTTTCCCTTCATTAGCAACTTTGTCCTAGGCTTGGCTATCTTGGAAAAGTCCTTCATGAATCTACGGTAATATCCAGCCATCCCAAGTAAACTTCTTATTTCCTTGACATTTTGCGGCGGCTCCCACTTCAACACGTCTCTCACTTTTCCGGGGTCAACCGATACTCCTCCTCCTGAAATTATATGACCCAAAAAGGACACCTCTCTCAACAAAAACTGACACTTGTTGAGCTTGGCATACAATTGATGCTCTCTCAATTTATTCAATGTAAGCCTCAAGTGTTCCTCATGTTCTTTTTCATCCTTCGAGTAGATCATAATGTCATCAATAAACACCACAACGAACTTATCCAAGTACTCCATGAAGACCTTATTCATGAGGTACATAAAGTAGGCAGGCGCATTTGTCAATCCAAATGACATCACGGTGTACTCATAAGATCCCTACCGTGTTCTAAAAGCTGTCTTAGGTATGTCCAATGGTCTAATCTTCATTTGAAAATATCCCGACCTCAAATCAATCTTAGAGAAGATACAAGCACCCTTCATCTGATCAAACAAGTCTTCTATGCGTGGCAAGGTGTACTTGTTCTTGATTGTTACCTCGTTGAGAGCTCGGTAATCCACAAACATACTTTGGGATCCTTCTTGTCCACAAATAGAACGTGCACTCCCCAAGGTGAAGAGCTTGGGCGAATAAAACACTTCTCTAATTGCCCTTGAATTTGCTTCTTGAGCTCCGCTAATTCCATAGGAGGCATCCTATACGGCCTCTTAGCTATAGGTGCAGTTCCAGGTATTAAATCAATAACAAACACAATGTCTCAATCAGGTGGCATACCTGGCAACTCGTCCAGAAAAACATCCAAAAATTCACACACCACAGGGATATCCTCAATTGCGGCACCGTCCATATGATTCAACTCCAATTGCTTCAGTGCGGTTTGAGATGCTTCAAATTCTATGGTGATCCCTTCTTCATTGGTCAACTTCATCGTCTTCGTGGCACACTCAATAACTCCATTGTGCTTCCTCAACCAGTCCATACCAAGTATAATGTCCAATCCTTGAGAATCCAAAACAATGAGGTTGGCGGAGAAGTCTACCCCCCTTATTATAAGGCCTACTTTTGGACATAATATTTGTCCTCATCTCTCCTCCAGGAGACTTAACCAATAGAGTAAACTTCATATGAGGGATAGGCAAACTATACTTGGCAATATATTTTGATGCAATGAATGAATGCGTTGCTCCAGAATCAAATAACATAGTCGCGGGGTTGGAGTTGGTGAGAATCATACCAATGACCACATCATCCGCTTGTTGAGCATCCTCCGTGGAGACATGGTTCACGTTGCCACGAGAAAAATTCTGCTGTCCACGGTTCCCTTGTGGCTATCCTCCATTGGGTCTTGGGTTTTGCCTCGGTGCATTGCTTCCTTGACAAAGACCGGACTTAGGACATTGATGCACAAAGTGTCCAGCTTCTCCGCAAGTATAGCACTTCTTAACTGCACCAGAATTATTGGGACGAGCTTGGTTTTGAACATTGGCACCAGGAAAATTAGCATGAGGCGCATAAGGCATTGGAGGCCTAGGTGCTTGCATGAGAGAGCGCTGCTGCACAAACTGAGTTGGGCGTGATGCAAATCCAGGGCATTGAGCAGGAATAGAGTAGCTGTAATAGGGCGCATTGGGTGGTGCAAGGCGAGGATGCACATTACTTACTTGTTGCTGTCCTTGATATGGCGCCTTCCTCTTGTTGTCTTGCTCCATCTCACGAATCGTGTTCTCAACCCCAATTGCTTTGTCCACAAGCTTCTGAAAATTTGCATAGTCACAATTGAGTAGTTGCACATGGATTTCATTGTTGAGGCCCCTCATGAACAAGTATTGCTTTCGGCGGTCTCGACTAACATAATCAGGCGCATATCTTGAGAGTTGAGTGAACTTGTTGAGATATTCACTCACGCTTGATCTTCCTTGCCTTAAATTCTCAAATTCTTGCCTCTTCAAAATCATAACACCTTCCGGCACATAATGGGAACGGAAACTCTCCTTGAATTCCGCCCAGGTGATCCTCTCTTGATTCTGATGAGCATTGCAATAAGCATCCCACCAATCCGCAGCTGCTCCAACGAGTTGATGAGAAGCAAATAGCACCTTCTCCCGGTCATTGCATTGGATAATAGCAAGTTTCTTCTCCATAGACTTGAGCCAATCATCCACATCCATAGGGTCGGCAGCTTGAGCAAAGGTCGGTGGCCTAGTCCTCATAAACTCTCCCAATCGGTTATGAGGAGGCGGGGGTGGCGGTGGAGGCATGTGGGGATGATTGTTGATGTTGCCAGCCTGCAGCTGTCCCATTGTTTGTATCATGGTCTGCATGAGCTGGTTTTTCATAGCCAATAACTGCACAATATTGATAGCTCCCTGAGTAGATTCTTGTCCAATGTTGTTCTGAGGCACTCCATTGTTCTCGTCCTCATCATTGCCATCCCTCTGGTTGCGAGTCCTCACCATCTGAAGAAAATCAATAGGTAAGAATTAGAAAACATCCCCAACTATATGCATCAAGGGATATGAAACTAAACAGCTAGCTACACTAGCCTAGGTGGACATGGCAATGCTAAGGCATCCCAAAATCCTCTGTTAAGCACACAAGCAAACAATTTATATAGCAAACAGCACACCAACAAAATCAAATAGATTCCTAAGTGCTCCTATGTGCTCTAAAGTATCCATTCTATCTAGGCTGCATCCTAAGGTCAACTTGTGGCTCTGATACCAATCTGTGATGCTCGGTTCCGAAAAATGAACCAAGCTAACGCATATGTGTGCCTAGGATGTTCAACACACATAAATGAGTGCAATCACAAAGGATATATAGATAATTACCACAGAATAAGATTAATTAACCAAATTTTATTAAACAAACCATATTATCCTCGAATACAAGCTCTAATGAATATTAATGACAAGTTCAACTAATGCAGCAGAAATAAACTAATTAAGCAAACTAAGCAAACTATGCATAAGGGATAGCGCAGCTCCAAAAACACCACAGGCAAAGCTGACGGTAGACACAGCCTAGAACTCCGCATTATCGCCATTAAACTCCCAATCCTGACCCGCAACTGTTGGGGGGGGGATTTCAAGTGTGAGTACATGTCGTACTCAGCAAGTGTGGAAAGTATGACATGTGGCTGATTCAAATGAGGACAATAATAATGCAAAAGTGCTGAAAAGTACATTAAAACATTTGAAAAGCAATATATTATAGGTATATGAATCAAACCCATCATAATCATAAGTAATATCATAACACCAGTCCACAATTCACCATCATCATCAATAATTCCAGATTTCACCATTTGTCAATAACCATATTCAATACCAGAAATTAATCCATAACTATAATATCAACCATAACCATTCCAAATCTCCTATAATCATGGAAGTTTTCCAGGTGCTCATAACCGGGAACACAGCTATCATGATAGTTTTAGACACACTCTGCAGAGTTTGTACCACTTGACCCACGTGTTCATGATTTCATCACCTTTCGACGACTAGAACCACTATTATGCCGTCTCACACTTCCGTCGGTGTGTGGCCAAGAGATCACAAAATAGCCTTTACAAAGAGATTACTAGCCTCTTTAGACCCCACTGAGGTTTCACTGGTGGCGATGCCTCCAACTGAGCACATCTTCAACCAAGGGCCCCCTCTTGAGCCATTCGGATCCCAGGGTAGTCCCACCAATCATCAACAAACCCAATCCGACTACCCCTTCCCCGAGCATCCACAATGGTCTAAACAGCACTAGCAAAGCCCTAATTAATCAGCTACGCCGCACCCATACTTGGCCTCGTGGTGGCACTGTAGTCCTGGCTTATTCTCGCATGAATCGGTCCTTAGATCTAAAGCAAGCAAACCACCATAACATCCAACCCATCCACATACCAGGCTTGCATAGATCACCCATTACCATAGCGTATCGACCAGTTCACGTTAACCAGAATATCATTAATACATGATTAAATGTGTAGTGTTGTTTTCCCATCCCAATTAATCAAGCGAAGCAAAAAGGTAAAATCCCTTCCCGACTCTCTACCATAAATTCCAGGTGACAAGGGTGGTTAAACAATTCTAGTAAACTTCCTATCATAGGATTCCCATCAAATTGACACAAGCATGCAGTTTGCAAACAAAACATTTATTTTAAAACAGGATCAAAATGCTTCAAGGACACTTGCCTTGCTCTTACTGTTGATTAAGATCAAAGCCTTCAAACTCTTGGTGCTGTAGATCCTCCGCGGCACTCTCTAGTGCAAATCCATCTAATCCACACAATAAACATAAAAGACATGAAACACAATCAAAGAGTGCATAATATTACTCAATATGACATGACATGCATGATTGATGCAAATGCAAGGTAGAACTTCTTAATAGATTGCTTTTAATGATAACTAACTATTTCTAATAGCTTTTAACAAGTTTATACAGGTTTGGAGTTGATTAGATCAAATTTTAGAATTAATTTGATGCAATTTAACCAGGAAGATCGGACTAGTCCGCTAGGGACCGGACAAGTCTCCACTTTACGAGATCAGCAGATTAGGGTTTTCTAGATCGACGTGAATTTGGAGATGAGGGGTTGAATTCACGTAAGGAAAAGATAATAGAAGGTATAACAGGTGTTTAGGACTCCAATGAATCAAGAAACTTGGAGGTAGCACTTGGATCTTGGTGATCTAGGGTTGGTGATGAACTTTGAGGTGAATTGGTGGTGAAGGACGAAACTTGGTGGAGATCTTGATCCTCTTTCGTTTCCTCCTCCTCTTCTTCTTGCTTGGGATCTTCTCCTCCCTCCTTGATGGTGGCTCTCCACGAACTAGGGTTTGGGTGGGGTGGAAAAGTGGCAAATAGATGTCAATCCAAGGGGTGGGGCTGTTTATATAGAGGTGGAGGCTAGGGTTAGATAGATTTCGAGTTTGAGAGGAGTAGAGGCCAGTTTAGAGTCCCACATGGACTCTAAAAGAGTTAGGCACGACTTCCCTAGGTCCACTTAACGTGAAACCCAAGAAACAAGTCGTAAAACAAAAGATCAACTCGGAGTCGCGAAATATCAGACAAGTCCGGAAAGGATTGGACTAGTACGAAGTCGTCCAGAGAGAAAATCGGACAAGTCTGGCAAAAAATCGAACAAGTCCGACTTTGAATAGAGAAGAAATTGGACAAGTCCCATGAAACACCGGACTAGTCCGGACAAGTCCAGGGACTTAGCAAAATTTCAAGGATTCTTGGGATATCGGACTAGTCCGCACAAAATCGGACAAGTCCGAAAGTTTCCAGAGTCAAAATCGGACTAGTCCGCAGCAAAAACGAACAAGTTTGTTTTTAGTCAGAGAGAAATCGGACTAGTCCCCAGCAAAATCGGACAAGTCCGCACTGTCCTGCATTTTAAGTGTGGTTTTGTTCCAAATCAATTTTAAACTTGTTCCTCTTATTGTGGGTCAATGTTAAACAAGTATATGAGTGCATGCAAGGCATGATGCATGAAAATGAGGGTGTTACAGCCGTGAAATGCACTCCCAATCACCTTCGGAGGCCAACAAAAAGTCCTCCAAGGGTGCAGTCACCACCTCCGGGAGTGGCAAGAAGAAGAAAAAGTCCAACGGCAAGAAGAAGCCGTCGACCGGCACACCTACTACCACAGCTACTGCAGTTCCAGGTGGTCGGGGACCACGCCCCGAGAAACGACCATGGCCGTCGTCTGAAGATGGTGGTAGCTCCAAGATGTGGTGTCCCATACACAAGACGAACAGCCACAACCTAGAAGGCTTCCAAGAGGTCCATAACCTCGCCGAGCGCTACAACAGCCACCGGGAAGAAGCTCGTTTCCGTCAAAGGGAAGGAAAACAAAAAGTCGACGAAGCTCCGGCTGAATAGGAGTTAGGCTTTCAGGACCCCAAAAAAGGTCTTGAAGGTTGTGTAGACCTTTATTGACGACGACTGCGATGTCTCCGAAAACGAGCGTCGGAAGACCATGAACACCATCTTTGGTGGTTCGTGAGACATCACTTCCCGCCGTGTCCTCAAGACAATGAGGCGGGACATGGCCACTTTCGCTCCCACCGCCAGGGCGGAGCCACATCGGAAGTGGTTGGATACTTCCATCACCTTTGATGCTTCGGACTGCCCTTAGAACATGATCGGAGCTGGTCAACTTCCACTGATGGTATCTCCAACCATCAATAACATCCAGCTTCACCATGTAATGGTGGACGGAGGTTCTGGGCTGAACCTCATAAGCTTCGAAGACTTCGTCAAGCTTCAGCTCTGACCTTTGGGTCTTCGCCCCTCTTGACCTTTCCCCGGAGTAGGTCCGGGGGCCATAACTACACTCAGTGCCATTACTCTCCCGATGACTTTTGGGACTCAGGAGAATTACAAAACTGAGAAGGTTGTCTTCGACGTGGCATAAATCAACTTACCATTCAACTCTTTGGGCAGGCCAGCTTTGTATAAATTCATGGCCGCTGCTCATTATGGCTACCTGGTGTTGAAGATGCCTACACCTTCAGGTGTTCTCCGAATCCACAGAGATCGCACCGCCGGAGTTACTGCTCTAGAAGAACTCCACGCGCTTGCTACAGCTCTGGAGGAAGAATCCAGAAAGGAGCAAGATCTGAAGCCCCCGAGCATTCGTCATCGAGGCTCAACCTTTGCACCTCGTGTGCAACCAAGCGGTGACACGGATATTCTCGTCAAAGTCGTCCAAATTTGTTCCGACGCTGCTCAGACCACCAGTATATCTGGAGTTCTGAACGACAAATAGAAACTCGTGCTCATCACTTTCCTCCGGGCTAATGTCGATGTGTTTGCCTGGCAACCGTTGCAAATGCCTAGGATCCATAGGGAAGTGATTGAGCACAATCTAAAGATTTAACCTGACGCTCGGCCTGTACATCAGAAGCCTCAGAAGCAATCAGTAGAGCGACAGAACTTCATACGTCAAGAAGTGAGGAAGTTGCTCAAAGCTGGATTCATACGGGAAGTCTTCCACCCAAAATGGCTTGCAAACCCAATCGTTGTACCTAAGGCCGGCGGGAACCTTCGGATGTGTATCGACTACACTACACTGAATAAAGCATGTCCAAAGGATGCATTTCCACTACCTAGAATAAATCAGATAGTGGATTCCACCTTCGGGTGTGAATTACTGTGTTTCCTAGACGCATATTCTGGATATCATCAAATCAGAATGTCTAGGGAAGATGAAGAGCATACTTCCTTCATCACAGTAGATGGATTGTACTGTTACACTGCCATGCCATTCGGTCTCAAAAACACTGCTTCAATGTTTGTGCGAGCTATGTAAAAAACGTTTGGAGAGCTCATCAGAGATGTAGTGGAAGTGTACGTCGATGACATTGTCGTCAAGATCAAGTACAAGGAGTCATTTCTTGACACCTTGCAAGCTGTCTTCGACAAGTTGCGAATCACAAGCACAAAGCTGAACCCAGACAAGTGTGTCTTGGTGAACCACCGAGGAATAGAGGCGAATCCGGTGAAGATTAAAGCTATTGAAGAGATGCGGCCACCAGCTCGCATCAAGGATGTCCAGAAGATGACTGGATGTCTAGCTGCCCTCAGCCGATTAATCTCAAAACTGGCGGAACGGGCGCTACGCTTCTTCAAATTATTGAGGAAGTCCAGACCATTTAAATGGTCTGAAGAAGAAGAAAAGGCATTCCAAGAGCTGAAGCAGCTCCTCACCACTCTACCAACTTTGGTAGCTTCGAACCGTGGTGAGCCACTTTTGCTTTACATTTCGGCAACTAATGAGGTTGTTAGCGTGGTCCTGGTTGCGGAAAGACCAGAACCATCCCCAATTCAGGAATTTAGACCCCTGCGGGAAGGTCCGGGGCTACCTGAAGGCGAGTCTCGGTCCCAACACCCAGACCCGGATCCTCGAGGTGAGACGCGAGAGGATCAACATCCTTCAAATGAAGGAGTTACTGTTGCTGAAAAAGAAGATCCAGACCATTCCGGGAAGGTCTGGGTCACTTCAGAAGAAGCTTCGGGTTCCTCTAGCAAGAACCTGGAGGTCCCCGAAGAAGGTACGGACCCCTCCGAGAGGGTCCGAGTTGATGAGGAGGAAGCTCCGTGCCCCTCCGGGAGGGTCCGGATAGCCCAGCGCCCAGTGTACTTCATCAGTGAGGTACTCCATGACACCAAGACTCGGTACCTAGAAGTGCATAAGATGCTCTACGCCATTCTTATCGCTTCTAGGAAGCTTCGTCACTACTTCCATGCTCAAAAGATTTCGGTGGTAACCTCTTGTCCACTGCGTGCAATCTTTCATAACCCCAACTCTACTGGGAACATTGCAAATAGGCAGCAGAATTAGCCGATTTCGATCTTGAATTCGTCCCTAGACAAGCATTGGCAGACTTTGTGGCGGAATGGACCCCCTCTCCATAAAATCCTGGGGGCCCTAGCGAGCAGAAACCGGAACCTAAGGTTCCGGTCTTCATTGAGCCTCTCTGTACTCTCTACTTTGACGGCTTCATGCAGAAGCAGGAGGCTGGAGATGTTATCCTTCTCCGCGCTCCGACTGGGGAGAAGGTCAAATACATGGTTCACATTGACTTCAAGGCAACCAACAACATGGCAGAGTATGAAGCACTAATCTATGGGCTCAAGGTGGCACTATCATATGGTGTCAAGCAGCTGTTGGTAAAGGGTGATTCGCAGCTCATAATAAAACAAGTCAAAGGTGAATGTTGCTGCAACAACCCTCAACTAGCTTCATATCTACTTGAAGTCCAGAAGTTCAGAAGGATTTTGAAGTCCTGGATCTTTGCCATGTCCATCTTCTCAACAACGTTGAAGCTGTCGAACTCTCGACGAAAGCTTCAACCAAAGCTCCAGTTCCCGACGGAACCTTCTTCTGGAGATTGTTAAGACCAACAGCTCAACCTGCCGAACCGAGTGTAGGGGGCAAGACCAGCACCTCGAAGCTGGTGGTCCCGATGGCCCTGTTACCATGGCGTCCATGAAGGGTGGTAGGTGCTGCAGGAAGCTCCGAGCAACCTAGCACGCAAGATTCAAAAGCTCATTTTAGCTCCAATGCATGGATCTCGGAGATCCGGAGCTACTTGAAAGACAACATCCTTCCTGAAGACAATGTATCTGATGACCGGATAGCCAGATTAGCTAAAAGATACACACTGGTAGAAGGGGATCTCTACCGGCGTGGTGCCAACAGCGTCCTAATTCGGTGCATTACAAGGGAAGAACGCCATGAGCTCCTCGCGGAAATCCACGGAGGCAAGTGTTGGAACCATGCATCCTCGCGCACGTTGGTCAGTAAAGCCTTCCGGCATGTTTTTTACTGGCCTACAGCACTCCAGGATTCAACCGAACTAGTGAATAAATGTGAAGCATGCCAGTTTCATGCGAAGCAAATTCAGACACTAGCTCAACCTCTACAAATGATACCTCCGACATGGCCATTTGTCGTGTGGGGTATGGATATCTTGGGACCTTTCCCAAGAGCCGTCGGAGGTTACAAGTTCCTATATGTCGCCGTCGACAAGTTCACCAAGTGGCCGGAAGCAACTCCAGTTGTGACAATAAACAAGCAATCAGCTATCAATTTCTTGCAGTCCATAGTATGCAGATTTGGAGTCCCAAACAAGATCATAACTAATAATGGGACCC
Source organism: Tuctoria greenei (assembly GCA_036927565.1). Taxonomy (NCBI): domain Eukaryota; kingdom Viridiplantae; phylum Streptophyta; class Magnoliopsida; order Poales; family Poaceae; genus Tuctoria; species Tuctoria greenei. Next base: position 132,780,109 of record JAYESD010000005.1, on the reverse strand, counting down.
AATTCACAAGTTCTGCATTCCAAGGATATTGCGAAGACCTCGGCATTCAAGTAAGCTACACTTCTGTAGCTCACCCGGCAAGCAATGGCCAAGCTGAGAGAGCAAATGCAAAAATCCTAAAAGGACTCATGACGCGCACATATGAGCACCTGAAAAAACATGGAGCCAACTGGATTGAAGAGCTTCCGCCCACCTTGTGGGCAAACAAGACAACTCCAAACCGGTCAACTAGAGAGACACCCTTCTTCCTGGTGTATGAAGCTGAAGCAATCCTTCCTTCGGAAATCACCTTGGGGTCACTCCGGGTCCGGACCTTCAACGAAGCTACGCAGGACCAGCTCTGGCGTGAAGACCTTGACCTCGTTGAAGAGGGAAGGTGCCGAGCAGCTGTTCGAAATGCACGGTACCACCAAGCACTCCGGCGCTATCACCAAAGGCATGTGCATAACCGACAGCTCGAGGAAGGCGATCTGGTGCTACGGAGAATAGAAACTCGAGAAGGGTTAAACAAACATTCCCCCAGCTGTGAAGGACCCTTTCGAGTGATCAAAGTATCTCGTCTCGGATGCGTTTTTTTGGCAACCAAGGATGGGACACCGCTTCCTAATCCTTGGAACATTGAGCACCTCTGTAAGTTCTACGCTTAATATCACGGAGGGGAGTCTGTAATTACATATGATGTATGTTATAGCATCATTGTACAGAGTCGGGTAGCTCCTCCTGGAGGACAGCCGGACCATTCTCGGAAGGTCCACAAAGTTCAAGCAACACTTGACATAGTCCCCGAACTAAAAGTGTAGCTAGTTACCTTGGGTCAAACAAGAAATGCAACACACTTAACCTGGTTCTGTAACCTAAGAGTGTACTTGTTTCCCATGTACCCAGGACCTATAATGGAAGACATCATTATGTGAAAACAAACTCCACGTGCATTTATTTTGTACAGGCTCATTCTTTTTTATTTTTCTCTTTCTTGTCTATAACAAAGTTGTGCAATTCTCAAGAAACTTTAGCTCGAACAATTCATGTATAATTCAAGTTGCATTGCTATTTCTTTTGGGTCTTAACATTGTTGAATGGCCTACTCGCCTGAATGCCAAGCCAATCTAGGTCTGGAGTGTGCTATCGACTTAGCCTAGTCCTGCACCCTAAGTACGCCAGTCTACCTACACCCCGGCAGGCCTGAGTAAGGTGAGTCCAGAAAATGATTGGACCTGGAGAAAATAAGAAAATGCAATTGATTGTATATAGAATTGTGATCGACCTAAAAATTTATTTCGGGAATAGTAAGCCGCAAACGAGTTATAGATAAGAAATGGATTTTACTGTTTTTCTTGACTTCAGTGTACAGGAAAAATAAAAATCTCATGATGATGGTGGATGATGTTGGAGCTATCAAATCTTCGACATCCCCTAAGGTGGCCCGCTGTCGATGTTTTAAACATTGATAGTAGGCATCGCCGGAGCTATCAAGTTCTGACAAATCCAGGAGACCAGCCGTCAACGTGAAGAAAAGATGGTAGAAGGACACCCCAGAGGACCACCGGTCGACGCTCTACGTTTTGAAAATGGTCGCTGTCGGAGCTACTAAGCTCCGACAACCCGAGGGGACCCCTGCTGTCGACGACTTCGAACCTACACTCTACAAGTTCAAAGCACTCAAGTCTTCAACAAAATGCTCTATCCTTTTGGTACATGTTCGCAATCAAATTGTGTACATCTACCAGGGGGCCAAGTGAGACAAAGGTTGAAGACAAAAAATGAAATTCATAAATTTCTTGGATTTCATTCATCTAAAGACAAGAGATTATAAAATTGAGGAAAAGAAGAGAAGATACAAGTGGGAGATGCAAGGAAAAAGTAATAAATACTATGGGAGAACGAGGCGACCTTCTGGGCAACCTCCGACACACTAGTCTTGGCGACATCTCCCTCTCCGTCGATGGGACCTTCAAGCACCGGATCTAGTGGGAAATGAGGATCCCGACTTGTGTAGCACGTCAGCATGTATTCTGCAATGTTCTGCGCACGGGATTTTCCTTCAGTTTCCAACTGATCCGTGATGCCATCGACCACCTTGTTGAGTTTGTTGCCAGCCGAGCTCAACGCCATCAGTGCATGGTCCAGCTCTGGCTCCGGATCATCCGGACCCACGGGACTAAAGCCCAGCGGCGTGAGCGTGTCATTGGCTTTACCCAAGAAGTCCCATACTTGTTGGGACTCCACATCCCTTGATCCTCGCATCTCTTCCAAGGACCTCTTGGCCGCCACAAGCTCCAAACCCTCCTGGGCAAGGCGCTCAACCTCTTTGGCGTCCTGTTGAATCCTTTCAGCAACTTGCTCTTCAAGGTTGGCAAGCTCCTTCTCCCGGACGTGGATCTTGTTCTGGTGGTCAACCAAGTCTTTCACCCGGCCTTGCACCTTCTTCTCCCTGGCAGCGACTTCGTCCTCCCTTTTGGTGAGGTCCTATCCCCACTGCCAGGCCTTCTTCTCCTAGGTCTTGTAGAGCTCCTCGAGCTTCTTGGTGCGCTATGCAAGGCTCTTGTCACCCAGAGCCTGCCTTTGGGCGATCTCCTTCTCCATCTTCACGAGGTCATCCCTCAGCTCCAGGAGTTTTTGCTCTTCATCTTTGAGCTTTTTCTCCCTTTCCTCAGGAGCCTCCCAGCGCTTGACGAGGCTCTCGTGGATGGTACTGAGCTTCTCCTAGCGATCATTCGCTGCTTGATTAGCAGCCACAGCTTGTTCGTGTATAGCCCGGGATTGATTGTCGAGGGATTGCACCATGCTTTCCCTTTAGTCCAGCAGCTAGCCCGGGTACTCCATCTCATCAGCCAGCCTTGTTTGCGCCAACTTGTTCTCGAATTGGAGCCAGTTGGGCCACCTCCTAAGGGTTTGGTGCTCCTCCTTGAGGGCCTTGCTTTCGTGGTAAAAGGCAAGCTGGACCTGACAAAGGCTAGAGTAGGCGTTGTCAGTAGATAAAGATAGGGGGATCGGCTTCGGACCTGCTGGGGTCCTCTCCGCTGACTCTAGCGGGTTCTCTATAACAAAAATTGGGTCCCACTCTACAAGAGTGGTCCCCTGAGCTTCGGTGACACTAGGGACGCCCTCTGGGAGTGCCTCAGTCGTCACCGAGTAAGGTCCAACAACGGGAGCTTCTACTTCTGGAGTTGGCTACGAAGGTCCTGCTGCCAGGTCATCAGTAACTGATCCCTCAAGCAAAGGACCGGTCGATTCGTCTTGACACCCTGGCTCAGGTGCGGGTATCTTCGGAACTACCACCTCCGAGGCAGGCATTGAAAATTTGGCCGGAGCTGAGGCCACTTCCGGCTCCAACGCTGGTGCCTCCTCCACCGCCAGTTCAGGCGCCGGTGCTTCCACCTCCACCGGTTCGGGTGTCGACACCTCCACGACAACTGGCTCAGGCGTTGGAACTTCATGAGTCACTGGCTCTGCCACTGGGGCTTCAATAACATCCGGCCCTGAGGCCGGAACTACAGCTACCTCTGGCTCTGAGGCCGGAGCATCCATCATCGCAGCACCCAAAACCAGAGCTTCAGCTTCCGGAGCTGGTGCCGCTAGTACGTTTTCATTCCCATGGTACGGCGCTACCATGGGAGCTTCGGGAGATGAGTCAAGGTCCAGAACCTTGACAGCCTGTGCTGAGGCTGCCGAGACCTCATCCACCACCTGGGCTGGTGCCGGAATTGGAGCTGGAGCCTCCGCCTGTACAACATCAGCTGCTGTCACATGAACTGGAGCTTCAGCCCCTTTTTTGGATACCCCGTGGATGAAGTACGAAGAAACTCAAAATATGATTACAACAAAAACAATAAACTGAGGTAAAAAAGCAAATTTACCTTGGAAGGCTTCCGCTACAGCTGGCGCGAAACCTCTTCGCCGGACGCTCATAGCCCAACCCAGTCGCAACAAGGGTAGTAGCTCCGGAAGGCTCTTCGGAGCTTACTTCTTCTGTTAGTGACGTCTTGGTTGGGGCCTTCCTCGACTAGGACGGACCCTCAGACCTAGAGCCCTTAGCTAGCTCCGGCGCCAGAGTCACTTGGGTGGAGCTGACATTCCAGGGAGACGCCGATGCTGGAGTTGTCATCGCCATCGAAGGCCTCCCCCGCTGGGGAGGAGCTTTTGTGGAAGGAGCAGGTCCGACGGGCCTCCCGTCAGAGTGCTTCAACTTCCTCTTTCGGCTGGAGGCTCAGCCAACTCTTTGCCCTTGCCAATGACTTCAACTCTGTCTCGGGGCGAATGTGGGACCTCCCTCGGAAGCTCCGGGGATCATTAATCTGGTGGCCGAACGCCTCTCTACTTCATCAAGGTCGTCAAGCACCGGCATCCTCCTACGGAGCTCCCTGCTGAACTTCGCCTCCATGTTCAGAGGGAGGAAAGCAGCCGGCGGAGTTAAGTCGTCGCCCTCGACGTTGATGCCATGCTGGAACTTCTTAAGATGAAGCTCCAAAGAAGATCCTTCCAAATCGGACTTCAAACCGGTTTCAATCTGGTCATCATCCATCACGCTGTTGATAGCCCAGGCGAGCTTCTCCCTCTTCTTCAGCGGAGCCCACCTATTGACCAGGAAGTTGCAGAAGACAACCTGGGGGGTCACCCCCCCCCTTCCACACATTGGCGAATCCTGGTCAAGGCTGGTTGAAGGCCTCTGACAGCTTAGAACTTCACTCCAAGCATCAGTGTCAACATTGTGAAGACCTTCAGGAAGCTCCCGCTTCTCGTGCTCCTCTACCGTGATGACAATCCGATACTTCTTCCAGTCGTCCCACTTGCCGTAAGGGAACAACCTCATGTACTTGTAGGGGCATTTCTTGCGCTTCAGAAAATAGTAGAAGCCAAGATACTAGTTACTCTTGCCGGTGGTGTGGATTGTGAAAAAGGTGCGTAAAAGCTCAACGCAGGGGGGAATACCCACCCACATCTCGCAGAAGTGGACGAATGTTGACACAAAAAGAATGGAGTGGGTGCCAAGGTGGTACAACTGTAGACCATAGAAGTCTAACAGCATTAAGAGTAAGGTTGAGAAATGTGGGATCAGCCCCACAATGGCGTACGAGGAGAAGTACACCATGTCGCCGCCGAGCTTCTTCTTGAATGGAAGCTCGCCGGCGCGGACATGATGGTTGAAGTAATCACTGGACCACCCCATGTAGGTCCGGACCTTCTTCAAATCGTCGTCAGTCATGAGACGGCTCTTGCGGAGACCCAACTCCATCGCAGCACGGTGGGGCGAGAGAGAAAAAGCAAGCCAAAGTTTGGAGGATTCGAGCGCAAGTTTGGGGCATGAGGAATCCCCTAATGGTGCGTGCTTTCCTTCTTAAGTAAGCACCCACAATGCTTGGATGGAAACCGCAGAAGGGCCAAGGATACAGTTAAAAAATTTCACCCCGCCAATGACAAGGGGCCCGGGGCCACCTAGACGATCAAGTCGAGGTCCTTACCCCAGACGAACAGTTGTCATCATGAGAGGCAGGAAACCCGAGGGCGATGGCCTGATAGCGCACGCGGAACCGATACGGTTTTCGTATTAGGAACCGGCGACCATCAATTCCGTGAGATCCACAAGCGCAGATCTCACTTGCCACATCCTGAAGATGCCACGTAGTGATGGTTTAACTGCGAACCACCACCTCAATGGCGCATCTGAAAACCCTTGAAGGCACGGTGCATAAATCGAAAGATGGACCCACCTCTGGCAGAATGACTAAACCCAAAAGGTCTCTCCAAGAGGTGGGCCCGGGGGACCACTGTCGGTACCCTGTGTACCGGATACCCCTTGGAATTGCAAAGAGTGCAAAGGAACTCCTCCTAACTGACTTGAAGACCTCCGAAGGCCCCACGTGTCACTCGGAACCGGACCTGTCTCCCTCCTATGGTTAGTCCTAGTGCCGCCACGTGTATCATAAAACCGGAGCTACATTCTATACATGTGAAAGCTCCAGACTAGATATCTGTGTGGCACCCCCGGACCTAACCCCCGACAGAGGGAAGCTCCGGTACCGACACATGTACAACAGCACCAGACCTACTCGTCCAAGACCGTAAGCTCCGGAGCTGCCACACGTCCAACCGTCGGACCTTCAACCGCAACAGACAGATTGGTGGACCTCCAATGGCTCGGACCTTCAAGGAACATTTAAAGCTTCAAGACCCGATTATGTGTCATTAATGCTATCTTAATGACACACGATCGGGGGACCCTTAATACCAGTAACGCCACCATCAAGGCGCGTTACCACGCTATTAAGGGGAATTAAGTACATTAACTGTGTATTAGGCATCAGTAACCGCCAGGGCCACATGCCGTGCCAGGCTAATGATCTAATGGCCAGCCCTTGTACTATAAAAGGACTGGCCGAGCAATACATAGGGGGGCTTCCAGACACTCTGGTCTCCCACAATAGCGCCCATACGCTCAATACAACAACAACACACACCTGTGGAGTAGGGTATTATGCTCAGGCGGCCCAAACCACGTAAATCCTGGTGTCAAGTCACCATCTTGTTATGAATTTCCGCGACCCCTAAACGAACTAAGAAACTCCGCGGCCTACTAACAATAGTGTCGGGTGAATTGCCAAAATTAGACACCGACAACTCGAAAAGCAAGGAGGAGCATGAAGAGCATTTAAGGATTACATTGTAGAAATTGAGGGAACACCACTTATATGCTAAATTCGGTAAGTGTCAATTTTGTTTAAGGGAAGTGTCATTTTGGGACATATCATCTCTGGATCAGGAGTATCGGTTGACCCGAGAAAAGTGAGAGATCTGTTGAAGTTGGAGCCGCCGCAGAATGTGAAGGAAATTAAGAGTTTTCTTGGAATGGCTTGATATTACCATCGATTTATCAAAGATTTCTCTAAAATAGAAAAGCCCATAACTGAATTATTAATGAAGGGGAAAACTTTCCAATGGACTCAAGCTTGCCAGGAGAGTTTTGAGGAGCTAAAGAAGAGGTTAACAACAACACCAGTCTTGTTATTACCAGATGTGAGCAAAAGTTTTAATATCTATTGTGATGCGTCAAGACAAGGACTTGGATGTGTGCTTATGCAAGAAGGCCAAGTGGTAGCCTATGCATCGAGACAATGGAAGAAACATGAGCAGAATTACCCTACGCATGACCTTGAACTCACAGCCATAGTGCACGCCTTGAAGATATGGAGGCATAACAATCTTGGTCATACAGTTCACAAGAGTCTCAAGTACATTTTCACACAGACGGATCTGAATTTGAGGCAATGAAGATTGTTGGAACTCATTAAGGATTATGATATGGGAATCAACTATCACCCAGGAAAAGCCATGTAGTGGCCGACACCTTGAGTAGAAAAGGAGCAAGCCACCAAGTCACGATTAGAGAGTTCCCACCCGAGCTATGTAAGTAGTTTAAACAGTTACACCTTGGATTCGTGAATGAGTTGGAAGTGATGGAGTTTAATCCGACCCAAGAATAGGAGATCCGGGAAGGCCAAACCAAGGATGAGGAAATCCATGAAATCAAGGAAAAGATCCAAGAAGGGAGAGAATTCAAGTTTGATGAAGATGGCCACGGTACAATATGGATTGGATAGCGAATTGTTGTGCTTAACGTGAAGCATCTCCAAGAGACGATATTGAATGAGGCACATGACTCACTTTACACCATCCATCCCGGTTGTACGAAGATGTACAAGGATTTAAAAGGGTGCTATTTCTGTGATGAAATTAAGAAGGACATAGCTAAATTTGACATCTACTAAGAGACACCAACAATTCATCCCCGGAAACGGCGCTAGAAATTCTTTGTTGACGTTTCTTACATCACAGATAAAATCTGGAAGCGCCCAAAAATTGTCGCGTAGCATTTCACCCAAAGAGTATTTCCAAGGGTATTGTATTTGTCCCAAATGAAGGCAATAGAGAAAAGTAAACACTACTCTTATGATAAAGCTATGGGAAACTAATCATTTATCAAGACAGGAGTAAGTTGATAATATGGGTAGTGTGACACACACCTAAGCAATCTGATCTAGGCTTTGTTTGGTTCTGCTTGTAATCCGCTTATAGGTGAAAATAAACAAAAATTCCACCCAAACAGTTTGATTAATTTTTGCTTACCTCTTAAGAGGCTTATTGAGAAGGCCCAGAAAAAAACAGTAAAACCGATTACTAGGATCGCAAGGTAAAAGTCGTGTCTCATTTTAAGCGAACCGATTTTCTCGTCCGTACCCTTGCACCGAACACATCAGCCATCGCCAGGATTGTAGTGCTACCAGACGAGGAGCTCCACTGTCGGCCTCTAGGCGCCGCCCTAGCGCCCATTGCTGCAGCGCCCGCCGTCCCTGCGCCCGCCGCCGCTGAGCCCGCCACCATAGCTCTTTGCGCTATAGTGTCTGTCGTCCTTGCGCCGCCACCGCGTCTCCGCACCCGATGCCATGGCACGTGTCGTCCCAGCTCCCCAAACCATAGCAGTGCAGCATATTTGTCGTCCTACTTCTGCCATTATTGCATGCTCTCGTTGACGATGACATCAATTTTGTTGTCAAGCTGTCTGCATCTCCGTACGGCCAAGGTCACAACAAGTAGAACTTATCAATGACGATGTTGTTCTCGTCTCTCGGAGCCTCCTCTACATAGCGTGTCACCGGCCTGAGCAGGGCATCGTCGCCATCCTTAGCATGACACCGCATATTACCTGAGCAGAGTGTCTCCACCATCCTCTGGCCCCTGCACCACCACCCTCCTCTTCCCCCAACGTAGCCGCCAACAATGGACGAAGCAGTCACTTACGACCTCCTCCTCTTCCCCCAACACCGCCGTTGGCACTGGATGGAGTAGTTCCTCGATGGCCTCCACAGCTGCTTCCACTCGTTGCACTCAAGCAGCTCCTCGCCGCTGCGCACCGCCATCGTGAGGGGCCCCGCCTCACCACCACACATCTCCTTTGCGCTGTTCTCTAATGTGTCGACATCGTTCGCCGAGTCGGCCGCCAGCGTCGTGCCGTCCCCAAGGCCCCTAACACCGTATTCACCTGCACGCGCCATAGAAAACACGATGTGGCTGGTGACCGACCTCCTCCATTGGGAGAGGATCCTGCTCAACCTGCTTAGTGCTCACTCCCACGTTCTGCCCGCCTCGTGAAATTCTCAATAGATCTATAGTGTTTTCTATTTCCGACAAGAGTTGCCCATGATTTCATTTTGATTCGTTTTTGGCGTGTAAATGATCAATTTCTTAAAAACTTAACATAAAGCATCTCACTAGTACATAATAACAATTGAAAAAAAATGAGAAAAAAATTACAAATGAGCTATCATCATCTACATGTGCATATATATCATTTTACAGATAAATCAATGATAAGCCGCTCAAAATAATCCGGTTTGCCAAACACTCCACCCCACCAGTCAATCGCTTACCCAGACCACACGCTCAACAAAAAATCATGCTTAACAGATAATCGAAATACAGAAAAATGAAACCAAACAGGGCCCTAAAGTGTAAATGGGTCCTAGTGGAGATTAGACTAAGAGTTGGGGAGTTACTCCTACAGTGCTTCTAATATACATATACATAGCCTAGGTTAGGTACTAATAAGCACGTCAATGGTGAATACTTATGCTAAGTTGCTCAACACATTGGGCACGGGTTTACCCCTAGCAATACTAGGATGACTCCCAGCTGCAGCCTGTGGCATAACCGAACATGGAGGATTACAAAGTATAGATAGGGCTGTCACCAGCTACTGCCTACCTCTTCAATCCGCGGGCCTACGAGACATCCAACGCTACTTACTATCCTAGCACCATGCCAACATACTAAGTAAATACCTTAGGGGCTGGAGTACATGTACCTCTTTAAGGCAATGACTAAACTAAACATCATTGAACCGATGTTGAGACATAGCATAAGTTATTCATATCAACATCATCATATCATAACTAATTAGACTATAGTGGGGGTTTGTAGTGTTTATGACGATAAGTTTTGATCATTAAGCCGTAATCATAAAGACTACTCCTACCACATACATAGAATCCACAATCAAACAAGAAAAACATCATCCAAGTATATAAATAAAAGAAGACTAAAGATATTATCTTTATTATGCATAATGTCACAAATATAAGAAAAGATACATGAGTCATACCTTTCCCAACATGGACTTCAGACTACAGGCTCTCCTCTCTATAGCCTAACTCCACTAAGGAGTAAGAGAACTAATGTATATAATAGAATAAAGCAAGTGGTGTGTGTTTAAGTGAGGGGTCCTATTTATAAGTGGAGGAGGGTTGGTTCCCGCCACCAAAAGCGCGCCAATTAGTCACCACCGATTTCTTCAAGCCAGGAGGAGCCAACACGTGGAAGATGACCGAGTTTGGCACCAAGACCAGGTCGGCTGACTAGGGGGGTCGATCGACCTGGTCTTTGCACCTTTTCGCGTGTGCTTTCTTCAGATCACTGCCAGTTGGGTTCCATCCCTTCATATCGGTGCTACACCGTTGGATGTCCTCGGATACTTCTGTTTGTCGTCCATTTGATCCATGTGCTGCCACATGTCAGCGCTTGATTGGATGGGATGATATTTTATAGGTACCAACCCCTTGTTTTACTTAAATTGTGTCTAAAATACCTGCATGCAGCAATTTCTCCAAGTACAAGTGGAAATAGGTTAAATAGAAATATGATGAGTGCAAGAAATGATATTTCCTTGACATAATTGAGTGATATTGATAGGTGAAATTGGTATATAACAGCCATCGACAAACTCCCCCAAGCTTATCCTTTGGTTTTCCCAAGAAAAGTTAAGACTTTACGTTGATGATCATGAGTTGCTACTATGTTCTTCTTTTCAAAAGTACCTTGTGCACAACAAAAAACTCTACCTAGTATTGCAAAATTTGGCATGGTACCTCACCCATCTTAAGTCATTATGGGGCCTATGCCATCTCTTATTCATGGGTGGTTGAAAGATAGAACAACAAATGGAGCACACATACCCTGGAGATCAAGTTCCACTTAAATTCCAGAGAGTTCAATTTAGATTTTAAGTATCCCAATTTAATTCTCTCAGTCTCTCTATTATGTGTAGTGAAAATATGTCCTCACCAAGGCATTTGCCTAATTTCATCCTACCTCTAAATAAGGCTTGTATGTGGATCTTGGTAGGAAATATAGTAGGCACATTTGCAACACATAATATTGCTAAGTCAAAAAAAGCAAGCCTTAGGAGAAATAAATTCAAAAATATTTGAATGTGTCCTAGAGTGGGAGTGAATAGGCCTTTTTGATTTTTAGTCAGAACCTGCAACACTTAGCAACTTGATCGAATACAAGGAAACCGGACTAGTCAGATAGAGTGCGGGATAGCCCGGTGCGTGCGGACTAGATTGATCAAGTTAGATCAATGATTTCAGTACAAGCACAGTACGCGGCGGAATATAGTATGTAACTTGAAAGTATTGAGTTAATGAAATTAATTTTAGCACAAATTTCAATGTTTTAACGTAAGATGGACAAGATCAAGTAAACCATAGAATATGATCTGAAAAAAAACTTAAGAACAAGTTCGACAAAAGATTTTATCCCGTGGTTCGGTTCTCACAAAGGCAACCTAAATCCACATTGAGGAGCCCACGAAAGGACCCAGTCTTCACTGACCCTAACCTCATCGAATCGCAACGAAGGCCAATTCTCTTTCACTATCACAAGGGTAAATCACCAAGTTCAACGGGCCTTCTCACAAGTTGAGGGCTCCCCAAGATTACAAACAAAACACCACCAAGAACACACCCTTAGGATCAACAATGAAAGAACAGGAGTGTTTAAAGAATCAAACCCGAGAGCTCAAACGTGTGGAATCATTTCTCTCCTTTGATCCAAAGTGAATTCTCAAGGATTTGATCTTTCTTGCGTTGGATTATGTGGAGAGATGTGTTTTCTAAGCTCTTGGAGGGTGTGACGGTGCTAGGAGTCGAGAGAGGTGAAAGTAGGGTCGTGCACATCTATTTATAGGTTGTTTCCAAAAGTTACCGTTAGGGTTTCGAGGGTTCGGACTAGTCCATGGTGGAGTCCGGACTAGTCTGGTGTGCAGCGTGTAGGAAACCCTATGATCTTAGGAATATCAGACTTGTCCGGCCTTGGGCGGACTAGTCCGATTTAGGATTTGGAAGAGTTCAGACTAGTCTGGTCATTATCGGACTAGTCCGACTGTGGTGAAACCCTTAGTGAATTGGGGACAAGTCCGCACTTGGAAGACTTGTCCGATTTTAGTCAGAGAGGTTATTGGACTAGTCCGGATATTATCGGGATTATCCTATGTCGTGCAAAGTAGTGAAGTGTTGAGGACTAGTCCGCACTGGGGAGGACTAGTCCATTCTTAGTCAGAAAGATATTGGAATAGTCCATGGTGATACCAGACTAGCCCGGTCAGTGTAAACATGGACTGTGCAGACAAGTCCGCACTCGGAGGACTTGTCCGATTTTGAACCGAGGGATTATCGGACTAGTCCGGGTTATATCGGACTAGTCCGGACCTGTAAAAACTTGTGCCGTGAGAGTGATTAAAAGTGCTTGAGCTCTTGGGAGTGTTTCTCCAATAAACTCCACTCACACAAATATTATCCTTTTCATCTCTTGAGCTCTATCTAGCTTGATTCCTCACTCTCCTTTCTTTTTACACTTATTCCATGTTTTCATTAAAACCTGCGCTCATCTCAACAATTTGGTTAGGATCTCATTTGTTTGTCATAAATCAACCAAAACCCACACGGGATACCTAGATGCACTTTCAATCTCCCCCTTTTTGGTGAGTGATGACAACCAATTGAGATTCACAAAATATGATAAAACTGCAGAATTTTCATAAAGTGTGAACATATGAGTTTGGTACAAGTTAAACAATGAAAACATAGGGTATACGTGCACGCTTTATGGTGGGATGTAAAACTATGTGAGTGTGACCAAAAATCGTGATGAGAATGAAGTGATTGACATGAAAATACCAATTTCAAGCATATATGTCAATTTCAAAGCAAAATCAAAAATTTCATAACATAAGCATAAGCATAGTCATTCCACCACACCACAATACTTAAAAGTGGAGATAACAGAATTCAAGTTTTACAACCCAAAGAGGGACAAAAAGATACACAAATGCAGCTCTCATCTCTCAACCTACAGCTAGGATCTAGTGACTCCCCCTAAATCTCCCCCCCCTTTGGCATTGAGACACCAAAAAGAAGGAGAGGAGGGATTTTTGGCTCATTCCTCGCTGGCGGTCCTTTCCTCATCTTCATCTTCAGGTTGTGAAGGAGGAGGAGGGGCAGATCCACTCGAAGTGCACCCAATGTCAAAGTAGGCAAGCTCAGAAGGAGTCAAAGGTCCGAGCTCAGTGAAATCAAAGGTTAAATCTTCAAAGATGACTGTGGATCAAATAGGCTCGATCTCCAGCTTCTGGCAAATATGCTTGACATTCTGCTTTATGTACCTCATGTCATCCTTCCTTGCCTTGTTCAGCTTATGAATTTTCACTTCGTCCTTCTTGCACGAGCCAAAGATTGCTACCAAATACTTCAAGATTCCACTAGGAGACCCTTTTTGGGGAGGGGCCCTAGTGGCGGGAGCAGACCTCTCCTCTCCTCGAGCTCTCCTCGGAGCCTCTTCACTCGACACTGGAGATGGAGCAGCTTGGTCATTGGCTTGGGGAGGCTTCTGGGGCCTCCAAAGGAGTGTGCTCAATGTCCTTCATGAACTCGATCCCTGTGACCTTCTCAATCATGAACATCAAGTAAGGGGCATAGCCACAGGATCTGTTCGGCGTGCAAGAGATGTTGACCATATCATTCCAGATATAGTCAAAGATATCAAACTTTATGTTCTTGCTAGTAACCTTCATTAGGGTCCTCAAGTACCCTTGCACACTTCCTGCATCCCCATCTTTTTGTGCTATGGTCTTCCTTAGCACTCTGTTGAGAACCATGAAGAAGGGCTTCATGTTCTTGGTTGAGGGGGGATTGTACTTCAGGCTGGTGTCATAGATGAAGTCCATCTTATCTTTTTCCCAAGACACCGATGTTATGGATGGTCAACTCTATGTTGTCGGTGTCTTCTAGGTGAAGGTGTCTCGCGAACTCATCATAGGTAATGGTGTACTTAGATCCATGTGTCATCCAAGCCACCCTCTCCTCTTCATCACCGACAAAGAAGCAAGTGGAATAGAATTGAGCAATAACTTCATCATTCCAGTGATATCTGAAGGCAAACAGGTCCTTCGGTCCATGTCTGGCAGCAGCCTCTACCACCTGATCAAATGCTCCACAACTCTTTCTCTCAAAGTGATTCCAGTCGATCCACTTGTTGTGGACCACCGGAGTCTTCATGGTAAGGTACACCAAGCTATAGAAATCTGCATGAAAATTGCTCCAAAGTATGGCAACTGCATCCTTCTTGGGTCGACTGTAGCAATCCACAAATCTGATCTTGGAAGCCATATTGCTTCCCTTGTCGTTGAACTTCTCCTTGGAGGGATCTCTGTTTCCTTGCCTCGGGGCATGCATATTTAGAGGGCCGACTGGGCCCGAAGCAATTCCATTTCCTTTACCCTTCATTGGCGAAGAGCCGCCGAGCTGGAGCCACCTGCGTCCTTTGCCTTGGACGCCGGCTTCTTGGCAAGCACCTTGTGCCACACCTGAGGAGTGGAAGGTGCAGGCTCATAGGAAGGGTCTTGGCGTTTCTTCCCTTGTCCCGTCGAGGACCGAAGCAAGGGGTCTTGGTTCATCTCGGCTTCAAAATCAGAGATTTCATCATTGGAGCTTGACATTGTGCTGAGAATGGATTACACAATGTATGGATAAGAATTGATGGCAAGGAAGTGCATTGAGGAATGAGAAATTAGGGTTGAGTTCAGTTAGAAATTGGACTTGCCCGGTGTACAGGTACGGACTAGTCTGGGGGGGAATCGGACTTGTCCGTACATGGTCCAGACTAGTCCATTGTTCACCACCTCAAACCCTAACTAGATGACAAATGGTGATTCCCAATGCAAAACTAGTTCAAGGTAAATGTAATACAGCAAGGAGGCATGTATTAACCGAAAGGAACTAGGCTATTTCGTCAACAATGAAGAAAATAATGATTTTTAGGGTTTGGGAGGAAATTTTACAGAAAATCCTTGATTCCTGGAGATGGAGGGGTTGAAGGTTCAGACAAGTACGTGGTCTTCAATCCCTATGCAATGGAGATCGTTTTCCACGCAAACTCGAAGGGGTTTGATGGAGAACGAAGGAAATCGCCTTGGGAGCACTCGAGCGAGGAGAGAGAGTGTTAGGTGAGTAGTGAGGATGAAGGAGATTAGTTTTTGGCGGCGGCTAGGGTTATGGAGTTGAAAAATTGGACTAGTCTGTGGTCCACCGGACTAGTACGGACAACCGAACACTCTACGTACTAGTCTGCAGTGTGCAGACTAGTCTGGGTAATTACAGACTATTCCGTGGTCACCAGAATAGAAAAGATTAGCCCATTCGTATATATTTGAAGGTTCTTTGAAAGAAAAATAGGGGCCAAAACAATCAATTAATCTTGAACATGATCAATAAACATACAACAATCAAGCAATGACCATATTTCACCAAAATCAAATAATTGAAATAGTTTTCTGGAGAAAATTGAGCAAGATGATTTTCACAACACGATCAACATATTTTTAAGAATCCATATAGGTATGCAAGTTTTCAAGCCACGTTCCGAGCATCAAGGATGTTTAGTTCATTTAGGAGCTCGCAAAAATGTTTTTTATCAAGTGGCTTGTAAATATGTCAGCTAGTTGTTTTCGTTGTTGACGTGGGAAATGGCTATGTCTCCTTTCATTGAGTCGTCTCTCAAAAAATGGTGTCGTATGTCTATATGTTTGGTCCTAGAGTGATAAATAGGGTTATGGACAATCTTAATGGCACTCTCATTATCACAAAGGAGTGGAATACGGCTCATATTGTAACCGTAATCTCTTAGAGTTCGTCGCATCCAAAGAAATTGTGCACAACAACTCCCAACTGCAACATACTCCGCTTCGGTCGTGGATAAGGCAATGGAGTTTTGTTTCTTGGAGGACCAAGAAACTAGTGATCTACCTAGAAATTGGCATGTACCGGAGGTGCTTTTTCTATCTACTTTGCATCCGGCATAATCTGCATCGGAGTATCCTATGAGATTGAACTTGGAACCTTTAGGATACCAAGGGCCTAGGTTGGGTGTATGAACTAAATTCCGCAAGATTCTTTTTACGGCGGTCGAATGACACACTTTTGGGTTGGCTTGAAACCATGCAGACAAACATACACTCAACATAATGTCTAGCCTAGATGCACATAAGTAAAGTAGGGATCCAATCACAGAGCGATATACCTTTTGATCGACATTTGGTCCATCTTCATTGAGATTCAAGTGACCATTAATTGCCATGGGAGTCTTTATAGTCTTTGCCTTGTCCATTCCAAACTTCTTGATATGTCTTGAGTATACTTGGTTTGGCTTATGAATGTCCCATCCTTTTGTTGCCTCACTTGGAATCCCAAGAAGTATTTCAGCTCTCCCATCATAGACATTTCAAACCTATCTGTCATAATCTCACTAAATTCTTCACAGAAAGATTTGTTAGTTGAACCAAAAATGATATCATCAACATAAATTTGGCAAACAAAGAGATCATTATCAAAATGCTTCGTGAATAATGTATAATCAGTTTTGCCAATTTTAAAACCATTTTCAATCAAGAAATCTCTAAGGCACTGATACCAAGCTCTAGGAGCTTGTTTGAGGCCGTAGAGAGCCTTACGCAATTTAAAGACGTGGTTGGGGAACTCTTAATCTTCAAATCCGGGGGTTTGCTCCACATACACCTCCTCCTTGATTGGTCCCTTGAGGAAGGCGCTTTCACAAAAGTTTATAAAGCTTGAAATCATGGTGAGTAGGATATGCAAGTAATATTCTAATAGATTCAAGCCTAGCTACAGGAGCAAAGATTTCATGAAATCCATACCTTCGACTTGTGAATACACTTTGGCCACAAGTCGTGCATTGTTCCTTGTCACCATCCCGTGTTCATCTTGTTTGTTGCGGAAGACACATTTGGTGCCGACAACGTTAAATTTGGGTCTTTCGACGATTTCCACACATCATTCCGTTTGAAGTTGTTAAGTTCTTCTTGCATCGCCACCACCCAATCCGGATCCTTCAATGCATCCTCAATTCTGCGCGGTTCCAAAAAGGATACAAAAGATTAATGTTCACAAAAATTAGCAATTCGAGATATAGTAGTTACTCCCTTTTGGATGTCCCCGGTTATGTTCTCGATGGGGTGATCTCTTTAGATGCATTGGTGTACTCTTGGGTGTGGCACTTGTGGTCTTGAGTCTTCATGATCATCTTCTACTCCCCCTAGATGGTTGCCCTCATTGACTTGTTGATCATCTTTGTCTTCTTCATGTTGATCTTGTGTGGAAGCTCCCCCTTGATCGTTTACCTCCACTTGTGGTTCATCTTCTTCATCTGCATTTGGAGGTGGCGCTTGTGGTTAAACATCGCCCAACGCCATTCTTCTCAATGCTTGACATGGAGCTTTTCCTCTATCTAGCACACATGGATCAACTTGCTCTTCTTGAGAGCCGTTAGTTTCATAGAACACTATGTCACGTGCTACTTCAACAAGTCTGGAGGTCTTGTTTAAGACACGATAAGTGTAACAGTTCGAATCATAACCAAGCAAGAAACCTTCATCGGACTTCGAAGCAAACATTGAAGTCCTAGGCTTCTTATTCAAAATAAAGCACTTAGAACCAAAAACTCAAAAATACAAAATATTAGGCTCGTTACCGGTGAGTAGTTCATATGATGTCTTCTTGAGGAGTCAATGAAGATAGAGTCTGTTTATGGCGTGGCAAGCGGTGTTAACAGCATCCGCGCAAAAACGATCCGAGGTCCTGTATTCATCGAGCATTGTTCTCGCCATCTCTATGAGGGTTTGGTTCTTCCTTTTGACAACTCCGTTTTGTTGAGGGGAATAAGGCGCTGAAAACTCATGCTTTATCCCTTCTTCGTCTAGGTACTCGTCAACTCGAGTGTTCTTGAACTCCATGCCATTGTCACTTTGTATGTTCTTGATCTTCAATGAGAACTCATATTGGGCACGCTTGAAGGACTTCTTGAGGGTTCCTTGAGTTTATATCTTATCATGCAAAAAGAAAACCCAAGTGAAGCGTGAAAAGTCATCAACAATTACTAAGCCATATTTGTTACCGTCGATGCTTATGTAAGCAATTGGACCCAATAGGACCATGCGAAGTAGCTCGAGCGGTCTTGTTGTAGTCATGACGTTCTTTGCGGGATGCGGTGCTCCTACTTGCTTCCCGGCTTGGCACGTGCTACAAGGCCCGTCTTTCTCAAAAACAACATCCTTTAAACCTCGGATGTGATCGCCCTTAAGTACATTTTGAAGATTCCTCATACCAACATGGGCTAGCCGTCTATGCCACGGCCAAACCATGTTGGTCTTTGCAATCAAGCATGTGTCAAGTTCGGCTTTATCTTTGTTTTAGTCAACAAGATAAAGCTTTCCCATCAACATACCCTTGAATGCAACCGAGTCATCACTCCTTCTGGAGACAGTCACACACACATTAGTAAACAAGCAATTATAACTATTGTCACATAATTGAGATATGGAAAGCAGGTTATAATCTATGTAATTGACATGTAAATCGTGGGAAAGAGTATGTTGAGAGGATATTGCAATTTTACCGGTACCGAGCACCCTTCCTCGACTATTGTCTCTAAAATAGATGCCCTCGCTTGGATCCTCATGTTCTTTGTACTCAACGAGCATCATTCTTTCTCTGGTCATATGGTTGGTGCATCCACTGTCTAGCACCCATTTCGATCCACCTGAGGAATAGGCCTGCAAAATCAAATAATGCCTTGGTTCTAGGTTCCCAAGCTTGCTTGGGTCCTTTGAGGTTAGTTACAAGAGATTTGGACACCCACACATGAGACTTGTTGTTCCTATGGCGTGGCCCAACAAAACGAGCATATACTTTACCAAAACTTTTCATATGCTGCATCGAAAGTTCGAAATAACAGTTGTTGTTGTTCATGAACAGAATTAGTACAGGAAAACGGACTTGTTCGTACAGGGACCGGACTAGTCCGGTTTTCATATGTGTTAACTATCTTGGACATATTAACATCATTAGTCTTTTTAGCTTGAAAGGGGTTTCCCCTCACTAAGGCAATTCACTCCTTGTTATTCTTATGGTTTCTGGCATTTTGCTTTTCACAATAGGAATACCCAATGCCATATTTGACATTAGGAGGTCTTGTGGCCAAGTATGCACTACGTGCATATTTGACCTTCTCCTTGTCAAATATGCCACTTTTGGAAGGATGCTTGTCCTTGGTAGAGGTTTACTTGTCTTTCAAGCTAGCGTCAATTTTATCACTTGCACAAGTAGAAGTATTTTCAGTTTTAAGGGGTTGAGAGGGCGAGCTTGAAGAGGATGAAGGGTCACTTTGTTTGAGTGACTCAACTTGCACTTCAAGGATCTTGTTAACTTTGGTTAACTTAAAAAGTTCTTCCTTGATGATTGCATTTGAGTCGCTTAACTTCAAACAAGCTTCCTTGCTTGAATCTAACTCAAGTTCAAGTGATTTGCTTCGCTCCAAGTTCAAGGAGCTTATCGATCTTGAGATACTCCTCCTTTTGGAGGATGATCATGTCTTCTTGACGATCAATCATCCCCTCCCTATCAACAAGCTTATCCATCAAGAATTTCATTTTGGCAGCAATTTTCTTGTTTAAGCCAACTAGTATATCCTCATCATCACTATAGTTGTCACTGTCACTATCAAAAGAATGCAAAGAGGTTGATTTTGTTGTTACCTTTCATTTACCTTCCTTCGCCATGAGGCAAGTGTCCTTGCCCTTCCATGCGCCGAGAGTTGTAAAGAGGGTAGACTTCTTAGTTGTCTTCTCGATGGCTATGCTAGCCATCTCCTCTTCCTCTTCTGATGATGACTCATCGTTTGAGTCCCACTCCTTTCCTAGGTGTGCTTTTTCAGCTTGCTTCTTCTTCTCGATGAATTTCTTGGGTTGAGGCTATGTTTCCTTTGTCTTCTTCTTGTTTTCTTCATACGGACAATCAACTATAAAGTGGTCATAATCACCACAATTATAGCATGCCCGCCTCAACTTTCGTCTTGACTTCTTGTTGTATTTTCCTTCACTTGATTTTCCCCCATGTCTTTTCTTCATCATTTTCTTGAATCTCTACATAAAGAGGATCATGTCCTCTTCGTCAATATCGCTACTCTCGTCATCGTTGTCCTCTTCTTATTGAGCTTCTCGAGCTTCATTTGACAAGGGCTTGCAAGTGGACTTCAAAGCGACCCCTTTCTTCTTTGCCGAGGTGAGTACGTCAATTTCTTTTACATGTTTAGCTTGCTTCTCCATCATCTCAAAGTTGATGATCTTTCCAAGCAGTTCGTCCAGGGTCATTTTCTTGTACTCGGGGCTTTCTCTAATCATCGAGCACAGGGTAACATCGCGAGGCATGAAGGCTCTAAGGATGAGCTTCACCACCTCATGAGTGTTCCACTTTTTACTTCCATATGCTCGAACCTTGTTGATGAGCGTCTTCAATCGGTTGTACATGTCTTGCGGCGACTCATATTCTTCTATGGTGAATCTTACCAATTCACCTTCGATCATTTCGATCTTCGCCTCCCGAACATGACGATCGCCTTCATGTGCAGTTTGCAATGTGTCCCAAATTTCCTCTGCAATCTCGAGTCCATCCACCTTGGTGAACTCGTCTCGACTTAGTGAAGATGTGATGACTGCTGCAGCTTGAGCATTCCGATGAATTGCTTGCTCTTGGATTGGTGTAAGCTCTTCATCGTTGTCCGGGATGTCTATTCCTGTACACACAATATGGCACAAGATGGGATTGAGTGATATTAAGTGCATTTTCATGTTTTTCCTCCACATCGAGTAATCACTGCCGTCAAAGTGTGGGGCTTTTCCTAAAGGAATAGATAAATAATGGCTATTGTTAGAATTTAAATGATCGTAGTTGAAAGGATATCTAGAGTAGTCGGTGTGACTACTTCCCTTCTTCTTGTCCTCAATCTTCACTGTCCCTTTGGAGAGGGCTTTCTTCCTTAGAAGCGCCTTGAGTTCAAGCGTCTCCTCATCGTCATCCTTGAAGTCCTGAATGGCGTCGAGGAGCTTCTCCAATTTTTGAGCTTTTTCATCTTCAACCTTCTCTTGGTTTATAATCTTGAGCACATCCTTCATGTCTGACATGTTCTATTCGAGCGATTAGTCTCTTGCGAAGAGTCTGGCTCTGATACAAATTGAATGTGGCCTAGAGGGGGGGTGAATAGGCCTTTTTGATTTTTAGTCATAACCTGCAAAACTTAGCAACTTGATCAAATACCAAGAAATCGGTTTAGTCCGATAGAGTGCGAACTAGTCCAGTGCGTGCGGACTAGATTGATCAAGTTAGATCAATGATTTCAATACAAGCACGGTACACAGCGGAATATAGTATGTAAATTGAAAGTATTGAGTCAATGAAATTAAGTGTAGCACAAATTTCAATGTTTTAACGTAAGATGGACAAGATCAAGTAAACCCTAGAACATGATATGACAAAAAACTTAAGAACAAGTTTGACACGAGATTTTATCCTGTGGTTCGGTTCCCACAAAAACAACCTATATCCACGTTAAAGATCCCACAAAAGGACCGGGTCTTCACTTACCCTAACCTCGTCAAATCGCCAAGAAGGCTAAATCTCTTTCACTATCACAAGAGTAAATCACCAATTTGAAGGGGCCTTTTCATAAGTTGAGCGCTCCCCAAGATTACAAATAAATCACCACCAAGAACACACTCTTAAGATCAACAATGAAACAACATGAGTGTGTTAGAGAATCAAACCCAAGAGCTCAAACATGTGGAATCGTGTCTCTCCTTTGATCCAAAGTGAATTCTCAAGGATTTGTTCTTTCTTGCGTTGGATTGTGTGGAGAAATGTGTTTTCTATGCTCTTGGAGGGTGTGATGGCGCTGGGAGTTGAGAGAAATGAAAGTAGGGACGTGCACATCTATTTATACGGTGTTTCCAAAAGTTACCATTAGGGTTTCAAGGGCCCAGACTAGTCCGCGGTGGAGTCCGGACTAGTCCGGTGTGCGACGTGTAGGAAACCCTAAGTTCTCAGGAATATTGGACTTGTCCGGCCTTGGGCGGACCAATCCAATTTAGGCTCTGGAAGGGTTCGGACTAGTCAGGTCATTATCGGACTAGTCCGGCTGTGGTGAACCCCGTAGTGAATTGGGGACAAGTCCGCACTTGGAGGGCTTGTCCAATTTTAGTCAGAGAGGTTATCGGACTAGTTCAAATATTATCGGACTTTTCCGATGTCATGCAAAGTAGTGAAGTGTTTAGGACTAGTCCGCACTGGGGAGGCCTAGTCTGATCTTAGTTAGAAAGATATCAGACTAGTCCATGGTGATATTGGACTAGTCCGGTCAGTGTAAACCTGGACTATGCAGACAAGTCCACACTGGGAAGACTTGTCCAATTTTGAATAGAGGGATTATCGAACTAGTCCGGGGTATAACGGACTAGTCTGGACCTGTATAAATTGGTGTCATGAGAGTGATTAAAAGTGCTTGAGCTCTTGGTAGTGTTTCTCCAACATACTCTACTCACACAAATATTATCCTTTTCATCTCTTGAGCTCTATCTAGCTTGATTTCTCACTCCTCTTTCTCAACAATTTTGTTAGGATCTCATTTGTTTGTCATAAATCGACCAAAACCCACAAGGGATACCTTGATCCACTTTCACTATTTGATTCAAGACTTGTGCATGTGTGATGGAATGGAGGTGGATGTGGATATTCAAGATGACTCCTTTTTGAGTGGACTCTCTTATTTTGCATGGATGAAACACGGCTACTTTTTTTCTTTTTTTTTCTCATGCTTTTGAAGTAAGCAAACATTTTCCTTTTCTTTTTCTTGTAGCCATGTCTTTTATTCCCTTTCTATGCAAGAAATTTCAACAAAGTACTAAGCATGAAGGATATGGAGTTCTCTTTTTATATTGGAATGGTGGTACGATGGGAATTTGCTTACTTCTAGTGTATAAGTATAGCATGTGCAAGTGAAGTCTTGAATTCAAAAAGTAATGAATGAAACCTCACATAGGTCTATACTAGTTTGACAAATCTCAATGTGAAGACAAATAACATATGCATAAGGTCTATCAACGTAATGTATCATATGGCTTTGGTAGGTATTTCAATCAAATGAGGATAACTTAAATCTTTTTTATAATTTTTCTGGAAATCTAAGTTTCACTTTCATACTAGTAATAAAATCCCTATCAATATATCATATCTCACAACAACATAGAATTAAATTAAGCTTTTGCTTCCCACAATTTATAAATCAATGCAAAAGAAATTCTAGCAAATGAAAACAATATTTTTGGAGAGTAGTAAATTGTAAACTAGGGACTTAGGAAAATTAAAACAAAGCTACTATTCATCATTTCATCTATGTGAATTCGAAATCATTTTTACCGCATATCTTTTATTTTATTTTGAAAGCAAATCAACTCTACTTTTTTGTTGTTTTTTATATGCGCAGTGGATGATGGGTGAATAGAAATAAATATGCAAGGGGTGTGATACTAGTTACCTCAAGTGGGGGTCCTCCCCAAGCTTGTTATTGTTCAAGGACCACGCTAAGGGATGAAGCCCTACCAACGGATGTAGGCCATGAGGTTGGCCTAACCTTTTTGCAGCATGGCTTTGACATTGGAGGGTTGAGTGTCGATGTTGGGTTGCCTTCCATGGGATCCACGAGTGTGGTCAAGGAGAGTGTTGTCGATGTCGCTCATCCACACTTCAAGGTTCCCATAGGTTGGATGTACATTGTTATTCCTTGGCTAAGGTAATGATAATCCTTAGCTACAAAGGAATGACGTGAACTCAACGCGTCATTCTTTGGCTAAGGTGTATCATACTTTCTTTCGATAAAGAAATAACTTGCACCCCTCATGCATTCGGTGTGATCCGTCATTCCTTGGCTAAGGTAATGATAACATTTAGCCACAAAGGAGTGATATGTACCCAACATGTGTTGCGTACAATCCATTATTTTTTGGCTAAGGTACAACATACCTATAACCACAAAGGAATGATGTGCACTCAACATGGGTTGACTGTGATCCATTGTTCCTCGGCTAAGGTATAAAATACCTTCTAGCCACAAAGGAACAACTTGCACCCAATATACATTGGATGTGATCTTGTCATTTTTTGGTTAAAGTGCATCATACCTTTTAGCCACAAAGGAATAACTTACACCCAATGATGTTGGCAATTCCCTTGAGCTTGAATGAGTGCTTAGAATAGTTGAGAGCATAATGTTCGAAGCGTACTAACGACACTTCCCCTGGCACTACTAAATGTAACCCGTGGAGGTGCTTGAATCGGTTTGGGTGCACGGAGATCAGGATCAATATGGAGACACAAAGGATTTATGTTGTCCGCGCCACCTATGCCTAATACCCTACTCCATGGTGTGTGTGTTTTGTATTGAGTGTTTAGTATAGTCTGTGTGCGTCTGAGCTTGGATCTGATGTCTCTGTATCGTGCGGTGCAGTCTTTTATAGTCTAAGGACTGGACATTACAACATTTGCCTGGCCCGACATGTGGCACTGGCGTATTCAATAACCTAATACACAGTCTATGAGTATTAAGCATGATTAATAGGGTGATAATGTGCCGTAATGGCTGTGCTACCCCTAATAACAGTCCACTTATCGTGTGTCATTAATATAGTATTAATGACACGTAATCAGGTCCTGTAATTGCCGCTTTAACTGCCCCTTGAATGTTTGTGCTGTTGGAGATCCGCCAATGTCTCTGTTGGTGTTGTAGGTCCGGAGGATCTACACGTTGCAGCTCTGGAGCTTCCCCTCGCAGGGAGATAGCTCCGGAACCGCTGTACACATGGCGGCACCTGAGGTCCCCTTTGCTGGGGGTTAGGTTCGGGATCGTTATACATGTGTCTTCCTCGCAGCTTCCCTATGTTAGGAGTTCAGCTTCGGTCTAACATTACACATTGCAGTCCCAGAGCTACCCATATGAGGGAGGCATGTCCAGTGTCGTGTGACACATGGGGCCTGAGGGAACCTTCAACTCTGACAGGTAGAACTCTCTTGCACTTCCTGTGGTATCATGGGGTACCCGGTATGCAGGATACCGACAGTGGCCCCCAGGCCCACCTTTGCGAGAAACCCTTTGGGTTATTATTCTACCAGAGGTGGGGCCATCCCAGATCCCAGCAGTGTAACTTCAAAGGTCTTTTGATATGCCATTGGGGTGATGGTTCGGGGTTAAACCATCGCCGTGTGGCTTTCTTTGAATGCGGCGGATGAGATCTTTGAGTGCGGATCTCATGCAATTGAAGGTCGTTGGTTCCCAATACGAAAACCATATTAGTTCCGAGCGCCTTGTCAGGCCGCCGCCTTTGGGTTTCCCGCCGCCCATCATGACAATGGTTCACCTGGGGTAATAACCTCGACCAATTCGTCGGGGTGACCCTGGACTATTTGTCATTGACAGGGTAAGTTCTGTGTGATGTGGACTTGCTCTCGTTGCGGTTTCCATCCAAGTGTCGTGGAGGCTTACTTAAGAAGGAAAGCACGCGCGGTTTGAGGACTCTTTATGCTTTCGATCAAACTCGCACTCAGAGCCTTCGAAACTTTTCCTAGCTTTCTCCTCTATCGATTCGCTTTGCTACGATGGAGTTAGGTCTTCCCAAGAGCCGCATCCAGGGCAAGGACAATCTGATGAAGGTCCAGACCTTCATGGGATGGTCCAGCGACTCCTTCAACCACCTGGTCCGCGCCGGCAAGCTCCCCTTCAAGAAGGAGTGTCGCGGGGAGATGGTGTACTTCTTGTTGTACACAATGGTGGGGCTGATCCCACCATTCTCGAGCTTCATCTTGATGTTGTTGGACATCTACGGCCTCCAACTACATCACCTTGGTTGGCACTCCCTTCTGCTCATGTTCCCATTCGTCCACTTCTGTGAGATGTGGGTAGGCGTGCCTCCCTGCGTCGACTTGTTCTAGACCTTCTTCACAGCTCATTCCACCGGTAAGGGGATAGAGTTGCTTGGCTTCTACTACTTTGTGAAGCACAAGAACTTCCCCTTCAAGTACTTTAAGTCGTTCCTCTCTAGCAAATGGGACGACTAGAAGGAATAGTGGGTTGTCATTGCAGTGGAGGAGCATGACAGGTTGGAGCTGCCCCAAGGACTCCCACATATTGACAATGATCCTGGAATGTAGTTTCAAAGCTGTCGGATGCATTCGACCATGTCCTAACTAGGATCCGAGAGTGTGAGGAGGGTGGAGTGACCCCCTAGATGGTCTTTGGAAATTTCTTGGTGAACAGGTGGGCTCCGCTAAGGAGGAGGGAGAAGCTCGCCTCGGCTTTCAACATGCTAGACCTATGTGTGTTGAATACATCGACTTTGACAATAAAGTTTTGAATGCTGCCATAACATCTTTTTGGCTAGGTCTGACTTCTTTGTCTAAGATCAACTAGCTTTGGTTAGCTCCAGCGCTATGTCCGGCTAGCTTTGGTAAGCTCTGGTTCAAGGTCCGGTTAGCTTTGGCAAGGTCCGGTGCTTGATCGCAGTGTTTCTGCTTTTATCTTGCAATGTTTTGAACTTGCTTTACTCTTATGGAAAGGTTTTGTAGTATTCTTTTACTATGTTTTTGGTGTGTTTTGATGGTTATGGTTGATATCATTTTGCTATGGTTTGCAACATGCTTATGTGAGGTGCTCACGTAAGATGTTGTAGTTTCAGAACTAACATCAGTCAAGCCGAGGACATGTGATCGAAAGTATTGGTTGTTTATTCATGTGCAGGTGTTGCTTGAGTTCAAGACATGGCTGGTGACAAAATCCATTGAACTAGTCTTAGGAAGAAGATGTGGTTCAACAACCAAGTTTGGGAGGAATTGTGGTTGAGTTGATCGGGAGGTTGCGCAACATGTTTGAATCAAGAACAATGCATATGAAGGTATCGTGGATGTCGTTGGAATATGTTTTCACGTATGCAAGGAGTGCATGGACGTGGCTACATGGTTCCTAGGCATGATGAAGAGATGTGGACTTAAATAATTGGTCGGAAAGGTCCAACCGGCTAGGTTATGGACTCAAGCTGCGGCTGAGTCGTGTTTGACTCAAATATGGAAAGATTTGAGTTGGTTATGATAGGATTTCGTGTGGGTCACGAATTTGGGTTGTTTTAGGAATGTGGGATACATTTCTAAGGAGTTTGGAAGTCTTAAGATTGCTTCTATTTGCGTATAGAAAAGTCCTAAGCAGTTATGGAATGTTTCGATTCGTGATTCGAGTAGGATTAGAGTCCTAGTTAAGATTGGGTTGATATATGGGCTGTTATATAAGCAAGGGATGCTAGAGCTCGTGGGAGACGACTTTGGGGCTGTTCCTCTTGTGTTCTATGGAATAAAATTCATAGTTTAAAGGATCTTTTGTGCCTTGTTCGTCCGACTTGTTCCAGACAAGTTTTTCTCGTCGAGTTTTCTGCACATCACTACCTTTCTTTAGTTGTTTTATGATAACTCGACTTTTACAGATCAAATTTACGTGATTCTTTTTGTGTTGTCTTCAAAACTTTATTATCTATCATATTTCAAAATTTCACGGTATTTGGATTTGTGCTTTCTGATCTACACGAGTTTCTTTGCAGCGTTCTGGAACTGTTTTTCTCGGGTAGGTTAGATTGACCTTTGTTCGATCTTTCAATCGTAACTTGAGTTTCTCTCGACGGATTTGAGTGATTCTTGTTGTGTCATCTTCGTGACTTGATTCACTCTGATATCTATCACTTTTCTCATGGTGAAACACATTTATATTAGTCTCACACACGATTTCATTAACAAATCGTTTTTCTGCCAAAGGAGTTGGGATTTTAATTGTTTCTGCTGCGTAACATTTTTTAAATCTACCATTCACCCCCCCCCTATGGTAGCTTTTCACGTGCTCTTCTATCCTACAATTGGTATAAGAGCCACGGTGCTCTAATATTTGTGATTTGCACGTGTTTTTGACTAATCATCATGGAGAAATACTCCGCCAAACCTTGTGTGTTTAGTGGTATTGATTTTCAGTTTTGGAAGGCACGTATGAAAGCCTTCATCCAGGCTCAAGGCTTTGCAATATTGGAGAAGGTATACAAGCCTTACAAAATGCCGTCAACGATCAAGTTACAGCTAGAAATCTGAGAGATTTCAACAACAGCAACAATGCTCGGAACTTGATCATACAAGGATTAACTCAAAGCGACTTTGACTGTGTTGCACACCTCCGATCTGCATACCATGTGTGGAAAGAACTTTGTGACTACCACGAAGGATCCAACACGATCAAGCAGGTAAGGCAAGACATGTTCAAGAAAGAACACATGCGCTTCGAGATGCAACCCGGTGAGTCTATTGATGACCATTTTGCTCGCTTCAATAAAATTCTCACCAACTTGCGTAGTGTCAATGTTAATTTTTTCAGATGCTAAAAATGCTAGGCAATTGTTAAGTGCATTAGATATGTCAATTTGGGAGATGAAAGTGAAATCTATTTGTGAATCTACTATCATGAGTACACTTACTTTAGATGTGCTATATTCCAAGTTAAAAACTCATGAAATTGACATAATATCACGTAAGAACCCTAACAGGTATATTGCAAAATCTAACCCTTGAACAGATTGAGGATTTTCCAGAGGAAGAGCTAGTACTTCTCTATACTAGGTTCTCGAAAGCATTGCAAAATGTGAGAACTAGAAGGAGAGGAAGCTCCAGACCTCAATGATGTTTCGAATGTGGTAAGACAGGACATTTTTGTTTAGATTGCCCTAACCTTTCTGGTCCTACTTCTCGGGATGAAAAGCAAACAAGGACGAAGCACTCCTCTGCAAATGATAAGAAGAAAAAGAAGGGTTTTATAAGACGTCAATTGGTGAGAAGTTTTATCCCCGCACTTCAAGAACTTGGCTCAAGCGATGTGGGCATTGGAAATGACGAAGATGAAGATGATTTGGCAAACATGTGCTTCATGGCGGGCAAATCAAGATCAAGTATGGAGGATGTAGAACACAATAGCGACAATGAAGAGGTATGTCCTACTTGCGAAAAATGTGTGATGCTATTTCTCGTGCCACTATTATACTTAAGAAAAAGGACAAAAAGCTTAGGGATAGTGCTACTAAAATTGAATCACTAGAATCTGAAATCAACCGTTTAAAAACATTGATTCCTAGTGATGATGCATGTCCCTCATGTGATTTAATATATGAACAAGTGTCCTCATTAAGAAGTGCGCAAACCTCCACAATTGATAAACTTGAGTTAGAAATTGAAAGGAACAAAGATCTTGCTGCTCTTAATAATAAAAACTTGAACTACAAGAAGTGCGCAAACCTCCACAAAATGCTAGCTGTTCTACAATTGACTTGCATTGTTCTACTTGTGATGATCTTCATAAGAAACTACGAGATGCTATGAATTAAATTTCTATATTGAACAATGATTTACATTCTCATGAAGTTAAATTTTGTTCCAATTGAAAATTAAGATGAAAAACTTCATGTGAAAATTCCCTTGATCTGTCCAATAAACTTGATAACATGCATAGGACATTAGATCGGTTTTGTAATGGGAATAAGAACCTAAACTTCCTGCTGAATTCTTCCAAGTCTTAAAATGATAAAAATGGTTTAGGTAATGATTCTCATGCTCATTCTAAGGCAAATCCACCTAAAATTTTTATGTCATTAGGAAGTAGTTTGATTCAAATAGTTCCTAAACAAAAAGAAGTGGTTTTCAAATCTGCAAGAGTGTTGTCTCACCGGTTTCAAATAAAAATATTGCTTGCTCATCTAGACATGAACACAAAGTTAAATTTCATTGTACCAACTGTGGTAGAGATGGTCATGTAATAGATTTTTGTTATAGACTAGCTAAACAACAGAAAAAGGAAAGAATGATTGCTAGATCTCATAACTTTCATGCAAAATTCGCTGCACTTGCTAAACCGAATGATAGGAACATGCAATCTGCTGTAATGAGTCGAAAACATGAAAAGTTTTCTCCCAAACCTACTGTTTTTTGTTCTACACATGTAACATCTCGTGGGACAGTAGTTGGGTACAAAAATCCTCAAGCTTTGGCTCATAAACCCGCTTTTTTATCTCAGCATTCGCGTGTTTTTCCTGCTGCACGTCATGTGACTCAGTACTGGATTTCTAAATGCCTTTTGACTAACCCCAGTATTGAGTCATTGACATATTGTTCTTCTATGTAGGTTACACGCTTGAGCAAGGAGAACATTTGGATTATGGATTCAGGTTGCTCACGTCACATGACCGGTAACAAACATTGGTTCTCCTCCCTCTCTTTTATGTCACGTGTAGAGAATGTTACTTTTGCCGATAATTCTTCAAATCCTATAATTGCTAAGGGTTCAGTTAGAGTATATAATCACTATGCTTTCTGTTTCGCAACTGCTAGATGAAAATCTGGAAATTATTTTCACTAAAAATTGCTGCAAAGTTGTAAATTCAAACAGTGAGCTTATTTTTAACATGTCACGGTTTGGAAGAGTTTTTAAAGATGTTTGATATGTCATCCTCCAAGCATAGGTGTCTAGTTTCTAATGATTCAAATGACTTATATTTTTGGCATCGTAGACTTGGTCATGTTGGCTTTGATCATCTAACGGATGTTAGTGCTCTAGATCGCATACGTGGGCTGCCTAAGCTTAAAGGGGATAAAGAAATTGTGTGCTCTTCTTGTAGACATGCTAAGATGGTTGCAGGTTCACATACTCCTCTCACAATGATCATGACAACTGAAGCGGGTGAACTTTTGCACCTTGACACCGTAGGACCTTCACATGTTCAATCCTTCGGAGGTAAATGGTATGTTCTTGTGATTGTTGATGATTATTCTAGATACTATTGGGTTTACTTTATGGCATCTAAGAATGAAGCTTTTAGTCACTTTAGAACTTTATTTCTTAGATTACCCAGTAACTTTAAAAGCAAATAGAAGTGATAATAGAAACGAATTTAAAAATCAATCTTTTGATCATTTTTGTGCTGAATATGGAATAGATCATAAATTTTCTTCACCATATGTACCCCAACAAAACGGTGTTGTAGAAAGAAAGAACAGAACCTTAGTTGAGATGGCTAGGACTATGCTTGATGAATATCAAATTCCTAGGAAATTTTGGGCTGATGTGATTGCAACTGCTTGTTATGTCTCAAATCGTGTTTTCTTGCGTCCTAAGCTACGTAAAACACCATATGAGCTCCGGTTTGGACATAGGCCTAGTGTTACACATTTTTGGGTCTTTGGTTGCAGATGCTTTGTTAAGAAACATGTCAATATTGATAAACTTGAACCTAGATCCGTTGATGGCATGTTTCTTGGTTATCCATCTCATACATAGAGGCTACCGTGTGCTTTTACTTGACACTAACAAAATTGTGGAGACTTATGAGATGTCTTTTGATGAAGCTAGCCCAGGTACTAGCTCAAACATTGCAGGTCCAGATCCATATCCGTAGGGGGAGAGCATTTTCATTGAAGATGAGGAAGAGGTGGAGCTACTGCCCGACAATTCAGCGGCTAATGACATTGTTTCAGCTCCTGATTTTGATTCACAGCCAGCACCGACAACCACCATTGCTGGTCTAGATCCTCCTCAAGTCACAACCTCATTGATTTGTGATAAACATGAAGAGGAAGAAGCTTGTGAAGTGCCCACTCCCCTCTGGGTCCTCAAAAGTCATCCCCCACAACAAATTATTGGAAGCTTGCACGAACGAGTCACACGGTCCAGGTTTTGCGATCCAAACTCTCATGCTCCTTCTGCTTTTGTTGCTTCTTTTGAATCCAAAGATATATCACACGCACTCACTAATGAATCTTGGATTATTGCCATGCAAGAAGAGTTAGAAAATTTTGAAAGAAATAATGTTTGGAAACTTGTACCTCCACCTTAAGGTCACACATTAATTGAAACTAAATGGGTGTTTAGAAATAAACAAAGTGAGGATGGGGTTGTGGTTAGGAATAAGGCTAGGTTGGTTGCTCAAGGTTTCACTCAAGTTGAAGGTCTAGATTTTGATGAAACTTTTGCTACTGTTGCTAGATTAGAAGCCATATGAATTTTGTTAGCTTTTGATGCATCTAAAGGTTTTAAGCTTTATCAAATGGATGTTAAAAGTGCTTTTCTTAATGGCTACATATATGAGGAGGTTTATGTAAAAGAACCACCGGGTTTTGAAAATTAAGATTTTCCTAATCATGTTTACAAACTTTCCAAAGCCTTGTACGGTCTCAAACAAGCCCCTAGAGCATGGTATAATAGGTTAAAAACATTCTAACTTGAAAAGGGGTTTACCATGGGCAAGGTTGATAAAACTCTTTTTGTGCTTAAGCATGGCAATGACTCATTATTCGTTCAAGTGTATGTGGATGATATTATCATTGGTTGTGCTTCTCATGATCTTGTGTCCAAGTTCTCAGCTATGATGAGTTCAGAATTTGAGATGAGTATGATGGGAGAACTCACGTACTTTTTGGGGCTGCAAATCAAGCAAACCAAGGAGGGTACCATTGTGCATCAAACGAAGTATACAAAAGACCTCCTAAGGCATTTCAACATGGACAAAAGGAAGCCTCTTCGGACACCAATGGGAGCAGCAACATCACTTGAACTTGTTGAAGATGGGAATCCGTGGATCAAAAAGAATATAGAAGCATGATCGGATCACTTTTGTACCTCACGGCATCAAGACCGGACATACAATTTAGTGTATGTCTTTGTGCACGATTTCAATCCTCTCCATGTGCTTCACATCGTCAAGCCGTCAAAAGGATTCTCAGGTACTTACATGGAACTCAAGAATTTGGCACTTTTCTTTCTTCTTCCTCAACCTGTTACTTTGAAAGCTTTTTCTGATGCTGATTTATGAGGTTGTAGGATTGATAGGAAAAGTACTTCCGGTGCTTGTCATTTTCTTGGTAATTCACTTGTTGCTTGGTCCTCTAGAAAACAAAACTCAGTTGCACAACCCACAGCTGAATATGAATATTTAGCCGTTCTTAGTGTTTGCTCACAAATTCTTTGGATTGTTCAAACACTTAAGGACTATGGGGTTGATCTAGATAGTGTTCCACTGTTTTGTGATAACACTAGTGCCATTTGCATTACTAAAAACCCCGTGCAACATTCTAGAACTAAGCACATTGACATTAGGTATCACTTTCTCTGTACTAATGTTGAAAAAGGAAATATTGTGCTTCACCATGTAGATACCGAACAACAATTGGCTGACATTTTCACAAAACCTTTGGATTTCACTCGTTTTTGGTTCATTCGTAGTGAAATAGGGGTTATGCATCCTCATGGCCTACATTGAGGGGGAGTTTTGAAATTTGAGACGTCTATGTGTGAATCTAAAATTAAAATAATATGAGCATAGTCTTTCATACATACATGACTTTGTGATTCATTTTACATGTTGAAAGTTCTTACTACATTACTCGTGTTATACATTTTGTAGTTTTTGCCATTTCTAGTAATTGGAATAATTACGTACACTAAATCTGTACATGGTCGAACTTTCTTGCTTTTTTGAACATGTTGCATGCTCACAAGTGCTCTTAATCATAAAGAATTAATCAAGTAATTAGCTTACATGTTGAGCTGTTATTGTCAAATACAAATTGAGAAAAGATTAAGAGAATATGAATGCATCGCACTTCTTCTTTTGAGAAGGCTTATCATTGCACTTAGATATGAACTTGAAAGAAATTGTGTATGACTAAAACCATGTCCTTAAGCTTCTGATTGTCAAATGACATAGGCTTGGCTTGGTTGGTTAGAATAAGGCAGATGCGCATATAATCTCTTGCAAATATCATATGATCTAAATTTTTGCTTTGAAAAATAATAAAATGCAGCAACAAGTGTCTTGCTTTCAGGTTTTGAAATAGTTATGTTTGTGAGATCATGACATGCTAAATTGGAAATTACATTTGATCTCTAGCGTAGCTTACACTACTTTATGTATCTCATTGATGTGATAGTCTAAGTTACTTGATAGTATGACTTGAATGAGCTTTGTTTTATATGTATATGTTACAATATGCTCATAACAATTATAATTTCTCTTTTGAACCTTGCTGAATACATTGTATAATGGTGAGAGATAATAGATAATATGTGAATTTTTGAAACATAAGTATGCAAGGGGAAGAAATTGATTACACATTGCACATATTCACAATTGTTTTGACACAATTCTTCGATTCTTCTCAGGGGGGAGAATTTGTTTTCCTTCTCATTTTATTGCTGTTTTACAAGGGGGGGGGGGTGGTTTTCAAAACTTTCCATGTGAATAAGCCAACTTTTTATGTGAATAAGCCAATGTTCGAATTTTAAGTGGTGTTGGCAATGCATTCATCAAGGGGGAGATTGTGAGACCTATGGTTGCTGAATACATTAAATTTGACAATAAATGTTTTGAATGTTGCCGTACCATCTTTTTGGCTAGGTACGACTTCTTTGTCTAGGTTCGACTAGCTTTGGTTAGCTCCAGCGCTAGGTCCGGCTAGATTTGATAAGCTCCGGTTCAAGATCCGGTTAGCATTGGCAAGGTCCGGTGCTTGATCGCAATATTTATGCTTTTATCTTGCAATGTTTCAAACTTGCTTTACTCTTATGGAAAGGTTGCTTAGTATTCTTTTACTAATTTTTTGGTGTGTTTCGATGGTTATGGTTGATATCATTTTGCTATTGTTTGCAACATGCTTATGTGAGGTGCTCACGTAAGACGTTATAGTTTTAGAACTAACATGAGTCATGTCGAGGACTTGTGCTCCAAAGTATTGGTTGTTTATTCATGTGCAAATGTTGCTTAAGTTCAAGACATGGCTGGTGACGGGATCCATTGAACTAGTCTTAGGGAGAAGATGAGGTTCAACAACCAAGTTCGAGAGGAATTGTAGTTGAGTTGATCAGGAGGTTGCGCAACATGTTTGAATCAAGAACAATGCATATGAAGGTATCGTGGACATCGTTGGAAGATGTTTGCACGAATGCAAGGAGTGCATGGACGTGGCTACATGGTTCCGAAGCATGATGAAGAGATGTGGATGTAAAGAATTGGTCGGAAAGGTCCAACCGACTAGGTTATGAACATATACTGCGGCTGAGTCGTGTTTGACTCAAATATGGAAAGATTTGAGTTGGTTATGATAGGATTTCGTGTGGGTCACGAATTTGAGTTGTTTTAGGATTGTGGATTATGTTCCTAAGGTGTTTGAAAGTCTTAATATTGCTTCTATCTGCGTATGGAAGAGTCCTAAGCAGTTATGGAATGTTTGAATTCGTGATTTGAGTAGGATTAGAGTCCTAGTTGAGATTGGGTTGGCCTATGGGCTGGTTATATAAGAAAGGGAGGCCAGAGCTCGTGGGAGACGACTTTGGATCTTTTCTCGTTGTGTTCTATTCAAAAAAATTCGTAGTTGAAAGGAACTTTTGTGCCTTGTTTGTCCGACTTGTTCCAGACAAGTTTTTCTCGTCGAGTTTTCTGCACATCACTACCTTTCTTCGGTGCTTTTATCATATATCGAGTTTTACAGATCCAATTGAGGTGATTATTTTTGTTTTGTCTTCACAACTTGATTATCTATCACATGTACAAATTTCACGGTCATTGGATTTGTGATTTCTTATCTACACGAGTTTCTTTGCAGTGTTCCAGAACTGTTTTTCTCGGGTAGGTCAGATTGACCTTTGTTCGATCCTGCTATCGTAACTTGAGTTTCTCTCGACGGATTTAAGAGATTCTTGTTGTGTAGTCTTTGCGACTTGATTCTCTCTGATATCTATCACTTTTTTCATGGTGAAACACGTTTATATTAGTCTCACACATGATTTCTTTAACAGATAATTTTTCTGTCTAAGGGGTTGGGATTTAATTATTTTTGTTGCGTAAGATTTTTTAAATCTACCATTCACCCCCCTTTGGTAGCTTTTCACGTGCTCTTTGATCCTACACAACAGCGTGATGGATGACGACCTGATTGAAACTGGTTTGAAATCCATCTTGGATGACGATGCTTTGAAGCTCCATCTAGAAATTTCAGCATGGATTGTCGACGACGACGCCTTAGCTCTGCCAACTGCTTTCCTGCACTTAAACATGATTCTAGTGATCAGCAGGGAGCTTCAGAGGAAGATGCTGGCGCCAGACGACCTTGGCGAGGCAGAAAAATGCCGAACCTCCAGGGTTGTAATCCCCAAAGCTTCCAAGGAGGTGGCCGCCCCTGCTCCGAGCTAGAGGGTTGAAGACATTGGCAAGGGCAAGGGCAAGGAGCCAGCCGAATCTTCCAGCCGGAAGAGGAAACTGAAGCACACGGATGAGAGGTCCGTCAGGCCTGCTCTATCTACAACAGCCCCTTCTCCACGGCAAGGGAGTTTTTCTTCGGCTACACCTCCTCCAGTGCAAGCGTCCTCGAGAGGCGCCAGTTCTAGACAGTTGACTTTGGTCCCGATGCCAGCGATGGGCTCTAGTTCTGGAGGTTCTTCCCGGCCAATTGAGACCTCGACCGAGGCAACGCCAACGGTGTCAGCAGGTTCCGGGCAACATTCCAAAGTTCCCCCGTGCCGACCACGGCAAGCTCCGGGTCAGAGCCTGTGGCGAAGAGGTTCCACGCTGATTAGAGCGATAGCTTCCCAAGGTAAACTTTGCTTTTTCACCTTGATTTGCCACTCTTATTTTTATCATGTTTTGAATCTTCTATCTTTTGACTACAGGGTGTCAAAGTCGAGGTCTAAAGCTCCGACCCCTATCACGCCGGGCGAAACAGTGCAGACGGAAACTCCTGCTTCAAGCCCCGTGCCTCCTCCAGTGGTGGTTGAGATCACGGCAGCTCTGGCGCCAACTGCCATGGATCTGGATTTAGAGTCATTGCCAGAAGCTTTCGTGGTAGCGCTGGACCACGGGGGAGAAGTTGAAGATGCACTGCTAGCAACAGTGTCAGAGGTTGATGCTTTGTTGCGGGAGGTGGAGATGTCGGAAGCTCCGGCGTCTAAGCCTGAGGTTCCGGAGGTTCTGGTCCCTGCACCAGAAATTGTTGCGGGGCTGGTGGTGCTAGAAGCTCCGGTCCTTCAGCCAGATGTTGTTGAAGCCCTGGCCGCTGAACCGGAGATTATTGAAGCTCTGGTCACTGAGTCAGAGGTAGTTGAAGCTCCGATCGCTGAACCGGATGAATGTGGCCTAGACCGGGGGGGGGGGTGAATTGGCCTTTTTGATTTTTAGTCGGATCCTGCAACACTTAACAAATTGATCAAATCCCGAGATATCAGACTAGTCCGGTAGAGTGCAGACTAGTCCGGTTTGTGTTGACTAGATTGATCAAGTTTGATCGATTATCTTGATCCTAGGAAGTATGCAGCGAAATATACTTGTAATTGAAGTGTCACACTACTATGAACTGGGATGTAGAACAAGTTAATCTTATATTCAATGTTTCAACGTAAAGTGAACAAGATTGATTGAAACCCTAGATAGATATGAAGAGTAAGATCAATGAGCGCAAAGTAAGAACACAAGGTCTTTATCCCGTGGTTCGGTTCCCTCAGAGGCAACCTACATCCATGTTGAGGAGTCCACAAAAGGACCGGGTCTTCTCCAACCCTACCCTCGTCGGATCGCCACGGAGGCCAATCCTCTTCACTAATCACAAAGGGCAGATAACCAAATTGAAGGGGCCTTCTCACAAGTTGAGGGCTCCCCAAGATTACAAGATGATCACCACCAAAAACACACTCTTAAGATTAGAATGAAAACCACAGGAGCGTGTTAGGGAATCAAACTAAGAGCTCCATGAGTGAAGAACCGTGTCTCTCCTTGGATCCAAAGTGTATCCTCAAAGCATTAAGCTTTCTTGCGTTGGATTGCATGGAGAGATGATTTTTCTAGGCTCTTGGAGGGTGTGACGGCGCAGGGTGTCGAGAGATATGAAAGATAGGCCGTGCACACCTATATATATGGGGTTTCCAAAAGTTATCATTAAAGTTTAGAAAGAACGGACTAGTCCGTGGTGGACACTGGACTAGCGTGTAGGAAACCGTTTTCAATTATGAAATCTCTAAGACACTCATACCAAGCTCTAGGAGCTTGTTTGAGGCCATAGAGAGCCTTACGCAATTTAAATACGTGGTCGGGGAACTCTTCATCTTAAAATTCAGGGGGTTGCTCCACATACACCTCCTCCTTGATTGGTCCGTTGAGGAAGGCACTTTTCACATCCATTTGATAGAGCTTGAAATCATGGTGAGTAGCATATGCAAGTAATATTCTAATGGACTCAAGTCTAGCTACTGGAGCAAAGGTTTCATCGAAATCCAAACCTTCAACTTGTGAATACCCTTTGGCCACAAGTCGTGCCTTGTTCCTTCTCACCACCCCGTGTTCATCTTGTTTGTTGCGGAAGACCCATTTGGTGTTGACGACGTTGAACTTGGTTCTTTCGACTAGTTCTCACACCTCGTTCAGCTTGAAGTTGTTGAGTTCTTCTTCCATGGCCACTACCCCATCCGGATCCTTCAATGCATCCTCAACCTTGCATGGTTCCAAAAAGGATACAAATGAATAATGCTCACAAAAATTAGCAATGCGAGATCTAGTAGTTACTCCCTTTTGGATGTCACCGGTGATGTTATCGATTGGGTGATCCCTTTGGACGCATTGATGTACTCTTGGGTGTGACACTTGCGGTCTTCATTCCTCATGGTCATCTTCTTCTTCCCCTAGATGGTTGCCCTCATTGACTTGTTGAACATTTTTGTCTTCTTGAGGTTGATCTTGTGTGGAGGCTCCCCCTTGATCATTGGCCTCCTCTTGTGGTTCATCTTCCTGATGAATATGTAAGGGTGGTTCCTGTGGTCGAACTGCGCCCAACGCCATTCTTCTCAGTGCTTGGCAAGGAGCTTCTTCTCTTTCTAGCACACACGGATCAACTTGCTCCTTTTGTGAGCCATTAGTTTCATAGAACACTACATCACATGCTACTTCAACAAGTCCAGAGGTCTTGTTGAAGACAAGATAGGCGTAAGTGTTCGAATCATAACCAAGCAAGAAACCTTCATCGGACTTTGAAGCAAACTTTGAAGTCCCAGGCTTCTTGTTCAAAATATAGCATTTAGAACCAAAAACTCGAAAATATGAAATATTAGGCTTGTTACTGGTGAGTAGCTCATAGGACCTGTGGGTCCGTAAAATTCACTTGGATAAGCGTCTTCTTGAGTAGTCGATGATGATAAAGTCGATTTATGGCGTGGCGAGCGGTGTCAACCGGTTCCGCCCAAAATCGATCTGAGGTCTTTTACTCATCGAGCATCGTTCTCGCCATCTATATGAGGGTTCGGTTCTTCCTTTCGGCAACTCCGTTTTGCTTAGGGGAGTAAGGTGCTGAAAACTCATGCTTTATGCCTTCTTCATCTAGGTACTCCTCAACTTGTGTGTTCTTAAACTCCGTGCTGTTGTCGCTTCAAATGTTCTTGATTGTCAATGAAAACTCATTTTGAGCATGCTTGAAAAACTTCTTCAAGGTTCCTTGAGTTTCTGTCTTATCATGCAAAAAGAAAACCCAAGTGAAGCGAGAAAAATCATCAACAACTACTAAGCCATATTTGCTACCGCCGATGCTTATGAAAGAAATTGGACCGAATAGGTCCATGTGGAGTAGCTCGAGCGGTCTTGTTGTAGTCATGATGTTTTTCCCGTGATGAGGTGCTCCAACTTGATTCCTGGCTTGGCACGCGCTACACGACCTGTCTTTCTCAAAAACAACATCCTTCAAACCTCAGATGTGATCGCCCTTGAGGAGTTTTTGAAGATTTCTCATACAAACATGCGCTAGCCGTCTATGCCACAACCATCCCATGTTGGTCTTTGCAATCAAGCATGTGTCAAGTTCGACTTTATCTTTGTTGAAGTCAACAAGGTAAAGCTTTCCCTTTAACATACCCTTGAACGAAATGGAACCATCACTCCTTCTACAGACAGTCACACCCTCATTAGTGAACAATCAATTGTAACCTTTGTCACATAATTGAGATATGGACAGCAAGTTATAATCTAAGGAATCAACATGTAGCACATGAGGAAGAGTATGTTGAGATGATATGGCAATTTTACCGGTACCGAGCACATTTCCTTTACTATTGTCTCCAAAATAGATGCCCTCGCTTGGATCCTCATTTTCATCATACTCAACGAACATCCTTTTTTCTCCGGTCATATGGTTGATGCAACCACTGTCTAGCACCCATTTATATCCACCGGAGGAATAGGCCTACAAAAACAAATCAAGCTTTGGTTTTAGGTACCCAAGCTTGCTTGGGTCCTTGGAGGTTAGTTACAAGAGATTTAGGCACCCACACATGAGACATGGTGTTCCCATGGCGTGGCCCAAGATAATGAGCATAAACTTTACCAAAATTGCTTCTCAGTAGAACATAAGATGCATCGGAGGTTCTAAATTGCAAATGTTGTTGTTTATATACAGGACTAGTCTGGGAAATTGGACTTGTCCGAAGGACCAGACTTGTCCGTGTCCGGACTGGACTAGTCTGATGATCATATGTGTTGAATGTGTTAACTTTGGACTTTCTAGCTTGAGAGGGTTTTCCTTTACAAAGGCAATGCTTTCCTTGTTATTTTCATGGCTTCTAGCATATTGCTTTTCACCATAAGAATAATCGATGCCATATTTGACATTAGGAGGTCTTGTGACCAAGTATGCACTACGTGCATATTTGATCTTCTCTTTGTAAAAAAGGCCACTTTGGGCAGGATGCTTACCCTTGGTAGAGGTTGACTTGTCTTTCAAGTTAGTGTCAACTTTACCACATGCACAAGTAGAAGTAGTTTTAGTTTTAAGGGGTTGAGAAGGCGAGCTTGAAGAGGATGAAGGGTCACCTTGCTTGAGTGACTCAACTTGTACCTCAAGGATCTTGTTAACCTTGATTAGGTTAGCAAGTTCGTCCTTGATTGTAGCACTTGAGCCGCTTAACTCCAAGCAAGCTTCCTTGCTTGAAGCTAACTCAAGCTCTAGTGATTTGCTTCGCTCCTTTTCAAGTTCTAGAAGCTTGTCAAGTTCAACATATTCCTCCTTTTTGGAGACAATCATATCTTCTTGATGGTTTATCAACTTCTCCTTGTCAACAAGTTGATCAAGTAGAAATTTCATTTTTGCAGCTGTTTTCTTATCTAAGCCAATGAGCATATCTTCATTATCACTAGCAATTTCACTATGACTATAATAGGGATGCAATGAAGAGGATTTGGTTGTTACCTTTTGTTTACCTTCCTTTGCCATTAGGCAAGTGCCGTTCCCCTTCCATGCGCTGAAAGTGGTGAAGAGAGTGGACTTCT
The DNA here is from genome assembly GCA_036927565.1 of Tuctoria greenei. Lineage (NCBI taxonomy): Eukaryota > Viridiplantae > Streptophyta > Magnoliopsida > Poales > Poaceae > Tuctoria > Tuctoria greenei. Next base: position 132,738,477 of record JAYESD010000005.1, on the reverse strand, counting down.
TGGATGTCTTCTCGATGGCTATGCTAGCCATCTCCTCTTCTTCTTCGGATGAGGACTCATCATTTGAGTCCCACTCCTTCCCTATATGCGCTTGTTCAGCTTGCTTATTCTTCTTGAAGAATTTCTTGGGTTTAGGCTTTGTTTCCTTGGTCTTCTTCCTGTTTTCTTCATACGGGCAATCAACTATAAAGTGGTTATATTCACCACAATTATAGCATGCCCGCCTCAACTTCGGTCTTGATTTTTCTTTGTACTTCCCTTCACTAGATTTAGCCCCTTATCTTTTCTTCATCATTCTTTTGAATTTCTTCATGAATAGTATCATGTCATCTTCATCCAAGTCACTGCTCTCATCGTCACTGTCCTCTTCTTGTTGAGCTTCTCGAGCTTCTTTAGACAATGGCTTGAGAGTTGACTTTAAAGCGACCCATTTCTTCTTTGCCGGGGTGAGGTCGGCAATCTCTTTGACATGCTTTGCCTGCTTCTCGATCATCTCAAAATTGATGATCTTCCCAAGTATCTCATATGGGGTCATTTTCTTGTACCCGGGGCTTTCACTAATCATTGAACATAAGGTGACATTGTGAGGCATGAAAGCTCTAAGGATGAGCTTCACCACCTCGTGATCGTTCCACTTCTTTCTTTCGTATGCATGAACTTTGTTGATGAGTGTCTTTAAGAGGTTGTACATGTCTTGCGGCGACTCATCTTCTTCAATGGCGAATCTTCCCATTTCACTTTCAATCATTTCAATATTTGCTTCTCGCACATGATGATCGCCTTCATGTGCGGTTTGCAATGTATCCCAAATCTCCTTTGCAATCTTGAGTCCATCCACCTTTGTGAACTCGTCCCGACTGAGTGATGAGGTGATGACTGCTGCAGCTTGGGCATTTTGATGGATTGCTTGCTCTTGGCTAAGTGTGAACTCCTCATCATCGTCCAGGATATCTATTCCTGTAACCACAATGTGCCACAAACATGGATTGAGGAAATCAAGTGCATTTTCATGTTCGGCCTCAACATTGAGTAGTCATTGCCATCAAAGTGTAGGGATTTTCCAAGTGGAATAGATAGGTAGTGATTATTGCTAGAATTTAAGCAATCATAACTAAAAGGATATCGGGAGTAGTCAAGGTGACTACTCCCCTTCTTCTTCTTCTCGTCTCCGATCTTCACTTTACCCTTGGAGAGGGTTTTCCTTCTTAGGAGCGCCTTGACTTCCAACGTCTCCACATCGTCATCCTCGAAGTCTTGAATGGCCTCGAGGAGCCTCTCCAATGTTTGGTTCTTATCTTCATCAATATTCTTTTGGTTGATGCTCTCGTGTACGTCCTTCATGTCTGACATGTTCTCTTCGAGCAATTAGTCTCCTTTTGAAGAGTCCTGCTCTGATACAAATTTAATGTGGCCTAGAGGGGGGTGAATAGGCCTTTTTGAGTTTTAGTCGGATCCTGCAACACTTAACAAGTTGATCAAATCTTGAGATATCGAACTAGTCCGGTAGACTGCGGACTAGTCTGGTGCGTGCCGACTAGATTGATCATGTTTGATTGATTATCTCGATCCTAGGATGTATGCAGCTGAAATATACTTGTAATTGAAGTGTCATACTACTATGAACTGGGATGTAGCACAAGTTAATCTTATATTCAATGTTTCAACGTAAAGTGAATGAAACCCTAGATAGATATGAAGAGTAAGATCAATGAGCGCAAAGTAAGAACACAAGCTCTTTATCTCGTGTTTCAGTTCCCACAGAAGCAACCTACAGCCACGTTGATGAGTCCACAGAAGGACTAAGTCTTCTCCAACCCTACCCTCGTCGTATCGCCACGGAGGCCAATCCTCTTCACTAATCAGAAAGGAAAAATAACAAAATTCAAGGGGCCTTCTCATAAGTTGAGGGCTCCCAAAGAATACAAGATGATCACAACCAAAAACACACTCTTAAGATTACAATGAAAACAACAGGAGTGTGTTAGACAATCAAACGAAGAGCACAATGAGTGAAGAACCTTGTCTCTCGTTGGATTCAAAGTGTATCCTCAAAGGATTAAGCTTTCTTGCATTGGATTGCATGGAGAGATGAGTTTTCAAGGCTCTTGGAGGGTGTGACGGCGCAGGGTGTTGAGATATACGAAATATTGGTCGTGCACACCTATTTATATGGGGTTCCCAAAGTTACCATTAGGGTTTAGAAAGATCGGACTAGTCTGTGTTGGACACAGGAATAGTCCGGTGTGCTGCCTGTAGGAAACCCTAGGTGTCCCGAAATATCGGACTTGTCCGAAGTGAAGGCGGACTAGTCCAATTTGGTTCTGGAAATCTTCGGACTAGTCCGATGAATATTGGACTTGTCTGGATAGGTGAAACCCTAAGTGAATTTGGGGAACAAGTCCACACTTGGAGGACTTGTCCGAAATAGGTCAGAGGGATTTCGGACTAGTCCGTGCTAATATCGGACTTGTCCGATTGACATCAGAAAGATATCGAACTAGTCCGGTTTGTTATTGGACTTGTCCGATTTTGTGCAACTTGTGAAGTGTTTGGGGGACTAGTTCGCACTGGGGAGGACTAGTCCCATTCTAGTCAGAGATATATCAGACTAGTCCGTGGTTATATCGGACTAGTCCGGTCAGTGAAAAACTGGACTGTGAGGACAAGTCCGCATTGTGAGGACATGCCCGATCTGGTGCAGAAAGATATCGGAATAGTCCGGGTTCAGTCGGACTAGTCCGGTCCTGTATAAATTTGTGCAACGGGTGAGATTATTTGTGCTTGAGCTCTTGGGGTGTGTTTCCTTAACACACTACATACACAATGATCTACTACACTTGGTTCTTGAGCTCTTTTCCGCATTGCTCCTCATTCTCCTTTCTTTTTGGCACTTTGGTCATACTCTCATTAGAACCTGTGTTCATCTCAACAATGTGGTTAGGATCTCATTTGCTTGTCATAAATCAACCGAAACCCACAAGGGATTCCTAGATGCACTTTCACTAGAGATGGTTGAAGCTCCAGCTGTCGAGCCAGGGGTGGCCAATGTACCGACACCTGAGTCGGTGGTGGAAATGGCTTCGGGTGAAGCCCCGAAAACCACCTCGGAAGTAATGACTCTGGAGGTGCCCATGCCCGAGGCAGGGCGCCATGAAGAGGCGGAGGCAAGCTCTCCTCCTGTGGTGCCAGCAATTGAAGTTCCTACAGCAGGACCTTCGGTGTCGGCCCCGGAGGTAGGAACTCCCGCTGTGGGTTCTTCCTCTGCTGCCGAAGATATCACGGAGGGTGGCCCCAGTGCCGCAGAAGCTGAGGATACCTCACTTGTAGGGTGGGACCCTATTTTTGTTATGGAGAATCCCCTGGAACCGGTAGAGATGACCTAGCAGGTTCGGAGCCTATCCCCTTGGCGTTGTCCATAGACAATTCCTGCTCAAGCCTCCGACAAGTTCAGTTCGCCTTCGATCATGAGAGCAAGGTCTTTGAAGAGAGTGCCACACCTTGAGGCATTGGCGCAACAGGCTCCATTTTGAGACCAGACTTGCTCAAATGAGGCTTGCTGATCAGAAGGAGTGGGTCAAGAGGGAAACAACCCGAATGGAATACTGGGGCAAGGTGCTAGAAGAGAAGGAAGCCGCAATCAGGATGCTCAACGTTAATTCTTGAGAGATCCTCGAGCAAGCCAAGGAAAGGCGTGATGGTGCTAATGAGCGTCACGAAAGCCTCAATGAATTAAATGAGGTCCTCCTGAAGCGTCGAAAAATCCCTGTTATGTTAATTATAAAATTCCCAAATTTTGTTAGTACACTCATAAAAATACACTTGATCTCCAGTAAAAGTTTCAAGTTCATTGGACTTCATTTACTGGGTTGATCAGTGTTCCAAATCTCTATTTAGTTGAAAAAACTAAGAAAATTACAGAACCATTTTCAGATTTTTCCCCGAACTTGTAAAATCGGATTATCCTTGTAGGAAGCTCAGAAAAATGTGAAACGAATATTTCCAGAACCAGCGGGACCCCCTCTACCATAATCAACCACTGATGGCCATAACAAAGCTACATATTAGGTCCCAAAAATTCAAAAAGGCCCTTTTCTTGTTGGAATTTTAGAGACAACAAGCTTCCCTGAACATCTCCAATTTTTTGTCCAGATCATCCTTACAGATCCTAGTCTCCATTGTAAAAATCACAAAGCCAATTAAAATCATTTACAGACCAGATCAGTAATTATAAGATCTTCTCTATAGTTTTATATCACTCATGTACTTTATATATTGCATATCATATAGTGATCGAGATTGCGAAGGACCCGGAGCCCTTGGAGACTCTACTTCCAGAAGCTAAATTTCCCCCTGACTCGCAGCCAGGCAAGCCTGGGTTTGCATTTAAGTGCTATTTCAAATTTCTATTCGTATCACTTATGTCTAGAATGATTTTGTTCATTAGGGCTAAGGTGCTTGTTACTCCACTTGCATGACCCAAAACCCCATGGAGTATTGGGTAGGTCTACAGCCCAATGAGTAGAAAATGACATGCTTATGTTCATAGGAATCTGGTAGAAGTCGAGTAGTAGGAATCTACTCGCGAGATGGGATTTTATCACACGGGATGAATTTGAGCAAATAATGGTTTGTAAATATGAATTGGATACTGAGCAGTGTGATAGGATGCAGCGAGATGTGGTCTCATGTGCATAGCCCTGCTTGTGTCTATTGTGGACCGATCCGTGTGCGGCCCTGCTGGACAAGTTTGAACAGTACCGAATGCATACTGGGCATACAAAACCCAGGAAACCGATGTAACTTGATAACTTGGATGTCGAGGCATAGCCCATTGTCGATAGGGGTGGGCTGAGCGTAGTAAGGTGTAAATTCGCCAGCGTGCACAAACACGCTCCGTGAGGGAACCTTATGCCCGTGATGGCGGGATCGGTTCGGCATTTGAGTTCTCTTGTGAAAGGTGACTGCGTATGACGTGGTGAGGAGCACGGCACGCTCCTTAGGAACGGGTGTACGTGATGTTCTTTGGGTGTGTCCTGATTGCAATCATCGTCCCCCGCGGCTATTTGAGCACCGCTTGTTCACTGTGTTGTGACATAGTAAATACTGAAGAAGTCAGGAGAATACAATGTATTAAAATATAATTGTTTTGCCACTATGTTCGATATAGATTAGGCTCATTAAAGTTACTGTTGTTGAACAATTAAGCTGCTGTAATGATGATCAACATATAAGCGAGTCATTTATTGCTATATCCATTCCTATGTTAAGTATCCTTGCATATAGAGTTTCATGTTTAGGTGAGACGGTTAAGTCTTGCTGAGCCTTCGTGCTCACGGTTGCTATATTAAGTTGTTTGCAGGTGAGACTTATGAGGAAGGACCCGAGGATGAGGCGATGCCCCCGTCGGGGTATACCGCCGTATGGGAGCCCTGCACGCCGCAGTAAATTTGTGTGTGGCTAGTGTGTAGCGTCCGCGGGCTGGACGACTGCACTTTTGCATAGCTGGACAGAGAGTTTAGCCATGAATATTATTTTCTGTTGTATATTAAGTATTGTAAAGACATCCACTGTTTATATCAATAGAACTTTGTATTTTGTCGTATTCTTTTCTGTGTGCTATTGGGTGCCGCATGGCACAGCACCACCCTCTGCGATTCCTGGAATGTGTGGACCCAGTCCCCACAGCCCTGGTATTAGATCTGCATTGGGAATAGCACTCTTGAAAAGAGCCTATTTTGGAAAACTTAAGAGTAGTCGAGCGAGGATTAGTACTATGCCAACATAAGGTCTATTATAGTATTAGTTACTTAAGGTGGCAAGCTATCTTATGTGTTATTAAATTCTGTAACGATGCTCTGATGTCAGGTATGAGATAAGGTATGCCACCGCAAGCATATCAGTTGCGATAAGCTCACCATGCGAGAGGTAGCATTTGGTTGTTTCCGTGGCTTGGCACGGAAATGTTATTATGAGTCTTTGAAACTTTCCATGTTTCTAAGAACATATGAATGCGGTAGCCCAGCATGCTAGAAAATTAGTGGGAGCCCCGTCGGGTGGGACATAACCCGATGCGCTCCCTACTGGTGCAGCACTGTGCAAAGACGTGGGACCCCGTTGGGTGGTAGAAAACCCGGCCATGTACCTCGAGATGTGGCTTCTCTCAAGGCGGCCCATAAGGAATGATACGGGACGAATGTTTTTACTTTCATATATATTACTGTGAACTGTTCGCTCATGCGGGCTGTGGCGTACGGCACTATATGTTTGATAATTCATTTGTGTGTAGATGCAGTACACTAACCACATTTAAGTAGCTCGAGTAGAAAACGTTTGCGGGGAAACATCATTACTGCCACCGTTGAGGCGTATGCCGGAATACCGGCTTAGGATTTTCTTTGGTGCGGGTGTAGTACCGGCATTACATTCGAGTTTCAGCAGGCACATCGACGACATTATCCGTTCTGGTGTTGTGACTCGATAACAAGTAAAAATTCCCAACTTAGGACTAAGGTTGAATTTGTAATCTCTGTTTTGGAGCGTGCTGGTCAGGTTTAAAATAAATCCTGGGGTCACTGTGGTATGCATGCCTGTGATTTAGGAACTTGAGTAAGTCCTCCACAAGTTTTATTTTTCAGCTACAAGGCATATTTCAATATTGAAAACTTGAAAACTTCATTTTAACTTAAAGTAACCAGGCCCTGGTTCAAACAGTGAAATGGACAGAAAGTTGACTAAGTTTGGAACAGAATAACTTCCTGTATATTTCACCTCTATAGGTATACCATACATGGTTGGAAATATTAGAGAGTCCTCTAAAACTCTTATGTTCAATTCCAGATCAGAATCCCCTGTAAACTATTGAAATATTCAAATTCCCAAACTCTGTCAAATCTGGACAGGGACTGGACAGTTATTGTATCTGTCACTGTCTTGATCATATCTCTTCACAGAATCAACGAATCACTTCATGTAATGCATTTCTGTAATCTTGAGGATGTATTCAACAATGTTGTAATTGATTATTTTTTCAAATATTGATGTTTTGTATCTGGAAAAATGTGGACAAAATTAGCCTTAAACAGAGGAGATGCTCTAAAAATTTTTCCAGAAAACTGTCAACTTGCAAAAATCATATATCGTTATACAGAAATGATATGGAGGCAAATAAATACATTCTGGGAAGCCCTTTGAGTGTGATACAATTTTTTAGTGGAACTCAAGTCCTTAATATGCCTCTAACTGGATGAAAATTTCAAATTTCTAAAGACTGGTCAAAAGGAACAGAAACTATGACAGTATTGCAGTGAAATGTTTTGTTTGGCATTTGAATTTGGATTCACTTTCATAATTCAGATTTCATACCCATAATCTGTCATTCAACAAAGTTTGTTGAATTTGAGTATTTGACTCATTGAAGTCTTTATTTTATAGATGACGGATGTGATGATATTGCCGGACGGATGGATGTTCTCCACGTGCGCCAACCGTCCTGGCTTCCCGAGTATGCTGCAGGAGGTGCTCAACAGTTTGGTTTGATCGGGATGCCATGCTATTGGGGTCAGGAGACGGTTGAAAGAGGCGTATTGTCATGTACCGTCATGGCCGACATCCCGGCAAGTCCGCGTTTCTATGGATGGGCTCTTTTTTCGGTCGCTACCCCGGGAGCTCGTTTAGAGGACACATGGGCATTTGCAGCGGGCGAAGCGCTGATGAAGCTTTGCGAGATTCACCAAGATTCCATGGATGGGACACAATTTTCTCTTCTCCTGGACCGTGGTGCTGCTGGTTTTTAGTGGCAATGTCGTATGGTTGCAGCCTATCGACCATATGGCGACGCAACCTCGACAACACTTGGGACATTTGCCGCTGCATCCAACAAGGTGGTTCTTGCACATGGTGCAATCCTGCAGGAGCAAGTTGAATCCTTGAGGCAAGCAACTGAACGGGGTGACACTCTTGATTATATCAATGAGAACCTATGTTCATTTCTGGCTCCGACGAATCACCGATTAAATCAATGCGAGGATCAGTTGCATCACACTCGCACGAGACTGCGAAAAGCTCGCGCAGTACTGAGGCAAACTCGCATGGAACTGCAGCAAGCTCGTGAGGGGCTGCAGGCGAGTCAGTTGGAGGTGCAACAACAGCAAGAACGAGACGCAACCATCGAAGAAGCCCAAAACTGGGAGTATGAGGCAGAACAACTTCAGGTTAATGTGATTGAGGCCGAAGCACAATTGCAACCAGTTGTGTATCCACCGGCTCATGTTATACCGCTGAATATGGGTGAACAAGTGCCTTCCGATCCTGAGGATGAAGAAGATCCGTAGATAGTAGAGTACGCCGATGATGATGCACCGGAGTAGGATGAGGCAACACTACTACCATCACGAGGCAACTGATAGTTAGTAGTTTTTTGTATTTATTTTCTGGCCATGTTTGTGTCATATTATAATAGTAGTGGGTGTGTATGAGATGACAAGATGTGTATGACATCTCATGGAGACCAAGTATAGTTGAGATGTACTTCCGTAGTGGGTGTCCCTCATTTTGGAAATCACTATTGTACACTTGGTCATGAGATAATATATTTTGTATAAACTTTGTACTTTATCAATATATGTGAATGTTATGCAATTATCTGTAAGACCTATGTGTGCTGAATACATTGGCTTGTAGTGAATACACTTGGCTTTGATGATAAAAGTTTTGAATATCAACAAAACACTTTATTATCAAGGTCTGACTCTAGCTCTGAGCTACAGCAAGGTCCGATGGTAGGTCCGGCTTGTTTTGGGTAGCTCCGGCTACGTTAGATGCTAGGTCCGGCTTCTTGGTAAGGTCCGACTAGCTTTGGTTAGCTCCGGTGAGCTTTATCTTTAGCTCCGGCATGTCTTATTTAGCTCCGGCATGTCTTTGTTAGCTCCGGCATGTTTTTGTTAGCTCCGGCATATACTTGATAGCTCCGGCATGCTTTTGCTAAGCTCCGACGTACTTTGTCTAGCTCCGGTTTTGGGTTGACTAGTTTTGACTAGTTTTTGGTAAGCTCTGGTGCTAAGATCTACTAGTTTTGGTAAGCTCCAGCGCTAGGTTCTACTAGCTTTTGTTAGCTCCGGCTGAAGCTCCGGGTTGCTTTGGCAAGGTCCGGAACTTGACCGAAGTGCTTCTTCTTTTCATTTGCATTGTTTCATACTTGCTTTACATGATTGGAAAGATTGCTTAGTATTCATTTGCTAAGTTTTTGGTGTGTTTTGGTTGAATACGGTTGATATCGTTTCTACTGTGGTTTTGCGACATGCTTATGTGAGGTTCTCACGTAAGGTGTTGTGTTCCGAACTAACTTGAGTCAAGTTGAGGACTTGGGCTCGTATGGATTGTTTGTTTGTTCATGTGCAGGTGTTGCTTGAGTTCAAGTCATGGCTGGTGACGGGATCCATTGGACTAGTCTCAGGGAGGAGATGAGCTTCCAACAACCAAGTTCGGAAGGAACTGTGGTTGAGCTGATCAAGAGGTCGCGCATGATGATTGAATCAAGGGCGGTGCATATGAAGGTTACTGAACGTCGAAGGAAGGTGTTCGCACGTATGCATGTGGTGCATGACGTGGCAACATGGTTCCGAAGATGGGATAAGGAAGGAAAGATCCGATTGGAAGGATCGGATCGTATCGGTTGAAGACTTAGGCTGCTAGCTGAGTCGGTTATGGCTCGGTATGGAAAGTATCGAGTTGGTTATGTTAGGATTTCGTGTGTGTCATGAATTTGAGTTTTTTAGGAATGTGGGATACGTTCCTAAGGTGTTCAGAAGTCTTAAGATTACTTCTATCTGCGTATAGAAGAGTCCTAAGCAGTTATGGAAAGTTCCGATTGTGATCGGATTAGGATTGGAGTCCTAGTTGAGATTGGGATGGCCTAAGGGCTGGTTATATAAGCAAGGGAAGGCAAAAGCTCGTGAGAGACAACTTTGGGGCTGTTCCTCTTGTGTTCTATTGAATTAAATTCGTAGTTTGAAGGAACTCTTGTGCCTTGTTCGTCTGACTTGTTCCAGACAAGTTTTACTCGTCGAGTTTCTGGACAGCACTACCTTTCGTCGGTGGTTTTATCATAACTCGAGTTTTACAGATCCAATTGACGTGATTATTTTTGGGTTGTCTTCACAACTTGATTTTCTATCATCTGTCAAAATTTCGCGGTCATTGGATTTGTGGTTTCTGAGCTACACGAGTTTCAGATTGACCATAGTCTGATCTTTCGATCATAACTTGAGTTTTTCTCGACGGATTTGAGTAATTATTTTTGTGTTGTCTTCGTGACTTGATTCTATCTGATATCTATCACTTTTGTCACGGTGAAACACGCTTAGATTAGTCTCATACACGATTTCTTTAACAGATCGTTTTTCTGCCAAAAGGGTTTGGGGTTTTATTGTTTCCGCTGCGTAAGATTTTTAAATCTACCATTCACCCCCCTCTGGTAGCTTTTCACGTGCTCTTCGATCCTACAATTGGTATCAGAGCCACGGTGCTCTAATCTTTGTGATTTGCACATGTTTTTGACTAATCATCATGGAGAAGTACTCTGCCAAACCTTGTGTGTTTGCTGGTATTGATTTCCAAGTTTGGAAGGCACGCATGGAGGCTTTCATCCAGGCACAAGGCTTTGCAATATGGGAGAAAGTGTATAAGCCTTATGAAGTGCCACCCAATGATCAAGTCATGGCCACAAACCTACGGGACGTCGACAACAACAACAAAGCCCGAAACTTGATCATCCAAGGACTCACTCAAAGCGACTTTGATCATGTCGCGCACCTCCGATCAGCATACGATGTTTGGAGAGCTCTCTGTGATTATCATGAAGGCTCCAACACAATCAAGGAGGTAAAAGAAGATATGTTCAAAAAGGAATATGTGCGTTTTGAGATGCAACCAGGTGAGTCTATCGATGACCTCTTTGCTCGTTTCAATAAAATTCTCAGCAACTTACGTAGTGTCAATGTAAATTTTTCTGATGCTGAGAATGCTAGGCAACTTCTTAGTGCATTAGATATGTCAATTTGGGAGATGAAAGTCACATCTATTCATGAATCTACTGTCATGAGTTCTCTTACATTAGATGTACTCTATTCTAAACTAAAAACTCATGAAATTGACATCCTAGCACGTAAGAACCCAAATAAGTCTATTGCATTTGTTTCACAACGTGATATGTCTAGCTCCGGCCAATCATCATCTTGCAATACTCTTGCTTTGTTGTCCTCACTAACCCTGGAGCAGATCGAAGAATTTCCAGAAGAGGAGTAGCCACTCATCTCTACTATATTCTCAAAAGCATTGCAAAATGTGAGAACTAGAAGGAGAGGAAGCTCCGGACCTCAACGCTGTTTTGAATGTGGTAAAATAGGACACTTTCGTACAGAATGCACTAAGCTTTCAGGTCCGACCACCCGGGAAGAAAAACAAAGCAAGGTCCGGACCTCCTCTGGAAACTCCAACAAGAAGAAGAAGGGTACAATAGGACGCAAGATGATTAACAGCTTCATCACCGCACTTCAAGAACTTAGTTCAAGTGATGTAGACTTTGAAAGTGATGAAGATGATGTCGATCTGGCCAACTTATGCTTCATGGCGGGCAAAACAAGATAAAGATCAAGTTAGGAGGATGCAGAACACAGCAGTGAAGACGATGAGGTATATTCTACCTGCAATGAAATGTGTGATGCTATTTCCTGTGCAACTATTATTGTCAAGAAAAAGGACAAAAAGCTTAGGGATAATGCTGCTAAAATTGAATCACTAGAATCTGAAATTAACCGTTTAAAAACTTTGATCCCTATGATGATGCATGTCCCTCATGTGAATTAATCTATGAACAATTGTCCACATTAAGAAGTGCACACTCCTCCACTCTAGATAGACTTGATGAAGAAATTGAAAAGAACAAAAAGCTTGCTGCACTTAATGATAAAAACTTGAAAGATGCTAGCTATTCTACAATTGACTTGCATTGTTCTACTTGTGATGATCTTGATAAGAAACTACAGGATGCTATGAATGAAACTTCTATATTGAACAATGCTTTACGTTCTCATGAAGTTAAATTTTGTTCAAATTGCAAATTAAAAGGAAAAACTTCATGTGAAAATTGCCTTGATCTGTCCAATAAACTTGATGACATGCATAGGACATTAGATCGGTTTTGTAATGGGAATAAGAACCTAAACTTGCTGCTGAATTCTTCCAAGTCTTGCAATAATAAAACTGGTTTAGATTTTGATTCTCATGCTCATGCTAAGGCACATCCACCTAAAATTGTAAAGTCATTAGGAGGTGGTTTGATTCAGACAGTTCTTAAACAAAAAGGAGTTGTTTTCAAATATGCAGGAATGTTGCCTCATTCGGTATCAAATAAAAATATTGCTTGCTCATCTAGACATGAACACAAAGTTAAATTTCATTGTACCTTCTGTGGTAGAGATGGTCATGTCATAGATTTTTGTTATAGACTAGCTAAACAACAGAAAAGGGAAAGAAAATTTGCTAGATCTTATAACTTTCATGCAATTAGAAAAACACAACCTGCTTTAGTGAGGCAGAAATTTGAAAAGGTAGCTTCCGGACCTTCTGGTGAGAAATCCGCAAAAGCAGCTCCGATAGTTCCGAGAGCTCCCGGACCTTCTGTTGTTTCCTTCGGAACCTCAGCTTTTGTTTTCGGAGCTTCAGCCTTGTCTTTTGGAACTGCTGCTTTTACCTCCGGAGCTACTGGTTTTAGTGCTAAAAGAGTTAAGAATAGAAAACCTCAAACTTCGACTCATAAACCTGCTGTTTTATCTCAGCCTTCGTGTGTTTTTCCTACTGCACGTCGTGTGACTCAGTACTGGATACCTAAATGCCTTTTGACTAACCCCAGTATTGAGTCATCGATGTATTGTGCTTCTATGTAGGTTACACGTTTGAGGAAGGAGAACATTTGGATTGTGGATTCAGGTTGCTCACGCCACATGACCGGTAACAAAGATTGGTTCTCCTCCCTCTCTTTTGTGTCACGTGTAGAGAATGTTACTTTTGCCGATAATTCTTCAACTCCTATAATTGCTAAGGGTTCGGTTAGAGTAAATGATCACTACACTTTAAAGGATGTGGCACTTGTCAAAAATTTGAAATACAACTTGCTTTCTGTTGCACAATTGCTAGATGAAAATCTAGAAATTATTTTCAATAAAAGCTGCTGCAAAGTTGTAGGTTCAAATAGTGAGCTTATTTTTCACATGTCTCGGTTTGGAAGAGTTTTTAAAGCTGATTTTGATATGTCTTCCTCTAAGCATAGGTGTCTAGTTGCTAATGATTCAAAGGACTTATATTTTTGGCATCGTAGACTTGGTCACATAGGCTTTGATCATCTAACGCGTGTTAGTACTCTTGATCGCATACGTGGGCTGCCTAAGCTTAAAGGGGACAAAGAAATTGTGTGCTCTTCTTGTAGACATGCTAAGATGGTTGCAGGTTCACATACTCCTCTCACAATGATCATGAAAACTGAACCATGTCAACTTTTGCATCTTGACACCGTAGGACCTTCACGTGTTCAATCCTTCGGAGGTAAATGGTATGTTCTAGTTATCATTGATGATTATTCTAGATACTCTTGGGTTTACTTTATGGCGTCTAAGAATGAAGTTTTTAGTCACTTTAGAACTTTATTTCTTAGATTATCAATTGATCACCCAGGATCATTAAAAGCAATTAGAAGTGATCATGGAATTGAATTTAAAAATCAATCTTTTGATCACTTTTATGCTGAAAATAGAATAGATCATCAATTTTCTTCACCATATGTACCTCAACAAAACGGTGTTGTAGAAAGAAAGAACAGAACCTTAGTTGAGATGGCTAGGACTATGCTTGATGAATATCAAACTCCTAGGAAATTTTGGGCTGATGCGTTAGCAACCGCTTGTTATGCCTCAAATCGTGTTTTCTTGTGTGCTAAGCTAGGTAAAACACCATATGAGGTTCGGTTTGGACATAGGCCTTGTGTTACACACTTTCAGGTCTTTGGTTGCAAATGCTTTGTTAAGAAACATGGTAATCTTGATAAGTTTGAACCTAGATCCATTGATGGCATGTTTCTTGGTTATCCATCTCATACTAGAGGCTACCGTGTGCTTTTACTTGACACTAACAAAATTGTGGAGACTTGTGAAGTGTCTTTTGATGAAGCTAGCCTAGGTACTAGCTCCGGTGTTGCAGGACCAGATCCATATCCTCAGGGGGAGGGTATTTTCGAAGATGAAGAAGAGCCGGTGATACCGCCTGGTAGTTCCGAAGTTGACACGTGTCCAACTCCGAACATTGAACAAGCTCCGGCTATCACCTATGCTGGTCCTGATCATCCACAAGTCACAAGCTCATAAATCTACGATGAATCTAATGAAGAAGAAGCTTGTGAGACATCTGTTCCCCTACGTTTTTACAAAGATCATCCCCCACAATAGATGATTGGAAGCTTGCACGAACGAGTCACACGGTCCAGGTTTTGTGATCCAAACTATCATGCTCATTCTGCTTTTGTTGCTTCTTTTGAACCCAAATATATATCACACGCACTCACTAATGAATCTTGGATTATTGCCATGCAAGAAGAGTTAGAAAATTTTGAAAAAAAATAATGTTTGGAAACTTGTACCTCCACCTCAAGGTCACACTTTAATTGGAACTAAATGGGTATATAAAAATTAACAATGTGAGGATGGGGTTGTGGTTAGGAATAAAGCTAGGTTGGTAGCTCAAGGTTTCACTCAAGTTGAAGGTCTAGATTTTGATGAAACCTTTGCTCCTGCCGCTAGATTAGAAGCCATAAGAATTTTGTTAGCTTTTGCAGCATCTAAAGGTTTTAAGCTATATCGAATGGATGTTAAAAATGCTTTTCTTAATGGCTACATAGATGAGGAGGTTTATGTCAAACAACCACCGGGGTTTGAAAATCCAGATTTTCCTAATCATGTTTACAAACTGTCCAAAACCTTATACGGTCTCAAACAAGCCCCTAGAGCATGGTATGACAGGTTAAAAACATTCTTAATTGAAAAGGGGTTTACCATGGGCAAGGTTGATAAAACTCTTTTTGTGCTTAAACATGGCAATGACTCATTATTCGTTCAAGTGTATGTGGATGATATTATCTTTGGTTGTGCTTCTCATGATCTTGTGTCCAAGTTTTCAGCAATGATGAGTTCCGAATTTTAAATGAGTATGATGGGTGAACTCACTTACTTTTTGGGGCTGCAAATCATGCAAACCAAGGAGGGTACCTTTGTACATCAAACGAAGTATACCAAAGACCTCCTAAGGCGCTTCAACATGGACAAAAGCAAGCCTCTTCGGACACCAATAGGAACAACAACAACACTTGAACTTGATCAAGATGGTGAATCCGTGGATCAAAAAAAATATAGAAGCATGATCGGATCACTTTTGTACCTCACGGCATCAATACTGGACATACAATTCAGCGTATGTCTTTGTGCACAGTTTCAAGCCTCCCCACGTGTTTCACATCGTCAAGCCGTCAAAAGAATTCTCAGGTACTTACATGGAACTCAAGAATTTGGCATTTTTCTTCCTTCTTCCTCAACCGTTACCTTGAAAGCTTTTTCAGATGCTGATTTTGGCGGTTGTAGGATTGATAGGAAAAGTACTTCCGGTGCTTGTCATTTTATTGGTAATTCTCTTGTTGCTTGGTCCTCTAGAAAACAAAATTCAGTTGCACAATCCACAGCCGAATCTGAATATGTAGCTGCTGCTAGTGCTTGCTCACAAATTCTTTGGATTGTTCAAACACTTAAGGACTATGGGGTAGATCTAGATAGTGTTCCACTATTTTGTGATAACACTAGTGCTATTTGCATTGCCAAAAACCCCGTGCAACATTCTAGAACTAAGCACATTGATATTAGGTATCACTTTCTCCGAGATAACGTTGAAAAAGGAAACATTGTGCTTCACCATGTAGATACCGAACATCAATTGGCTGACATTTTTACAAAACCTTTGGATTTCACTCGTTTTTGTTACATTCGTAGTGAAATAGGGGTTATGCATCCTCATGGCTTAAATTGAGGGGGAGTTTTTGAAACTTGGGAAGTCTATGTGTGAATCTGAAATTAAAATAATATGAGCATAGTATTTCATACATATATGACTTTGTGATTCCTTTTACATGCTGAAAGTTCTTACTACATTACTCGTGTTATACATTTTGTAGTTTTTGCCATGTCTAGTAATTGGAATAATTACTTACACTAAAACTGGTCATGGTCGAACATTCTTGCTGTTTTGAACTTGTTACATGTTCACAAGTGTTTTTAATCATTAAGAATTCATCAAGAAAGGAACTCACATGTTGAGTTTTTATGAACAAATTTAAATTGAGAAAAGATCAAGAGAATATGCATGCATCACACTTCTTCTTTTGAGATGGCTTGTCATTGCACTTAGATATGAACTTGGAAGAAGTTGTGTATGACTAAAACCATGTCCTTAAGCTTCTGATTGTCAAATGACATAGGCTTGGCTTGGTTGGTTAGAATAAGGCAGATGCGCATATAATCTCTTGCAAATATCATATGATCTAAATTTATGCTTTGAAAAATAGTAAAATGCAGCAACTAGTGTCATGCTTTCAGGTTTTTAAATAGTTATGTTTGTGAGATCATGACTTGCTTAAATTGAAAAATTACATTTGATCTCTAGCATGGCTTACACTACCTTATGTATTTCATTGATGTGATAATGTAAGATACTTGATAGTATGACTTGGATGAGCTTTGTTTATATGTATATGTTATAATATGCTCATAACAACTAAAGAGGGAGAGATAATTTGTTTATATGCTCATGACTTGCTGAATACATTGTCAAAGGGGGAGAGATAAGCATGAAAAGAAAGAGAATAAGGAGAGATAATAAAGGGAGAGAGATAATGATAGATAATATGGGATAATTTTTATTATAATTTTTCTTCTCATTTTACTTTTGATTTACAAAGGGGGAGAAATTGCTTTCAAAACTTTTATGTGAATTGCCAATGTTCGGATTTTAGATGGTGTTGCCAATGCATTCATCAAGGGGGAGATTGTAAGACCTATGTGTGCTGAATACATTGGCTTGTAGTGAATACACTTGGCTTTGATGATAAAAGTTTTGAATATCACCAAAACACCTTATTATCAAGGTCTCTGAGCTACAACAATGTCTGACGGTAGGTCCGGCTTGTTTTGGGTAGCTCCAGCTACATTAGATGCTAGGTCCGGCTTCTTGGTAAGGTCTGACTAGCATTGGTTAGCTCCGGTGAGCTTTATCTTTAGCTCCGGCATGTCTTCTTTAGCTCCGGCATGTCTTTGTTAGCTCCGGTATGTTTTTGTTAGCTCCGGCATATACTTGATAGCTCCGGCATGCTTTTGCTAAGCTCCGACGTACTTTGTCTAGCTCCGGTTTTGGGTTGACTAGTATTGACTAGTTTTTGGTAAGCTCCGGTCCTAGGATCTACTAGTTTTGGTAAGCTCCAGCGCTAGGTTCTACTAGCTTTTGTTAGCTCCGGCTCAAGCTTCGGGTTGTTCTGGCAAGGTCCGGAACTTGACCGAAGTGCTTCTGCTTTTCATTTGCATTGTTTCATACTTGCTTTACATGATTGGAAAGATTGCTTAGTATTCATTTGCTAAGTTTTTGGTGCGTTTTGGTTGAATACGGTTGATATCGTTTCTACTGTGGTTTTGCAACATGCTTATGTGAGGTTCTCACGTAAGGTGTTGTGTTCGGAACTAACTTGAGTCAAGTTGAAAACTTGGGCTCGTATGGATTGTTTGTTTGTTCATGTGCAGGTGTTGCTTGAGTTCAAGTCATGGCTGGTGACGGGATCCATTGGACTAGTCTCAAGGAGGAGATGAGGTTCCAACAACCAAGTTCGGAAGGAACTGTGGTTGAGCTGATCAGGAGGTCGCGCAGGATGATTGAATCAAGGGCGGTGCATATGAAGGTTACTGAACGTCGAAGGAAGGTGTTCGCACGTATGCATGCGGTGCATGACGTGGCAACATGGTTCCGAAGATGGGATAAGGAAGGAAAGATCTGATTGGAAGGATCGGATCGTATCGGTTGAAGACTTAGGCTGCTAGCTGAGTCGGTTATGGCTCGGTATGGAAAGTATCGAGTTGGTTATGTTAGGATTTCGTGTGTGCACGAATTTGAGTTGTTTAGGAATGTGGGATACGTTCCTAAGGTGTTTGGAAGTCTTAAGATTGCTTCTATCTGCGTATAGAAGAGTCCTAAGCAGTTATGGAAAGTTCCGATTGTGATCGGATTAGGATTGGAGTCCTAGTTGAGATTGGGATGGCCTAAGGGCTGGTTATATAAGCGAGGGAAGGCCAAAGCTCGTGAGAGACAACTTTGGGGCTGTTCCTATTGTGTTCTATTGAATAAAATTCGTAGTTTGAAGGATCTCTTGTGCCTTTTTCGTCCGACTTGTTCCAGACAAGTTTTACTCGTCGAGTTTCTGGACAGCACTACCTTTCGTTGGTGGTTTTATCATAACTCGAGTTTTACAGATCCAATTGACGTTATTCTTTTTGGGTTGTCTTTACAACTTGATTGTCTATCATCTGTCAAAATTTCACGGTCATTGGATTTGTGGTTTCTGAGCTACACGAGTTTCTTTGCAGCATTCCAGAAACTGTTTTTTCTCGAGTAGGTCAGATTGACCATAGTCTGATCTTTCGATCATAACTTGAGTTTTTCTCGACGGATTTGAGTAATTCTTTTTGTGTTGTCTTCGTGACTTGATTCTCTCTGATATATATCACTTTTGTCACGGTGAAACACACTTAGATTAGTCTCATACACGATTTCTTTAACAGATCGTTTTTCTACCGAAAGGATTTGGGGTTTTATTGTTTCCGCTGCGTAAGATTTTTAAATCTACCATTCACCCCCCCTCTGGTAGCTCTTCACGTGCTCTTCGATCCTACATTATCATATTGTCAATACTCACACTACTCTGATATAAAATAGATGATTAAAACAAATCTGTTGCTGAATTAAATCATGTGAATGCAGAATGGTGTGGGGACCGGAATCCCGACATCCGAGGATCTCATTGGGTGGTGTCGTGCGATGCGACACCCAACAGTATACAAGAACAGAACCAGAATAAAATACAAGATGAAGTCTTTTATTTCTCTTACAGCGGATGTTTTACAATACTAGCGGAAGGAAAGAAACATATATATATCAAAGCTACGCTCTCAGCGCTAGATATGCAAAAGCAAAGTCATCCATGTCCTGGATACATCGCACTAGCAACAACCAAATCATGATGGCGTGCAGGGTTCCCACTCGGCTGTACACCCTGGAGGGGGTGCAGCCTCATCATCAAACCCTTCATCAATTGTATAACCTGCAAAAAATCGTTAATTGCAAACGTGAGCATAAGGCTCAGCAAGACTAACCCGTCTCACTAGACATATGCAAGGGTGGACACTAAGCATAGGTAAGGTGAAGCATAAACGACTCACCTACAAGTGGATCCTTATAATCAGGTTTTAAGTAGCAAATGACATTCTCCAAGCACAGCACATCATGGACTCCACAATCAAACAAGAAACGCTTTGCCAATGATATGACATGCCCAGAGCACATAATGCTATTACAGCTAAAGTATGGGGAAACTGTAAACTTTATTTTTTTACAATCTCTAAGTCATACAAGGTTGCAAAACAATTATGATTCAATACAATATATTTTTCTGGCTTCTTTAGTATTCACTACGTCACAGCTCATTGAACAAGAGGTACTCTATTACCGCGAGGGACAGTGATTGAAATCAGGACACACCCGGACAACACGACACATACCTCATTCGGAAATGTCAGCGAGTACACTAGTACCTATGTAACACTTTAGTATTGGTTGTATATGGCCACCTTTCACAAGAAACCCGAACGCCGAGCCCATCTCACCTCCGTGAACAGAAGGTCTCCGTATAGAACACCTCATGTGTCCGCTGACCGATTTACACCTTACTGTCCTCAACCCACCATATCCATGGTGAGTTAATGGGCCTCGACACCCCAGTTATCGAGTTACGTCAGTTTACTGGATTCCATATGTCGCTGGTACAATTCAAGCTTGTCCGAAGGGGCTGCATACGGACGGGCCTTAACTAACCAGTCCGAGCTATGCGACCAAGACCACGTCTTGTCGCTTCCTATCCATCTCTGACCGTTCTCGAGTTTTAGATGTAACAGTTATTTTCTATAAATGTTATCCCAGTGTAGATGAGTGTAAATTTCTATCTCGCGAGTAGATTCCAACTACTCGACTTCTACCGGTTTACCTACTACATTAGCATAGCAATTCTACACGTTGAGTGATTAACCTACCCAATTAACCAATGGGATTGTGGGTCATGCATCTGGAGTATTCAAGCACCCTATACGTAATGCACAATTCATGTGCTAATCATCATAGTGATAAAGTAAAAATTTTATAAACGACTTAAATGCAAACAGGGGCTTGCCTGGATGCAGGTCAAAGTCAGGATTAGTATCTGGAAGGTGCACTTCGAATGCCTCTGGTTCCTCCTCGACTTTGGTCACTATATGATATGCATATAATATGTATATGAATGACTTTGAAAAATAATTACTACCATGACCATAATTTAATCTATGGTGATCATTATATGATAAGGACCTAATGGCTGTGGAACTTGATGGTAGATACTAGGGAATATGATAGAAGCTCTTGCAAAGAAGAGGAGATGATCAAAGTATTTTGTTGTCTCTAAAATTATTGCAAGCAATAACTTCCAAGAACTTTAGAGAAGAAACTGTAGCTTGAACATAGCTGCCAGTTGATAATCATGATAGAGGAAGTTGTTCCGGTTCTAGCAAAATTTGTTCATAAATTTCTAAGCCTTAGTGAAGGAGTTATTGGATTTCAAAGTTGGCAAGAATTTCTGGAATTATCTTATAATTGAATTTTTAGCTTTTCAATTAATATTCAGTTTGCAACTGAATTAAGACTAGGAGGTTATGTCAATTAAATTCAAGATTTTTACAGTAACTAGTGTATGACTAAAGGAAGGTTCAGTCCAAATTTGGGACATAATAAAGCAACTGATAATCTATAAAAATTCAATAACTGAAAAAGGTAATTGATCTATACATAGGTTTATACAGGTGCAATGGTTCCCAAAATTTTCTGGTAGTCGAGAATAGGAGATTGTATTTTATGTGAATTTTGGGGATTTTTCCAGTGTCTATTTCATAGGGAAAAATTGTAGTAGCATTTGGAAAGATTGTTTCCTGCAGAATTTAACTGTGAGTTTCACATAACCTATTTGGTACTGATAGAAATTTGTTTAAATATTTTTGGAGTAGTCTACAGATGGATATTGATTTTTGAACTTTGGAAATGGTTCTGCACCAAATGGGGAATTGCAGCTTTTAAATTTGGCGCCAAGGCCCACTGGATTTAAAATCATCCAATCAGGAGCGAGCCACACCGGGGCCATAAATTTTCCCACGTGGCCGCACTAAATCCCCGACCATAGACTGATCCGGTGCCTTTTTGCACTCTCTGGCATGTGGGACCCGCGTGTCATGTCTTCTTCAACCTCGGGCATGGTTCGGGCAGCGGCGTTCTCACCGGCGCGCGGTGGCGCTTTCGCCGGTGATAGCTTCCGGCCCACGGGAGGCTTCGGTACTCGCCGCCCCACCATATTTTCGCGCGGGGAACACGATGGACGAACTCCCGACGGCGAGGGGTGACTGGAAAACCATTTTTGACGGTAGCGGCGGGTGTTAGGGTTTCGGTGATGTGGAGACCTTCGATTTCCTAGCTAAAAATCCAATTTGAAAACTTGGGAACCATCGTGGAAGCATAGGAAAGGTTTCAGGAAGGTCTAGAGCTCGTGCCATAGTCGGCAACACTGAGGTCGACGGTGAACCGAGCTCCATCAATGGTGGAAGAGGAAAAATCAAAGAACTTGCTAATTAGTTGATGATTCTTTCTGATTTTTGGAGGGAAGGTGCGCTAGGATACATAGATCATGTCTTCTAACTGGATCAAAGAAATTTTGTGCATACAATCGGAATTAAACCGACGAACTAGCCTCAAGGCTATAAAAATGCTTCGGGAATTTACGGAATACAGAAGCTAGGATGCACGATAGGAATTAAAGCTTAACCAGAAGTTGCACGAGGTCGTTGTGCACCTTTTTTCTATAGACTGCAAAGGATGATGATGCTTGTATCAATGGCGAGGCTGCGCGGCATCGAGCGGCACGGGGGTGATCGCGGCGGCGATGAAATGGTGCGGCGCGGTGAAAGGTGAATCGGTGATGGACTCCGGTCGACGGGGGTGGTTTTATAGCCTTCACCGCGGTAGATAAGGACGCAGGGGGGCAGCCGGAGGCGACCGACGGTCGACGGCGCGCTGGCGGCATGCAACGTCGCGGTGTCACCCGGGGAAAGAAAACGGTTTCACCGACTGACCTATGGTCCCCACCTCTCTCCCTTATCTACTCCTCTAAATTCTAGCTCAAACATTGTCCAAAACTTCCCAAAATTTACAGATAGTCTAAGAAAAATATGGGGAACCAATTCTGCAATCAGATTTCAATTTGGACATAGTTTGTATCAAATTCAAATTCAAATTTGAATTCAAATATGGTTATAAACCTTATTGAAATAAATAGTATCTGAGGTCCATCAATCTCCAAACTTTGAAACAAAGCTCCCTGAACCATAAAAGTTCTTAGGAAAAATTGGGGGTTGATTTGGGCAAAGTTTAGTGCAAAGCTAAATTTGATGTCGGCGCGAAATGAATCCCTTGTACGTGTCCAAACAAGTGGAAGATGTACATCAAAAATCTTGAAAATTTTCTGAGAAGCTATTTAGATATTTAAGAGTCCAAGCAAAATTTTGGAGCCTTGGATTTGAATCTTTTTGGCAGTGCCTAATATGCATAGCAACATAATCACATTACATTTCTTTTGATCTTTATATTGCTGCAATATAATTTGACCTAGCCATTTCTATCATTTAACATCCCAACTTTGCAGAAAGGATTAATTAAAATTTTCTAGGGTTAGGGTGAAGTCCAGTCCTCATGTTAATAAGATTTAATCATGAGTAGAAAGAAAACTTTTTAGTGAGGTCAAGTTTATGTGCACAACTATATCGACCTCCATTATGTTTGATAAACCACTTGTAGCTGAACATCACATGAAAGGAAAAAGGGGGATTTTACATTCCTCCCCCTTAAAAGAATCTCATCCCGAGATTACAAAGTAAGGACAAAAGATAAAGATCTACTGAACATGTGCTGCTAACAAGTCCAGATAGTTCGTTTTAAGATAATCCTTGCTTTCTCACGTGGCTTCTTCAGCACTGTGGTTGCTCCACAAGACTCTGTAGAAACGCAAGGTGCGTCTCCTTGTGGTGCGAGTTTTCTCATCAACGATCTGGGTTGGATGCTCGGAATATATAAAATCTGGTTGGAGAGCTTCCAAATCCTCAATACGTATATTCGCTGGGGCCTTGAGACATTTCCGCAACTGAGAAACGTGAAACACATTGTGGACCCCTGCCAGCGACGGCTGTAACTCCAATTGATATGCCACAGGTCCGCATCTTTTGATTATTGCGAACGGCCCAATGAAATGTGGAGCCAGCATCCCTCTCACTCCGAATCGATGAATTCCTTTCATCGGGGATACCCAGAGATAAACTTGTTCCCCAACCTCGAAGTGAAGAGGTCGACGTCGTTTGTCCGCATAGCTCTTCTGACGAGACTGAGCGGCTTTGAGATTTGCTTGAATAATACGTAGTTGCTCTTCGGCTTCATTTATCAAGTCGATGACATATACCACTCGTTCACCAGATTCGCACTAGTTCAAGGGTGTGCGACACTTCCAGCCATAAAGAGCTTCATATGGCACCATCTGGATGCTAGCCTGGTAACCGTTGTTGTACGAAAATTCCTCCAATGGTAGAGGATCATCCCAATTTTTACCATGGTGGATGGCACATGCACGAAGCATATCCTCTAGCACTTGGTTCACTCGTTCGGTTTGTCCATCAGTCTGAGGATGATAAGTTGAGCTTCGAATCAGTTTGGTACCCAATGCATCGTGGAGATGCTCCTAAAAGTGAGCAACAAAAATGGATCCATAATATGAAATGATAGTGCGGGGTACTCCATGTAGGCACAAAATTATGGAGATATAAAGTTTTGTATACCGCTTTGCATCATAATCTATACTGACTGGTATGAAATGAGCTGATTCGGTCAATCAGTCAACGATCACCCAAATTGAGTTGTGCTTATGGAGAGTGGGAGGCAACCCAAAAATTAAATCCATGCTGATATCCTCCCATTTCCAAGCCGGTATGCTTAAAGGTTGAAGCTGTCCAGCTGCCTTCATATGGTTGGCCTTAACTTGCCGACACGTATCACATTCGGATACGTATTTTTCTACTTCTCTCTTCATCCGAGTCCAACAGAACTTCTTTCTTAAGTCTTGGTACATTTTGTTACTTCCTGGATGAATGGAATACTTGGATAAATGAGCCTCATCCAGTATCTTCTTCTGAAGTTCCATGTTTTGGGGTACCACTATGCGGTTTTTAAACCAGAGGGTACCTTCATCGTCACATCGGAAACATTTCATCTCCCCCTTCTCCATTCTTTGCCGAATGTGCAACATCCCTTTGTCCTCCTTCTGAGCTGCCATAATATCCTCCCTGATAGTAGGAATGAGAGCTAGGTTGTAGAGTGGCCCATATGGAACCAAGTAGAGACTCGATTCTTCTTCTCCCATTGAGGGAATGGAAAGATTGTTGACATGGGACTTGCGGCTCAGAGCATCTGCGACTACATTCACTTTGCCTGGATGGTAGTGGATTTCAATTTCATAATCCTTGATTAATTCCAACCATCTACGCTGTCGCATATTTAAGTCCTTTTGGGTGAAGATGTACTTCAAAATCTTGTGATTGGTGTAAAGATGTACTAGATTACCCAGTAGATAATGTCTCCACGTCTTCAATGCTAGTACCACGGCAGCGAGCTCTAGATCATGAGTCGTATAGTGTTGCTCATGGTTCCGAAGCTGTCGTGATCCATAAGTGATCACTCGTCTATCCTGCATCAACACACAACCCAAACCAATTCCTGATGCATCACAATACACGTCAAATGATTTGGTGGTGTCCGGTTGAGCTAATACCGGTGCCGTTGTGAGGTGTTCTACCAATGCCTAGAAACCTCCCTCACATGCCTCGGTCCATACATACTTCGTCCCCTTCATCAGAAGTTCAGTCATCGGTTTAGCTATTTTGGAGAAACTGGGAATGAACCTCCGGTAATACCCAGCTAAACCTAGGAAACTTCAAACTTCATGTACGGACTTTGGAGACTCCCATTTGAGTACTTGCTTTATCTTGCTTGGATCAACTACAATCCCCTCTGCTGATATGATGTGCCCTAAAAATAGCACTTGGCTGATCCAGAATTCACACTTGCTGAACTTAGCATATAGTTGGTGGTCCCGTAATCGTTGAAGCACGATACGCAAGTGTTGAGCATGTTCTTCTTCGGATTTTGAATATACAAGGATGTCGTCAATGAAGACCACGACAAACTTGTCCAATTCCGGCATGAACACCGAGTTCATGAGATACATGAAATGAGCCGGTGTGTTGGTCAATCTGAAGGACATAACAAGGTGTTCATACAGCCCATACCTCGTCGAAAATGTTGTCTTAGGTATATCTTCAGGCCAGATTCTAATCTGATGATAACCAGAACGAAGATCCATCTTCGAAAATACTTAAGCACCCACTATTTGATCGAAAAGAATATCAATGTGTGGTAGTGGATACTTGTTCTTGATAGTGACAGCATTGAGTGGACGATAGTCCACACATAGTCTCAAGGTCTTATCTTTCTTCTCAACGAACAATGCAGAACAACCCCATGGTGAAGAACTTGGACGAATGAAACCTTTGTTCTCAAGTTCCGTTAACTACTCCTTCAGTTCTGCAAGTTCCTTGGGTGCCATCTTGTAGAGTTGCCTTGAGACCGACACTGTTCCTGGTACAAGCTCAATCTTGAACTCTGTATCTCTTTCTGGTGGCATACCAGGAAGATCTTCAGGAAACACGTCCGGGTATTCACATACTACCGGAATATCCCCAATTTTAATAACCGCGGTATTGTGAGTAGATGGATTCACTAGAATGGCTTTCTCAAGATGGAGGACTTGAGAAGGATGAAGTGGAGAATTTAGATATATCTTTCGAGGAACGAGATCTAGAATAGCACCATGGTATTGTAACCATGCCATTCCCAAGATGACATCTAACTTCTGATTCTCTAATATTAGAAGTGAAGTAAGATATATGGTTCCATCTAGGTTAAGTGGTATCCTAGAAACCAACTCATTTGTTACTGTTTTCCCTGCCGGAGTGCTAATCACATACGGACTTTTTGTGGAGATAATAGGCAATTGATTTTTAATGACAAAAGACTTCCTAGTGACATTATGTGAAGCACCGGAGTCAAAAAGTATGACTACGAGATGATCAAAGATAGAGAACATACACGTGAGTATGGGTGCGCCTTCCGGAACGTCCTCAATGGCGAGGTGGTGAACGTTGCCAAGTCTGCGAACTGGCTTCTTGGGCTGGTTGCGGGGTTGGTTGGCGCCTTGGTATGATGATTGTCCTCCGCCCTGCCTAATCTGCGGGCAATCCTTGGCGAAATGCCCCGTGCGTCTACACGTGAAACACGTGTACGGGGTTTTGCCGGTACGAATGGGAGGACGGAATCCCGGTGCACGGGGTGGAGGTGGAATTGCACGTGGGATCATCCCCTGCTATTGCTGCGGTCGGAAACCGGCGTTGCTGAACTAGCGACCACTGAATATCGGTGGTCGTGATGGCAGTTGCCACATCTGGCCGGATGGTGATCGATACACCATTCGATACTTCTGAGGAGCACCACCTCCGCTGCCCTGCGGAGCACTCCTCTTCTTCTTATCTGAGGACAGCTATCGAGTAGCGTCCTCTTGCATGATCGTGGCGTTGACAATGTCGTTGAAACTGCCGTAGTTGAACAAGACAATCTTGTCCTTCATTTTGGAGTTCAACCCCAGGTAGAAGCACTCTCGCTTCCTGTCTTCCGTGCTCACTTTGTCCTGTGCATACTGGGCCAGGTGGTTGAAGGTCTTGGAGTACTCGTAAGGACTCCTTCCTCCATGCTTCAGCTCCAAGAACTCTTGAAGCTTCCTCCTCATAATCCCGGGAGGATTATGGTAGGCGCAAAACACCTCCCGAAATTCTTCCTAGCTCACGACATAGCATGCGGGGCGTGCAGCGAGGTAGTTTGCCCACCACGCACCAGCAGAACCCTGCAGTTGCTGAGCTGCAAAGAGAGTCTTCTGTTGTTCAGCTATCTCGAGTAAACCAAACTTCCCTTCAATGGTGTGGAGCCAGATGTCCGCCTCCAAAGGTTCGTCAGCCTCTCTGAAGATCGGCGGATGCGTCGATGTGAAATCCAATTAGGAACTCGGATACGACTGATGTGGCCCATCAGCATGTCGTCCCCCTTGACGGGACGAGTGCTGTACAAGGGTTCGCAACAACTCGGTTTGCTCATCGCGCGAGCCGAGTACTGCTGCGAGAACCTCCGCGAGACTTCTGGGAAGTGTAGGTGGAGGTGGTGGAGGTGGCTGCGTTTGGGGCGTATTCTGCCCCGGGGGTGGTGTGTCATCCCCCTGTCCTCCACTTGAGCCTCCCACTTCTGGGGCTGTTCGTGTACGCACCATGCTGCAATGCAACGATTTACACCATAAGTCTCATTGCCTCAAGTTCATCCTTCCATATAAATAGTAATGCGGTAGACCACGATAGATAATATACAACATCAACATATATTGATAAAGTACAAGCTTTATACAAGATATATTATCTCGTGACCAAGTTTACAGTAGTAAACTCCAAAATGATGGACTCCCTCTATAGAAATACATCTGTACCATACTTGGTCCCCATGAGATGTCGTACACATCTTGTCATCCTAGACATAAACACCACTACTCTTAATATGACACAAACATGGTCACAAAAGAAAAACACGAGCAACTATTAAACTATATGTTGCCCCGTGTTGGCAGAAGTGCTGCCACATCCCACTTCAATATGTCCTACTCGACGTATTCAAGTTCCTCGGGATCTTCTTCTTCATCCTCAGGATTGGGCACCACGGGTGTGGGTGCTGAAGTAGAAACTACTGCCTCACCCATTATAGATGCTCTTGTGGCAGCCAATGCTTGTACATCGGCCTGCCCCATAAACATCCTAAAGCCATCAAGTTCCTGTTGGGCCTGTTCACAGCTGGCTTTCCAGTCCTGAGCCTCCACCTAGACCGATCTCGATCTTCAGTCATCATGCTCAACTGAGTACCCAGCTGGTGCATATCAACTAAGCTTGCTTCTAACTCTGTTTCCATCTCTTGAGTTGCTCCACGAGCCTCAGACAGGTCTTGAGCAATTAACTCATACTGCTCTTCTTTGAAGCGGAGACGTTGGTTGAGAGGAGCGATCGAGGTTCTAAGCGATTTATTTTCACGCTCAAAATGATCCCCTCGAATCATGGTTTCCCTCAGATTATCCACCAACTCCTTAATGCACGCCTTCTGGGTGCCATTTTCGCAACGTGATGCCGATGCATACAACGCTTAGGCTTTCACCGCTGTTCCACCGCGGAGGTCATAACCGGCAATCAATCGGTTAGCCCACCCTTCAGCAGCTCTACCGCTGACCGGAATGAACTCATACGAAGTACCCACTATCTGATGATGGTGAAGTTTACAAAACCTCCCCATAGCAACACTTGCGGCGAAGCCCCAAGTTTCTTCCAACAGAACACCCCTTGTTTTGATAGAAAAGGGGGCCCATCCGTTGCTTGGAGGACCAGCAGGCACGTCGACATAGATGACGCACCTCTTCACCCTGTTGTAATGGAATTCTTTTCCCCAATATCTAGACACCTCCTCATATCCGCACTGGCTTATCAGCAACACAAACAAATGTAGAAACCCGCCTTGACCAGTGCATGTCGCGTGCACCCAACCGTTAGGTAATTGGATCATCTCTGCTGCCATCTTCCTGTAGAAACACCAGAGTTGCATACAGGACTTGTCAGAATCAAAGGTGAAGTTGAATACAAAACGTGTAGTATACTTTCCAAGCTTTCCAGATTGTACTCATACAACTACATGTGAGCTAGGAAATAGAATCTATACAGGTTTTAAGTTGACCCATATGTTCTGGAAATTTTGACAGAACCTCCCCTGTATATGTAGTGATGTCCACAAAGTATACAGGGATATCATGACAATATTTTGAGGTAATGACAAAATAAACTTTGTATAACATCAATTTAACAATCCAGAAGTAAAAGAGTTACCCCGTGAAAAGTTTTTTATACACGTATCGCGCGCGAATTCACAAATATGTGCAAACTGTTTCAAGTTCTGGACTGCCAGAACGAAGTTTGCAACAAATGGAATTAGACATCGATATACCCCGATTCAGATCATGAATGCAAAATAAAGTTGATAGAGGACTTCCGAATCTTTCCATAAATGTATATATGTGACTATGTCACTATTCTGGATTAAAAGTTATAACTATCCAAACTAAACAGTTGAACTGACTGGTTGGCACCAGCAGTCCTGCAGTCCACTGTATTGTCTTCCAAATTTGATTTGACTCAAATTAGAATTAGGAAAAACTCTAAACATCAAAACTGTAGATATGCCTCTGCCCTTTCCATACACGTGTCACAATAAGGCAGAAGATGTTCCTACAGTGAGTTATGGCAATATTTATGGAACTGGTACAATGGTTAGGTCATCTGGAGCAGTTTTAGTATACTCCAAATTCAACAGATTATCAAACTTTTCTGCTTTGATGGTCAACATAAAAGTTGTAGAGGTCTTCACGATCTTTCCATCCATATATGATACTGTTATGTTATCTATACAATAACCAAGATCACAACCCGGTGAAGTCGAGCCAACTTCTGCCAGAAATCAAGAATCTTTATTCTATTTACCCTATCGAGTCGGAGTCCCTTTTTACGGATTCCAAACCTACCAGCATCTGATATTTGGACTTTCCAAAACATTATGCATCCATTCTGTTGTTGAGGATGGTCTGGTATCATGTTTGATACTAACGGTACTACGTACCTCACCGAAGAAAATTCTATCCGGTATATCCGGTTACGTCTATAGGTGGTTCCTATATCGTTCTCTCGCAAACGGTTTCTACATGGTCTTCTACTGTAGTTAATGCTGCAAAAGACAAACAATCCCCTTTCACAACTTCACACCTCAAGGGCGGTACGGGGAAGCACGACAGGCAATCACAATAATACGTATGAAAATAAATGCATACAACTCTGGTGTGAGTCGCCCTCGAGCGAGGTCATGTCTCGAGGTACAATGTTGTAAATACGTCTGTACAGCAAAGACTCCCTTACGATCCGGCTTATACACGCTTGGGCATACGTGTTTCGCATGCTCCCATAGAACATGAATGGTTCTAGAGAGGCATACTATCGGGTTATACACCACCCGACGGGGGCTCCCACTAACTTTGAAGCACGCTGGGGTACCGCGTGTCATAGGTTCTCAGAAACACTGAAAGCTTCAGAGACTCCTATTAACTTCCCGTGCCAAGCCACGGAAATTTCACATACCACTTCTCGTATGTTGAGTTTACCGAGATTGATCCGCTCTCAGTGGCGTACCTTACCTCTTACCTGACGTCGGAGCGTCGTTACAGAATATAATAACACATAGTTAGTTTACCACCTTTATATCTTATACTAATAATACTCCTTATAAGGGCATATAGCTAATTCCACTCAAATCGTAATTTTTTGAAAATATGTTCTTTTCAAGTACACTTTCCCAATGATGCTCTGATATCATGTCTGTGGGGACTGGAATCCCGACATCCGAGGATCACATTGGGTGGTGTCGTGCGATGCGGCACCCAACAGTATACAAGAACAGAACAAGAATAAAATACAAGACGAAGTCTTTTATTTCTCTTACAGCGGAAGTTTTACATTACTAGTGGAAGGAAAGAAACATATATATATCATAGCTACGCTCTCAGCACTAGCTATGCAAAAGCAAAGTCATCCATGACATGGATACTTCACACTAGCAACAACCAAATCACGGCGTCTTGCAGGGTTTCCACTCAGCTGTACAGCCTGGAGGGGGTGCAGCCTCATCATCAAACCCTTCATCAATTGTATAACCTGCAAAAACTCGTTAACTACAAACGTTAGCATAAGGCTTAGCAAGACTAACCCGTCTCACTAGACGTATGCAACGGTGGACA
Organism: Tuctoria greenei; assembly: GCA_036927565.1. NCBI lineage: Eukaryota > Viridiplantae > Streptophyta > Magnoliopsida > Poales > Poaceae > Tuctoria > Tuctoria greenei. Next base: position 132,706,991 of record JAYESD010000005.1, on the reverse strand, counting down.
CTAAGCATAGGTAAGGTGAAGCATAAACGACTCACCTACAAGTGGATCCTTATAATCAGGTTTTAAGTACCAAATGACATTCTCCAAGCACGACACATAATGGACTCCACAGTCAAACAAGAAACGCTTTGCCGATGATATGACATGCCCAGAGCACATAATGCTATTACATCTAAAGTATGGGGAAATTATAAACTTTAGTTTTTTACTATCTCTAAGTCATACAAGGTTGCAAAACAATTATGATTCAATACAATATATTTTTCTGGCTTCTTTAGTATTTACTACGTCACAGCTCAGTGAACAAGTGGTACTCTATTACTGCGAGGGACGGTGATTGCAATAAGGACACACCCAGACAACACGACACATACGTCGTTCGGAAATGTCGGCGAGTACACCAGTACCTATGTAACACTTCAGTACTAGCTGTATATGGCCACCTTTCACAAGAAACCCGAACATCGAGCCTGTGTCACCTCCGCGAACAAAACGGTCTCCGCACGGAACACCTCATGTGTCCGGCGACCGATTTACACCTTACTGTCCTCAACCCACCCCTATCGATGGTGATTTAATGGGCCTCGACACCCCAGTTATCGAGTTACGTCAGTTTAATGGATTCTATATGTCCATTATGTCGCCGATACAATTCAAGCTTGTCCGAAGGGGCCGCATACGGACGGGCCTTAACTGACCAGTTAGAGCTATGCGACCAAGACCACATCTTGTAGCTTCCTATCCATCTCTGACCGTTCTCGAGTTTTAGATGTAACATATATTTTCTATAAATGATATCCCAATGTAGATGAGTGAAAATTTCTATCTCGCGAGTAGATTCCAACTACTCGACTTCTACCGGTTTACCTACTACATTAGCATAGCGATTCTACATGTTGAGTGATTAACCCACCCAATTAACCAATGGGATTGTGGGTCATGCATCTGGAGTATTCAAGCACCCTATACGTAATGCACAATTCATATGCTAATCATCATAGTGATAAGTAAAATTTTTATAAACGACTTAAATGCAAACCGGGGCTTGCCTGAATGCAGGTCAGAGTCAGGGTTAGTATCCGAAAGGTGCACTTCCAAGGCCTCTGGTTCCTCCTCGACTTTGTTCACTATACGATGTGCATATAATATGTATATGAATGACTTTGAAAAATAATTACTACCAAGACCATAATTCAATCTATGGTGATCATTATATGATAAGGACCTAATTGGCTGTGGAACTTTGATGGTAGATACTAGGGAATATGATAGAAGCTCTTGCAAAGAACAGGAGATGATCAAAGTATTTTGTTTTCTCTAAAATTATGGCAAGCAATAACTTCCATGAATTTTAGAGAAGAAACTATAGCTTGAACATAGCTGCCAGTTGATAATCATGATAGAGGAAGTTGTTACGGTTCTATCAAAATTTGTTTCATAAATTTCTAAGCCTTGGTGAAGGAGTTATTGGATTTCAAAGTTGGCAAGAATTTCTGGAATTATCTTATAATTGAATTTTTAGCTTTTCAATTAATATTCAGTTTGCAACTGAATTAAGACTAGTAGATTAGGTCAATTAAATTCAAGATTTTTGCAGTAACTAGTGTATTACTAATGGAAGGTTCAGTCCAAATTCGGGAAATAATAAAGCAAATGATCATCTGTAAAAATTCTTTAACAGAAAAAGGATATTGAGCTATACAGAGGTTTATAAAGGTGCAATGGCTTCCAAACTTTTTCTGGTAGTCGAGAATAAGACAGTGTATTTTATGTAAATTTTGGGCATTTTTCCAGTGGCTATTTCATCTGGAAAAATTGTAGTTGCATTTGGAAAGATTTTTTCCTATAGAATTTAACTGTGAGTTCCACAGAACCTAATTGGCACTGACCGAAACTAGAGCTCAAAGACTTTCAAAAAAAATTTGTTTGAATATTTTTGGAGTAGCCGACAGAGTGATATTGATTTTTGAACTTTGGAAATGGTTCTGCACCAAATGGGGAATTGCAGCTTTTAAATTTGGCGCCAGGGCCCACTGGATTTAAAATCATCCAATCAGGAGCGAGCCACACCGGGGCCATAAATTTTCCCGCGTTGCTGCACTAAATCCCCGGCCACAGACTGATCCGGCGCCTTTTTGCACTCGCTTGCAAGTGGGACCCGCGTGTCCTGTCTTCTTCAACCTCGGGCACGGTTCAGGCGGCGGCGTTCTCACCGGCGCGCGGCGGCGCTTTCACCGGCGATAGCTTCCGGCCCACGGGAGGCTTCGGTACTCGCCGCCCCACAATAATTTCGCGCGGAGAACACGATGGACCAACTCCCAACGGCGAGGGGTGACCGGAAAACCATTCCCGACAGCAGCGACGGGTGTTAGGGTTTCGGTGATGTGGAGACCTTCGATTTCCTAGCTAAAACTCCCGTTTGAAACCTCGCGAAGCATCGTGGAAGCATAGGAAAGGTTTTAGGAAGGTCTAGAGCTCGTGCCATAGTCGGCAACACCAAGGTCGACGGTGAACCGAGCTCCATCAACGGCGGAAGGGGAAAAATCGAAGAACTTTCTCATTAGTCGATGATTCTTTCTGATTTTTGGATGCACGATAGGAATACAAAAGCTAGGATGCACGATAGGAATTCAAGCTTAACCAGAAGTTGCACGAGGTCGTTGCGCACCTTTTTTCTATAGATTGCAAAGGATGATATTGCTTGTATCGACGGCGAGGCTGTGCGGCGTCGAGCGGCACGGGGGTGATCGCGGCGGCGATGAAATGGTGCGGCACGGTGAAAGGTGAATCGGTGATGGACTCAGGTCGACGGGGGGTGGTTTTATAGCCTTCACCGCGGTAGATAAGGACGCAGGGGGGCAGCTGGAGGCGACCGATGGTCGACGGCGCGCTGGCGGCATGCAGCTTCGCGGTGTCGCCCGGGGAAAGAAATTAGAGGCGGTGAAACGGTTGCACCGACTGACCTGTGGGTCCCACCTCTCTCCCTCATCTACTCCTCTAAATTCTAGCTCAAACATTGTCCAAAAATTCCAAAAAATTACAGATAGGCTGAGAATAATATGGGGAATCCAATTCTGCAATCAGATTTCAATTTGGACATAGTTTGTATCATATTCAAATTCAAATTTGAATTGAAATATGGGTATAAACCTTATTGAAATAAATAGTATCTGAGGTCCATAAATCTCCAAACTTTGAAACAAAGCTCCGTGAACCATAAAAGGTCTTAGGAAAAATTGGGGATTGATTTGGGCAAAGTTTAGTGCAAAGCTAAATTTGATGTCGACGCGAAATGAATCCCTTGTACGTGTCCAAACAAGTGGAAGATGTACTTCAAAAATCTTGAAAATTTTCTGAGAAGCTATTTAGATATTTAAGAGTCCAAGGAAAAATTTGGAGCCTTGGACTTGAAACTTTTTCGCAGTGCCTAATATGCATAGCAACATAATCACATTACATTTGTTTTGATCTTTATATTGCTGCAATATAATTTGACCTAGCCATTTCTATCAATTAACTTCCCAACTTTGCATAAAGGTTTAATTAAAATGTTCTAGGGTTAGGGTGAAGTCCAGTCCTCATGTTAATAAGATTTAATCATGAGTAGAAAGAAAACTTTTTAGTGAGGTCAAGCTTATGTGCACAACTATATTGACCTCCATTATGTTTGATAAACCACTTGTAGCTGAACTTCACATGAAAGGAAAAATTGGGATTTTACAAATGGTGTGTACGTGCTCTACGGCCGAGATGGGAGGATCTAGCCGTGGTCGTGAGGATGAATAATCTCCGACCCGGGATCAAACCGCAACACCACAGCAACAAGTCCTTCCACCACCACTACCTGAACATCCGGGGATGCTCACGGAGATTCTGGCCGCAATACTCGGCTCCTGCGACGAGCAAACCGAGTTACTGCACATGTTAGTGCAGAATTCGTCCTGTCAAGGGGGGCGACAAGACAATGGGCAACGCCAGCCCCAACAAAGCTCGTATTTGGATTTCATGGCGATGCATCCACCGGTCTTTACGGAGGCCGAGGAACCTCTGGAGGCGGACAACATCATTCGCACGCTCGAGGTGAAGTTCGGTTTGCTGCGATGCACCGAACAGCAGAAGGCGCTGTTTGCAGCACAACAGCTTCAAGGATCTGCCGGTGCATGGTGGGCAAACTTCATCGCCTCACTGCCGGCCGGGCATGCGGTCACGTGGACCATATTCCAAGAGGCATTCCGCGCCTACCATATACCTCCCGGAATAATGAAGAGGAAGCTTCAAGAATTTTTGGAGCTAAAGCAAGGTGAGAGGAGTGCCCACAAATACTCCCACGCGTTCAGTCATTTGGCGCGGTACGCGCCCGAATATGTGGGGATGGAAGATAAGAAGAGAGACATATTCTTCCGGGGCCTGAATCCAAAGATGAAGGTCCAACTCGCACAGAGCAATCGTGGCACCTTCGATGACATAGTCAATGCCGCGATTAAACAGGAAGATGCTCGGCATGAGCTCGCTTCTGATAAGAGGAAACAGAGTGCACCGTCGAGCAGCAGCGGGGGTGGTCCGAAAAATACAGCGTGGTGTATCTCTCACCATCCGGTCAGCGATGGCAGCCACCGGCGCGACCGCAGCAATTCCGCGGTCGATCTTTCAAAGCGCCGCGTTTTCAACCACCTTCTCCACATCAGCAGCAGCAAAGGATGGTCCCGCGTGCATATCCACCTCCACCACGTGCACCGGGATTTTGTCCATAGATTGGAGGGAACCCGACACAGTACACGTGCTATACGTGTGGCTGTGCCGGGCATTTTGCCAGGGACTGCCCCGAGCAGCGAGCGAGCACCATATCGGGGTGCCCGTTCAACCCCGCAACCAGGCCATGAAACCAGCACCAAAACCTGGCAACATCCACCACTTAGATCTCAAAGACGTGCCGGAAGGCGAACCTATTCTCGCGGGTACGTTTTCTCTACTCCAAAATCTCGTAGTCTTACTTTTTGACTCCGGTGCCACCCGTAATTTCATTAGCAGATCTTATGTTTTCAAGCATCATTTACCTATTACTGCCACAGAAAGTCCATATTTGATTTGCTCTCCAGGTGGAAAAATAGCAGTGGACATGAAAGTCCATAAAGCACAACTTAAGATGGGTGGAAATATCTATCCGACTTCTCTAATTTAATTAGAGGGTCAAAAGCTTGATGTCATCTTAGGGATGTCGTGGCTGCACCATCATGGTGCTGTTCTGGACATTGTCCCACGTGTGGTCCATTTGAACTCTCCACTATATGAACCACACGCTCACATTCTAGACTGCCTTATCCAAGAATTTCCAGCCGTCTATAACACGGAAGCCACAAAGCTTGAGGACGTTCCTGTGGTCCGTGAGTTTCCGGACATGTTTCCTGACACCTTTCGGGTATGCCACCCGATAGAGATATCGTGTTCATGATTGAACTCATTCCAGAAACCACGCCTATTTCCCGAAGGCCGTACAATATGGCACCAAATGAATTGGCGGAATTAAAGGAGCATTTGAAAGACCTACTGGGCAAAAGTCTCATACGCCCAAGTTCATCACCTTGGGGCTGCTCCACATTATTCGTGAAGAAGAAGGACAAGACGTTACATCTATCTGTGGACTATCGTCTGCTCAACGCCGTGATGATCAAGAACATGTATCCACTACTGCGCATCGATATTTTACTCGATCAATTGGTGGGTGCTAAAGTATTCAAAAAAATGGATCTTCGGTCCGGATATCATCAAATAAAAATCCGACCAAAGGATATACCAAAGATGGCATTCTCGATGAGATACAGGCTCTATGAATATCTCATCATGTCGTTTGGGCTTACCGACGCGCCGGCTCACTTCATGTATTTGAAGAATTCAGTGTTTATGCCAGAGTTGGACAAGTTTGTCATGGTTTTCATCGATGACATTCAGGTGTATTCAAAATTAGAGGAAGAACACGCCAAACACTTGCATCTCGTGCTCCAACGATTGCGAGATCACAAGCTTTATGCAAAATTCAGCAAGTGTGAGTTTTGGCAAACAAGTACCATTTCTTGGTCACATTATTTCAGTGGAGGGTATCACTGTTGATCCAAGCAAAATTGTGCAAGTGCTGGATTGGAAGTCTCAAACGTCCGTACACGAAGTTCGCAGCTTTCTCGGATTAGCGGGATATTATCGGAGGTTCATTCCGAGCTTCTCAAAAATCGCTAAACCAATGACGGAGCTGCTGAAAAAGGGGACTAAATATATATGGAGCAATGTGAGGATGCATTTCAAGCTTTGGTGAAACACCTCACAACAGCCCCAGTGTTAGCTCAGCCGGATACGACCAAATCTTTCGACGTTTATTGTGATGCGTCCGGCATTGGTCTCGGCTGCGGTTAATGCAAGATGGCCGCATGATCACGTATGGATCACGGCAGCTCTGAAATCATGAGCAGAATTATCCAACTCATGACCTTGAGCTCGCTGCAGTGGTACTCGCACTACTACAATAAGCCTTATCGCAGGCGGCTCCAAACCTATTATCACATGCGGTTTTTAAAACTGCCTGAAACGAAGAGCCTGTGATAATCCGCAACTTCACAGGCGGAGAAGTGATACCGCCTATGAAGAAACATTATCACATGTGGTTTTTACTCATGCTAGCCGCCTGTGAAGATAAGTTATCACAGGCGGGTGGTGCAGCATATATATCCGCCTATGATAATTGTCTTATCACAGGCGGGTTTTGCAGCATAACTAACCACCTGTGATAATGGTGTTATCATAGGCGGATGTTGACCTACATCAAGCCGCCTGTGAAGACCTTTTACCGCAGTCGGTTTCTACCTTAACAGTAACCGCCTCTGATAATTAGGTTATCACAGATGGTTCTTTACCTATATCTAGCTGCCTATGACAATTGTTTTTCACAGGCATGCCTAGCCGTTGGTTAATATTGCCTGTGATAAGGTATGACCTATGCAGTACTACTGCTGTTATTTCTAATTTCCAGGTCAATTCAATATAATCACAGAACAAACATCAACAATATCATCACAGAACAAAATTCAACAATACTATCATCACAGAAGTCAATTTTACTAAAATAATATACATATGTACAAGTTACACATACAATTCATCTCATAGTTTACAAGTTTTCACTAAAAACTGTTTCTATTGGCATAGTCGCAATGTTCTGGCACATCAGTTGCTGCACCATTCTCATCAAAGAACTTCCCTTTTTTGTGCAAAATTTCGCGACGAATTAACTGACAGAGATCAGAAGCAATCCTGTCGGCTCCTCCATCGGGAATACTTCTACAAACTGGCCATTCTTCGCTCAGATTCTTCGTGCTGCAATATAACACATAACAAGGTTTAGAATGTGTTGGTTTGAACAATCTCAAAGTATAGATCAAAGTGAGAGTATACAAGAATTTAGTTGGTATTTCTGGAGAGTTGTACTATAAGCAATTGAATTTTGAAGTTGGATTCAAAATATGAAAATAATGTTTCTGGTAATATTCAACAACAGAGAATATAAGTATTAAACTATGCTAGTTACAATGAAAATGAAACTCAAAAGTAAGAAAATAAGGTATCGACATTAAGGATAACTTACATCCTCACGATTCACTCTATATACGCCGGCGGTCCGAAGATGCTCGCATACATAATACCCGCATAAGACACTCCCAACAGGCTGCTTTGGACAAGCATAATACGTTTTAATGTCTAATGCATTCGTATTGGAAGGTCTCTCACCGCCAAGCTATTTCGCATAAAACCGCCAAGCACTGTAATACAAGAAATGTCATATAAAACTTGTCAACACATTCTAAATGTGTGTAAATTAAAATTATTGAATAAACATACAGTTTCAAAATGGAAAGGAAATCTTTGTAACGATCTGGTGGGAAATCGGTCGAGTCCAAGACTGTTGCCTTTCCCTGCGTTGGCTTGATGAAGAACATTATGTAGTGATCACTACAAACACACAAACACACGTGTTAACAATTACCAATAACTACTATTTTAGTGTCATGTGTCGTACTTACTCGAAGTTGTATGGAGCCTTTACGAGGTCCTTGCTGTCTCTGACAAAGTTAAACATTGCATGTCCTATGTAAGCTGCAACTTCTGTCCTTTTGTCCTTCTTAAGTTTTGCGATTGCTTTTTCAAAATCCTTTTTTTCATGTGCCTGAACTGTTCTGAGTTTCGATCCGCCTGGACGTCGAATAGCGCCTTTGCAATCCTAGTAGGGTCAAGGATACCTATCTTGCACGCCAACTTTTCATTATCCATGTATTGCATCCTATTGAAGAAGTCCATAATTGTTATAATATCATGAAATGCGTATGCATGTAGTAAGAAAAGCAAATACAAAATATTAGAGCACTTACAAGTACCAAACGAGCAGCAGGTTGATTTCGAGCATGCCCCGATGCAAAAGGGGACGCATCTCTTCAAATAAAATGACTCGTCTATCTTCTCGAGTGCTCCAGAATGCTTGTTTTGGAATACGAAATGTGACGCAATTAAGACCATATCTTGTGCTGGTAAGGATGTACCACACATGCATTCTTCTGAGCGAGACGGGTTGTTTGCTAAGTTGTACGGATGTCATGAGCGGCTTCCCATTCTCAAATTTAGGAGGAACATCCTCAAGCTTGTATATTGGAACTCTTGGTTTAACTAAAGCCGTCTGCCGATTATACATGACACCATCTTCTTCCTACTCCTCAATATTTCCTAATTCTGGCTCATGAGAAGAACGAGATGCACTCGATTTTATAATATTTTCCTTCGTAGTTTCCAAATACTTTGACACTTCTGATGAAGGTTTATTTTCGTATAGGCTAACTTTGATAGGCACTAATGATCGAGGAGTAGTCGTCGGAAGTTGGACACTGGCTTGTTGAACCTATTGTTCAACTGATTGCTCTTTACTCCCAGCAGCTGGCTCTAGTACTACATCAAGCTATTGCTCAACTGGTTGCTCTTTACTAGCAACAGCTTGATCTGGTACTGCTTGAAGCTGTTGCCCAACTTGTTGCTCTTGGATATCTTTACTAGCAAGGTTACTATCATCCTTGCTGAGACATAGAGGGAGTGGATCTTCCTAGATTGGGAGTGGATCTTCATGCACTTTCGCCATAGAAGATGGGGTTGCAGTATTTGGAGATGTGACGGGGCTAGAAATTGGCTCATCATCCAACACGATATCGCGTCACTGCCAAAGGATTAATCGGTTGACAGCCTGCCCCAGAGTCGCGATCCCCTCAGGTGTGACGTGGTCTATTTCATAATCTTCATAATCATTATCAATGATCTGAAGAACTTGCACCACAGCATAATAAAACAGAAGAGGATTCCCGTTGAAGTCACGATCAGGCTTTGCCATAGAAGTGGCAACCTGTTTGATTTTGTTCCCTGCTCTGCCTATCGGGACAAGAAGACGACAAGATTTGTCATTAGCAATATCATCGACAGGGAACTTATGGGTTGACCCTGAGCTTGGCACAGAACCAATGCTGCTAGGGTAGGCAGTTGGAGATACTAATTGCTCCTTTTGCACTGGAACCATCACTGTACTCGGTGCAACTAATTGTCCCGATTGTCTAAGTTGTTCCATTATTTCTTGCATATTTCTTTAAAATTTTGAGCAATCATTTCATCAAGTGATTCTTAAACTTGTCACGTCTTCTATATGTCTCTTTATCTTTAGGGAAACCATCTAGCCAAGACATTTGAGAAGAGACCGCTCGAACCCGTCCGCTGTGTTCAGGGTTTCCTAAGATAGCGGTAAGTTGGTCATTCTCCCTCTTCGGCTTGAAGAGACCCTTCTGTTGCTTTTCAATTACTTCTTTCATTTTATCCTCTACTTCATTCACAGAGTCAGGCTTTTCATGTTTGCCCTCGTCAGTCAAACCTGACCGAGCAAAGACCCACCGTTGAGTTCGCTCATCACACCCTTCTAATGGGTGAGGATTGCCCTGACTAGTAATTTCGTCTAATATCTTATTCCATTTCTGGACTTTTGGGCCATATCCAGTAGACCCCAAGCGATGATGGTATTTGTTATTTTTTGCAAGCTCTGACCTAGTTGCACTTAGAGCTTTAGCATCAGGTGTTCTCTTTGATGAACAAACTCTTGCCACTGAGCTTGTGTGATTTTTCCCATCTTCATCGGGCTAGGGACCTTATCGGCCTTAACATAAGCATTCATTTCACTCTTCCGGCCACGAAACTTCTTGCCGCGAGAGATCAATGTTGCTTTCTTTATAACTTCTTCTGTGCCTTTCGGGAACTTGAATTGTTTCTTTATCCTTTCCCACAACTCATTCTTAGTCTGCTCAGGTAATTTCCTCTAATTCTCGGTTGTGATCGGCACAACCTCCCTAACAAGAAAACCGCATGCATTACGGTACTTGGTAACTGAATCCAGTGGTTCTTGGGGAAGCCCACCTGAACCGACCCTTGTTATGTACATGATGCGGTCCAATGGACCCTTATTGGGACCTCGTTGCCCACGTTTCTGCTTGAGTGAAGCTGAGGATTCATCCATTGGAGAACCTTCTGCAGTTTTAGGAGCCGATGTCACCTCATTGTCTTCGCGATTAATCTAGGTAGAAAAAAATTATAAGACTTCGTATACTTGACAACCAACATTAACTTGAACTGTTAAAGTTAAGATTCGTGATCCATACCTTGTCGGTAGGATCATATTCCGGGTCTAGATCCACTGAAGTCTTTTTAGTTTTTATATTCGGAAAAGGATCCGATGGACTGTGATAGGAGCCTGAACTGCTGGAGCCAGTAAGCTCCATATTGTCTTCTTTATTGTTACTACCAGGACCAGTCTTCTTAGGGCTTTCCGTGCTAGATCTAATAAGACAAAAAATCTAATAAATGGCATATTAACTCTACATGAAGAGTTGCATGAAGAAAAAGATGGAAGCATTCTAGGATTTGATAAGGCATTCTAGGGTTTAAGGTGACTGACCAAAAGGTTCCTATACATTGCGAGGGTGACAAGCATGTTAAAGTTGCTCACCAGCAATGGCAGTTTTATCTTCTTATTCTAAATAGGCTAGCTTCATTCAGAGTGGCGATCACGTTCTTGAGGTTTACTAGACGGCGCCTAGCTCTGGACCTATAACTGATCAAGCAAGGGACAAAAAGAAAATCCCCGCACAGCTCCTACCTAGCTTAGAGGGCATTATCGTCCCCGCTCTCAAGTTTCCTCTTATTCCCTGTCACTAGTTCTTCTGCCTACTGAATGAAAAACAACATGTTGATGCGTACTTGTGCAGATGCAATGCCTAGAAGAGACTGATAGCAGCAGCAGCAACTAGCAAGCTCACTTTACACCGACAACCCAAGGCATAACTTAGTCAAAATTAGTCAAGTATATCTATATCTAATGTAACTTAGCCAAATTTGCTCAACTTAACCAAATATAGCTAAATCTTGCCCCGCATAGTCAAACTTGCTTGATTATGCTTCAGTTAGCTAAATTTGGTCATATTTATAACAAATTTTCTCAATTTTGACTCAATTAAGTAAATTTTTCCAAAACACATTTTTGAAGATATATAGGTCTAACTAAATTCTTGTATCATAGAGATCGGCAGCATATGCTCAGACTCCATCGCCACACCTAGTGGTACCTAGATATGGGCGTGAGGATGCTCCTGGCATCACAAATGAGTTGGCCAGCAACTTGTTCGGCTTCAGAGCTAAATCTAGCATAACTTTGGTAGCAAAGATTAGCTACAATTGCTCAAATGAAGTTGATGGAGCCACAAGTGCAGACATCTTTGGTAGCACAGATTAGCTACAATTGCTCAAATGAAGCTAACTTAGAGAAATAAAAGTTAACTTAGCCAAACTTAGTCTAGCATAGCTAACTCTAAGCTAAAGTAGCCAAATATAGCTAAATATAGCATAACTTAGTCAAAATTAGTCAAGTATAACTATATCTAATGTAACTTAGCCAAAGTTAGCCAAATTGGCTCAACTTAACCAAATATAGCTAAATCTTGCCCCTAATAGAGAATTATGTGGCATATGCAAGGCCGATGACAGAAATAGGGAATATACTACTGTTACTAACTACCAATTTCACAGTTTCAGACACAAAGAACCAACTACCAATTTATCGTGATATAACCAACGACATAAATCTTGCCCCACCGAACCCTAACCAAAGATGCCATCGAACTTGACACTTTTTCGAATTCCACCGAACCCTAACCAAGGATGCCTACCATTTTCCAATTCTCGAACCCTAACCAAGGATATGCAAGGCCGCGGCGAGGGCGGTGAGGGAGGCGGCACGGCGAAGGAGGATGGAAGGTCGAAGGGTTTAGGGTTTACCTTGAAGCTCAGCGGCGATGGCAAATGCTTCGCTCGGCGTACCTGGAAGTGACGAGGGCGAAGCTCGGCGGCGACGGCGAAGCTCGGCAGCGACGGCGGCGAACACTTGGTGGAAAATGAAATTTTGGCAGCCTAACGGCGTCTATGTGTTTCGCCCGGGTTAGGTTTTCCTAACGCTGCCGAGGGGTATATACAGACTCCCATTTTCTCAGGCGGATTTTAAGTACCGACCGTTTGAGAAGATGGTTACCTCAGGCGGGTTTTACTTACCAACCGCCTGAGAAGATAAAATTATCTCAGGCGGTTGGTAAGTAAAACCCGCCTGAGATAAACATCTTCTCAAGCGGTTATTAAGTACCAATGGCCTGTGAATATATTTACTTCTTCTTAAATAATATTCTTGATTAAATGTGGGTCTTTTAAAAAGGCAAAACTTCACTTTCTTGTAATATTATTTATAAGTAAAGGTTACCATTAAATTTCACTTCATAAATCCTTGAAATTGGTCAGAACATAAAAAACATACAACAAATGCTATTTTTCATTTTTCTATCTTGATGAATATAATGCTTTTTTCCATTTATTTTTTCAGTGGACATTTTTACTCATCATACCAACCTCTATGAATTTTTCCAGATTTTTAAAATTTTTTTTGAATCAATGTGTGTTCATAATTTGATGAATGCCTCATATATATATGAGCATTTAGTTAGAATGATGGATAATTTGAAGTTTCACATGTTGGAATGCTTTTAAAAAAAATTAACAAAATTCATACATCTATAAATGATACAAATATGTTCATACAAACAAATTTGAGTGAAGGATCTTTTTTTTATGAGATACACAAATTGGAATAAATATGTTAGTAGAAATTAATTTGATATTTTCCAAAGCATTACAATGTTAGCTATACAAGTTTCAAAATATTTTGTTCAGGTGGTATATGTTAATTTTATACAAATGCAGAAGAAAGTATCATCAAATTTGGACACAATTTGCAGAATCTAAACATGTTTGAGTATTTAAATTGGAATCTAAATAAAAAAGAAGCAAGGGATATGGAAACTGAAGAACAGTATTGGGCATTATCTCAGGCGGTTGGTAAGTAAAAGCCGCCTGAGATAAACATCTTCTCAGGCAGTCGGTAAGTAAAACCCGCCTAAGAAAAATTTAAACACCGCCTGTGAAAAACAGATGCCTACATAAAGACCCCTCACCTATGGACGTGTCAACGTCCATGCGCGACCTTTCAATGCGCGGTAAACCAACTGCTCCGCACGGCCCTTATTAAATACACGCCATCACCCTTTAGTTCTCCACAAGCGAGTCGCTCACTTTGAATCCTCTTCTTTTCTTCGTCTTCCTCCGCTCCGACGACCCAACACCACTATGGCCAACCTTCCGCCGCCAAGCCCTCCGAGGGAGCCACCTTGCAAGAAACAATGTTGTAGCTCCCCTGAGAGGATCAACACCCAGCAGCGCCTCCTCATGGCGCGAGAGGCGTACAACAATACGTCTCGCGCCATGAGTGCCTTGGGGCTGGGTACCCTTCCAGAGTATCCGGGAATGGGTACTACCGTCGGCCACTACCTCTATGCCCTCATGGGGGTGGCTGATTGTCTCAACATTCTGTTCGCGACGATGGCCCAGGTTCTTGGCCCTGAGGGACGCAGAACGCTGGTGGAGGCGACGGCTAGCAACCTAGTTCTCGGGGTTGCACCGCCGGTGCAGCCGGTGCAACCGGCCCTGTCTCCTATTGCACCGGCGCCAGAGTCGCCGCCGGAGGACGAGGAGGAGGAGGAGGAGGAGGAAGAGGAGTAGGAGTAGGATTTAATTAGTTTTTATTTGTTGTTTTTTGTTGCTTTTGTTTTGTAAATATTGTTAATGAATGAAATCTATCTTTGTTCATCTATGTGATTGAATATTACTTGTGTATCTTGTGTCTTCTTGTGTAAATATTGTGTACCTTGTGTGTTCTTATGTGAGATGTGTGATTGAATATTGTTAATGAATGAGTATCTTGTGTGTTCTTCAACTGTGTGAATGAATGAATGTGTAGTGTGTTCATCGTGTTCCTCAGACTCGGGTATCATAAGGTAATTATCTTAGGCGGTTGATAATTAAAACCCGCCCGAGAAGAAGATTATCTCAGGCGGTTGGTCAGTAACACCCACCTAAGATAAACATCTTCTCAGGCGGTTATTAAGTACCAACCGCCTGTGAAGATAATTACTTCTTCTTAATTAATATTCTTTATTAAATATGGGTCTTTTAAAAAGGCAAAATTGCACTTTCTTGTAATATTATTGATAAGTAAAGGTTACCATTAAATTTCACTTCATAAATTCTTTGAAATTGGTCAGAACATAAAAAACATACAACAAATGCTATTTTTCATTTTCTATCTTGATGAATATAATGCTTTTATCATTTATTTTTTCAGTGGACATTTTTACTCATCATACCAACCTCTATGAATTTTTTCAAATTTGTTTGAATCAATGTGTGTTCATAATTTGATAAATGCCTCATATGTATATGAGCATTTAGTTAGAATGATGGATAATTTGAAGTTTGACATGTTGGAATGCTTTTTAAGAAAAAAACAAAATTCATACATGTACAAATGATACAAATATGTTCATACAAAAAAAATTTGAGTGAAGGATCTTTTTTTATGAGATACACAAATGTGAATAATATGTGAGTAGAAATTAATTTGATATTTACCAAAACATTACAATGTCAGCTATACAAGTTTTAAAATATTTTGTTCCGGTGGTAGATGTTAATTTTATACAAATGTAGAAGAAAGAATCATCGAATTTGGACACAATTTGCAGAATCTAAACATGTTTGAGTATTTATATTGGAATCTAAATAAAAAAGAAGCAAGGGATAAGGAAAATGAAGAACAGTATCGGGCATTATCTCAGGCGGTTGGTAAGTAACACCCGCCTGAGATAAACTTCTTCTCAGACGGTTATTAAGTACCAACCGCCTGTGAAAAATTTAAAAACCGCCTATGAAAAACTGACTCCTATATAAAGACCCCACGGAGGCACGCATCTGCCCAGTCCCACATCGCGCCACGAGGTATCTAAGTAAATTCGCATAGTTTCCTTACTATGCATTGCATGCTACCTTTTTCTTTGTGTATTTTCATAAGCTGCCAGTTTTGTGTATTGGTATATGGATTGTGTCCTTTTGCATTTGTGTACATATGCGTTTGGACTCAATTATTTGGAAGTTTGGTCTTTCAGATAATGATGTCTCGGGCGTGTAGCCGATTGAAGGAGGAGCGTTTGGCGTGGCGTAAGAACCATCCCCATGTATGTACATATGGCACATCAGTCGCATGGTTGTATATACACATGTATTTGTCATGGACTGATGAACTTAACTGTAGTTTGTTTTTCCGTCTTGTTTGTTTTTGGTATTTTCAATTTCTGTGCGTAGGATTTC
The DNA here is from genome assembly GCA_036927565.1 of Tuctoria greenei. Taxonomy (NCBI): domain Eukaryota; kingdom Viridiplantae; phylum Streptophyta; class Magnoliopsida; order Poales; family Poaceae; genus Tuctoria; species Tuctoria greenei. The sequence goes on along the minus strand of JAYESD010000005.1, from coordinate 132,691,136 downwards.
TCTGCGAAGCCTGAATCGGGAGATTTATTGAAGTGGCAGTGCATCGTCCCTGGTAAAGAAGGGGTAAGTCATGAAGAACAAGCACAATATGAGTTTAACCATTGTCCTCCTATTAATAAATTTCTTTTTCAGACTGAATGGGAAGATGGTTACTACCCCCTGACAATCTCCTTCTCAGAGGACTATCCCTTGGTGCCTCCAAGATGCGCCTTTCCATGTGGGTTCTTCCACCCAAATGTCCATCGTTCGGGAGCACTCTGCATCGGGATTCTTGATCAAGAGACTATAAGATAGACCTATTTTTCTCATGTAATTATTACTTAATTGTTGTCGAACTTATTTGAACTGGTTTCTTATATTGCTTAAATTATATTTCGTATGGGTGGTGCAATGCTTTTACAATCAAAACTATACTACTTGAAGTTCAGCGTTTGCTGCATGAGCCAAATGTGCCTGATGTTGAAAATGATTGCTATAATCTACTTATCAAGGTTAGATGACACTTTGACTTAGTGACCAATGTAGGTTATTCATTCCTCCTTCGATATTTGTTAATTTAAATAATGTCAATATTTTCAGGATCCAGCAGAATATAAGAGACGTGTTCAGGACCAAGCAGGACAGTACAATTTAGATTGATCGATGGGAGCTTCATCGTCGATCTACAATGACTGTAGCATGATTTTGTTTTCTACTTGACAGGGCACTTCGTCGTCATTGTTTGCAGCTGTTACAGAGAGAGGCTCACTTAAACTTGTTCTTAGTGTGTAAAGATGTTATCTTTGAACAATTGTAAAGCCTCTAATGGTGTATTATCACAATTAAGCCAGCCCCACTGGTGATCGAGCATTTCCTATAATGCATTACTGTACTAGTATCTGTTCATTTGTGTTTTTTTCCTGATACAATTTTCCCTACAACGACTACATACGGTTGTGATAATTGCAACGACTACATCCCTGTAATTTCAATGAACACCGCTTGTGATAATTGAACAACTACATACGGTTCTTACACAATGGCCGCCGGTGAAAATACATGATCTTCTCATGCCGTTGTTAATTAAGAACTGCCTGAGAAGATCATTTATTTACAGAGGCAGTTGTTTCTTAAAATCCGCCTGTGATGTTATTTTATTTCAGGCAGTTCTTAAGTAATAACCGCCTGAGAAGATCGAGTATTTACCCAGGTGGTTGTTTTTTAAAATACGCCTGTGTTGTTCTTTCATCACATGCGGTTATTATATCATTCGTCATCACAGTCGCATATTTTTAAGGACCGCCTGTGTTTGAAAAATTGAGGAACCTGTAAAAATGCTTTTTGTAGTAGTGTCACTTTGAAAATGTGGAGGCATTATTTACTCTGAAATTTAGTGCACCTCTACACCAATCACAAGAGCCTGAATTATATCTTCACTTAGAAGGAACTGAATATGCAACAACAAAGATGGTTGGAATCGATCAAAGATTATGAGAATGATATTCATTACCATCCTTGCAAGGCAAATGTGGCTGCCGATGCGCTGAGCTGCAAGTCTCACGTCAATAGTCTATCCATGACTCCGATGGAAGAGGACGAGCCGAGTTGATAGTTGGTTTAATATGGAGCACTATATAATCTTGCTCTCATCCCTACCATACGAGAGGAGATTATGGAGGGTCAAAAGAAAGATGTGGATATGTCGCACATTCAGAGGAGAATGAAGAATGGGGAAATGATGTGCTTCCGAAGTGATGAACATGGTATCCTGTGGTTCAAAGACCGTATCGTGGTACCCCGTGACACGACACTTCAGAAGAAAATCTTTGACAAAGCTCACTTATCCAAGTACTCTATTCATCTTGGCAGCAACAAGATGTACCAAGATTTAAAAACCGGATTTTGGTGGACACGAATGATGAGAGAAATTGCACAGTACGTATCGAAGTGTGATACGTGTCGGCGGGTGAAAGTCGACCACATGAGGAAAGCCGGACAGCTGCAACCATTAAAAATCCCGGCGTGGAAATGGGTGGATATTAGTATGGATTTTATTGTCGGATTACCTCTCACCTTCCACAAGCATGATTCGATTTGGGTGATAGTCGATCGACTAACCAAATTAGCTCATTTCATCCCTGTACATACGAACTACATCGCCAAGAAGTATGTGGAATTGTATATTGCAAGAGTTATGTGCTTGCACGGAGTTCCCCGAACAATTATTTCCGATCGCGGTGCGCTGTTCGTTGCTCGTTTCTGGGAGGAGCTGCACACATAATTGGGGACAAAACTGATTCGAAGCTCCGCATACCACCTGCAAACTGATGGTCAAACTGAGCGGGTGACTCAAAATTTTGATGATATGCTTCGTACTTATGCCATCCACCACAGTAAAAATAGGGATGATCATTTACCATTGGCGGAGTTCTCATACAACGATGGCTATCAAGCGAGCATCAAGATGGTGCCGTATGAAGCTCTCCACTGCCAGAAATGTCGCACACCACTCAACTGGTGTGAATCCGGCAAGCCAGTTATATACATAATTGATATTGTAAATGAAGCCGAAGAACGAGTACGAATGATCCAAGCCAAGCTCAAGGCTGCTCAATCTCGTCAGAAAAGCTATGCGGATAAAAGACGTCGACCTCTCCACTTCAACATCGGAGACCACATTTTTCTCCGTGTCTCTCCGATGAAAGGGATTCATCATTTCGAAGTGAAGGGAAAGCTTGCTCCACGATTCATCGGACGTTTCGTCGTCATTGAAAAATGCGGAACCGTGGCGTATCGTTTGAAGTTACCGGCGTCACTCTCTGGAATCCATAATTTATTCCACATTTCTCAGCTGCGGAAATGTCTTAAACCCTCAGCTGAAATCCGCACCGAAGACATTGAGGATCTCCAACCAGATCTCACTTATTCTTAGTATCCGATCCGGATTATTGATGAAAAGACTCGCACCACCAGAAACCGGACCTTGTACTTCTACAAAGTCTTGTGGAGCAACCATACGCTGCGGAAGCGACATGGGAAAGCGAGGACTATCTCCCATCAAACTATCCGTATTTGTTATCATCTCATATCCGGTAATCTTTCTACCTCCGTCTCTTTTATTGTAATCTCGGGACATGATTCATTTAAGGGGGGAGGAATGTAAAAGCCCTAAATTCAAGGTAGAAAATTCATATAGGAGAATTTAAATTGGAATGAGGGAAAGAAATCAAATGGCAATTGGGAAATTAAACCAATTCAAACTTCAATAGAAGGGATTCAAAAATTCAAAGTTAGCTCATGTTCAAACATTGCCAAATTAACAATCTGAGTTCACCATTAGCCTCCAAATATTCCAATTACCACCCCTGCAAATTTTCATAATATTTGGAGCTAAAATCCTATTTAATTCAATGGGGACATTGAATTCTATTGAAATTCAAATTTGAATATGAAATCCATATGAAACCTGTCAGAATTTGAAATCCAATTTCAGAATCTGAATCTCCATATTTAAATTGGCCTATCCACAATAATGTAGCAATTTTTGAAAATTCATGGTGGTGGAATTAAATTACCAGAGAAGGATTGACTTGAGGGGAGCTGTGGGACCCACTGGTCAGCACCCTACTCTGTACGCCGTTTTTTCTCGGCTCCTCCGCTCGACACCGCGATGCTGCATGGCGCCACGGCGACGGCTCGGCCAGAGCCCCCAAGTACCGCTTCCCAGCTGGGTTTTCGTCTTGAAGAGCCCCCCCTCTCGTCCTTACCCTCTCCCACGGTGAAAAGCCATTGGTCTTCCCCCTTTTTCTGCCGCTGACGCCATTGCCGCTCCTCCTCTGTTGATGCCTCGCGCCCAGTATCCTGGCCGATTTTCGTCTTTGTGCCAACAGCAAAAGTAAAGAAAATTTCTCCCTCTATCATCTCCATCAAGCAGTTTGTTGATTCCTCAGTTGGTTGCGGTGTATTTTGAAGCGCCGTGGAGGTTCACCGTTGAAGCCGACGGTCGCCCTCCCTCTACTCAACGGTACCAGGACAAAGCAATCTTTCTCGATTCCTCCCGCAAGCATAAAAGTGGTGCGTATTTGATCACTGAATATGCCTGCAAATTGTGGCGGCTTGCCTTAGTATATAGAGTTAGTGATTTCCGTTTCTCCCGACGGCAAGACCAGGATCAGATTTAGATTGTCGGTTTAATTCTGTTTCTATGTACAACGATTCTTCAATCCAATTAAGGAGTATCGTCTAGGTCTCAAGGCACAGCATCTCACCAAAAATGAAGGGAAATAATCGAGAAGCAAGGTCGGATTTAGAGTTTTCGCGGCCGCCAATTAAAAACCGTCGGTCCACCGTTGGAGTCAACCTTGCCGGCGATTTCATCCCTTTTTCTCCCCCTAGTCATCTTCCCCATGCTCCCAGGAACGTTCCTGATATTTCCCCGAGCTTCGTGCGCCATTCCCGAGCGATTCTGGCCATTGCCGAAACCCTAGCTCCGCCGCCGTCGTCGCGCCGCCACGATTGGACCCCACCATCGTCTTGCGCGGTCGATTTTAAGGCTAGGTGGTCACGGCCGGGCCAAGAGGAGGTCGACGCCACCATCCCAGTGATCTCGCCGGCGCTGCGCCGCCGCGACCGAGCGACGCGTCGGGAGGTAGACGAAGACCCCCTGGGTCCCACCTGTCAGCGACGTGTTCGACCGCGCGGATCGGTTGTGGCTCCAGATCGTATACGGCTGCGTGGGTAAACCATATGGCCCCTGTGTGGCCCATCTGCTATTGGTTGATTTTAAACAAGTGGGCCCAGCCTGGATTATTTGAACTTGTCCATTGGAAATTAATTCCAGAATTTAAGCCAACTTCTAAATTCAATTTCTCCTAGTAGATTTGCTCAAAAATTTCAAAATAAAATCTGGTAGACTCCTCTTGATCCCAAAGTTACAGTGGTGAAATTTGTTGGACATGAAACGCTCAGAATTTTCATAATTAATTCCTTTTATATAATTGCTTTGTAAATTAATTACTCCTGTTCTGTTTATTTGAAATTTCCCAATTTTGGTCAGGACACTCAAAAAGGTACACTTGATATTCAGTAAAAATTTCAAGTTCATTGGACTTTATTTACGAGGTTGCTCAGTGTTCCAAATCCCTATGTAGTTGAAAAATTAAGAAAAGTACAGAACCATTTTCAGATTTTTCCCCAAACTTGTAAAATCAGTTTCTCCCTGTAGGAAGCTCGGAAAAATGTGAAACAAAATTTACCAGAACCAATTAGACACCCTCTACCATAATAAACAACTGTTGGCCATGAAAAAGCTACAGATTAAGTCCCAAAAATTAAAAGAAGCCTTTTTCTTGTTGGAATTTTAGAGACAAAAATCTTCTTTGAACATCTCCAATTCTTAGTCCAGATCTTCCTTATAGATCCTAGTGTCCACTGTAAAAATCCAAAATCCAATTAAAATCATTTACATACCTGATCAGTAATTATAAGATCTTCTCTATAGTTTCTATATCACTTATGTAATTATATATTGCATATCATATAGTGACCGAGATTGAGGAGGACGCGGAGCATTTGGAGACTCTACTTCAAGAAGCTAACTTCCCCTATGACATGCAGCCAGGCAAGCCCCGGTTTGCATTTAAGTGCTATTTCAAATTTCTATTTGTATCACTTAAGTCTAGAATGATTTTGTGCAATAGGGCTAGGGTGCTTGTTACTCCACTTGCATGACCCAAAAACCACATGGAGTATTGGGTAGGTATACAGCCCGACGAGTAGAAAATTCCATGCTTATGTTCATAGGAATCCGGTAGAAGACGAGTAGTTGGAATCTACACGCGAGATAGGATTTTATCACACTGGATGAATTTGAGCAAATAATGGTTTGTAAATATGAACTGGAGACCGAGAAGTGGGATAGGATGAAGGGAGACGAGGTCTCACGTGCGTAGCCCTGCTTGTGTTGATTGAGGACCGATTCGTGTGCAGCCCTGCTCGACAAGTTTGAATAGTACCGGATGCAAACTGGGCATATGGAACCCAGGAAACTGATGTAACTTGATAACTTGGATGTCAAGGCATAGCCCATTGTCGATAGAGGTGAGCTGAGGGTAGTAAGGTGTAAATTCGCCGTTGGGCATAGACACGCTCCGTGCGGAACCCTTATGCCCGCGATGGTGGGACCAGCTCGGCGTTTGAGTTCTCTTGTGAAAGGTGGCTGCGTATGATGTGGTGAGGAGCACGTCACGCTCCTTAGGCACGGGTGTCCGTGACGTGTTATTCGGTTGTGTCCTGATTCCAATCACTATCCCTCGCAGTTATTTGAGTACCTCTTGTTCACTGTGCTGTGACGTAGTAAATACTGAAGAAGTCAGGAGAATATGATGTATTGAAATATAATTGTTTTTCCACTATGTTTGCTATAGATTAGGCTCATTAAAGTTACTATTATTGAACAATTAAGCTGCTGTTATTAACTTGTGCCATGAAGATCAACATATAAGCTAGTCATTTATTGCTATATATATTCCCATGTTAAGTATCCTTGCATATAGAGTTTCATGTTTAGGTGAGACGATTTAGTCTTGCTGAGCCTTCATGCTCACAGTTGCTATATTAAGTTGTTTGCAGGTGAGACTTATGAGGAAGGGCCTGAGGATGAGGTGATGCCCCCGTCGGGGTATAACACCAAATTGGAGCCCAGCACACCGCAGTAAATTTGTGTGTGGCTAGTGTGTAGCCTCCGCGGGCTAGACGGCTGCATTTTTGCATAGCTAGGCTGAGAGTTTAGCTATGAATATTATTCTCCGTTGTATATTAAGTATTGTAAAAGACTTCCGCTGTTTATATCAATAAAACTTTGTATTTTTTCGTATTCTTTTTGTGTGTGTTGTTGGGTGCCGCATCGCACGGCACCACCGTCTGCGATTCCTGGAATGTGTGTATCCGGTCCCCACAAGCACTAGGAACCGGACTAGTCCGCCCTGGACTAGAAAGTCGATCGGACTAGTCTGCACTTGGCCGAACAAGTCCGCTCAGCTATGGTTTTTGGTGAAATTCCAGTTAGAGTATAGTTTTAGTTGAATTATGGAACCAAGATTGAAGTAGAAAGATGATACTAAGGTAATTACCGTGAATTCAATAACTCAAGGGTTGAGAATTCAACGAAACTCGAGATCTTGACGTCTAGATCCAAAGAAGATGGTCACTCGACGATGATGTCGATGAGCTGACAAAGATCAATCTTGCTTGATCCTTCTCCTTCCTACTTTCCTTCTCCCTACTGCGGTGAACTCCTCTTGACGGTGGCTCTCGTGAACTAGGGTTTGGGGTTTCTTCAATTGTGGCAAAGAGGTGAATGGGTGGTTGTTGGGATGTTTATATATAGGTGGAAGTGGTAGGGTTTGATGGATTTGAAATTTAAGGCGGTGGAGGCCATGTAGGTGTCCCACATAGGCTCCAAAGGGGTTGGGCACGATGTTCTTGGGCCCAATTAAGGTATGCACCCAATAACAAGTTGTGGAGGAAAAGATTGAATCCGATTCGGACACACAGGACAAGTTTTCTAGGTTGTCGGACTAGTCCAATATCAAACTGAGACTAGAGCGGACAAGTTCATTCTGGTTCCAGACAAGTCCAATCTTGTCCAGAAAGGAAACGGGCAAGTTTGGTGTAAGCCGAACAAGTCTGGAGGCTTGGCAATTTTCCAAAAACTGGATGAAAAGAGGGATCTATTGGACAACTCAAAAAAGTTCCAGTCGCTAGGAATGGACTAGTCCGTACATGAAAACGGACATGTCCAGGAATTCAACAGAAACTCATTCGGACAAATCTGCGGTACAAGCGGACAAGTTCGGACAGTCAATAGAGAGCAAAACCGGACTAGTCTGGGGTTCAAACCGAACAAGTCCGCAACTATACAGGTTTTTAATTTTTGTTTTGCTTCTAATTCATTTTAAACTTATTCCTTTTTATGTTGCTTAATTCTAAACATGTATAAGAATGTATGCTATGCATCATGGACGAGAATGAGGGTGTTACAACCGTTCCTATGGAACCCAAGAGGGACAACTTGTTTTCCACCGCCATCTACATAAATTCCACCAAACCCTATCACCTCCACCCTATATAAATACCCCAGCACCCACCCTTTCATCTCTTTGCGACATTAAAAGAAACCCTTAACCCTAGTTTGTGAGAGCCGCCATCAAGAAGCCTCCACCGCAGGGACAAGAGGGAGGAGGGAGGAAGGAGGAGGATCAACCACGATCGTCGTTGCTGCTATGATCTTCTTCGACAATTCATCGACGTCAACATCCTCCTTAGCCAATTATTCATCTTCTTTGGATCTAGACATCAAGATTTTGAGTTTCATCGAATCTTCCACCCTTGAACCCTAAGATTCACGGTAGATACCTAGATTCATCTTTCCTACGTAAATCATGGTTCTATATTAACTCAAACTACACTCTAGTTAAAAATTCGCCAAAACCCTAGCCATTTCGGACTTGTCCGGTCTCATGCGGACTAGTCCGTTCAAATTTCTGGTCCACAGCGAACATGTCCGACCCATGCATTCCAGTCTGGTCACCCAAATCTGGAATTCCTGGAAGTTCTTTAATATTCTCCGAAATGGCTTAAAACTTGTTCAAATATGTAAAACTAAATTGTAACTAGTTAGTAAGCAATAATAGCAACCTAATAACACGTGTTACCACATAATTGCATTATTCATCCATGTCATGACATATTTAGTAATATATGAGCATTTTTTATTGTAATGCTTGTTTTGTATGTTTGTCGTGCAGAATAGAAGGTAACGCTCTAAAGAGTGCTTTCGAGGACCTTCAGCACCAGAACTTCGAAGCTTTTAATTCTATTGAATCTCAAGAGAAAGGCAAGTGTCCTTGATCATTTTGATCCTATTTTTAAATGTTTTGTTTGCAAAACTACATGCTTGTGTCAAATCGATGGGAAACCCATGATAGTTGTTTACTAGTCTTATTTGACCATCCTTATCGCTTGGAATATATTGTAGAGCATCGGGAAGAGCATATTTACTTTTTTGCCCCGCTCTAATTAATTTGGATGGGAAAACAACCAAATGGCTTAATTACGAATTAATGAACTTATGTGATGATGAGAATTTATGAACATGATTAAATGGTAACATGGGACTCGAAGATTAAAGCATGCATGGTTTGTGGATTGGGTTGGAAGATATGGTGGTTTTGCTTGCCTTGGATCTAAGGACCGGTTCATGCGAGAATATGCCAGGACAAAAATGCCACCACAAGGCCAAGTATGGGTGCGGCTTAGCTATCTAACTAGTGTATTGCCACTATCGATCGCGTCATTAGGAAGGATCGGGGAATGGGAGTCAGATTGGGTTTGAAATAGTGGAGGGACTGTCGTGGGATCCGAACGGCACAAGAGGGGGCCCTTGGTTGGATGGACTCAGTTGGACGGATCATCACCGGTGAAACCTTAGTGGGTTTGAGCATGCCGGTAATCACTTTGTAAAGACTATTTTGTGATCTCTTGGCCATACATCTAAGGTAGTGTACTTGGCATGATGGAGGCTTACTTTAAGTCACCAACAGGTGATGAAATCACAAACTTGTGAGTAAAGCGGTACAACCTCTACAGAGTGTTAAAACTATCATGATAGCCTTGCTCCCGTTTATGAGCACCTTGATGACCTACATGATTAGAATGGAACTTGGTATTTGGGATGGTTTGGTTATGGTTATGGATTGGGTTGAGTTAAATGAACATGGTTGATGATGAAGGTGAGAGCTTGGTATATGGTTGGATGTGATACGATGGTAATTGATGATGCTGGACTCACAATTGGTAATTATTTGGGAGATGATGTGATTAATTCACATGGACATTGTAGGATGTTTCTTACATGTTTTAAATGTACTTTTCAGCAAATAGCTATTATTTATTATCATTCCACATTTTAAGCTACATGTCATTATTTTTCTCACTTGCTAAGTATGACATATGCTCACCCTTGCAATTTCTCCACCAACAGTTTTATGTGATGTTTGGGAGTACCACGAGGATAATGTGAGTTCTAGGTTGTGTGCTGCCGTTGACAACTTGTGGTTATGCTTGGAGCCGCGCTATCCCCTTTACTTAATTTGCTTAGTTTAGGTTATTTTTGCCGCAGTATTAGTATTATTAGTATTAAAGATCATTAGAGTTTGTAATTCAGAGAACTATATGAATAATGTAAACAAAGTACGTATTTACTAGTTAGTGTCATGGTATTTTTCTGTATATCGTTAGTGGGTTTGTCGTGTATTTGTGATCAACGTCTTGGGCACATATATGCATTCACTTGGTTAATTTTCGGAACCGGGTGTCACACATATTAAGTAAATACCTTAGGAGCCTAGGCATAAGTCATCCTAAGGCAATGAACTAAATAATCTTTGAAACCAATGTTGATACAAAGCATAGTTATTCATAATAACATAACCATATCATAATTAGTTAGACTATAGTGGGGTTTATAGTGTTTATGATGATACAATGAGATCATTATAATGCAATCATAAAAACTACACCTACCACATACATGGACTCCACAATCAAACAAGAAACGCTTCATCCAAGCATACGTATAATGGAAGACTAAGGATAACATCTTTATTATGAATAAAGTCACAAACAAAAAGAACACATGAGCCATACCTTCCCTAATATGAAGTGGGAAGAGAGACTCCCTCTACTCCTTTCCCAATTCGGACATGGGACTAGAGACTCTCCTCTCTACAGCCTAAACTCCTCTATGACTATGGAATATAGTGGATATAATAGAATGAAGCTCAAGTGGTGTGTGTTGAAGTGATGGGCACGGGGTCCAATTTATAGCTGGACAAGGGTCAGTTCCCGCCACAATTCATGCACGAATCAGTCTTCATCGTTATTAGGACACCACAGGGAGTCGACATGTGGAAGAAGACCTGGTTTGGTGCGAAGAAGAGGTCAGCCGAAAAGGGAGTTTGGCCGACCTTGTTAGTGCTCCATTTCTCATTTGCTTTCTCAAGGTCACTGAGTGGTGGGTCCCCTTGACTGATGTGGGTTATACGCGGTTGGATCTTCTCGAATACGTCTGTTTGTGGGCCATTTGACCCTTGTGATGCATCATGTGGTCGCTTGATTGGCTCGGATGGTAATGTTTAAGATTGCTCCCCATCTTTCACCTCAATTCCTGCATAAAAAAGTTTGGATGCACTGTTTTTCCAAACACAAGTGGAAATGGGTTAAGTAGAAAGGTGTGTGTGCAGGAAATGAAATACCCTTCACATAATTGAGTTATATTGACCGGTGAAATTGAGATATAACAAGCCATTAATAAACTCCCCCAAGCTTATCTTTGCTCATGTCGTTGCAAAGTCAAAACTTTAGGTTGATGATCAGGAGTTGCTACTATGTTTTACCTTTCAAAGGTGCCAAGTGCACAACAAAATAATCTACCTAGCATTGCAAAAATTTGCTATGGTACATTACCCTTCCTAAGTCATCATGAGGCTTATGTTTTTTTTTATATTCATGGGTAGTTGAAAGATAGAACAGTACACGGAGCAAGCATGGCCTAGTTATCAAGTTTCACTTAAATGCCAGAGAGTTTCAATTCAGATTTTAAGTACCTCAATTTGATTCTCTCGATCAGTCCTTTTTGTGTAGTGGAAATATATCCTCACCAAGGCATTTGCCTATACTAATCCTACCACTAAATAAGGCTTATATGTGGAGCTTGGTAGGGAATGAAAGTAGGAATATTTGCAAGACATAATATTGCTAAGTCAAAAGTGTAAGCCTTAGGAGAAATAAATTCAAAACATTTTGATTCAAAACATGTGCATGTGTGATGCAATGAAAGTGGAAGTTGATGTTGAAATTTTTGAGATGACTCCTTTTAGATGTGGACTCTCTTTCTTGCAGGGATGAAACATGTCTACTTTCTTTCGTTCTTTTTTTCTCATGCTTATGATGTAAGTATGCATTTTTTTTGTAGCCATGTCTTCTACTCCCTTTTTATGCAGTGAATATAAAGAGAGCACTAATCATGAAAGGCATGGATTTTCTCTTTTTTATTGTGGAATGATGATATGATGGAATTTTGCTAACTTCCAGTGTAGAAGTCTAGCATGTGCATGTAAAGTCATGAATTCAAAAAGAAATGAATGAATTCAACATAGGACTGTACTGGCTTGATTATGCTCAATTTGAAAGCAAATAGCATATGCATAAGGTTTATCAATAAAACATCATATGGCTTTGGTAGTTATTTCCAATCAAATGAGGGTAACTTAAATATTTTTTAAATTTCTCCGGAAATCTAAGTTTCACTTTCAAACTAGGAATAGCAGCTCTATCATTATTTCTAATCTCACAACAACCTAGAATTAGATTAAGCTTTTGCTACCCACAATTTCTAAATTAAGGCAAAGTTAATTTTAGCCAATGAAAGCAATATTTGGAGAATAGCAAGTTGCAAACTAGGGACTTAGGAAAAATAAAACAGAGCAACTATTCATCATTTCATCTATGTGAATTATAAATCATTCTTACCGCACATCTTTATTTGATGGAAAGCAAATCTACATTACTCAATTTTTAGTTTTTTTTGTATGCAAGGTGAATGGTGGAGGAATGGAAAACAAATATGCAATGGGTGTGATACAAGTTACCTCAAGTGGGGGTCCTCCCCCAAGCTTGTTCTTCGACCACCTCCATGATAAGGGTTGAACCCTTGATAACGGAAGTATGTCGCAAGACCGGCTTGTTGTTTTGTAGCATGGAGTTGAAGTTTGTGAACCGAGTGTCCATATGTTGTTGCCAAGTCTTGGGTAACTCGGACGTGGTCTTGCAGTGTGCTGTAGATGTTTCCCGTCCTCACTTCAAGGTCTCCCGTACTTCTGGTGAGATATGGCATTCCTTGGCTATAGTCATGATGGCATCTAGCCGAAAAGGAACGATGTCCTCGTTGACGTTGGAGGCAATCTGCTAGAGCTTGAAGTGGATTGTAAAAGCCTATATTTGAAAAGCAAAAGATTAAATAAATGTGAACTTAAAAAAATTAGTTAAGTTGGAAATACAAAATTCACAAGAATCAAATTACTACATGAATAATAATCAAAAATTGGAACTAGTTAAAATTTTGAATATAGTTTAGAAGGTTGCTGGTGTGTATGAGAACTTAAGCAAATAATGGATGTAAAAGCCAAAACCCTTGGTGTTCATCTCAGCTATGAATGTGAAAATGAGAAAGAGAAAACAAAATAGAAAGGAAGAAAAAGGAATAATTCCAAATGCTAATATGGAAGTTTCAAAATAAACTTGAATTGTTCCCTTCAAATATGTCAAACTCCACATTTTTCACCCATGTGTTTCCCATGATTCAATGACTCAAATTGCCAAGTTTGACAATGTACGAACCACATTTGCCTTGTATTTAAATCAAGCCAAGGGAGAGCATCCAAATTTGAAATCAAGTTGAAGTTCTAGTTTGAATTGTCGATTCCAAATCAAGTTTCATATTTGAATTCCCCACCTCTGATTTGTTCTATCCACCAAATTTCACTATTTTTGTAGCATGTTTGAATTGTGTTTAAATTGATCATAGAACGGACTTTACTTGCGTTTGTGGACCCCACATGTCATCCTCTTCTCTGTCACAACAAAAAAGCAGCAGCCTCTCCCGTACCTTCTCTCTTAAATTTTTCGTCGTTTCCTTGCGTGATTTCACCAGTGTTTGCAGTGTTCTCTCTGTCGTACCGTGAGGAAACTGGCAACCCTCTCTGTTCATCGCCGACATACCTCTCCGGTATTTTTCTCATGCCTCTGCCACCTCCAAAAGGTTCCTTGCAACTCCTTCCTTCATCCGTGTGCGCTACTCCCTTCCTTCATCCGTATGCGCTACTCCCTGTGTCCTGCCTCTTTCCCATTGGATTTCTGAATTTTGCACCGGCGGTCTTCATGAAATCCAAGTTTTCCCCATGGCAATTTGGGTTCCACGTGCAATTAATTTTTAATTCAGTTAAGTAATAGTTTCCTTAGGTCCTTACGACTCTTCTGAACCAAGAATCAAAGAAAGTGGACAAGTATATCCTCTGTTTTTCAAGATTTTGTCGCCGCCGCCTTTTCCGTCCTAGGTCATCGAGGACTACGCATTCTGGTCGGCTTCACCTTGCTTTGAGTACAGTTATATGATCCTTGCGGTGCTACATTTCTCTAGGATTACAGTCGGATGTCTCGTGTTTTGGTCAGATAGAGCTCTTCGGCAAACTCCGAGTCGCCATTACTGCCGGTAGCTCACCACCGGCCATTGCAGGAGCCCATCGAACCCGCCACTGTGTTTCACATGTAAACCTACATAGAAGACGCCATTTCTTAGCATGTTTATACCACGGCAGATCATCGCTGGCGGCAGCGCCGCAGTGCGCGGAGCCCGCACCAGCCTGGACCGAGCTTGAAGACGCGGCCCGCCCATGGCCCACCTGTTGGGCACTTATTCCTTCTCCCGGATCCGGCACGTCTAATGATCCCAGGTGCCTGTGGCTTTTAATTCTATAGACCGGTGTGGCTCTCCATCTACTGGTCAATTTAAATCAAGTGGACCCGGTCCTGTTAAATCATTTTTCCTATTAGAAATATTCCAGATTTCAGTCCATCTTAGAAAATCCACATCTCCCTAAATATTTGGCCAAAAATTACCAAATAAATTTTATTAGAACCCTTTTTATCTCCATTATCCATTGCTTCATTTTAATTAGTATGAAAGTTTCAAGTTTGGTCTGAATAATTCCACTATTATAAAAGCCTTAGGATTTAATTCCTGATGATCCCTTCATTGGAAATTATCAAATTTGTCCATATTCATCTTGTTAATGTCCCTGAACTACAGTGAAAACTTCGTAGACATTTGACTTAATTTGCTAGGTACAATTGAGTTTCCAAGTTGTATGAACTTGAAAAATTGCAAAACATCGAGAGACGTTTTCAGAAAAATGTCCCAACTTCAAAAATCTATATATCACAGTAGATTGCTTACAAAAGTGTCAAACTAATTTTGTTGGACTCCTATTCACATCCTCTAAACATAAAACCAACTTTTGTCTATGTCAAAACTCCAGAACAGTCATGGAAATTCAGACAAATCTAAAGCTTTATTGAATTTTGTAGACCACATCGTGCAGTTGCTTGAGCTAAAACTTTTCCAACACTTTACTATTGACCTCTGTGGACTACTACAAAAATCCCAGGTCCATTGGGTTTGGTCTTCATCAGAACCATCTCATTCGGTTTTGCATTTACATGAATGTCATATTAACGTTCATAGTTCTATTGTTTTCAAATCAACTTTGTTAGAATCATGTCTTGCCACCAGAGTTGAAATACAGTACAGACCTTCCTATAGTACTGTACAGAATGCCATTTTCACTCTCCAGCTCTATATAGTTTCATCTTTGCTAAACCAATTCTTCTACATGAATGTCACATGGAGGTTTGTAATTCGTTGCTCCCAATTAAACTTTGCTAGAACTCAATCATTTCCACCAAAATCTGAAATACAGCAGCAACCTTTCTGTATTTTTTGTACTACATGTCTTCCTCTCAAATTCATATGATTCTCTCTTTGTAAATCATAAGTCTTACATGTGCATTGTTCATATCGAATACTGATCATGACGGAGGACCACTGTATGGAGGAGATGGGAACCAACATGGACTTGCTGCGACGAGATGGACCCCTAGCAGCAATGGGAGACCGTGGAGAAGTGATTCAATGAGAAGCTTGATTATGAAGATCAAGAGCTGACTTTTTTGACATTTACTTAGTCGCAACCCAAGGCAAGCACCGGTTTGCATTTAAGTGCCTTTTTGAAGTTTTCTTTTTTATGCACTATATGTATGAGGTATGCATTGTGCATAAGGTCAGGTTTTAATGATACTCCACATGGATGACCAAATAATCCCTGGAGTGGCTGGATAGGACATTATTCCATCGTATTATATTGCTATGCTTAATTGTTAAGTTGACAGATCGGTAGAAGTCAAGTGGTTGGAATCCACTCGCGAGACAAAGATTTGGGCTCACATGGATATAGTCTGAGAATAGTTTACGAATTGGAATATGAGACCGGGCGGGACAGTAGGAAGCAGCAGGACGTAGTCCTGGGTGCGTAGCTCTACTTGTGCCGATCGAGGACCGACCGTATGCGGCCCCGCTGAGCAAGTTTGAACTGTACCTGTTGCGGACTGGATAAATGGGCATCATGAAACCGATGTAACTCGGGCACACTGGGATCAAAACTTATAATGTGGTCCCTTGGGGGAAAGATGACAGTAGGTGGAAATTTGCTAGCGGACAACTTCGACGTGTCCGTGTAGTGGACCTTTTGTGAGGATCATAGAACTAGTTCGGCGTAGGGATGACGGGTGAAAGATGGACACTTATGACATGATGAGAAAGGCACCGTCATGTCTTCCACGCGGGCGTATGTGTCGTTCACACCGGGTGTCTACTGATTGCAATCACCAACCCTCACAGTTATGAGTACCGCTTGTTCACGAGTCGTGACATAGTAATAAAGAGTAGTTGGAATGTTATGAATCTACTGCAAAGGTTATAATATTGTATTGTAACATGTATGGCTTAGAAGTAGCAAAATTAAATTAATCATTTCAAAACAGTTAACTTGTATGCGTCCTATGAAACTTTGGGCATCTAACATCGTAGACGAAGTGTTTCTTGTTTGATTGTGGAATTTATGTCATGCCATGCCCGTGGAGTGCACATCTTCTACTTAAAATCTGAAAGTAAGGATTTACTATTTGGTGAGTTTATTTATGAAATTCAGCTTTCCTATGTTTAGAGTTCCTGCATGTAGATTTTCATGTCATGGTTGCTATATATGTGGTTTTGCAGGTAATAGTTTAACTGCTACTATTGTGGTTGCATGTGAGACCTTGGACGTACTTTTCGGGGTGTATGGCTCACGAGAGACTTCGCCGCTACTTTATCTTCTTCGTGTTGCTTGTGAGGAGCGTCTGCGGGTATGGACGTCTTCTCTCGTGCTTAGATAGGTTAAGAGTTTGAGTATATTATTTATGCTACTTATGAACTCCTTATGTACACTATTTTCTACATTTCATTATATTATGAAATGAAAACTTTGATGTATTTTTCTATTCATTTTGTGTGTGTTGTTGGGTGTCGCATCGCACGGCACCACCCAATGTGATTCCTGCAATGTGTGGACCCCGGTCCCCACATGGATAGGGATGGCTCCCATCCGGTACTCGGCCATTCATGCCAAGACGACCCTCCGGCCTCATATGTTTGAGATTGAGTCCATCCGGGTGCATCACCCGTTTTGTTCTCTTCCTCTTGGTACTCATAGACCCTGAAGGTCGTCGGAGGCATGCCCATGGTCGCACTCCTTGCACGGCTCCTAGTTACCCTACCAAAGACATTACTTCAATGGTTAGTCTCCAACATTTGTGCAAATGAAAATGTGGGTTAGGTAACCGAATTTCATTTACAAAGCCGGGATAGAAAAATACCAAAGAGTTAGTATGATCATGCTGAAGTGTATGTCCTTGCACTAGTTAAAATTCATTAATCAATTCTAGTTTAGTTTCAATGTTCTCAAATGAAGTATATTCTAATGCTCCTACCCTAGTAGCAATGTGGGTAATCAATGAAGTGCATTCAATTGGCCCTTTCTTTGAAATATATTCTAAGCATTGTGTCATCATGGCTTTAACTTGAGCAACTTTTTCTTAATCATCACAAAAAATTCTTAGTCCATCTTCACGAATTACTCTAACATCTCCTCTAGGGAACATAGTCACGGCCACCCATCTATGCATGAAGCGTAAAGTAGGATTTTGCAAGTGGCTATTTTTAGGAGCCCTACATGTGACCTCACTAGTCAATTCTTCCAAAAAAACTTTGCTTATTAAATCTAGGCAAAGTGTCTAAATCTAGTGAACAATGTTTATGGAAGCCTAGAATTTCACTTAATTCTTTCCATAGGTTGTTGTATTCTTTTTTAAATAATCTAAAAGTAAAACCATCAAATCTTATTTTGACGGTGCAAAGAAATTGTGTATTGAGAAATCGTGAACCTTTCTCCTCCATGTAAGAAAAATTTTCCCATCCTAATGTATGCCAAATGGAAGAAAATTCAGAATCCATACCTATTTTGGAGATCAAATCCATACCATAAGCTTTAGTGTGATAAAACTCACAATTTTGGAGGAGCATGCATGCTTGATCTTCAACTTCACTTTGTACTTCAAGGTCGTTGTCGTGGAGAAGTTGTTGTGACTTCTCTCACCCATGGGGGTGTCTTCATACACACTCCTCCTCCGTGGTCTTGGTGTAGCAATGGAGGAGAGGTGTGTACTTGAGTCTCCACCATGGTTTGAGCTTGCAGCCCCCTTTTTCTTCCCGAGCAACCTCTTGATTCTTTTCATGACCACAACAAGCGGGAACACGACAAGACAAAAACTCGAAAACAAGTGATCTTAGGGAAACAAAACCCTCAACAAATTTTTTCATGAAGAACTTGAGAGCAAATTGCAAATGCAAATGGAAGCAAAAAATTTTTGATTGGATTTGAGCAGGAGTGCTTCAATGAAGAGCAAGAAAACAACGTTAGCAAGAGAGTGACTTGGGGAGGTGTAAAATGAGGTGAAGTGTGAAGAGGGGTGTTCCTTACAGCCACCATTTATAGTGCTTCAGCCCCCAACAGTCACCAAGTTTAAAAATATAGCCATTGGAGAAGAGGGATCCAAATTGGCTCCATCTTCTAGTCGGCCGACCAGGGGGGTCGGCCGACCTATCAGGTGCCCCCCCTGGTCTAACTTTTGGCATGTGGTCCTCCTACGGCTATAGAATTAGTACATTGGTAAATTAACCACAAAGGTAACTCAGAAAATTGTTTGTGCCAAATAAAACACTTACAAAAATCCAATTTTTTTCTTATTGTGAAAATAAAGAAATAAAAATGATAGTTGAGAATATAAGATTCACACTTACTAAGAAAAATCAAATATGCAGTGGAAAATTTTCTAATTACGTGGGAAAAATTAAATGGGGTGAAAAAAATCAAATAAATATGACTACCAATTAACCTATTGGCAAGGTCTCACCAAAGTCCGATGAGATGGACTTTTCCTGTGTCTTCATTTATTGGCATCCGAGCCCGAAGGAATGGGCTCAGACGGCTTGTCTTTCTTCCTTCACCACTCCTTATTTGGCGGTTTGGTGGACTCGGGCCCTTGGGAAGGCCCAAACTTCTCCGTCTTCTTGGGATGTGGTGTGGACGAAAAGACAGGTTCTCCGCATATATCAACTTTCTCATAAATTCAATGAGAGGGTCCACCTTTAGAGGTGTAACTTCAACCTCTTGAATGTGTTTAACATTTGGCCCATACTTGATCCGAATGATGGATCATTGTTCCGTCTTTGGGAGAAAGTTAAACTTCTCCTTGCCATTGATATGGAAGTGGATATCTCCAGCTCCCACATCTATGCGAGCTTTTGCGGTGCTAAGGAACGAGCGTCCAAGAATGAGCGGTGTATCCTTCTCGACATCCATGTCATTCTTGTTCCACACTTGCAACATGTCGTCACCCTTGCAATTCCTCCACCAAGTTTCAATTGATTTTTTGGAGTACCACAAGGATAATTCTGAGTTCTAGATTGTGTGTTACCGTCGACTGCCTGTGGTTATGCTTGGAGCCACAATATTCCCTTTACTTCTTTTGCTTAGTTTAGATTATTTCCACTGTAGTATTAGTATTATTAGTATTAATGATCATTAGAGTTTGTAATTTGAAGAAGTATATGGATAATGTAAAAAAAACTACCTATTTAATAGTTTGTGTCGTGGTAACTTTCTGTATATCGTTTGTGGGTTTGTCGTGTATTTGTGATCAACGTCCTGCGCACACATATGCATTCACTTGGTTCATTTTCGGAACCGGGTGTCACACATATTAAGTAAATACCTTAAGAGCCTAGGCACAAGCCATCCTAAGGCAATGAACTAAATCATCATTTAAACCAATGTTGGTACAAATAATAGTTATTCATATTAACATAATCATATAATAATTAGTTAGACTATAGTGAGATTTATAGTGTTTATGATGATAAGATGAGATCATTATATTGCAACCATAAATACTATACCTACCACATACATGGACTCCACAATCAAAGAAGAAACACTTCATCCAAGCATACGTGTAATGGAAGACTAAAGATAACATCTTTATTATAAATAAAGTCACAAATACAAAAATAATACATGAGCCATACCATTCCTAATATGGAATTGGGAAGAGAGACTCCCTCTGCTCCTTTCATAATTTGTACTTGCGACTAGAGACTCTCCTCTCTACATCATAAACTCCTCTAAGACTATGGAAATTATTGGATACCATAGAATGAAGCTCAAGTGGTGTGTGTTGATGTGAGGGGTAGGATGATGAGGACATCACTTCTATGGATACAAACAACACTCCATTGAACATACAAGACGCAATCAATAGAGTTCACACACAAAAAATAATTCCAGAGGATACATGGAGTGATTCAAGGAGTATTTGGAGGAAGGTTTAGGGGCGTGGAGGACCAGAGAATACGTTCAATGAAGATGGAAACCGACCCCAACTCAAAATCATGTCCAACTCGGAGTCCGGGAGCAGTGCGCACTAAAATAGACGCTCAGGACGCATACGAACTCTGTTTTGGACGTTCTACCTATACACGGAAAGGGGAGGGGATAAAATTTCCAATGGCGCTGGTCCTGTGAAATAAATTCGTCGGAGTTGACGGGAATCCTTGAAACAAAATCGAGTTCAGAATCTGTCAGGGTGCTGCGCCACTGTATTAGGCCATTGGGCCTTGTATCAAGTCTAAGTCCATTATTTTCGTGTATTAGGGTTAGGTAATGACTCCAACACCCCCTTGGACGTCCTCCCACCTATGTATACTACATAGTAGCCGCCAGAAACAATTGGGTTTTGATTAGATTAATTTGTTATACACAGTTTCGCCGTTCATCGATTTGTGAGACCTCAACTTAGCAATTCAGATTGCTTCTACCATGTTCTTGCTTGTGTTCTCAGTTGCCCTTGCAGGGATTAGCCTTCTCAGCGAGATCAATCTTGTGCAGCATGGTTGATAACCAACGGAGTGGTGGTGTAGTGATTGCAGAGGTTTTTCGTGTTCTACTCGAGAGGCTCGCATCATCGACGTCGAGATCTCCATGAATCGACTTATCCATTATCTTTCGGAAGATCGGGCCTAAATCTTGTCATCTATTGGTATCAGATTTCCAGGTTGCTTGTTAGGTAATTCATCTATCTATTAGATTAGTTTTGTTTTTCATACCTATAGTCCACAAAAAGAGCCACAAAAAAACTTGTAGTTTAATAGATCATTCATCAGTTTGCCCAAACTACCATTGAGTCTTTGTAAATATTTTTTCAGTTTAGTTTTGTTGAGTTTGTGTCCGTGGTTGAATCATATTGCTGGCTTAGAAAGTGTTTTTGGTTTTAATTTCAGTTTTGCATTGTGTTGATTCATCCTTTTGAATCACGTCATCACGTCCAGATTAGATTCATCTCTATCCAGTTTGGTAATTTCATCATATCTCAGTCATACGAACTCGGATTTTGGAATTCTTGTACTTTCTAGAAATAATAATAAGTTATCTACAACTTTTGTATTCATAGGTTTCCCAGATAACGGAGTTATCATGGTCAAAAGTGCATTAGATCTGATTCTGTTCTCAGCCTAGAATTTCTGAACAGTCTGTGTTTCAGGGGCAATATCTCCTATTGTTCTTGTCCAAAATAGGTCTTTCATATATATAACTTAAAGAGGATAGATATATCTACAATCTTTCTGTTGTAAGGTTTTCTATTTTGAGCCTCTATGTGTGCCTATTTGTCTTTGGAAAATTCAGAAGAAAATCTATGATAGACCCACGATATATGTTTGATTGCTTTTCACAGTGTTCTTCTTTTGCAGCACATTCTGGAAAAAAAGAAGACAGAAGAAAAAGGCGAGTGCAAAACAATATACAAAAGCTGCACAAAAAGAGGAGAAAAAACCAAAAAAACAGAAGTGCTTGCATCCATTGTGTCATCTAGTATTGTCTCATGTCTTGCTAGCTTGGACTACTAGGAACACATTTAGGCCAACAACTTTGACAAGTACTTTGGATGTAAGACCTATATGTGCTGAATACATTGGCTTGTAAAGAATACACTTGGCTTTGATGATAAAAGTTTTAAATATCACCAAAACACCTTTTTATCAAGGTCCGACTCTAGCTCTGAGCTACAGCAAGGTCCGACGGTAGGTCCGGCTTGTTTTGGGTAGCTCCGGCTATGTTAGATGCTAGGTCCGGCTTCTTGGTAAGGTCCGACTAGCTTTGGTTAGCTCCGGTGAGTTTTATCTTTAGCTCCGTTATGACTTTGTTAGCTCCGGCATGTCTTTGTTAGCTCCGACATATATTTGATAGCTCCGGCATGCTTTTGCTAAGCTCCGACGTACTTTGTCTAGCTCCGGTTTTGGGTTGACTAGTTTTTGGTAAGCTCCGGTGCTAGGATCTACTATTTTTGGTAAGCTCCAGCAGGTGCTTCATTGTACTAGTTTTGTTAGCTCCGGCTCAAGGTCCGAGTTGCTCTGGCAAGGTCCGGAACTTGACCGTAGTGCTTCTACTTTTCATTTGCAATGTTTCGGACTTGCTTTACATTGTTGGAAAGATTGCTTAGTATTGATTTGCTAAGTTTTTGGCGTGTTTTGGATGATATGGCTGATATCATTTTGCTATGCTTTGAAACATGCTTATGTGAGGTTCTCACGTAAGGTGTTGTGTTCGGAACTAACTTGAGTCAAGTCGAGGACTTGGGCTCGTATGGATTGGTTGTTTATTCATGTGCAGGTGTTGCATGAGTTGAAGTCATGGCTGGTGACAGGATCCATTGGACTAGTCTCAAGGAGGAGATGAGGTTCCAACAACCAAGTTCGGAAGGAACTGTGGTTGAGCTGATCAGGAGGTCGCGCAGGATGATTGAATCAAGGGCAGTGCATATGAAGGTTACTGGACATCGAAGGAAGGTGTTCGCACGTATGCATGCGGTGCATGACGTGGCAACATGGTTCCGAAGATGGGATAAGGAAGGGAAGATCTGGTTGGAAGGATCGAATCGTAACGGTTGATGACTTTGGCTGCGGCGGAGTCGGTTATGGCTCGGTATGGAAAGTATCGAGTAGGTTATGTTAGGATTTCGTGTGTGTCACGAATTTGAGTTGTTTAGGAATGTGGGATACGTTCCTAAGGTGTTTGGAAGTCTTAAGATTACTTTTATCTGCGTATAGAAGAATCCTAAGCAGTTATGGAAAGTTACGATTCGTGATTAGAGTAGGATTAGGTTTCTGATCTGAGTTGAGTTGGCTTTTGAGCTGGTTATATAAGCAAGGGAGCCCAGAGCTCGTGGAGAGGACTTTGGGGGCTGTTCTTCTTGTGTTATATTGAATAAAATTCATAGTTTGAAGGAACTTTTGTGCCTTGTTCGTCCGACTTGTTCCAGACAAGTTTTACTCGTCGAGTTTCTGGACAGCACTACCTTTCGTTGGTGGTTTTATCATAACTCGAGATTTACAGATCCAGTTGACGTGATTCTCTTTGGGTTTTCTTCACAACTTGATTATCTATCATCTATAAAAATTTCACAATCATTGGATTTGTGGTTTATGATCTACACGAGTTTCTTTGAAGCATTCCAGAAACTGTTTTCTCGGGTAGGACAGATTGACCTTTGTTTGATCTTTCGATCATAACTTTAGTTTTTCTTGACGGATTTGAGTGATTGTTTTTGTGTTGTCTTCGTTACTTGATTCTCTCTGATATCTATCACTTATGTCACGGTGAAACACGTTTAGATTAGTCTCACACACGATTTCTTTAACAGATCATTTTTCTGCCGAAAGGGTTTGGGGTTTAATTGTTTCCGCTGCGTAAGATTTTAAATCTACCATTCACCCCCCTCTGGTAGCTTTTCACGTTCTCTTCGATCCTACAATTGGTATGAGAGCCACGTTGCCCTAATCTTTGAGATTTGCACGTGTTTTTGACTAATCATCATGGAGAAGTACTCCGCCAAACCTTGTGTGTTTGCTGGTATTGATTTCCAGGTTTGGAAGGCACGCATGGAGGCCTTCATCCAGGCACAAGGCTTTGCAATATGGGAGAAGGTGTATAAGCCTTATGAAGTGCCACCCAATGATCAAGTCACGGCCACAAATCTACGGGACGTTGAAAACAACAACAAAGCCCGAAACTTGATCATCCAAGGACTCACTCAAAGCGACTTTGATCGTGTCGTGCACCTCCGATCAGCATACGATGTTTGGAGAGCTCTTTGTTATTATCATGAAGGATCCAACACAATCAAGGAGGTAAAACAAGATATGTTCAAAAAGGAATATATGCATTTTGAGATGCAACTAGGTGAGTCTATCGATGACCTCTTTGCTCGTTTCAATAAAATTCTCAGCAACTTACGTAGTGTCAATGTTAATTTTTCTGATGCTTAGAATGCTAGGTAACTTCTTAGTGCATTAGACATGTCAATTTGGGAGATGAAAGTAACATCTATTCGTGAATCAACTGTCATGAGTTCTCTTACATTAGATGTACTTTATTCTGAGCTAAAAACTCATGAAATTGATATAATATCACGTAAGAACCCCAACAAGTCTATTGCTTTTGTTTCTCAACGTGATATGCCTAGCTCCAGCCAATCTTCATCTTGTAGTACACTTGCTTTGTTGTCCTCACTAACCCTGGAGCAGATCGAAGAATTTCCAGAAGAGGAGTTGGCACTCATCTCTACTAGATTCTCAAAAGCATTGCAAAATTTGAGAACTAGGAGGAGAGGAAGCTCCAGACCTCAATTCTGTTTTGAATGTGGTAAAACTGGACACTTCCGTACAGAATGCCCTAAACTTTCAGGTCCGACCACCCGGGAAGAAAAACAAAGCAAGGTCCGGACCTCCTCTGGAAATTCCAACAAGAAGAAGAAGGGTACCATAGGACGCAAGATGATTAACAGCTTCATCACCGCACTTCAAGAACTTAGTTCAAGTGATGTAGACTTTGAAAGTGATGAAGATGATGACGATCTGGCCAACTTATGCTTTATGGCGGGCAAAACAAGATCAAGATCAAGTCAGGAGGATGCAGAACACAACAGTGAAGATGATGAGGTATGTTCTACCTGCAATGAAATGTGTGATGCTATTTCTGGTGCAACTATTATTGTCAAGAAAAAGGACAAGAAGCTTAGGGATAATGCTGCTAAAATTGAATCACTGGAATCTGAAATTAACCGTTTAAAAACCTTGATTCCTAGTGATGATGCATGTCCTTCATGTGACTTAATCTATGAACAATTGTCCACATTAAGAAGTGCACACTCCTCCACTCTAGATAGACTTGATGAAGAAATTGAAAAGAACAGAGAGCTTGCTGCACTTAATGATAAAAACTTGAAAGATGTTAGTTGTTCTACAATTGATTTGCATTGTTCTACTTGTGATGATCTTGATAAGAAACTACAGGATGCTATGAATGAAATTTCTATATTGAACAATGCTTTACGTTCTCATGAAGTTAAATCTTGTTCAAATTGCAAACTAAAAGGAAAAACTTCATGTGAAAATTGCCTTGATTTGTCCAATAAACTTGACAACATGCATAGGACATTAGATCGATTTTGTAATGGGAATAAGAACCTAAACTTGCTGCTGAATCCTTCCAAGTCTTGCAATGATAAAATTGGTTTAGGTTTTGATTCTCATGCTCATGCTAAGGCACATCCACCTGAAATTGTAAAGTCATTAGGAAGTGGTTTGATTCAAACAGTTCCTAAACAACAAGGAGTGGTTTTCAATTCTGCAGGAGTGTTGCCTCATTCGGTTTCAAATAAAAATATTGCTTGCTCATCTAGACATGAACACAAAGTTAAATTTCATTGTACCTTCTGTGGTAGAGATGGTCATGTCAAGGATTTTTGTCATAGACTAGCTAAACAACAGAAAAAGGAAAGAAAAATTGCTAGATCTTATAACTTTCATGCAATTAGAAAAACACAACCTACTTTAGTGAGTCAGAAATTTGAAAAGGTAGCTTCCGGACCTTCTGTTAAGAAATCAGCAAAAGCAGCTCCGATAGTTCTAATAGCTCCGAGAGCTCCCGGACCTTCTGTTGTTCCCTTCGGAACTTCAGCTTTTGTTTCCGGAGCTTCAACCTTGTCTTTTGGAACTGCTGCTTTTACCTTCAGAGCTACTGGTTTTTGTGCTAAAAGAGTTAAGAATAGAAAACCTCAAACTTCGACTAATAAACCTGCTGTTTTATCTCAGCTTTCGCATATTTTTCCTATTGCACGTTGCGTGACTCAGTACTGGAATCCTAAATGCCTTTTGACTAACCCCAGTATTGAGTCATCGACGTATTGTGCTTCTATGTAGGTTACACATTTGAGGAAGGAGAACATTTGGATTGTGGATTCAGGTTGCTCACGCCACATGACCGGTAACAAAGATTGGTTCTCCTCCCTCTCTTTTGTGTCACGGGTAGAAAATGTTACTTTTGCCGATAATTCTTCAACTCTTATAATTGCTAAGGGTTCGGTTAGAGTAAATGATCACTACACTTTGAAGGATGTGGCACTTGTCAAAAATTTGAAATACAACTTGCTTTCTGTTTCACAAATGCTAGATGAAAATCTAGAAATTATTTTCAATAAAAACTACTGCAAAGTTGTAGGTTCAAATAGTGAGCTTATTTTTAACATGTCTCGGTTTGGAAGAGTTTTTAAAGCTGATTTTGATATGTCTTCCTCTAAGCATAGGTGTCTAGTTGCTAATGATTCAAAGGACTTATATTTTTGGCATCGTAGACTTTGTCACGTAGGCTTTGATCACCTAACGCGTGTTAGTGCTCTTGATCACATACGTGGGCTGCCTAAGCTTAATGGGGACAAAGAAATTGTGTGCTCTTCTTGTAGACATGCTAAGATGGTTGCAGGTTCACATACTCCTCTCACAATGATCATGACAACTGAACCATGTCAACTTTTGCATCTTCACACCGTAGGACCTTCACGTGTTCAATCCTTCGGAGGTAAATGGTATGTTCTTGTTATTGTTGATGATTATTCTAGATACTCTTGGGTTTACTTTATGGCGTCTAAGAATGAAGTTTTTAGTCACTTTAGGACTTTATTTCTTAGAATATCAATTGATCACCATGGATCTTTAAAAGCAATTAGAAGTGATAATGGAACTGAATTTAAAAATCAATCTTTTGATCACTTTTGTGCTGAAAATAGAATAGATCATCAATTCTCTTCACCATATGTACCTCAACAAAACGGTGTTGTAGCAAGAAAGAACAGAACCTTAGTTGAGATGGCTAGGACTATGCTTGATGAATATCAAACTCCTAGGAAATTTTGGGCTGATGCGTTAACAACTGCTTGTTATGTCTCAAATCGTGTTTTCTTGCGTGCTAAGCCAGGTAAAACACCATATGAGCTTCGGTTTGGACATAGGACTAGTGTTACACACTTTCGGGTCTTCGGTTGCAAATGCTTTGTTAAGAAACATGGTAATCTTGATAAATTTGAACCTAGATCCATTGATGGCATGTATCTTGGTTATTCATCTCATACTAGAGGCTACCGTGTGCTTTTACTTGACACTAACAAAATTTTGGAGACTTGTGTAGTGTCTTTTGATGAATCTAGCCCAGGTACTAGCTCCGGTGTTGCAGGACCAGATCCGTATCCTCAGGGGGAGGGTATTTTCGAAGATGAAGAAGAGCCGGTGATACTGCCTGGTAGTTCCAAAGTTGACACGTGTCCAGCTCCGGAGATTGAACAAGCTCCGGCTATCACCTATGCTGGTCCTGATTGTCCACAAGTCACAAGCTCATCAATTTACGATGAACCTAATGAAGAAGAAGCTTGTGAGACATCTGTTCCCCTACGTTTTTACAAAGATCATCCCCCACAACAGATGATTGGAAGCTTGCACGAACGAGTCACACGGTCCAGGTTTTGCGATCGAAACTCTCATGCTCATCCTGCTTTTGTTGCTTCTTTTGAACCCAAAGATATATCACACGCACTCACTAATGAATCTTGGATTATTGCCATGCAAGAGGAATTAGAAAATTTTGAAAGAAATAATGTTTGGAAACTTGTACCTCCACCTCAAGTTCACACTTTAATTGGAACTAAATGAGTATTTAAAAATAAACAAAGTGAGGATGGGGTTGTGGTTAGGAATAAGGCTAGGTTGGTTGCTCAAGGTTTCACTCAAGTTGAAGGTCTAGACTTTGATGAAACTTTTGCTCCCGTTGCTAGATTAGAAGCCATAAGAATTTTGTTAGCTTTTGCAGCATCTAAAGGTTTTAAGCTATATCAAATGGATGTTAAAAGTGCTTTTCTTAATGGCTACATAGATGAGGAGGTTTATGTCAAACAACCACCGGGTTTTGAAACTCCAGATTTTCCTAATCATGTTTACAAACTGTCCAAAGCCTTGTACGGTCTCAAACAAGCCCCTAGAGCATGGTATGATAGGTTAAAAACATTCTTACTTGACAAGGGGTTTACCATGGGTAAGGTTGATAAAACTCTTTTTGTGCTTAAGCATGGCAATGACTCATTATTCGTTCAAGTGTATGTGGATGATATTATCTTTGGTTTTGTTTCTCATGATCTTGTGTCCAAGTTTTCAGCAATGATGAGTTCCGAATTTGAAATGAGTATGATGGGTGAACTCACTTACTTTTTTGGGCTGCAAATCAAGCAAACCAAGGAGGGTTCCTTTGTGCATCAAACGAAGTATACCAAAGACCTCCTAAGGCGCTTCAACATGGACAAAAGCAAGCCTCTTCGGACACCAATGGGAACAGCAACAACACTTGAACATGATGAAGATGGTGAATCCGTGGATCAAAAAGAATATAGAAGCATGATCGGATCACTTTTGTACCTCACGGCATCAAGATCGGACATACAATTCAGCGTATGTCTTTGTGCACGGTTTCAAGCTTCCCCACGTGTTTCACATCATCAAGCCGTCAAAAGGATTCTCAGGTACTTACATGGAACTCAAGAATTTGGCATTTTTCTTCCTTCTTCCTCAACCGTTACTTTGAAAGCTTTTCCGGATGCTGATTTTGGGGGTTGTAGGATTGATAGGAAAAATACTTCCGGTGCTTGTCATTTTCTTGCTAATTCTCTTGTTGCTTGGTCCTCTAGAAAACAAAATTCAATTGCACAATCCACAGCTGAATCTGAATATGTAGCTGCTGCTAGTGCTTGCTCACAAACTCTTTGGATTTTTCAAACACTTAAGGACTATGGGGTTGATCTAGATAGTGTTCCACTGTTTTGTGATAACACTAGAGCCATTTACATTGCTAAAAACCCCGTGCAACATTCTAGAACTAAGCACATTGACATTAGGTATCACTTTCTCCGAGATAATGTTGAAAAAGGAAACATTGTGCTTCACCATGTAGATACCGAACATCAATTGGCTGACATTTTTACAAAACCTTTGGATTTCACTCGTTTTTGTTTCATTCGTAGTGAAATAGGGGTTATGCATCCTCATGGCTTAAATTGAGGGGGAGTTTTTGAAACTTGGGAAGTCTATGTGTGAATCTGAAATTAAAATAATATGAGCATAGTATTTCGTACATATATAACTTTGTGATTCCTTTTACATGCTGAAAGTTCTTACTACATTACTCGTGTTATACATTTTGTAGTTTTTGCCATGTCTAGTAATTGGAATAATTACTTACACTAAAATCTGGTCATTGTCGAACTTTCTTGCTGTTTTGAACTTGTTGCATGCTCACAAATGCTTTTAATCATAAAGAATTAATCAAATAATCAACTCACATATTGAGTTTTTATGAACAAATGTAAATTGAGAAAAGATCAAGAGAATATGCATGCATCGCACTTCTTCTTTTGAGATGGCTTATCATTGAACTTAGATATGATCTTGGAAGAAGTTGTGTATGACTAAAACCATGTCCTTAAGCTTCTGATTGTCAAATGACATAGGCTTGGCTTGGTTGGTTAGAATAAGGCAGATGCGCATATAATCTCTTGCAAATATCATATGATCTAAATTTATGCTTTGAAAAATGATAAAATGCAGCAACTAGTGTCATGCTTTCAGGTTTTGAAATAGTTAAGTTTGTGAGATCATGACTTGCCTAAATTGAAAATTACATTTGATCTCTAGCAGGGCTTACACTACTTTATGTATCTCATTGATGTGATAGTGTAAGTTACTTGATAGTATGACTTGGATGAGCTTTGTTTATATGTATAAGTTATAATATGCTCATAACAACTAAAGAGGGAGAGATAATTTGTTTATATGCTCATAACTTGCTGAATACATTGTCAAAGGGGGAGAGATAAGCATGAAGAGAAAGAGAATATGTGCATAAGGAGAGATAATAAAGGAGAGATAATAAAGGGGGGGAGATAATATGAGATAATATGGGATAATTTTTTTTCTTCTCATTTTACTTTTGATTTACAAAGGGGGAGAAATTTGCATCAAAACTTTTATGTGAATAAGCAATGTTCGATTTTAAATGGTGTTGCCAATGCATTCATCAAGGGGGAGATTGTAAGACCTATATGTGCTGAATACATTGGCTTGTAGTGAATACACTTGGCTTTGATGATAAAAGTTTTCAATATCACCAAAACACCTTTTTATCAAGGTCCGACTCTATCTCTGAGCTACAGCAAGGTCCGATGGTAGGTCCGGCTTGTTTTGGGTAGCTCTGGCTACGTTAGATGCTAGGTCCGGCTTCTTGGTAAGGTCCGACTAGCTTTGGTTAGCTCCAGTGAGTTTTATCTTTAGCTCCGGCATGACTTTGTTAGCTTCGGCATGTCTTTGTTAGCTCCGACATATATTTGATAGCTCCGGCATGCTTTTGCTAAGATCCGACGTACTTTGTCTAGCTCCGGTTTTGGGTTGACTAGTTTTGACTAGTTTTTGGTAAGCTCCGGTGCTAGGATCTACTATTTTTGGTAAGCTCCGGCAGGTGCTTCATTGTACTAGTTTTGTTAGCTCCGGCTCAAGGTCCGGGTTGCTCTGGCAAGGTCCAGAACTTGACCGTAGTGCTTCTGCTTTTCATTTGCAATGTTTCGGACTTGCTTTACATTGTTGGAAAGATTGCTTAGTATTCATTTGCTATGTTTTTGGCAATTTTTGGATGATATGGCTGATATCGTTTTGCTATGCTTTGCAACATGCTTATGTGAGGTTCTCACGTAAGGTGTTGTGTTTGGAACTAACTTGAGTCAAGTCGAGGACTTGGGCTCGTATGGATTGGTTGTTTATTCATGTGCAGGTGTTGCTTGAGTTCAAGTCATGGCTGGTGACGGGATCCATTGGACTAGTCTCAGGGAGGAGATGAGGTTCCAACAACCAAGTTCGGAAGGAACTGTGGTTGAGCTGATCAGGAGGTCGCGCAGGATGATTGAATCAAGGGCAGTGCATATGAAGGTTACTGGACATAGAAGGAAGGTGTTCGCACGTATGCATGCGGTGCATGACATGGCAACATGGTTCCGAAGATGGGATAAGGAAGGGAAGATCTGGTTGGAAGGATCGGATCGTAACGGTTGATGGCTTTGGCTGCGGCGGAGTCGGTTATGGCTCGGTATGGAAAGTATCGAGTTGGTTATGTTAGGATTTCGTGTGTGTCACGAATTTGAGTTGTTTAGGAATGTGGGATACGTTCCTAAGGTGTTTGGAAGTCTTAAGATTGCTTCTATCTGCGTATAGAAGAATCCTAAGCAATTATGGAAAGTTACGATTCGTGATTAGAGTAGGATCAGGTTCCTGATCTGAGTTGAGATGGCTTTCGAGCTGGTTATATAAGCAAGGGAGCCTAGAGCTCGTGGAGAGGACTTTGGGGGCTGTTCCTCTTGTGTTCTATTGAATAAAATTCGTAGTTTGAAGGAAATTTTGTGCCTTGTTCGTCCGACTTGTTCCAGACAAGTTTTACTCGTCGAGTTTCTGGACAGCACTACCTTTCGTTGGTGGTTTTATCATAACTCGAGTTTTACAGATGCAATTGACGTGATTCTTTTTGGGTTGTCTTCACAACTTGATTATATATCATATGTCAAAATGTCACAATCATTGGATTTGTGGTTTCTGATCTACACGAGTTTCTTTGAAGCATTCCAGAAACTGTTTTCTCGGGTAGGACAGATTGACCTTTGTTTGATCTTTCAATCATAAATTGAGTTTTTCTCGACGGATTTGAGTGATTCTTTTTGTGTTGTCTTCGTGACTTGATTCTCTCTGATATCTATCACTTTTGTCACGGTGAAACACGTTTAGATTAGTCTCACACACGATTTCTTTAACAGATCGTTTTTCTGCCGAAAGGGTTTGGGGTTTAATTGTTTCCGCTGCATGAAATTTAAATCTACCATTCACCCCCCTCTGGTAGCTTTTCACATGCTCTTCGATCCTACATTGGACACTTATTCAAATTTACTATCTTATTTTAATTGTTGCTAATACTTGCTACATATAAAGTGCCATCCAAGCTACACCTTACTCTTGAGCGGAATCGATACACCTTTGCAATCATCCCACGCTTCATTGGTTTCTTCATATCGTCCACTGTTTGCCACCTGCAGTATTGGTAAGAACACTTGTAAGAGTGTGGTAAGATGCTTGACAGTGTGTGATTCCACTTCCACTTTGCCATTATCCTTTGTAGTTGATAGGGATAACATATTTTTTGTTGTCTTCTGTTTGCTCCTAACAATGTCTGGTAAAAGCAAGAATCATGCATTATATATTGTGATAATTGACATGATGAGAACGGCAATGGAGTTGCTCACTAAAAATCAAACGTCAACCAAGATTTCACATGATATTCATACCATCTTTACAACACCTTCCACAAGAAGTAATTACATTCTCCCATCTCTTCCTTCTTATGATGGTTCTGGTTATGATGAATATATTGCTTGGGAAATAGAGTTGGATAAATTTTTTGGACAATGGCATATGTGTGAGAGGAGAAAGATTAGAAATATTTCTAGTGTGTTTGTTGATTGTGCATTAACTTGGTGGGACAACTTAAGTGATATAGAAAAACCTCGAACATGGAAAAATATGAAAATTCATATGCGAGAAACTTTTGCTAATGTATCTAATTGCAAAGATGAAATACATGAACTTGAGAAGAATTTTCTTGTTGTACCTCCTCCTTTGCCTAGCCTTTTGCAGAAACATGAACAAATAAATGTAGATGCAAATTAGAGTGAGGTGTTGAACAACTTTTCTGAATTTTTTAATGAATCAACTCATAATGTATTTGAATTTCTTGCTGAAAATTAGAGTAATGTTAATGGACAGTGCTCTGCAGTTAACCAACGTATGACATTTTCAGATGTGCTGAATTTTACCACCAAACATGCTATCGATGAGAAGCAACAAGATGAACCTTTTCATAATAAGCCTTTACCACTAGTAGATTTTCCTACTGATTCTTACGACAAAAATGAGTTGTGTGTTGATAATTATTTCGTACATATGCTAGAACAACTGAATGAATTTGATACTTTATCACCCATATGTGCTGAAATTAAGCATTCGATTCCAGTTACATGTGAAAGGGATGAGCTGAAATTGTTGACTTCTCTAAATACATTGGGTTATATTGAATTTGACACCCATTGTGATCTCGATATTGTAGAGAGCAGTATATTTTCTAAAACTAAATTACCTTTGTTGACCAGAACCACTTTTCATGCGATAGGAAAATATGAACATAGTGGTATGCTTATGGTGCATAAAGTTTACATACGTTCATATGTCCAAGCTTCCTTTGTGCTATAACACCATGGTAAAGTAAATGAATGCACTAATGCTAATAATGCATTGTCAAGTTTTTCAAGTATTTTTTCCTTGTAGCGGGGACAACAAATAAAAGAGAAGCATTGTTCGCTGCGGTTGTGCAATATGGACAGTGCTCATACTATCGCTAAAAGCTTCTTTCCTGGACATACGAGCAAGCCGAGGATGGCTTGTCATAAAGAAGGGGAGAATGACGAGATCATGCATGTAATCATTGCACCTACAAACATGGCACAATGTTTATTTGTTTGGGATCCTGGCTTAAGTGAATGTGCGCTCTTATTTGATGGACAAGATCAAGATGGTGCACTATGACGTCCACCACCTTGGCCTCGTCCTTTCATACATACAAGAAGATTTGATGGTGTTGCACATTTGGACCAACACATAAGAGAAGATGAACTTGAGTCGAGGACGAGTCCAATTCAAGAAGGTGAGGATGATGAGGACATCACTTCTATGGATACAAACAACACTCCATTGAACATACAAGATGCAATCGATAGAGTTCACACACAAAAATCAATTCTAGAGGATACATGAAGTGATTCAAGAAGTAATTGGAGGAAGGTTTAGGGGCGTGGAGGACCAGAGAATAAGTTCAATGAAGACGGAAACCGACCCCAACTCAAAATCGTGTCCAACTCGGAGTCCAGGAGCAGTTCGCACTAAAACGGACACCCAAGACGCATACAAACTCCGTTTTGGACGTTCTACATATGCATGAAAAGGGGAGAGGATAAACGTTCCAATGGCACTGGTACCATGTCAAATCCCTTCGGAGTCGACAAGAATCGTCAAAACAAAATCGAGTTCAGAATCTGTCAGGGTGTTGCACCACCGTATTGAGCCATTGGGCCTTGTATCAAGTATAAGTCCATTATTTTTGTGTCTTAGAGTTAGATCACGACCTCAACATCCCCTGGGACGTCCTCCCACCTATATATGCTCCATAATAGCCGCCATAAACAATTGGGTTTTGCTTAGATTGATCTGTTACACACAGTTTCGCCGTTTATCAGTTTGTGAGACCCCAACTTAGCAATTCAAATGGCTTCTACCTTGTTCTTGCTTGTGTTCTCAGTTGCCCTTGCAGGGATTAGCCTTCTTGGTGAGGTCAATCATGTGCAGCACGGTTGATAACCAATGGGGCGGTGGTGTAGTAATTGCAGAGATCTTTCGTGTTCTACTCGAGAGCCTCGGATCATCAACATCGAGATCTCCATCAATCGACTTATCCATTACCTTTCGGAAGATCGGGCCTAAACCTCCTGATCATAGGGGGTCCTATTTATAGCTGGAGAAGGGTCAGTTCCCGCTACAACTCGTGCGCGAATTAGTCTTCATCATTATCAGGATACCACAGGGAGTCGACATGTGGAAGAAGACCGGGTTTGGTGCCAAGAAGAGGGCGACCGAACAAGAGGTTCGGCCGACCCGGTCGGTGCCCTATTTATCGTGTGCTTTCTCTAGGTCACTAACTGGTGGATCCCCTTGACTAATGTGGGTGATACACTGTTGGAACTCCTCAGATACGTATGTGTGTGGACCATTTGATCCATGTGATTCCAAGTGTACTCGCTTGATTGGTTGAGATGGTAATTTTTAGGATTGCTCATCCTCTTTCACCTCAATTCCTACATAAAAAAGTCTGCATGCACTTTTTTTCAAAGACAAGTGGAAATATGTTAAGTAGAAAGGTGATGTGTGCAAGAAAGGACGTATCATTCACATAATTGAGTTATATTGACGCTGAAATTCGGATATAGCAGCCGTCAACAATGACAGAGGTTGAGAACTCACCCGATATCCTTCGGTTGACCTCACCATTGACCATCAATATATGTCATATTTGAGGAGCAGCAATGCGAGTCCTATATAATCCCTATGTTGGAGGTAATATCATTTCTGATACTTGTGCTCTCACCATTTTGGGCGATGTATCAGTAGCTCCAACATAAAAATCCTTCAGAGATACATTTGGAAATATTCTTGAAGGATATGAGATTTTGAAAGGGGAGTTAGTAAGACAAATAAATGTTGAGGTTGTCCTTGATTTCCATGTGTTCGAAGTCCAAGACTTCGATATTATGATTGGGATACCCATTAAACTTCCTCATTGAAATCCCTTTGAAGGAAACATCAACATAAATCTTGGAGGAAACAAAATTTCCTTTCGCATTCCGCGTTCTAAAAATATGTCTACAGAACCACCCCTCAAGGATGGGCCAATGAAAGAGGTTAGGACTCTTATTACTTGGAACCTGCTGAAGTAGAAGAAGATTTCATCCAAGAAGTGGATGAACTTCATGAGATATTTGAATTGCCAAAAGAAGAGCCCACACCCAAACCTCCTATCGAAGTCAAAATCTTGCCTCGAAGCTAAGCTATGCTTTCCTAAATGGGGATTTGGAAGCCCCTGTCATCATAAGTGACAAGCTTTCAGATGAGGAAACACTCAAACTTATAGCCATGTAAGAAAACCATAGGACTATTTTTGGCTACTCACTCCAAGACCTCAAGGGCATCAACCCTGCTATTTGCACCCATCGCATTCCCATTGACCCCAGGCTTGTCGAGCTTTGTAACCGTCAAACTCTTGAGCTCTCCGAAAATGGTAGTAAACACGCGCTCCTTTCTGTCTTCGACCTAAAGAAAAAGAAAGAAGTTCTCGAATGGTTGCAAAGGTTGAAATTCCCAGATGGTTATGCAGCTAGTCTGAGACGAGCCGTGAATATGAAAACGGGAAAGCTCATTGGGTTGAAGAGTCATGATTATCACACAATCATGGAAAGACTTCGGCCTGTTATGTTTCGAGGCTATTTTGACGATGTAGTTTGGACGGTGTTAGCCGAGCTTAGCCACTTCTATAGGCAACTCTGTGCTAAAGAAATCACGCCAGAGATGATGACTAAATTGGAAAATGAGATTTTGGTACTTTTGTGTAAGATGGAAAAAAAATTCAATGCAACATCTCTTAATTCATCTTCCATTTGAAGCGAAAGTGGGCGGTCTTGTGCAATATAGGTGGATGTATCATATTGAAAGATCACTTAGATATCTGAAACCAACTGTTGGTAACAGAGCAAGGGTTGAAGGTTGCATCGCCGAAGCTTTTACTCTTAAGAAAGTGGATACTTCTCAAGTGTTTACTCTACAGAGAAACACAATGTTAATACTTCGGTAATGCGGTACAATATGGATGAGCAAGCTCCTTGTAGCGATCTCTCCATTTTTGCAACAAGAGGCACCACAGTTGGTAGTTACACTTCCTACGATGTTAGCAAAAAAGAAAGGCGTGTTGCATTCTTCTACATGTACGCTAATATGGAAGAAATGAATGAATATTTCAAGTAAGTGTTTCTCATACACTTATACTTTTCACCTTCTTTTCTGACACATGTATCCTAAAATGTTCTCTTTTTCGTGTAGTATGTTCGACAAGCAAAATTGGAGACACAGACATCAACCCATGAGCAAGCAAATAGAACAGATTCGACGGGAAGGAATAAACGGGGGATCTAATTTTCTCTCATAGTTTCGAGATCATGTAACGTTTTCTCAATAACTAATAAATGTTAACAATATTTTCTTATAACATAAGAATGCTTACGTTTTCTAATAACTCCATGTCTTGGACAATGCCAAAATGATGCCAACGTCCATAAGATTTGCGACAACTATCCCGTGGAGTGGTTAATGTTAGAAGTTATGGTCGATATGACGTCAACGGCTTTCGATTCCGTACAACTCAATTTGAATCTCTTCATCCTCTCGCAGCAACATGTAATACCGGAGTTGTGATGAGTGCAATCGATTCGCAAGATCATGAACCACAATACTACATGATTATTAAAAAAATCCTTGAATTCACTTTTTTCGCAAACAAGCCAATTCGAGCGGTATTCTTTGACTGGGAATGGTTTGATTCCATTTGTGGAATTCGAGTAAACGAATTTGGCATGGTCGAAGTAAAACACAAGGAACAGTTGAAAGGATTCGATTCATTAGTTCACAACAAGTAGAGCAAGTGTACTATCTACCTTATCCATGCAATAAATTCAAAGCTTGGTGGGTGGTACATAAGGTGAATCCTCGTGAGCAATTATACGCTCCAGGAGATGATGATTACCACGACAAAGCTGAGGTTGATTGTGTCTACCAAGAGGAAGAGTTGCCAGACTCCTTCTCAGTCAAGCCCGGTGTAAGACTCGATGACTTAGTTGGAGACGCTCAAGATATCGAGGCTGGCACGGAAGCGGAAACAGAATCAGAATCGGAAACTGAAGATATCGATGACATAGTTGAACCTGCTGATTTGCGCAAACGAAAACAATATGCGTTAGAAGAAGATCGATGGGCTGGTTTAAGGAGTAGGGTGCATGATCGTGATGTTGATTAATTTTGATGTAACATTTTATTAACTAATTTAACATTACTTTTGTATATTATATTTGCATATTAATCATTTATTTCTTGCAACAGGGTGTCGTCAAAGGGGAAGGGGAAGGGGAAGCCAGTAAGAGGGTTTGAGCCGCCACGAGACCCTTGTTCAGGGACCTCGTTACCTTCGAGCCGACGTTCCCTCTTTCTGGCACACGCTCCACCCTCAGCTGTCATGTCCTTTTTCAGCGGACGGAGGTAAATTTTAGTTTACAATAAAGTTATTTTAGAAATTGCGATTGTTATTAATTATTTATTGTCAATCTTTTCCTTTTGTGCAGTCTAACACAGAGACTTCTGAATCAGAGTCAGAGTCAGAGGCAAGGGGGCCACTACAAGAGCCCAACTCAGAGGCCAGGGGGCCACTATAGGAGCCCTCTAGCGCTAGCCTCCCTTCGGAGCCGGCTAGCGCTAGCTTCCTTGTGCAGCCGGCTACCACTAGCCTTCCTGGGGACTCCGGTGGTTCCGCAGAGCCTTCAGGGTCACAGGACGCGGCAGCGTCGCAGCAGAGGCAACGGACGAGGAGGACCCACTTTGCGGGTCCTCCTCCGGTTACTACTCAGCAGACCACGATCCGTCCAGTTGGAGACAGGTAAATACTGTATATAGTATATTAAATATTAGATGTTGTTTTCCTTTACTTAATGATTTAATTTTGCAGATGTTGGTACGACTTTTCGTTCACGGGGGCTGAGAAGCACCACAGGCAGGTTAACATTGTCCTGTGTGCTATCGTGAAGTTGCACTACCCCAGTGTCATTGACGGTTTTCCTGCCCTGTCGTGGGATGACTACGCTTGTGTCTCTCACCCGGTCCACGAAACGGTTCAGGGAGCCGTGTGGCACGATTTTATGGTAAGTTTAACTGTTTCATTTTTTCAACTCGTTTGAATTGTTAATGCATATCACTAAATATTTGTTTGCTTAAACCTGAAGTACCAATTAGAGGAACCGGCCATGGAGGACCACGCGAGACGCGTGTTCCATTATAATGCTCGAAAGCTCACGACGGCGGCGTTGTCGT
Source organism: Tuctoria greenei (assembly GCA_036927565.1). Taxonomy (NCBI): domain Eukaryota; kingdom Viridiplantae; phylum Streptophyta; class Magnoliopsida; order Poales; family Poaceae; genus Tuctoria; species Tuctoria greenei. Next base: position 132,651,634 of record JAYESD010000005.1, on the reverse strand, counting down.
ACGCCTGGATTCAGGTCGTCAACGCGTACTACAAGCGGCACCCCCGGGAGCAGGAGCAAGAGAAGCAAAAGGGTGTATTTAGGAAGGACTCCGACTCGTACTTGACAGAGGAGCAGTACGCGGAGGGAAGTTTTTCATATTGTTAAATATTTACAATATCTACGTATGTTAACTGCGTTGATGAAAAATGAAATATATGCAGGTTAGTATTTCCTGGTTACAGGGTAACATCGAGGCGTACTTAGCTCTCTGTCGGTACTGGGCTAGCGATGCTTTCATCAATAAGTCCGCAAAGGCTAGACAGTGTCGCATGGGGTCTGAGGGCAAGCAAAACTATGGCGGCGAAGGCTACATGCGTTTGGCTAAACGCATGGTAAGTACCTTTTCAATTTATTTATGTGTTCCTAATATATTATTTATCTCACTAACACGGCTGTACAGGAGTGAGAGATGGTTCATGAGCCGACCCCGACCCAGGTTTGGATAAGAGGTCACAAGGAAAGTGACCCTTCTCAGCCAGGACAGTGTTGTCAAGTCGCAGCGAACTGGCTGGTAAGTTTTCTAAATTCATCAATTTCATTATAACTAATACTATTATTGACATGCTTACAAGATTTATTTGTTTTGTAGGCAAAGTGCGCGCAGGAGGTCGCGAAGATACACGGTGCGGATTACGATTGGGAAAGCACGCCGATCGACCCCCAAGCCGCGTACGCAAGCGGAGGCGGGAAGGCCCATGGACGGGGAGTTCTTCGTGTGTTTCATTTCTTTTTCAATTAATCTTCTTCTACTTAGTGTTTTCATTCTTTTGCAGGTTTGCCATTTTTAATGCATTCATGAAAAATCACTTTATAATCAATTCAATTAAAATAGACAATTCAAATTGCTTAAATATAAGATTAGTATCACTACAGGAATCCCGACGATTTGCGACGGCTAAGGCCGTTGTATATAAGGAAAAAACCATCACAAAAAGCTAATTGCGATGGTTTTCCTTATTTGCGATAGTTTTTGGCCGTCGCTCTTGTTTTGTCACAATTAAGCTTATTTGCAATGGCCACCGTTGCAAATAAGGTAATTTGCGACAGCTTGCCATGGTCGTCACAAACAAGAACCCGGATCCGACGGATGAGCCGGGCCCGACAATTTGCACCGGCTTGCGGTGGCCATCGCAATTAAGGTCTTATTTGTGTCGGCTTCCAGCGGTCGTTGCAAATAAAACAGGTACCATATACGACGGCCCGACCGTCGCAAATAACATAGGTTAATTTGCAACGGACATAAGCCTTTTGTGATGGTACTATATAAAAAGTCGTCGCAAATAAGGTTTTTATTAAAAAAAAAGAATATTTTGCCCGGCTCGATGGCTAAAAAAAATATACAGCAAACACAATATATAACAAACATCTCGATCCATAATAGAAATACAAAGTCCATTCATATATTACAGCACAAAGTCCTTCCATCACAACACAAAAAGAAAACAAAGACAAATGCAACATCCATCAATTCTAGCTACCTCCCGAGCATCCAACGTCCTTGCCGCGCGAAATTCAAGGCTCCAGTATTGATGGCGACGAAGTTTGAGGCTCCATCGCTGATCCCTGCAACACATCGAAGTTGTTTGACATATTGATTAGTTTGGAACTTTGTTTTTGTCTAGTATTGATTAAACGAGCTAGAATTGATCATATTGAACTTACTTTAGTTAATTTAAGTTAGATTTGCTATGTTTGATTATTTAAGACTAAGTAAGACTACAATAGCTAAGTTGAATTTGTTTTTCCTATATTTGATGAACTAAGACTAGGTAAGAACGTTTTTGATTACCTGAAAACCCAGAGAAGTGTGCACCGACAGTGGTACCTGCATTTCTGGCAGTGGCTTTGAAAGAAACTCTGTCATTGCAAACGTTACATGTTATTACATATTATTAAGAATGCGAAGAACTTAAATTACTTTAACTTACCATCATTGCTTGCCTCTGCATCTCCATCGTCTATTGCATCTGCTCTATGCAGACTCGCTAGTAAGAGATGGTGGCCTCCATTGCCGCCTATTGCGCCTCCATGTCCGCCTGAAATGCTCGCGGTTCTCATAGACCTGACGTGCGAGAGTCTACACCTACGAGACACGACGAATCGGGTCTGCCGATGAAGCCTTCATGGAGCTGCCTCTTGCAGGTCTCGCCGCCCTCAAGTCGACATCTCCGTCGAATATGGCGAGCCTATAAAAAAAGAATCACTTATATGAAATTGAAATATCTTGAATATTCTGAATTGAAAATGATAAAATGACATAGGAAGTCACCTTCCGTGGGCTTTTCCACCTCCGCATGAGTACACGGCTTCAGGATTGCTTGTTTCATGTTCCCAATCGAAACTTGCATTGTGTATCCTCCTAGCCTCCTTCCCGTACCTAGCAGAAAAAAAAATAGGAAACCTTGTAAGTTCAACAATCCATATAATAATATTTAATATGAATGATTCCAAAATTTACCAAATGCTCGACTGCAGCCGGATTGCACCCCTGAGACTGAGAAGGGTCCCTATGACCTCTCTTCCAGATCTCGGCAAGGGTCGGCGGCACCCCCGTCTCGGGCTCTTGTCAATACGTGTCAGTGCAAACAGTATATTATGAATATATAAATATAAGTTATATACACTTACCATGCGTTTATCTAAATGCAAGTGGTTACCTTGGCCGTGGTTGTGCTTCCCCTCGACCCCTCTGCACCCTAGACCCCTCTAGGACTTAGCCTTAAACTCATCGCTAGCCCAGTACCGACAAAAGTCCTGGTGTGCATCGAACCGACCCTGCAACCAGCTCACGTGTCCCCGCACATAGTTGTAAATTATTAAAAATACCATTGTGGAAATTATCAAAAAAAAAAACATTTACTACATCCCACGTACCTGCGTGTACTCCTCCTTTGCCAGTTGCCTCTTGCTCTCCTGCCGCAAGTGTAGCACGTCATGCCGGTTCGCCTTCAAGTGCATTGATAACTTGAATATGAGTGTTCGACAAAGCTTGCTGAACCGCATTCGTAGCGTTGATGTGAAACACTTTCCTCGCATGCTCAAACATGCGAGGGTCGTTCGAGTCCTCTAAAATATACCTTTCCTGTGATAAAGAATATATTGAAGAAATATTAATTAAAAGAGTTTAAGAGTTAAAACTTAGAAACTTTATTTAATATACTTATCATAAAATCGGCCCATACGGCCTCGTGAACGTTGTTGTGCTCTTAGTGAGGGGTGCGTGTGTAGTCCTCCCACGACGTAGAAGGCACCCCATAGATGAAACCGGGATAGTGCAAACACACTAAGGACTCAAGGATACCGTTCACCGGTGTGTGGTGTCTAGCACTGGTGAAAGACGCATCATACCAAATGCTGCAAGTCATTTACTGATTTATTACTTAAGTATCCAAAATAAACTAGAATTGAACACTATGATTATATTACCTGTCTCTGACCAGACAAATCATGATCCTTTCTAGAGGTACCGCAGGAGGACTGACAAAGTGAGTTCTCCTCGTCCTCCGCGTCTGCTCGGGCACCAAGTCTGGTGACCAAGAAGGCTCGTCACCAGCAGAGCCAAGGGGCTCAGGAACAAAAGGCTCACCAGCAAAGGGCTGGCTGGCCGAGGGCTGGCTTACCGAAGGGTAGCCATGCTCAACCGGCGTCGTAGCATCTAAGTCAGTTGGTGAGGACTACAACATTCAAATGATTCATAAGTAAGATTAATTGGAAATTGAATTTGGGGAATTTGTCGAATACTAGTGAAATTTACCTATGTGGGCTGCTGTGACGAATCCATAGAGCTGCTCAGAATGTGCCCCAGCAGATGAGAGCATCCGCTCTTGATCGACAAGGCACCAGCGAAAGCGTCCTTAGCTCTAGAGGGGAAGAACCTCCTCACCGACACCACCTTCTTACCCTTCTTTGATGCCATCCTATTTTAATAGATAATCAGTAAATATGAAAATAAGATATTCAAAATTCATGTTACTATCATCAAGTAAACATTACTTCTAATCACTTTTAAAATTCATCAACACATTATCGTGTGCCCTACCCCTGAAACCAGCCCAACGATCTTCCATCATGACTTGTTCTAATTTCCGTTTGCGCATATCATCTGCCTCTACATCTTCAACATCTCCAACTAATTGGTCAAGTCTTGCACCGGGCTCGACGATAAAAGGGTCTGGCAACTCTTCTTCTTGGTACACTTCTTCAACATTTTCACTATCATGGTAACCATCACCCCCAGAAGTATATAACGGCTCACGAGGATTAAACTTATATACCATCCACCAAGCACTGAGCTTTGTGCATGGATAAGGTATATAATATACTTGCTCCACTTGGTGTGCAAGAACAAATGTATCGTAACCTCGTAGTTAGTCCTTATGTTTGACTTCCACCATTCAAAATTGGTTTTCTTGAAATCCATGAGTGCTATCAAACCAGTAGAAATCAAAGAAGACAACTCGAAGTGTGTTATTTCTGGTAAAAGTAAATTCAAGAATTTCATTAATGATCCTATAATAATTGGTTTCACTTCCTTGTGTGTCAATTGCTATCGTCACAACACCGGAATTTGATGTTGTCGTGAGGGTACGATGAGCTTCAAAATGAGTTGTACGGAATCGAAAGCCATTTACGCCATATGGACCATAGATTCTAACATTCACCAATCCATAAGATAGATGTCGCAAATCCTTATGGACATTGTGAGTCCGACACTGTCAAAAATGATCGTAAGTTAAAATATTACTTCTTTGATAATAGTAACTTATAATATATAGGAGACAAGAGAGTATTACATAATCTTGAAACCAGGATGGGAAACCCGGCCCTCCATTTATTCCTTCTTGTCACATCCCTTCTACTTGTTTGGCCGTTGGTTGATGCCTATGTGGCCAACATTGTATGTGGAACTCGCTGACCATGAAGAAACATTTTTTAGAATACATGTGTAGCAAAATATGTTGATTAGCATAAATTTAGGAGAACACTTACATGAAATATTCATGCATGCCTTCTATATTTGCATACATGTAGAGTAAAGCAACAGTCCTGTCACGTTCGGGTAGTACGTAAATCGTGTAGCTACCAACGTTAGTGCCTCTCGTTTGAAAAATGGAGAGGTTGCTTAAAGGGGTTGCTTCATCCACATTGTACCGCATCACTGAAGTATTGACATTGTGTTCTTTTGCAAAGTAGACACTTGAAAAGTATCCTACTTCCTTAAGAGCATATGCTTCCGCGATGCACCCTTCCACCCTTGCCATGTTGCCAACCATTGGTTTCAGATATCGTAGCGCTCTTTCAAAGTGACACATCCACCTGTATTGCACATGACCTCCAACTTTAGCTTGGATTGGAAGATGGATAAGCAGAGGTTGCATTGGATTGAAGAAACCCTGTGGAAATTTTTTTCCATCATACATAAAAGTACAGGTATCTCCTTCTCTATCTTATCCACCATCCCTATCTTGATTTATTTAGCACAAAGCTGTCTATAGAAATAGGTGAGCTCGGCTAAAACTTCCCACACCGCATCATCTAGTTAGCCCCGAAATATAATATGTAAGAGTCTTTCCACAATAATGTGATAATCATGACTCTTCAACCTAGTGAAGTTTCCTGTGTTCACATTCACGGCTCGTTTCAGGCTTGCTATGTAACCATATGGAAATTTCAAAGTTTTCAACCATTTTGTGACTTCTTTATTTTCTTTAGATCGAAGACAGAAAGAAGCACGTGGCTTACCACCACTTTTAGATATTTCAAAAGTTGGACGGTGACAAAATGTTTGCCAAATATAGTTTGGCTTTTATATTGTCCTTCGTTTTGCTAGTCATATACATGCATGTGTTTATGATACTTTCGCCCATGTTACGTTCCTGATGCATGACATCAATATTGTGCATTAGAATCAACAACTTCGCATATTTTAGCTCCCAAAGTCCACATATATGAGTCCAATTGTGTCCCTCTCCATAACCTACAAGATATCTAGGACAACCTTCATCTAGCACCAGTTTGTCCAATATATCAGAAATTTTTGACCCGTATGACGTTTTGGTGGTCCTGTAGTGACAACGGTGTATTTTCTGAAGACATGCCTTTGTTGCCTCAATATGTGATTTGTTGGCAGCCAACGTCTGTAACAATCAAAGTAAGATATCTTGCCTCCATGAAGTAGTCGAAAGCAATCAGTGTCCGAAGCACATATCGGACACGTCAGACGATCATGAGTGGTCGATCCGGAAAACATGACGTATGGTGGGAAATCATGGACGGATCACAAATAAGCAGCTCGGTGGTTGAATTTTTGCTTCTTGTAACTATCGTACTTCAACACCTGTCTACAACCTTTTTAATTCTTCGATCAGCGGTTTCAACATCACGTTAAGATATGACTCAGGATGATCAGGCCCAGGTACAATGTGACACCCTAATTTTCGAGTTTTGGCAAATAAAAATCTTAAATGGGAATTTAGAGTTAATAATAGAAAGAAATTATTTTTATAAACAAAAATATGAAATATGTGCATCTCATATTGCATTTTGCATTCATCCTCAAGCATTGAAAATTAGTTACCAAAATAAATATGCCAGAAGTAATTTATTTGCCATAACAAATATGAGATAAAAGAAATAAATGAAACTAAAGGTGTATATATATAAATATAATTTAGTTATATAATGAATTCATGCAAAACCATTAAGTACAATGAAAACGAACACACATAAAAGAATTGGATAGAAAGATGCAAGTAAAATTGAGCCAGGTGTTCGATTAGTCTGTAAAATAACGGACTAGTCCGATTGCCTTTACTGGACAACAACGGACTTGTCCAGTACAATACCGGATTAGTCCGGTATGCACAGACTTAATCAAATATCCTCCCATCATGAACTTGTCTATTACAACAACAGACTAGTCCGAAGACGCTTACTGTACAAACTTCGAACTTGTCCGATATAGCACCAGACTTGTCCGTTGAATATTTTGTCACTTAGGCGGACTTGTCCTGCACCAAACAGGACTTGTCCGATTAGGTCTATGTACCACAACGGACTAGTCCGGTACTCTAGGGTTTGGCGCATTATGACAATTCACTGCACTAGATATATAAATAATAAACATAAGTCAACTTCTAATCACAGCACTTGTTGCACAATGGGCCTTGCCACACGTGGAAAAAAATAGACAAGCTAAGAAATATTAAATAAATAAATAAAATATAAAGAAACAAATAATAAATAAAACCAAATAAAGGAATAAGAATTAGTAAATGATAAAAAGGAAAATAAACAAGAGTCAATCTACCTAAGATCAGCAGCACTGGCTGCACGTAGAAACCAGGCCACATAAATGTTAGAAAATAAGAGGCAATTTACTGAATAATTACGGTAAAACACGAGAAAAACAGCAGCGATCGGCAGACAGACGGGACGAGAATTAAGGCGTACCGGTTTGGAGTCGAACGCACCGCTGTAGATCCGACGGCGAACAACCGCTGCAGGCGTTGGTGACGACGTTGAGCCGCATCGCCCGATCTGGTCGGTAGACGAGCCGTGGTGAAGAACGTGAGCAGTCGTGCAGAGCGCTTCCCAAAAACCTTATTCGCCCTCTCCCGGTGCAGGATAGTAAGGGCGAGCGGTTCCGGAGACATGCTCTCCCGATCGTTGGTGCACGCCGGCGCTCGGGATGGAGTAGACTAGAAGGCGGCGCAAGGAACACGAACGTGGGAACGATCTGATCGTGGGATACCCTGTCGTACCGCGGACGCCCGTATTTATAGAGTCCCAGGAGGCGGTTCGTATGCGATCCGGAGGGTCCAGATCCGAACCGACTCCACAGTCGTAGACGCGTCCGTCTCTAACGACTTGGACTCTGACTCGGTAGCCCCAAAAATTCGGAGGCCCAAAATCCCAATTTAATTTTCTGCAAAAATATAAAATCTGGGCTCGGCTCGAGGCTCGAATTCACACGAACACACACGCGCGCGCGCGCTTGTGCGGGGCGGGGCGGGGCGAGGCGTGGCGTGGCGTGGCGAGGCGAGCGAGCGAGGAGGAGGAGGAGGAGGAGCGCGCGTGGGCCACCCCTCTCTTCCTCTCTTCTCTCTCACTCAAGGAGTGGAAGAGCAACCTCCCTTATATGTAGGGGTTGCTCCACTTCCACTTCCCATGTGGGACTAAACACTTAGCACCACTCCCTCTTGCCCTAATGGGCCTTTGAGATTTTCTAGGATTTATTTCTGAATTAATATTGGGCCAAGCCCATTAATTCCAACAATCCCCCACCATATCTCAAAGCCATTAGGAGAGAGGTCATTCTCGTTCCTTGTTTAATATACTAGTGTTTTCGGCAGAGACTGTGAAGTTGAACTTCTGCCTAGATCCTCAAGTTTCATCAGGTCACAACTTGAACAATGGACTACGCCTTGAATTGCAAGTTTTGTGTGAACTAACTTCACCCAAAGACCATTACTAGTACTTGACTACCAGTACTCTACTCCGCGGGTGGAGCATATGCGTCGTACTCCCTGGTCTCTTCATGAGCTTTCCAGAGATCACCCAAATCTCACAGACTGCGACGTTAGACAGTCGGAGCTCATATAGGTGTGTTTCCTTCAAGACTGCCCTGTAGGACGGCATCTTTGCTACAATAGCCATCAGAAACACATTAAGGCAAATCGCCAACCTGCCTTACAGTTTGAGAGTACAAGTGTGCATCTTCCCATAGAGAGGGTATAAAGGAAGTACTCTCCTCGGTGAACCACTAGCTTGTTTTTCCCATGTCCTAATTCATGGGATCTCTGATCACATAGGTTGGGTTACTACTATGGTGTCATATCAATGGGTCTCAAACCCATCTCTCTCGATGCACTTTCTATCACATTACGTGATAGACCATTCGTAAAGGGATCTGCCAGGTTTTTGTCTGTTTGTATGTACGAAACAGTAATAACTCCGGAGTTTCTCATTTTCCTGACAGATTTTAAACGTCTCTTGACGTGTCTTGATGATTTTGCATTATCCTTAGAACTAGTCACTTTGGCAATCACCGTCTGATTGTCACAGTTCATAAGGATTGCCGGCAATGGTTTCTCAACTATAGGCAAATCCATCAAGAGCTCTCGCAGCCATTCTGCCTCCGTAGTGGCTGTCTCTAAAGCAGTGAGTTCTGCTTCCATGGTTGACATTGTCAAAATGGTCTGTTTGCAAGACCTCCATGATATAGCGCCACCAGCTAGAGTGAACACATATCCACTTGTGGCATAGAGTTCATCAACATCAGTGATCCAGTTCGAATCACTATAACCCTCAGGCACGGCCGGATGCCCGGTATAGTGAATTCCATAACTCATTGTACCTCTCAGATAGCGCATAACCCTTTCAAGTGCATGCCAATGATCTGTACTCGGGTTTGACATGAACCTGCTCAGTTTGCTTACAGCAAAAGAGATATCAGGACGGGTTGCGCTAGCTAAGTACATGAGCGAACCGATCATCTGAGAATATCTGAGTTGATCTCTTGACTATTTCTTGTTCTTTCTAAGTATCACGCTGGGATCATAAGGTGTTGGAGAAATCTTGCTATCCATAAAGCCGAACCGGCTCAAGATTTTCTCAACATAGTGGGATTGACTTAAAGTAATTCCACTCTCATCCTTATTTAGCTTAATGTTCAAAATAACATTAGCTTCTCCCAAATCTTTCATATCAAAACATTTTGATAGAAAAGACTTGACCTCAGAAATTATATTAATGCTCGTACCAAAAATGAGTATATCTTCTACATACAAGCATAACATAACGCTATCGCTCCCACCATGGCGATAGTACACGCACCGATCAGCCTCATTAATGACAAAGCCCGCAGACGTCAAAGTACTATCGAACTTCTCATGCCATTGCTTAGGTGCTTGTTTTAGGCCATACAAGGATTTCAACAATTTGCACACCTTTGTCTCTTCACCTTTTACTACGAACCCATCAGGCTGTTCCATATAAATCTCCTCTTCCAACTCTCCGTTCAGGAAAGCTGTCTTTACATCCATTTGATGGATGATTAGACCATAAGAGGCAGCCAAAGAAAGTAGTACACGAATTGTTGTCATTCTGGCGACAGGTGAATAGGTGTCAAAATAGTCTTCACCTTCCTTTTGAGTATAGCCCTTTGCAACTAGTCTTGCCTTGTACTTTTCAATAGTACCGTCAGGTCTGAGCTTCTTCTTGAACACCCACTTGCAGCCTACTGGTTTGCACCCGTATGGCCGTTCAGTTAACTCTCAGGTTCTATTGGAAAGAATTGAGTCCATCTCACTATGAACTGCTTCTTTCCAGTCATCTGCATCAGGTGATGCATATGCCTCTGCTATGGATCTAGGAGTATCGTCCATAAGGTACACAATGAAATCATCACCAAAGGATTTTGCAATCTGTGATCTCTTACTCGACTGATTTATTTCATTGTGTTCTTCCTCTGGGACATTCTCAAACGGTGTATCAAGAAACTCGCTAGTTGTGGTGGATTCAGGACAAATTTCAGAAGAGATCCTAGCAGTGCTATGCACATCTTTCATAGGAAAAATATTCTCAAAAAATGTTGCATCACGAGATTCCATAATAGTATCAACATGCATATCAGGTACCTCAGATTTAACTACTAAAAATCTATATGCAATGCTCCGATGAGCATAGCCTAGAAAGATACAATTCACTGTCTTTGGTCCCAGCTTGCGTTTCTTCGTAATTGGAACATTGACTTTTGCCAAACATCCCCAAGTACGCAAGTATGAAAGTGATGGTTTTCTCCCAACCCACTCCTCATAAGGGGTTTTCTCTTTATTCTTGTTTGGAACGCGGTTTAGTACATGACAAGAAGTCAATAGAGCCTCCCCCCACCATGCCTTAGATAAACCGGACGTGTCTAACATGGCATTCACCAAGTCACACAAGGTGCGGTTTTTCCTCTCGGCTACCCCGTTTGATTGGGGTGAATAGGGAGGCGTCCTCTCATGTATAATACCTTGTCCCGCACAAAAATCATCAAATATTTTGGGAAAATATTCACCACCACGATCTGACCTAAGACGTTTGATCTTTCTCTCTAATTGAGTTTCTACTTCAGATTTATAGATTTTAAAGTAGTCTAAAGCTTCATCTTTACTTTGCAACAAGTAAACATAACAGAATCTAGTAGAATCGTCTATTAATGTCATAAAAATTTCTTTCCACCTTTTGTCAACACACCATTCATCTCGCATAGATCAGAATGTATGAGGTCTAATGGTGCCAAGTTTCTCTCCTCGGCTGCCTTGTGAGGCTTTCGAGGTTGCTTTGACTGCACACAACTATGGCACTTAGAACCTTTGACAATAGTGAATTTCGGAATTAATTTGAGACTAGATAGCCGATTCATTAAACCAAAATTAACGTGACATAAACGAGAATGCCAAACACTTGCATCATCATTAATATCGCCACAAATATGGTTTACTGACTTATTACTAAACTCCGAAAGAGAAAAGCGGAACAGGCCTCCGCATTCATAGCCTTTACCAGTAAATTGTCCATGCTTAGACACAACTATTTTATTGGACTCTAAAACTATTTTAAACCCATCTCTGCATAGAAGGGTACCTCTAACAAGATTCTTGTTCATAGTAGGGACATGCTGCACGTTCTTCAGCTGGACAATCTTTCCCGAAGTGAACTTCAGATCGACCGTGCCAACACCACGAACAGAAGCATGTGACCCATTCCCCATTAGGACGGTGGAATCCCGGACGAACTGGTAAGAAGTAAACATGGACATGTCAGAACATACATGAACATTAGCACCCGTATCAAACCACCAAGATGGTGTTTGAGAAACAGAAAGAACAGTAAAGGAATTACCGTACCCATCTGCATTGCTGGATGTCACAATGTTGACATTCTTTTTCCCTTTGCGATCTGCCCTCTCAGGACAGTTCTTGGAAATATGTCCCTGCTCCCCACAGGTGTAGCAGCAGCCATCATTGGCTTTGTTTGACTTCTTCTTCTTGAAAGCAGTAGTTTTGTTTGGCTTGAATAGAGACTTATTCCCTTTGTTCTTGACATAGGGTTTCTGCACCATATTAGCATTGGCGCTCGATTGACCCTCGCCTCCTTTCTCAGTAGCGTCCTTAGCCCGAGCCTTCTCCTCAACATCAAGAGATGCTATCAGGTTTTCAACTGATATTTCCTGTCTCTTGTGTTTGAGGGCTGTGGCGAAGTTCCTCCATGATGGAGGTAACTTTGCAATAATGCACCCAGCCATAAACTTGTCGGGTAAAGGACACTTAAGGAAATTGAGCTCTCTCGCAAGGCACTGTATTTCATGAGCTTGTTAAACTACAGGACGGTTGTTAACCATCTTGTAGTCATGAAAATTCTCCATGATATACAGTTCACCACCTGCATCGGCTGCATCATACTTAGCGTTAAGTGCATCCCATAGCTCTTTCCCATCTGTGACTGTTGTTAGAAGATAAGAGGCAATTTACTGAATAGTTCCGGAAAAACACGAGAAAAACAGCAGCGATCGGCAGATAGACGGGACGAGAATTAATGCGTACCGGTTTGAAGTCGAACGCACCGCTGTAGATCCGACGGTGAAAAGACGCTGCAGGCGTTGGTGACGATGTTGAGCCGCAGCACCCGATCTGGTCGGTAGACGAGCCGTGGTGAAGAACGCAAGCAGTCGCGCAGAGCGCTTCCCAAAAACCTTATTCGCCCTCTCCCGGTGTAGGATCGCGAGGGTGAGCGGTTCCGGAGACCTGCTCTCCCGATCGTCGGTGCATGCCGACGCTCGGGATGGAGTAGACTAGAAGACGGCGCAAGTAACACGAACGTGGAATGATCTAATCGTGGGATACCCTGCCGTACCGCGGACGCCCGTATTTATAGAGTCCCAGGAGGCGGTTCGTATGCGATTCGGAGGGTCCAGATCCGAACCGACTCCGCAGTCGTAGACGCGTCCGTCTCTAACGACTTGGACTTTGACTCGGTAGCCCAAAAAATTCGGAGGCCCAAAAGCCCAATTTAATTTTCTGCAAAAATATAAAATCTGGGCTCGGCTCGAGGCTCGAATTCACACGAACACACGCGCGTGCGCGCGCGCGCTTGTGCGGGGCGGGGCGAGGCGAGGCGTGGCGTGGCGTGGCGAGGCGAGCGAGGAGGAGGAGGAGGAGGAGCGCGCGTGGGCCACCCCTCTCTTCCTCTCTTCTCTCTCACTCAAGGAGTGGAAGAGCAACCTCCCTTATATGTAGGGGTTGCTCCACTTCCACTTCCCATGTGGGACTAAACACTTAGCACCACTCACTCTTGCCCTAATGGGCCTTTGAGATTTATTGGGGATTAATTCTGAATATTATATGGGCCAAGCCCATTTATCCAACAATCCCCCACCAGATCTCAAAGCCATTAGGAGAGAGGTCATTCTCGTTCCTTGTTTAATATACTAGTGTTTTCGGCAGAGAGTGTGAAGTTGAACTTCTGCCTAGATCCTCAAGTTTCATCAGGTCACAACTTGAACAATGGACTACGCCTTGAATTGCAAGTTTTGTGTGAACTGACTGCACCCAAAGACCATTACCAGTACTTGACTACCAGTAGTCTACCCCGCGGGTGGAGCATATGCGTCGTACTCCCTGGTCTATTCATGAGCTTTCCAGAGATCACCCAAATCTCACAGACTGCGACGTTAGACAGTCGGAGCTCATATAGGTGTGTTTCCTTCAAGATTGCCCTGTAGGACGGCATCTTTGCTACACATAGCCAACAGAAACACATTAAGGCAATTCGCCAACCTACCTTACAGTTTGAGAGTACAAGTGTGCATCTTTCCATAGAGAGGGTATAAAGGAAGTACTCTCCTCGGTGAACCACTAGCTTGTTTTCCCATGTCCTAATTCACGGGATCTCCGATCACATAGGTTGGGTTACTACTATGGTGTCACATCAATGGGTCTCAAACCCATCTCTCTCGATGCACTTTCTATCACATTACGTGATAGACCCTTCGTAAAGGGATCTGCCAGGTTTTTGTCTGTTTGTATGTACGAAACAGTAATAACTCCGGAGTTTCTCATTTTCCTGATAGATTTTAAACGTCTCTTGACGTGTCTTGATGATTTTGCATTATCCTTAGAACTGGTCACTTTGGCAATCACCGTCTGATTGTCACAGTTCATAAGGATTGCCGGCAATGGTTTCTCAACTATAGGCAAATTCATCAAGAGCTCTCGCAACCATTTTGCCTCCGCAGTGGCTATCTCTAAAGCAGTGAGTTCTGCTTCCATGGTTGACCTCGTCAAAATGGTCCGTTTGCAAGACCTCCATGATATAGCGCCACCAGCTAGAGTGAACACATATCCACTTGTGGCATAGAGTTCATCAACATCAGAGATCTAGTTCGAATCACTATAACCCTCAGGCACGGCCGGATGCCCAGTATAGTGAATTCCATAACTCATTGTACCTCTCAGATAGCGCATAACCCTTTCAAGTGCATGCCAATGATCTGTACCTGGGTTTGACATGAACCTTCTCAGTTTGCTTACAGCAAAAGAGATATCAGGATGGGTTGCGCTAGCTAAGTACATGAGTGAACCGATCATCTGAGAATATCTGAGTTGATCTCTTGACTCTTTCTTGTTCTTTCTAAGTATCACGCTGGGATCATAAGGCGTTGGATAAATCTTGCTATCCATAAAGCCGAACCGGCTCAAGATTTTCTCAACATAGTAGGATTGACTTAAAGTAATTCCACTCTCATCCCTATTCAGCTTAATGTTCAAAATAACATTAGCTTCTCCCAGATCATTCATATCAAAACATTTTGATAGAAAAGACTTGACCTCAGAAATTATATTAATGCTCGTACCAAAAATGAGTATATCATCTACATACAAGCATAACATAACGCTATCGCCCCCACCATGGCGATAGTACACGCACCGATCAGCCTCATTAATGACAAAGCCCGCAGACGTCAAAGTACTATTGAACTTCTCATGCCATTGCTTAGATGCTTGTTTCAGGCCATACAAGGATTTCAACAATTTGCACACATTTGTCTCTTCACCTTTATTACGAACCCATCAGGCTGTTCCATATAAATCTCCTCTTCCAACTCTCCATTCAGGAAAGCTGTCTTTACATCCATTTGATGGATGATTAGACCATAAGAGGCAGCCAAAGAAAGTAGTACACGAATTGTTGTAATTCTGGTGACAGGTGAATAGGTGTCAAAATAGTCTTCACCTTCCTTTTGAGTATAGCCCTTTGCAACTAGTCTTGCCTTGTACTTTTCAATAGTACCGTCAGGTCTGAGCTTCTTCTTGAACACCCACTTGAAGCCTACTGGTTTGCACCCGTATGGCCGTTCAGTTAACTCCCAGGTTCCATTGGAAAGAATTGAGTCCATCTCACTATGAACTGCTTCTTTCCAGTCATCTGCATCAGGTGATGCATATGCCTCTGCTATGGATCTAGGAGTATCGTCCACAAGGTACACAATGAAATCATCACCAAAGGATTTTGCAATCTGTGATCTCTTACTCGACTGAGTTATTTCATTGTGTTCTTCCTCTGGGACATTCTCAAACGGTGTATCAAGAAACTCGCTAGTTGTGGTGGATTCAGGTCAAATTTCAGAAGAGATCCTAGCAGTGCTATGCATATCTTTCATAGGAAAAATATTCTCAAAATATGTTGCATCACGAGATTCCATAATAGTATCAACATGCATATCAGGTACCTCAGATTTAACTACTAAAAATCTATATGCGATGCTCCGATGAGCATAGCCTAGAAAGATACAATCCACTGTCTTTGGTCCCAGCTTGCGTTTCTTGGTAATTGGATCATTGACTTTTGCCAAACATCCCCAAGTACGCAAGTATGAAAGTGATGGTTTTCTCCCAACCCACTCCTCATAAGGGGTTTTCTCTTTATTCTTGTTTGGAACGCGGTTTAGGACATGACATGAAGTCAATAGAGCCTCCCCCCACCATGCCTTAGATAAATCGGACGTGTCTAACATGGCATTCACCAAGTCACACAAGGTGCAGTTTTTCCTCTCGGCTATCCCGTTTGATTGGGGTGAATAGGGAGGCGTCCTCTCATGTATAATACCGTGTTCCGCACAAAAATCATCAAATATTTTTGGAAAATATTCACCACCACGATCTGCCCTAAGACGTTTGATCTTTCTCTCTAATTGAGTTTCTACTTCAGATTTATAGATTTTAAAGTAGTCTAAAGCTTCATCTTTAGTTTGCAACAAGTAAACATAACAGAATCTAGTAGAATCATCTATTAATGTCATAAAATATTTCTTTCCACCTTTTGTCAACACACCATTCATCTCGCATAGAACAGAATGTATGAGTTCTAATGGTGCCAAGTTTCTCTCCTCGGCTGCCTTGTGAGGCTTTCGAGGTTGCTTTGACTGCACACAACTATGGCACATAGAACCTTTGACAATAGTGAATTCCGGAATTAATTTGAGACTAGATAGCCGATTCATTAAACCAAAATTAACATGACATGAACGAGAATGTCAAACACCTGCATCATCATTAATACCGCCACAAATATGGTTTACTGACTTATTACTAAACTCCGAAAGAGAAAAGCGGAACAGGCCTCCGCATTCATAGCCTTTACCAATAAATTGTCCATGCTTAGACACAACTATTTTATTGGACTCTAAAACTACTTTAAACCCATCTCTGCATAGAAGGGTACCGCTAACAAGATTCTTGTTCATAGTAGGGGCATGCTACATGTTCTTCAGCTGGACAATCTTTCCCGAAGTGAACTTCAGATCGACCGTGCCAACACCACGAACAGAAGCATATGACCCATTCCCCATTAGGACGGCGGAATCCCGGACGAACTGGTAAGAAGTAAACATGGACATATCAGAACATACATGAACATTAGCACCCGTATCAAACCACCAAGATGGTGTTTGAGAAACAGAAAGAACAGTAAAGGAATTACCGTACCCATTTGCATTGCTGGATGTCACAATGTTGACATTCTTTTTCCCTTTGCGATCTGCCCTCTCAGGACAGTTCTTGGAAATATGTCCCTGCTCCCCACAGGTGTAGCAGCACTCATCATTGGCTTTGTTTGACTTCTTCTTCTTGAAAGCAGTAGTTTTGTTTGGCTTGAATAGAGACGTATTCCCTTTGTTCTTGACATAGGGTTTCTGCACCATATTAGCATTGGCGCTCGATTGACCCTCGCCTCCTTTCTCAGTAGCGTCCTTAGCTCGAGCCTTCTCCTCAACATCAAGAGATGCTATTAGGTTTTCAACTGATATTTCCTGTCTCTTGTGTTTGAGGGCTGTAGCGAAGTTCCTCCATGATGGAGGTAACTTTGCAACAATGCACCCAGCCACAAACTTGTCGGGTAAAGGACACTTAAGGAGATTGAGCTCTCTCGCAAGGAACTGTATTTCAGGAGCTTGTTCAACTACAGGACGGTTGTTAACCATCTTGTAGTCATGAAAATTCTCCATGATATACAGTTCACCACCTGCATCGGCTGCACCATACTTAGCATTAAGTGCATCCCAGAGCTCTTTCCCATCTGTGACTGTCAGATAGACATCACAGAGTTTATTATCAAGAACACTTAAGATGCATCCTCTCAGGGCAGAATTGGCTTCCTCGAACTTTGTCTGTTCTTCAACAGACAAAGGACCTTGAGGCCTGCCCTCGGTTACCCAGAAGATCTTAAGCGATTGGAGCCAGAGTGTGGCCTTAACTTGCCACCTCTTGATCTGCATGCCAGAGAATTTCTCCGGCCTCAGTGCATCGGCCAAAGTCATCATGTTCAACTCATGAAATTGCCTAATAAGGTTTTTGGATTGTTAGAAGATAAGAGGCAATTTACTGAATAGTTCCGGAAAAACACGAGAAAAACAGCAGCGATCGGCAGATAGACGGGACGAGAATTAATGCGTACCGGTTTGGAGTCGAACGCACCACTGTAGATCCGACGGCGAACAGCCGTTGCAGGCGTTGGTGACGACGTTGAGCCGCAGCACCCGATCTGCTCGGTAGACGAGCCGTGGTGAAGAACGCGAGCAGTCGCGCAGAGCGCTTCCCAAAAACCTTATTCGCCCTCTCCCGGTGCAGGATCGCAAGGGCGAGCGGTTCCGGAGACCTGCTCTCCCGATCGTCGGTGCACGCCGGCGCTCGGGATGGAGTAGACTAGAAGACGGCGCAAGGAACGCGAACGTGGAATGATCTGATCGTGGGATACCCTGCCGTACCGCGGACGCCCGTATTTATAGAGTCCCAGGAGGCGGTTCGTATGCGATCCGGAGGGTCCAGATCTGAACCGACTCCGCAGTCGTAAACGCGTCCATCTCTAACAACTTGGACTCTGACTCTGTAGCCCAAAAAATTCGGAGGCCCAAAAGCCCAATTTAATTTTCTGCAAAAATATAAAATCTGGGCTCGGCTCGAGGCTCGAATTCACACGAGCACACGCGCGCCCGCGCGCGTGTGCGGGGCGGGGCGAGGCGAGGCGTGGCGTGGCGAGGCGAGCGAGCGAGGAGGAGGGGGAGGAGCGCGCGTGGGCCACCCCTCTCTTCCTCTCTTATCTCTCACTCAAGGAGTGGAAGAGCAACCTCCCTTATATGTAGGGGTTGCTCCACTTCCACTTCCCATGTGGGACTAAACACTTAGCACCACTTCCTCTTGCCATAATGGGCCTTTGAGATTTATTGGGGATTAATTCTTAATATTATATGGGCCAAGCCCATTTATCCAACAACTGTCAGATAGACATCACAGAGTTTATTATCAAGAACACTTAAGATGCATCCTCTCAGGGCAGAATTGGCTTCCTCGAACTTTGTCTGTTCTTCAACAGACAAAGGACCTTGAGGCCTGCCCTCGGTTACCCAGAAGATCTTAAGCGATTGGAGCCAGAGCGTGGCCTTAACTTGCCACCTCTTGAAGTGCACGCCAGAGAATTTCTCCGGCCTCAGTGCATCGGCCAAAGTCATCATGTTCAACTCAGGAAATTGCCTAATAAGGTTTTTGGATTGTTAGAAAATAAGAGGCAATTTACTGAATAATTCCGGAAAACACGAGAAAAACAGCAGCGATCGGCAGACAGACGGGACGAGAATTAACGCGTACCGGTTTGGAGTCGAACGCACCGCTGTAGATCCGACGACGAACAGCCACTGCAGGCATTGGTGACGACGTTGAGCCGTAGCGCCCGATCTGGTCGGTAGACGAGCCGTGGTGAAGAACGTGAGCAGTCGCGCAGAGCGCTTCCCAAAAACCTTATTCGCCCTCTCTCGGTGCAGGATCGCAAGGGCGAGCGGTTCCGGAGACCTGCTCTCCCGATCGTTGGTGCACGACGGCGCTCAGGATGGAGTAGACTAGAAGGTGGCGCAAGGAACACGAACGTGGGAACGATCTGATCGTGGGATACCCTGCCGTACCGCGGACGCCCGTATTTATAGAGTCCCAGGAGGCGGTTCGTATGCGATCCGGAGGGTCCAGATCCGAACCGACTCCGCAGTCGTAGACGCGTCCGTCTCTAACGACTTGGACTCTGACTCGGTAGCCCCAAAAATTCGGAGGCCCAAAAGCCCAATTTAATTTTCGGCAACACGCGCGCGCGCGTGTGCGGGGCGTGGCGTGGCGTGGCGTGGCGTGGCGAGGCGAGCGAGCGAGGAGGAGGAGGAGGAGCGCGCGTGGGCCACCCCTCTCTTCCTCTCTTCTCTCTCACTCAAGGAGTGGAAGAGCAACCTCCCTTATATGTAGGGGTTGCTCTACTTCCACTTCCCATGTGGGACTAAACACTTAGCACCACTCCCTCTTGCCCTAATGGGCCTTTGAGATTTTCTAGGATTTATTTCTTAATTAATATTGGGCCAAGCCTATTAATTCCAACAGTAAACAGAACTATTGCCGCACAACCTGACCGCAGAACAAAAAGAAAAAAAAAAAGAGGAAAGTCAACTCCTGGCTATAGCCCTGGCCTCACAAAGAAGAAAAGAGAAAAAAACCAAAGTCAATCAACACCCCTGGCCGAACAACCAAAGAAGATGAAATAAGAGAGAAACAAAAGAAAAAAAAGAAAATAATATAATATATAGTAAAAAAAAAACAAAGCCGCTGGCCAGAAACACGGCTGCACAACCCATCCCTACCAGCCAAAAAAGAAAAGTGCCACCGAGTGCCAGCCTGCCAGGGCAGCACCGAGTCTATCGGGACTCTTGGGCGAGCGCCTGCCCAAGCCCCGTCTGCACCCGAGCGGGACTTCCCTGGCGCACCAATAAAAAGCGCGTGCTCCCTCCCGTATGCTCTGTCCTGCTCATGAGAAAAACCCAACGCCCTTAGCCTTGCACGTGAGCGCCGCCGGAGAGGAAAAATTGGGACCAAGACCTAGCCGTCAGCACCAGGAGAAAAAGAAGATAGAAAAGAAGAAGAGAATGAGAAGGAAGGAGCTGCTGTCTATCGGAGATCGTCGAGCCGCCGTTATCTCTTCGCCGGAGGATAGCTGTGCCATCTACTTCGTCTATACTACACCTTTGTCTCGTGACCCTCGTAGCCGCTGCACCTACGATAGGATACGTTTTTCCAAGACGAATATTAATGGCTTAATAGATCTAATACCCGTAATTAGATCATGGTTGCATCTATTTTATTTCAGCAGCAAACAATCATTGTCAGAAACCCGTAAACTTGCATGAACACATATGATCTAGTTGCATCAAATTAATAAACAGTCCTAGATACTTAATTATCAAACTTTGCATGCATTCATGTCACTGCATATTGAGTAATATGTGTGCATTGTATTGAATCGTATGTGTTTTCTTGTATGCGTGTGTGATCACGAGTATAAGTACGTGCTCAAAAGGCCGTGTGCGAGGATTTTCAGAAACAAGATTTCGAAGCACTTGAGCAACCCAATCCGTGGGAGCAAGGCAAGTGTCTTGAGCATTTTGATCCTATTTTTAAATGTTTTATTTGCAAAACTGCAAGCTTGTGTCAATTTGATGGAAAACTAATGATAGGTGTTTATTAGTCTTGTTTGACCATCATTGTCGCTTGGAATATATTGTAGAGAGTCGTTAAGTGTGTTTTACATTTTTGCTTTGCTCTAATTAATTGAGATAAGAAAACAACCAAATGGCTTAACTATGAATTAATGCATTTATGGAAGACGTGAATTGATGAATATGGTAAATTGGTAACATGGGACTGGGAGATCTAAGCAAGCATGTATTATGGACTGGGGTGGATGTTATGGTGGTTTTGGTTGCTTTAGATCTATGGACTGTTTCGTGGAGCGACAACCCAAGTTTTACAGTGCCACCACAGGGTCAAGTATGGGTGCGGCTTAGCTGGTTAATTAGGTGTATTGCTAGCATTGTTCCGACCGTTTGGAGGAGTGGGGAATGAGAGTCGATTGGGTTTGCAATAGTGGCAAGACTGCCCTAGGATCTAAACGGCACAAAAGGGGGCCCTTGGTTTGATGTTCTCAGTTGGAGGCATCACCACCGGTGAAACCTTTGTGGGTCTGAATATGCTAGATGTCCCTTTGTAAAGGCTATTTTGTGATCTCTTGGCCACATACCGATGGAAGCGTGTAATGTGACCGACGAGTCATGGGCATGATAGAGGTTCTTTAGTCACCGAAAGGGGACGAAATCACAAAATTGTGGGTAAAGTGGTAGAACCACTAGAGAGTGTTAAAAACTATCATGATAGTCGTGCGTGCTTCAGGTTATGAGCGACCTGGAGCCTCACATGATTAGAGTGGGAATTGGGAAATTTGCATGGTTTCGTTATTGTCATGGTTTGGGTTGTGATAAATGGACATGTTGATGATGATTGTAAGAATTTGGTATATGGATGGATAATTATTGATGGATGTGAGATGATGGTAAATGATGATGTTGGACTCATAATTGGTTGTTATTTGGGTTATTGTAACACCCTCATGTTCATCCATCATGCATTGCATACATTCTTATACATCTTTAGCATTAAGTAACATAAAAAGAAACAAGTTTAAAATTTAATAAGAAGCAAAACAACACTTAAAAGTATGTATAAGTACGGACTTGTCCGGTTGGTACACTGGACTAGTCCGGTTTTCCACTCTGATGCCCCTCCGGACTTGTCCATTTTTGGTGCAAACTAGTCTGATTAAGTCTCTGTTCCATTGCGGACTTATCCATGATTGAGTGCGGACTAGTTCGATCTTTGGTACAATTTTCGAATAAATTATCAAATCTCTGGACTTATTCAATCTATGCCAGACTTGTCCGTTTTGCTCTCTGGACAAGACCGGACTTGTCCAGACCTCCTGCTAGACTTGTCCATTTTTGTCTCTGTCCAACATCGGACTAGTCCGACCCTCTAGCTGACTTGTTCATTGTGCCCGACTGGGATTCAATCTTGTCTTCCATGACTTGTTTTTGGGTATTTACCTTAATTGGGCCCAAGAACGTCGTGCCTAACCCTTGTGGAGCCCATGTGGAACCCCTACACGGCATCCACCGCCTTGAACACGAAATCCATCAATCCCTACCTCTCCACCTCTATATAAGAACCCCGACACCCCAAATTTTCACCTCTTTTCCACAATTGAAAGAAACCCAAACCCTAGTTTGTGGGAGCCATCATCGAGAAAAGATCTAGAAGCATGGAGGAGAGGGAGAACATGAAGGAGGATCAATCAAGCAAGAGCTTCATCGACTTTTCGTTCTTCATCACCAATTCACCCTCAACTCTCCATAAACTCTTCATCACCAACCCTAGATCGCCAAGATTCAAGAGTTGCACTCAATTCTCGATCCTCGGAGTTCTACACACGTTGTACACCTTCTACTTTCCCCTTTCCATGCAAATTCAACCCCAATTCTCGCAGATCATTAGGTGTATTGCCAGCATTGTTCGGATCACTTGGGGGAGCGGGGAATCAGAGTCAGTTGGGTTTGCAATAGTGGCGGCACTGCCCTGGGATTCGAACGGCACAAGAGGGGGCCCATGGTTGGATGTGCTCAGTTCGAGGCATCGTATCAAGGCAGTGGCCCAGCAATTGTACCCCGAGTGAAAGAGTGGAGGTCACCATCAGTGAAACCTTAAAGGGTGTGAATATGCTGGTGGTCTCTTTGTAAAGGCTATTTTGTGATCTCTTGGCCATGCACTTAAGAAAGTGTAATTGGCATAAGGGAGATTTCTTTAGTCGCCGACGGGTGATGAAATCACAAACTTGTGGGTAAAGTGGTACAACCTCTGCAGAGTGTATTAAAAACTATCATGGTAACTGTGCTCCCAGTTATGAGCACCTGGACAGCTTCCATGATAGAGTAGAACTTTTGATTTGGGATGGTTATGTTTATGGTATTGGTTATGGTTATGATTATTGATTGGATGGTGATATATGGAAATGGTTAATGATGATGGCGAGAATATGGAATATGGATGGATAATGAATGATGGGTATGAATTATGATGTTTACTTGGGATAAGATGGGATAAATTCACATAGACATTGTAGGATGCTTTTGACATGTTTTAAATGTACTTTTCAACAATTTGCCATCATTTATTATCATTCCTTGTTTATGCTACATGTCATACTTTCCCACACTTGTTGAGTTTGACATATACTCACCCTTGCAATTCTCCCACTAATAGTTTCAGGTGATGTTTGGGAATATCCTAAGGATAATGTGGAGTACTAGGCTGTGTGCTGCCGTCGACTTGCCTGTGGTGTTGCTTAGAGCCGCGCTACCCTATTTGCTTATTTTGCTTAGTTGCTCGATTAGATTATTTCCGCTGCA
The DNA here is from genome assembly GCA_036927565.1 of Tuctoria greenei. Classification (NCBI taxonomy): domain Eukaryota; kingdom Viridiplantae; phylum Streptophyta; class Magnoliopsida; order Poales; family Poaceae; genus Tuctoria; species Tuctoria greenei. The sequence goes on along the minus strand of JAYESD010000005.1, from coordinate 132,627,733 downwards.
GTAGTATTATCATTAATTATCATTAGATTTGTAATTGGAGGATTATTTGAATATTGTAATAAAGGTACCTTCTTACATATTTTGTGCTGTGGTAATTATCTAGTTATCATTTGTGAATCACTTGTGTATGTGTGATAAACATCCTGGGCAAACATATACTGCACTTGGTTCATTTTTGGGAACTGGGGGTCACAATTATGATGGGATTAATTAGCATAGACATTGTACGATGCTTTTTACATGTTTTAAATATACTTTTCAGTAAATAGTCAATATTTATTATAATTCCTTGTTTTTAGCTACATGTTATATTTTTCCCACACTTGCTGAGTACGACATGTGCTCACCCTTACTATTACCACATTAGTTCAGCTACAAGAAATATTTTGGAGGTCGTCATGGAGCACTAGGTGTGCGTACTACCGTCGATTGCCTGTGGAGTTGGAGTCGCCTACGCTAGATTATTTACCGCTGCCATAGGATCAAGGTATATTTATTATTCGTGACATGGTTAAATTCTTGATATCATTGGCGATGTTGATGTGTATGTGTGAAGCAACATCCTAGGCACACATAAACTGCACTTGGTTCATTTTTCAGAACTGGGTGTCACATACAATGGGGCTGAGGAACATGAACTCATTCTTCATACACAAAGCCAGTGGCAAGTTGTACGGAATAACAAAGACGGGCCAACAGGAGTGTGGCATGGCGTTTGTACTGAACGGTGAGAATTCGTCTATCGCTAACCCGATGCGAATATTTCTCACATCACGAGAAAAATCTGGATCAAACGGTCTAGCGCCTTCCATGCATCACCGTCGGGCGGATGCGTGAAAAATTCTTTGTTCTCACATTTACCTTCTTTGTGCCATCTCAGGTGTCACAGGCAGGTAACGATGTTGTGTATGTGCGACATCTGTAATGACACTATCATCATCGTCATTAAAACTTTGAGATACCTCGGTTTACCACATTTCAAGCACATGTTCTCGGTGGCGTGTTCTGGTTTGTGAGGTTGTAGAAGAATATCGCAAATAAATTTCAAGAGATCATTATAGCTTTTGATGGAAAAAAATACTTAGACTCAATTGCCATAAATCTGGTCAAGAAAGCAAGCACGGGCACATCCGTGTGTTCTTACAATGGCTGTTGTGATTTCTTGAGCTCCTCGAAGAACTTGCCTGCCTCCTTTGTAAGATAATCCTACGCTTTCAGAGCTTCTAGCATCTCATCCATCCTATCAACCCCCGTTATATCATCATCCACATCCACTTCTACTATGACTCAACATTTAGTCTCGTCGTGGAAGGTCCACACCTCATAATGCGGTATGAAACCGTTTCGACATAAGTAAAACAAAAGATCCTATCTGCTTAAAGGCTTGGTGTTTCAGCATTTCGTATATGGGCACAACATCTTATCATCCATTGACAACGAAAATGCTCGATCCAAAAAAATATCTATCTTGATGTACCACACATCCATGTGACCACCAGTTCTTCTTTTCTAGCCAGTATACATCCAGCTGCGATAATCACCCATGTTTGACTCTACAGTTTAAAGCCGAAGAAATTATCGTTAATGTATGCAGGATTTATCTGCTTCTGATGAGACACAAAATGTGAATCTGAACAAAATTTCGGCAGCATAACCTCGCTTGTTTTACACTGCACCCCCAAAAAACGATGCAGTTCTTCAGGCTTTGGGGTCAACTGTCAATCAACGACAGAGGAGGCGAGGAAACAACGAGAGAGGAGCAATGAATAGGAGAAAACAACCCGACCATCTCGTGGACGAACGATGGTTACCATTGCCAATTATGGCTCCGATACTTTATATGCGACGCCTGACGTTGCAGTTCGCTTCTATGTTGTCTCGGAGCCATCGCGTATGCCGCACGCTAGAGCCGCCGTCACGTACACTGTTGCCGTGTTCGCCGCTCACTTGGGCCGCCACTGCTGCAACTCTTCAAGATGAGAGAGGAGGAAAGAACGAGAGAGAGACAAGGAAGTGGGTCCGTCGAGGTCTGCCATCCACACGCGCGGGTGCTTGCTGTCCGCGCTGTTGTCATTCGACTTCGTGTCCATCTAGACGCATACTTTAACTTCCAACTAAATGTTCCTTGTCGGGTCCCAAATGGGTTATGTCGGGTCAAGCCGACTCGAATCCCATTTTTGTACATATATTAACACTCAAGCAATCAAATTAAAAAATATAACCATAATCTAAAAGACTAAGCAATTCAATTAAACGTAAACATAACAACTATTAAATTGTAAATTATCAATTAATAAACATAAACATAAACATAAACATAAACAATTTTAATCTAAACATGGACATAAACATTGACCTAAACATAAGCAATTAAATATAAAAAGGCATTAAATAAGGCAATTGCATGTAAGTATTAATATCTAATTATCTTAACAATTAAAAATTAGATCTAATTCCATAATCAGCAATTTAATAAACATGTAATTAACATAATTCAAATTTGTATTGCATAATCAACAATTAAATTGGATTTCTAAATTCAATTGCATTTCAAAATTGAATTGTGTAATCAACAATTCTATTGCTCAAAATTCAGTTGCATTTCAATCACAATTCAATTGCATTCAAAACTCATATGAATTTAAATAAAATTGCATTCAATCACAATTTGTCGTCTATAGATAGAGGGAGGGTGGGGGAGGGGGGAGAAGGCTTTGCCATGGGAGGGTGTGGTGGGGGGGTCGGCCATGGAGGGAGGGGAGCTCGGCCGTGGAGGTGGGGAGCTCGACCATGAAGGGAGGGGAGGGGGGGTCGGCCATTGAGGGAGGGGAGGGGGAGCCCGGCCATGGAGGGATGGGAGGGGGGCTCGACCATGAAGGGATGGGAGGGGGACGCTCGACCATGGGAGGTGAAGGGGCGCTTGTCCATGGAGGAGGGGGAGGAAGAGCTTACCAGAGAGGCGGCGATGGGAGGCCGCAACGGCGACGGGCGCGGCGGCAGCGGCGTCTGAATGAAGTGAGTTGGGCAGAGGGTGGGCTGGGGTATATTGCTTTAATTTGCGACGTCCACGTAAATTGCGATGGCCCTAGGGTTGGCCGTTGCAATTAAAGTAATTTGCGATGGCTTCTGTTTTTGGCCATCGCAAACAACCCCTATTTGTGACGACCGGTGAATTAGCGTCGGCTTTTGGCATTTGCGACGGCTCGGTGCCGACCTTCGCAAATAGCGCTATTTGTGACGGCTGACCGTTGCAAATGATCGCGTTTTCTGTAGTGTATACCTTGTATTTTGGTTTGACTACCATGTTGTTGGACCCACATGACTAATTTAGGACAACATGTCATCTAAGTTTTTGATTGGTGTGATATAGTGAGTAAAATAAATCCAGGACAAAACCATCCTGCTGGAAATTGATTTTTAATTTTGCACAGTTTTGAGGTCTTAAAGATTTGCCTCCCGCTCTCATTGGAATTTAAATACCCACCAAGGACATATGATACAATTATTGAAAACCACATGCAGATGTCACTTTGCATTATTTATTGAACTTTGTCAAACTCTTGACCTTATTGATTGACTTGCATGAAATTATTGATTAGGTATTTATTGTACACCCCATCATATTCCATGATTTTTATCCATCCACCATCATATGATACTCCATGAGATTTTTGCAAAATCCCATCTCATTAAAAAGATAATAAGAAAGAGTAGAAGGAATGGCTATAAGAGCTCTCAAAAAAAAAGAAAAAAAAGAAAAGAAAAAAATAGCCGATAAGTTGCCATGCTTCATCCTTGCACAAAAGAGAGTGATCAAATGAGAGTTGTCATCATTCATCATCCACCACGCATAATATGTGCACGAGAATTTCCTTAGTCAATGGTTTTTTTGCATGGTATTCTCATATGTATCTTGTTTTTGAATTAGTAATATATGTATTGTAAGTGTGCTATTCTTTATCACTACCAAGCCCTACAAAAAAGCCATATTTAGTTGTCGGGAAAAATGTTGAAAAATTCAGCCAAGGTGAGGATTCAAACACTTTGAGTGAATTGAGAGAATCCATGAGAGGAAAAATGACATTATTCTTTTGACATTCAAGATATAGCAATTTTCAAAGTTATTTCGGTAGTAGGTATCCGGGTGAAATACACTCAACATTCCACATCTCAGACGCCCAAGATTATGTGGTAGCCACACCAAAGAAAGGGTTCATGAACAAATGTATGAATAAAAATACTTGGTATACTTCTTTCATGTCCAAAGCAAAAATTTAATCTTAGCACTTAGTTCTTCTTGCCTTTACTCGAGGACGAGCAAAGGACAAAGTATGGGGGAGTAAATAGGGAATTAAAACAATTAAGCAGTAATTAAAATTGTCCTTACCCCAAATCTCGGATAAGTACGAGCGCAGTCCGGAGTTGTCCGACTGTGCTCGGACAAGTCTAACAGGAGTCAAATATGTCCAAGCTCCTGCACAGGACTTAATCAAAAGAGAAATTTTTAGCAACTATATTGAATCAAAATGCAACCTAGCAGTTCTATGAGTATCGTAACAAGTAAAACAAGTAATGGAACGTGCTAGAATGGATAGAGACAAGTAAAACCTAGTTTATCAGAAAAAAAGAGTAAAATGGTGCAGAAATGATAAAGGAGACAATGAACACGAGATTTTTCATCGAGGTTCAGTTTCATAAAGATAGCTATGTCCTTGATGAGGAGTTTACAAAGGCTGCTTTCTCTATCCCTACCCTCACCAAGAGACCACAATGGTCATGCCCGGAAAAGTTCTTCCATTATTTCAAGAGGTGATACAAAATTCCCGGAAAAAAAAATCACACAAGAAATCATCGGGTGACACCTAACCATATAGGGTTTGCACATTTGATTAACAAACACGAAAAGAACTCAGGCAAACAAAGCGAATCGAATCGATGCTCAACCCCAAAGCAACTTCTTCAATCTCAAATCAACTTTTTCACTCTCCCCAAAAATCTCAAGGTTTGGTTCTTGGATGTGAAAACTAGATGGAGAAGTGCTCTTGAGCGAGTCTTGGGTGCAAGGGTGTGTGTAAGGACCGAATGCCCAAGAGGGGGGGGGTGAATTGGGCTTTCTTCGAAAAAATCTAAGCAATGAAACTTAATTTCTAAAGCCCAATTCCCTACACGACTATCTATGCATTCTAGTAGATAGAAACTTTGCGGAATATAAAATGCATAAAAGAAAGGGAAGGAGAAGGATGCAAACTCCCGAGGAGACAAGGATTTATCTCGTGGTTCGCCAAGATCGTGAAGATCTTCCTACATCCACGTTGTGGCACCCACCAAAGGGTTTTGCCACACCCAAGTCACCGAGACGAGGGGTCTTCACTATTCCTCTCCGTTCGCCTCCTTGGCAAGGTGGAGCTCAAGCCTTGTACAACTTCGACCTTCCGGGCTTCCACACACGCCTTGGCAAGCTCCGGAAGTCTTCTCACGGTTACAAACACCAAGGGCACTCCCTTGAGGCTCTCACACTAACCTAGAGAGTCCACTCACCCAGAATGGTGGCACACAAGCTCTCTCTCTAGCTAGTTCTAGCCTAAACCTTGGTGTAGAGATGATCGAAATGGTGTGGAAGTGATTGCTCTTGGTCCTGAAGACTTGTGGATGTGTTGATAGCTTCTGGTGATCAAGACTTGACGAAATGACAGGGTTAGGGGTATTTATAGCCAGCCTTCTCGAAATGGCCGTTGGAAAAGTAGGCTGACAGAACTTTACTGTGAACACCAGATGATCCGATGTCTCCCGTTTAGTTATCATCGTCCTAATTACTTTGGCTGACGTCATTGTGTCAGATATGACCGTTGTTAGACCGGTGTTGCTCCTGTCTTCTCATCGGATGATCCGGTGGCTCTTCCTCCAGAATTTGCTTAATTTTGATGCTTGCTGGAGTGATTGACCGATGTGTGTAAGTCTGTACATCGGATGATCCGGTGCTACACTTGGTCCAATGGTATTGCCAACTGTACTGATGGACCGATGTCATTAAGCCATTCACATCGGATGATCCGGTGAGTACATTGTTCTGAGGTCTTCTTCTTCAGTTGAACCAACTCGACCGATGTGTACATTTCTGAAATCATCGGTTGATCCGGTGAGTTGATTTTGTTTGCTTCGAGTTGTTTTTGAGTGAATCTTCTGTGTCTTGCTCAGATGACCTCTTAGATATTTGTTTCATAAGCCTCTCTGATGATCTTCAAGCATTGTATGTTGTCAACTTATGGTTGAGTGACTTAGACATAAGAGCTTTCACTTCTTGTCTTTATCTCATTGATTTGATCTCAAAAGTTGATTGTATATGGGTCTCTAATGACATATTCATTTCATTTTATTGAGTGATTATGGGGACCATGCATTCACAAATTCATTTGTAAAGTTCAATGGTTGTCATTAATCACCAAAACCGTACTTCATGGGGGGCCTAGATGCTTTCAATCTCCCCATTTTTGGTGATTGATGATAACACAATAATCAAAGTGCAATAGTAATGAATTTGATAAAATGAAACTTAAAGGAATATGCAATGAATACAGGATGTCACACTTGAAGCTTAAGCATCAATTAATAACTCAAGTGTGAATAGAAAGTGATCATAAACATAGATAAACACCAAATGAGCCCAATCGATTAATGACTCATGGAAATAAGTTCGTTAGAGCTCAAAAAGTAGCAAATGAGTAGCAAACACACCAAATGTAGTAAACACACTGAATTACAAGAATGATAAACGATAAAAGATAAAAGAGACTCCCCCTGACACTAAGATGCTCCCCCTGACTCCTCTAACTCTTCTCCCCCTTTGGCATCAAGACACCAAAAAGGGATCCGAGCGCCTAAGGACCCTGAGTACTGGGCGCGATGACGAACTGGTCACCGTTGCTGTCGTCAGAGCTGCTGGCTGGAGTAGCGGTGGAGGGAGCTGCCGGAGCCGTAGGAGCCACCGTTGGTGCCTGCTGTGGAGGAGCTGCTGGAGCAGGGGCACTGACGACGGAGGCCGGCGACTGCTGGAACAAGGTCGTGGCCGGCAGCGGGGAGTGGATCGGAGCACCAGGAGCCAGAAGAGGAGACATGCTGAAGGAGGGAATCGGCGTAGAAGGTACTGGGGCCACTGGAGCGGCAGCTGGAGCCAGGACTGGAGGTGGTGGAGCGACTCCTGGCAGTTGCAACGGGAGGGCAATGCCGATCTGGGTGTAGAGGTTGGTGATCAACCCCAGGATGCCCATCATCGCCTGCTGCGTCTGCTGCTGCTGGTCGAGAGTGCGCTGTGGCATCTGGTCGATCAGCCCCGTCAGCCTGTCAGTGTCTTCACGCCTCTCACGGGTGATCTGATGCTGCATCTCCTGCTGCTGCTGGTGCTCAAGGAGACGGGCAGCCTGCTCCGCTCGGGCCTGCTCGGCTGCCAGCCTGTCCAGACGCTGCTGCTCAACCATCTGCTGGAGGAGCGACGTCAGCTCTGACGGCTGCGTGACCTACGCCTCTGTGACGGGAGGTGGAGTAGGTGGTGGCACTGTAGAGCCTCCAGCCTCCGCGTTGTGCTGCCTGGGTGAGGGTGGAGGAGGGAAGTACTCCTCGACACTGTCGTCGGTGTCGCTCTCTGACCAGATATGCTGCAAGTCCTCCCCCTATGCCTCAGCCTCGGCAAGCATCTCATCCTCCTTCTCTATGTCAGAACAGTCCTCCTCAGAAAGGCGAGCCCTGACCTGACGCTCGACTGGACGGCCAAGGCGGTGGTCTCCAGGAGCCGGGGCACGGTAGTGACCGAACCGTGTCACACTCTCGTCAGTGAGACGGTCGTGCACGGCTGACCCCTCAGGAACCATCATAGTGAGCAGGTAGCTGATCCAGTGTCCATATACGAGCTGCCTCATCATGCCCACACCGTCTGTGATCACATCCTCCATCTCGCATATGAGGACATCCACGATGTCGAACTCCATCCCGTTCATGATGTAGAACAGGAGAGTCTGTTGTAAGCTGGTGAACCCCTAAAGTAACCAGACCTCGGTAGGAGCATGCGGCGCAAGGCGAGGTGCACTGTGCGCGCAGCTGGAGTCAACAAAGCTGGTACTCTCGGCTGGTCAGGAGAGAAGGTGGGACCAAACAGGGAACGAATCTCCTCCAGCGGTGGTGCCACTCCTCCAGTGAGGGGCCTCCTCGGTGGATAATCCTGACCGTAGACCCTCTCATGCACGCAGGTGTCGTGCAAGTCCACTCCAAGCAACTGCCCCAGCGTCTGCCTCGTCAAGTGGTAGTGCTGACCCATGAACATGAAGTCAATTGATCTTCTGCCCTCAGAGACATAGAGGGTGGCGTAGAAGACGCGGACCCAATCTTCCACATAGGCACTCCGCTCATATGCCATTAGCTGCACAAAACCTCGGTACCTCTCAAAATAAGGACGGATCTCCATCTCTGCTGCCAAAGCAAGCTGACCCCAATCCAGATAGTTGTGTTGAAACAGCTTGTGACCTCGACGCCTGTAGGTCTCATAGATTGATGCCTGGGTGACAGTCCAGAAGCGACTATCCACCAGAGACTCTCTGGGCTGCGGGTACCACTCCTCAAGCAGCACATTCCACCTGAGCTTGCGAAGCTGCTTGGCCTTCATCTTCCAGTAGTCGGTCAACCGGACTCCTTCAGTGACATGGACAGTGGTGTCCATCTCGTATATCACTTGCTGGGTCTCCCTGTCCTCACGATGGTCGGCAGCCGTCGGTCTCGGACATGGTGCTGCCGCGTTGTGACCCCCACGGGTCCGGGCTGAGCGCCGGCGGACGAGAGCCTCTATCGGCTCTTCTTCGGCCTCGGAGTCGTCGATCACCGGAGGCTGCCTCGGACGAGCCTCACGGATCCTTAGGGATCCCCCTCGGCCACGCTCATGCTTCTCGGCGGCACGAGCGGCCATCAAGGCCTTCTTCTCCTCTTTCGACAACTTTTGCTTCTTCGCGGCCGGCTCCGCGATAGCCTTCCCCTTGTTCTTCTTGTCGCGAGCCATTGCGATCGCTCGATTGAATGGAGTCGTCGACGGTGACGTGAAGATCAACGGGCCGGGAAACCCTGGCGGTCAATGGATGCACCGTGATGGCAACTTGGTGGTGAGGGAGAGGAGCGGCGGCGGTGTTCTTGGGTGAAGATGGCGGCACTTGGAGGTGGCGGCGCGTGGTGGAGGCGACGGCGCTTGGAGGTGGCGGCGCGGTGGTGGAGGCGATGGCGCTTGGAGGCGGCGGCGCGGTGGAGTGGGCGACGCGTGGATGGAGGCGGCGGTGCGGTGGGCGGCGGCGGCGTCCGGCGGGAGCACGGCGGCGGCAGTCGGAGACGGTGGCGCGTGAGGCGGTGGTGGCACGGCACGTGAGAGTCGGCGGTGGAGGTGCGGGATCGGGGAGAGAAAACGATGAAGACGAAACGGCGTTTAAATATTGGGTCCCAAACCCTAGCCGTAAATTTAACACCGGATGGACCGATGTTGAACATGAGAAGCATCGGTCGAATGATACAGTAAGGTTTTCAGAAAAGTGCAGTTGACACCGGATGGACCGACGTTTAGGGTTTGGATCATCGGTCGAATGGTACAGTAAGGGTGTTCAAAAGAGGAATGTTGACACCGGATGGTCCGACGATGGAGGAGGTAGCATTGGTGGAATTGACCACAGCTCCAGAATTGTGAACATCGGATCAATAGATGTTTTTCAGAATGAACTCGTCGATTGAATTGAGATACTGACTGAACTGGCCCTTGGAGATTGAACACCTAATGATCCGATGAGGGATTGACCTAGGCATCGGATAATCCGATGACTACAGAACAATAACATCCCATATATGTCCTTTGACCAAACAAACAAGCAAAGAGAAGCACATGTCTTAGGACTTTTTGGGCAACACCTTACCCCTCAAAGATACTAATATGCCAATAACTTGGCTAGGCCTTAAGGCAAATGGAACATCGAGAAAAATAGGAGGAAATTATCCAAATAAAATGTAAGGCCCATGCTTTGTGAGGTAGAGTATGAAGACTTCTATCTCTCTTAAGTATGTTCCTCTAGGCATTAACGCACCTAACATTTTGTTCTTTCCACCTTATATGAGTTGATATATTGCATTTCAAACAAATCTCTTTCTCATGAGTTGGGTTCCCCTTTGTGACAATCTACCGTATGCAATGCCAAACATTTTATAATGCAAGAAATTGTATGTCTATATGGCATGCATCATGCAAGGCATAAAATAAATCTATCTTGCCAAGTTTGAACCTTTCAAAGGCTTCTTCAGGGAGAGCTACTCTCCAAGCCTTGGGAAAACCCAAAAGAACCACCATCCCAAGCTAACCCTTGCTCACCCCTATCCTTTGAGAGTTAGGCAAGACCTATATGAAGTGCATTCTTATATGACGTTTGTTGCATCTAGCACATTTAATTCACTTCTTAGCCTAGAAAAAGTTTTCTCATCAAGTGGTATAGTGAAGATATCTGCCAATTTTTCGTCGGACCTAACACCTCTCAAAGAGATGTCTCCCTTAGCTTCATGGTCCCTTAAGAAATGATGGCGAATATCAATGTGCATAGTGCGGGAGTGTTGAACGGGGTTTTTAGCTATCTTAACCGCACTTTCATTGTCAGAAAGGAGAGGCACACAACCAAGTTTAATACCAAAGTCCAAAAGGGTTTTCTTCATATAAAGAATTTGGGCACAACATGCACCGGCCGCAATATACTCCGCTTCCGCCGTGGACAAGGCGATGGAATTTTGCTTTTTGCTTGACTAAGATACTAGGGAACGCCCAAGCAAGTGGCACCCACCGGAGGTACTCTTGCGATCAACGCGGCATCCGGCAAAGTCCGAATCTGAGTATCCCACAAGATGGAATTTTGCACCTTTAGGGTACCACAAGCCCACATTAGGGGTATGCTTAAGATACCTAAGTATCCTAAAGACCGCCTTCCTATGCGATGCTTTAGGTGCCGCTTGAAAGCGAGCACACAAGCATACACTAAACATGATATCGGGCCTAGATGCGGTAAGGTAAAGCAATGAACCAATCATAGAACGGTAGTTAGATTGATCAATAGGTTTACCGTCCTTATCCGCGTAGAGATGACAATTGGTTGCCATTGGAGTGCTTCTTGAGCTACAATCTCCCATCTCAAATTTCTTCAAGAGGTCCTTGGTGTACTTCTCTTGATAGACGAAGGTCCCCTCTTGAAGTTGCTTGATTTGAAATCCAAGGAAGAAGTTGAGCTCTCCAATCATTGACATCTCGAATTCCCTAGACATCATTTTTCCAAACTCATGGCTAAAAGCTTCGTTAGTTGAACCAAAAATAATATCATCAACATAAATTTGACAAATGAACAAATCTCCGTTGATGTCCTTGGTGAAGAGTGTGGTGTCCACCCTCCCGATCTTGAATCCTTGCATGATGAGGAAATCCCGTAGTCGTTCGTACCACACCCTAGGTGCTTGCTTGAGCCCGTAGAGCGCCTTGTGCAACCTATACATATGATTAGGTTTCCTCGGATCTTCAAACTTGAGAGGTTGTTCAACATAAACAAGCTCGTTAATGTAACCATTAAGAAAGGCACTTTTCACATCCATTTGATAAAGTCTAATACTATGATGTGATGCAAAGGCAAGAAGTATACGGATGGCTTCTAGCCGGGCGACCGGGGCAAATGTCTCCCCAAAATCTAGTCCTTCAACTTGCGAGAACCCTTTGGCCACAAGTCTTGCCTTGTTGCGGACCACAACGCCATTCTCGTCTTGTTTGTTGCAGTACACCCACATAGTTCCGATGACGTTCTTGTCCTTGGGTCGCTCCTCCAACACCCAAAATTCATTGCGGAAGAAGTTGTTGAGTTCTTCTTTCATGGCCATCACCCAATTTGGGTCTTGGAGTGCTTCCTCAATGTGAGTGGGTTCTACACACGAAACAAACGAGTAGTGCTCACAAAACGAAGCAAAGTGGCAAGAACGTGTACTTACACCCCTTGATGGACTTCCAATGATTTGGTCCATTGGATGCGCCTTGGAGATGCGTCCATGCCTCATAAGTGGTTGTGAAGCACTTGGCGAAGGTGATGCGTGTTGCTCCTCTTGTGGTTGGACTTGATCATGGACTTCTTCTTCCTCTTGATGTTGTTGTCCTTGTGAGTCTTGAGTTGGCAATGGATCATCCTTCTCTTCTTTGTCAACTTGAGGCGCCATAAAGGTGTTGTTGTTGGAACTTGAGGCTCCCCCTTGATCATGACTCTCCTCAACTTCGGGCTTGATGTCTCCAATGGTCATGTTCTTCATGGCTTCTCGTAGAGGCTCATCATCTATTTCATCATGACCAAAACTTTCCTCTCGGGAGCCATTAGTCTCATCAAAATCAACATCACAACTTTCCTCAACTAAACCGGAGGTTTGGTTGAATACTCGATATGCTTTTGAGTTTGATGCATAACCAAGAAATATGCCAACATCACATCTTCTTTCAAACTTACCGAGCCTCTTCTTGCGGTAGATGTAGCACTTGCATCCAAAGACTCGGAAGTAGGAGATGTTGGGCTTTCTCCCAATGAGGAGCTCGTACGGGGTCTTTTGAAGTAGGCGATATAGGTAGACCCTATTTGCGGCATGGCACGCCGTGTTGACCGCTTCGGCCCAAAATTTCTCCAATGTGCCGTAGTCATCAAGCATTGCTCCTGCAAGAGTGATGAGTGTCTTGTTCTTCCTTTCAACGACACCATTTTGTTGAGGAGTGTATGTGGCCGAAAACTCATGTTTCACGCCTTCGCGGTCACACCACTCCCCAATGTTGTAGTTCTTGAATTCGGTGCCATTGTCACTCCGGACCTTGATCATGGGAAGTTGAAATTCCCTTTGAGCGCGGTTGGCGAAGGTCATGAACACTTCCGAAGTTTCACTCTTGTCACATAGAAACAAAGTCCAAGCATAGCGAGAATAGTCATCAACAATAATGAGACAATAGAGGTTACCACCAAGGCTTTGATATGTGGACGGTTCGAAGAGGTCCATGTGGAGTAGCTCAAGTGGCTTGGAGGTTGACACCATTGTCTTCATTGGGTGGTGTGAAGCAACTCGCTTCCCGTCTTGACAAGCGCTACAAAGCTTGTTCTTCTCAAATGTGACATCCTTCACGCCGGTCACCATCCCAAGCTTGAATGACTTCTTGAGTTTGCTCATTCCAATGTGCACTATGCGTCGGTGCCATAGCCATCCCAAGCTTGTCTTAGTGAAAAGACATGTGGTCAAGCTAGCATTCTTGTTGGCGAAGTCCACTAGATAGACGTGTCCATGCCGGAATCCTTTGAAGACTATGTCTTGGCTAGTTTCACTACTCACAACAACATCATTTTTGCTAAATGTGCATATTAGTCCAAGATCACTTAGTTGTGCAATAGAAAGTAAATTAAAGCTAAGTGACTTAACGTACAAAACATTAGAAATGGATAAGTCATTTGAAATAGCAATTTTACCTAACCCAATTACCTTTCCCTTAGATTTATCACCAAAGGTGACTTGTTCATGATTGCCGGGGTTTTCTATGGTGGTGAACATACCATCATTGTCGGTCATATGTTGAGTGCACCCGCTATCGAGTAACCAATGTTTTCCTCCGGCTTTGTAGTTCACCTACACACATGAATTCAATTTTTTACTTTAGGCACCCAGGCCAACTTAGGTCCTTGTATGTGTGATACAAGTGTTTTTGGGACCCAAAGTTGCTTGGGGAGCTTCCCCTTCATGCCCTTCATGTCTTTGCCAATGAACCTTGCCTTCACCTTGCCATGTACATTACTCAAGAGATAATAATGATCATTGAAAGTAGATTTATAGTTAGTAGGCAATTTTGGAGAAGGTCGGTTAGGAAGAGGACACTCCCTTGTGTGGTGACCGGTGACCTCACAATGTTGGCAATAAGAACCAACTTCCTTAATGAAGCTTGTTCTTAGCTCCGGTGAGGGCACCTTTCCTTTGTTAGGCACCGGGAAGGATCCAAGTCCTCTCTTGTTGAAGGCCTTTGCTTGTTGGAAGAGGATTTCCTTGTGCTTGACTTCTCCTTTTGAAAGTCTAGCCACACTAGTGCGGAGACTCTCAATTTCTTCCAACAAGTCCTTCTCCCTAGCATTAGCTTTCAAAGGCAAAGACTTGTGAAAGCATTAGTGGCATGAGAAGTAATGGATATCTTATCATTAAGAGTTTGCTTCTTCATATTTTTCAACTCTTGATCAAGCATTTCATGAGCAAGGTTAAGTGTTTGATGTTCTTGTATTAACTTGTTGTGCTCTTCCAAGAGTGTTTGGTGTGCTAAGTCAAGTTCATGATTATCTATCTTGATTTTAGCCTTTTATTCGTCAATTTGCTTGACATGGGATTTGAGCGTGTCATGCTCTTTGAGTATGCTTTCATACTTGTCAAGCAAATCATGGTTAGCACTCTCAAGCTTACCACGAGTTTCTTCAAGCACTTTAACCTTACTCTTTTCCCTCTTAATGATAGCATGATATTCATTTATTAAAGACGTTAAATCATTGGGGGAAAGCTCATCATCGCTAGAGTCATCACATACCTTGGTGTTACCTTTCGCCATGAGGCACATGGGTGGTGGATGAAGAGGTGCATCATCATTGTTGGCGATGGCGAGGCCGGCCAAGCTTTCTTCTTCCTCTTAGCTCTCTTCATCACTTGTTTCTTCGTCGGTGACCCATTCATTTGCCTCACACATGAACACCTTTTGTGGGCCATTTCTCTTATTTGGTAAGAGCCTTGCCTTCTTGCCCTTGTCATGTTTCTTCTTCCCAAAGGATCTTGGCTTTGGTTTGGCTTCTTCTTCATCATCATCACTTCCTTCAAGCTTGCGATGCTTGCTCTTGTGGTTCTCTCTTCGTTTGTCCAGTCTTGGACAATCATAGGATATGTGGCCTTGATCACCACAATTGTAGCAAGTCTTGTGATCATCTCTCCTTGGTAGAAATGCTCTCTTCTTAGGATCAAATGTGTATCCCTTCTTAGTGATCTTGGAGTTCAAGCATGAGAACTTTCTCATCATCAACGCAAGCTCATCATCATCATCTTCACTTGATGCTTGTTCTTCTTCACATGAGCTAGGCTCAACCACATTCTTCTTCTTGAGGCTTGTTTTCTTGGTGGAGGCCTTTAGAGCAATTGTCTTTGAAGATGATTGCTCCATCATCACAAGTACACTCATTTCATGAGCGTGTATTTCTCCAATGAGCTCCGAAACTTCAATGTGGTCTAGTGACTCTTTTTGGAGCATGGAGTTGATGATGTTGTACTTTGGCTTGGGAAGGAGCATGAGGATCTTGAGGTTGATGAGTCCCTTGCCAAGAGAAGCAATGTCAAGAGCATTTATTTCTTCAATAAGCACATTTAAGCGAGAGAACATCTCATTGACATTTTCATGAGGTAGCATCTTAAATTCATCATATTTTTTTTAAGCATGTGATATTTAAGTTCCTCGACCCTAGAAGAACCCTCATGAATCTCTATTAAGCAAGCCCAAATTTCACAAGCCCTTTCCTTGCTAGCAATCCTAGAAAACACATCTTGACTAATACATTCATAGATTGCATTCCTAGCTTTAGCATCCCATTTAAGTTGATCACCAACATAATTATGTTCTCCAAACCCCGCGTCGGTCGCTTCCCATACTTCGGGGGCAATAGCCTCAAGGTAAGCGCGCATGCATGCTTTCCAATAGGCAATGTTCTTGCCCTCGAAGATAGGAACCGAACCCCCAACCTTGGCCATTTTAGCTCTCTAGCGGTGAAGCTAGAATGATCCTATGAGCAACCTTGCTCTGATACCAATTGTAACGACCGAATGCCCAAGAGGGGGGGTGAATTGGGCTTTCTTCGAAAAAATCTAAGCAATGAAACTTAATTTCTAAAGCCCAATTCCCTATGCGACTATCTATGCATTCTAGTAGATAGAAACTTTGCGGAATATAAAATGCATAAAAGAAAGGGAAGGAGAAGGATGCAAACTCCCGAGGAGACAAGGATTTATCCCATGGTTCGGCAAGATCGTGAAGATCTTCCTACATCCACGTTGTGGCACCCACCAAAGGGTTTTGCCACACCCAAGTCACCGAGTCGGGGGGTCTTCACTATTCCTCTCCATTCGCCTCCTTGGCAAGGTGGAGCTCAAGCCTTGTACAACTTCGACCTTCCGGGCTTCCACAAATGCCTTGGCAAGCTCCGGAAGTCTTCTCATGGTTACAAACACCAAGGGCACTCCCTTGAGGCTCTCACACTAACCTAGAGAGTCCACTCACCCAGAATGGTGGCACACAAGCTCTCTCTCTAGCTAGTTCTAGCCTAAACCTTGGTGTAGAGATGATCGAAATGTTGTGGAAGTGATTTCTCTTGGTCTTGAACACTTGTGGATGTGTTGATAGCTTCTGGTGATCAAGACTTCACGAAATGACAGGGTTAGGTGGTATTTATAGCCAGCCTTCCCGAAATAGCCGTTGGAAAAATAGGCTGACAGAACTTTACTGTGAACACCGAATGATCCGATGTCTCCCCTTTAGTTATCATCGGTCTAATTACTTTGGCTGATGTCATTGTGCCAGATATGACCGTTGTTAGACCGATGTTGCTCCTGTCTTCTCATCGGATGATCCGGTGGCTCTTCCTCCAGAATTTGCTTAATCTTGATGCTTACTGGAGTGATTGACCGATGTGTGTAAGTCTGTACATCGGATGATCCGGTGCCACACTTGGTCCAATGGTATTGCAAACTGTACTGATGGACCGATGTCACTGAGCCATTCATATCGGATGATCCGGTGAGTACATTGTTCTGAGGTCTTCTTCTTCATTTGAACCAACTCGACCGATGTGTACATTTCTGAAATCATCGGTTGATCCGGTGAGTTGATTTTGTTTGCTTCGAGTTGTTTTTGAGTGAATCTTTTGTGTCTTGCTCAGATGACCTCTTAGATATTTGTTTCATAAGCCTCTCTGATGATCTTCAAGCATTGTATGTTGTCAACTTATGGTTGAGTGACTTAGACATAAGAGCTTTCACTTCTTGTCTTTATCTCATTGATTTGATCTCAAAAGTTGATTTTATATGGGTCTCCAATGACATATTCATTTCATTTTATTGAGTGATTATGGGGACCTTGCATTCACAAATTCATTAGTAAAGTTCAATGGTTGTCATTAATCACTGAAACCGTACTTCATGGGGGGCCTAGATGCTTTCAGTGTGATTGAGAGGTCAGGGTGTTGCTGAGAAGGGATTGGGTCCCCTATTAAAGATAAAAAGTGATTTTGGTCGTTGCTAGGCGGCCCACGTCGGACAAGTTCGAAAATATCTTGGACATGTTCGAGCTTATGGGCCAGTGATAGTACGGCTAAGTTTTGATTTTTAAATCAGTGCAAAAAAGCCGCTTCGAACATGTGTGACATGGATCTGACAATTTCGAGTTTCCAAGGTGTGGTTTTGACTGAATTGTCTGAATTAGAATACCTAAGAATAGTCCACTTCAGATAAGTTTGACCACCTCGGAAATGTCTGGGGTTAGACAGTGTGATTCCGAATATGTTCAGCCAAACTTGAACAAGTGCGAGTGACAAAAACACTTAGAATTTGCTATGTCAAGGCTATGCAGTGAGGACTCGTACATGTCCAAATATGTTCGGACATTTCTAGGGTTGTGCAAGGATATATAGGATATGTCTGACCCAACTCGGACAAGTCTGAGGGGCCAGAGGACTTCGAATTTAATAAGTCTTGGTTATGCAGTGACAACTCGGACATGTCCGAATGAATATAGATAAGTCCGGGTTCATGAAGTGGCAATTCAGATATGTTCGAGCCGATGGCTCGGACAAGTTCAGACTTAGGTTTTGTTGATTTTAATAATTTCCCAAGGGTTGAGCACCCATTGATTCCCTAAGTTTACAAGAGTCGGGTCCCTCTTGATAGTACAATTTTTCCTACGACTCAAGAAAATGAAAAAAACCTAATTCTACGAGTCATTCATTTTCACGCCTTTTCTCCTTTTTCCATGTATTTTAAATAAAAGCATTTTCTCATATTTATTTTCTGCAATATCTTAACAATTACATTAGTTCTTCAATTGTTTGTTATTAATCATCCAAAACCTACAAGGGCCGTAGATGCACTTACAATGTCCCCCTTTTTGATGATTGATGACAACCAATTAAAGTTTTTGATTGAGAGATAATAATATGATTTTAAGTTTTTGGTGAGTATGAGCACTTGAATATGGCAAGGAGAGTAATCTCATACTCACTTAAGACTTCTGGGGTGCCGTTATGCAAAATGTCCAAAAGTGATGAATCGTGATACACATATGACATTATTTGGCATATTTAGATATGATTCACATGATTTACAATATATAAGCAATATAAGGCAAAATTAACTCAGAATACATTAATATTGAGCAACATGAAGCAATATAGAAAAATAGTGCGATAAGGAGTGCAATAAACTTAAGCGAGTTAAAAATTATTACAAGTCCATAGTTCTCCACCACACAACGTGCACAACAAGTATAAAACTACTACTACATCTCCCCCTTAGGCATCAAGGCACCAAAAAGGAGAAAAGCCACAAAATCTACTATTTGTCTTCATCATCGTTGTTGGCGTTGGAGTCCTCTTCGACGTAGTTGTCATCTCCATCCGATTGAGAAAAGCAGCAGCATGTAACACACCACCAACTACGAATTTGTCGGTCGTTACTCCTGGCAGCTCTCTCTAAGGATCACATACAAGCCCCACAGACCAAAAATAGTCTTTTCTACGCATTTTGTCCTCACTCGTGCTCCCGGGAAAATTTCCCGATCGGTCACCAATCTGCAAATTGCTCCGGGCCAAGCACGCTTAACCTCAGAGTTCTTTGCAGGTGGGCTTCCAGAAAAGAAGGTATACCTTAGTGGTATGAATATTGTATGAATCCTATTAAGAATTGAGCTAGGATGTCACAATCCACCCTCCTTAGAAGACCGACATCCTCATCGGTCAACCCGAAGAGAGGAACATCTCCTCAGCCACGTCTATAATTTCAGTACTGGTATACCGTAGCACGTCACTGACCCATACGCATCAATGAAATCGTGAGAGTCTGCTCTGATACCAATTTGTAACACCCAAGCCACTAAGGGCCTAGCAGCCGTTACTCGTGGCAGCTCTCTCTAGAGATCACACACTAGCCCCACAGACCAACACTAGTCTTTTCTACGCATTTTCTCCTCACTTGAGCACACTTGGAAAAACTTCAGAGTCGGTCACCCATCTGCAAATTGCTCCAGACCAAGCACACTTAACCTCAATGTTCTTTGCAGATAGGCTTCTGGAAAATAAGGTATAACTTGGTGGTATGAGTATTGTATCAATCCTATTAAGCCTTGAGCTAGGACGTCACAAACCCAGTCCTAAAAATGAACCAAGTGAACGCATATATCTGCCCAGGATGTTGATCACACATACACGGCAAAACCACAAACGATATACAAAAATTCCTAGGCACAAACTAGAAAATAAGTACTTTTATTACATTATTCAAATATTTCTTCAATTAAAAAATGTATTGATCATTATTACTAATAAGATGTTGCAGCGGAAATAATCTAAACTAAGCAAATGGGATAGTGCGGCTCCAAGCACATCCACATCGATGACAGCACACAACCTAGAACTCAACAGTATTCTCATGCTACTCCCAAACATCACCTGAAACTGTTGGTGGGGGAATTGCAAGGGTGAGCACATGTCAACCTCAGCAATTGCAGGAAAATAATAACATGTAGCTTAAACAAGGAATACAATTAAATAATGGCTATTTGCATAAAAGTACATTTCATAAACATGTAAAAGCATCCTACGATGTATATGTGAATTAATACCATCATATTTTGAATAATTACCAATTATGAGTTTGTCGGTACCCTGGGTACCGTATACCCCTTGAGATTGCAAAGATCTCAAGGAAATGTCATCTACTTGATTTGAAGACCTTCGAAGGCCCACATGTCAGACATAACCAGACCCGCTTCCCCAACATGGTTAGTCCCAGGGTCGCCACGTGAACCATCAAACCGGAGCTACCGCCCACAAGGGGGAAGCTCCGGGCTATGTACCATAACGGCACACCCGGACCTAACCCCAGACCGAGGGAAGCTCCAGAACTAAGACGTGTCTGGTGGCACCGGACCTATCTGTTCCCCACAGTATGCTCCGGAGCTGCCACATGTCCAACTGTCGGATCTTTAGCCTCAAACCTCTGGTAGACTCCACAACGGCTCCGGATCTTCAAAGGGGAATCAAGGACTTCAAGACCCGATTAAGTGTCATTAATACTATGTTAATGACACACGATCGGACGACCCTTATTACCAGTAACGGCATTGTCAAAGCCCGTAACTCAGTCATTAAGGGTAATTAAGCGCATCAAATGTGTATCAATATTAGTAGCCGCCGGGGCCACATGTCGGGCCAGGCCAACTTGTAACGGCATGTCCTTGTACTATAAAAGGACAGGCCGGTGATACATAGAGGGCTCTGATCTGCTTTAATCTGATCTGCTTTGATCTGCTCTGATTTGATTTGGTCTGATTGGCTCACACACGCTCTCAACTCACGTCACCTGAGTTGAGTTCATACATCCAACACACCCCGTGGAGTAGGGTATTACGCTCAGGCGGCCCGAACCACGTAAATCTTTGTGTGTCCTGTGTCATTTTACATTTCACCTTCTTGAATCTCTGTGCGCCCACACCGAACTTCAAACTCCGCAAACACTTTTAGTAGTGTCGGGAGATCTGCCGGATCAAAACCACCGACAGTTGGCGCGCCAGGTAGGGGCACCTGAGATTTCAAGAATGGTGAACTCAGCTGCTGAATCATCCAATGTTCATCCCACTGTTCAAGTTGTTGGGGGCAATCCCTCTAATATGCAGCCACCAGCAGGAACCTCAGTTCCAGCAGGAGTCACACTTCCACCACCGCCGCCTCCACCAGCAAATCAAGCTGGGCAGCGCGATGGTGCACCGGCGTCAATCACTGCGTCAGCGAATCATGACAACCCTGAACACGCGCTCCATGCAGCACGTGCTCTCCTTCAGCGCCCACCACCTCCGGATGCATCCCGGGATGCAATGGAGCAGTGGAGGGCCGATGTGGAACACTTGGTTGCAGAAGCAGCCGACCGCATCAGTAACCAGGGCCCTCCTCCTTCAGGACGGGCCCGTCACAGCGACGGACCTTGTCTGGCGGACTTGGTCCGCACGTTTCCAACAACAGGAGACGTGCTGCATCACAGCAAGTGACGTCATTGCCCTCCTGGGCGCGACACACTCACACGGTATCAAGGCTTTCAACTCATGACCTCCGGGCAGAGCTTGATCGCCGATACCGTCAACAAGACGGCCGAGTCCATATCGAGCGTGCTCGTGAAAGACGAGAAGCTCAGGACATTCCTGCTCTTGAAGGAGTAGGAGGAGGCTGTTCAGCCCTGGCCATGCATCTGCGTATGGTCAGGTGGCCACAGAAATTCCGGCCTCACCTGCCGGAGAAGTTTGACGGGATTGTTAACCCCGTCGAATTTCTTCAGATTTACTCCACTGCTATCCTGGCAGCTAGAGGAAATGAGGCCGTAATGGCCAACTATTTTCTAGTGGCTTTAACTGGGACCGCCCGGACCTGGTTTATGAGTCTTCCACCCAACTCCATCAACAGTTGGGAGGAGTTGTGCCGACAGTTCACCGCCAACTTCAGGAGTTCATACACCCGACCAGGCATTGAACTGGACCTTTTTGTAGTCGTGCAAAAAGGGGGAGAATCCATGCGATCATTCATCCAGAGATTCTCTCAGGTACGAAACACTATCCCATCTATCTCTAGCGCTTCTGTCATTGTGGCATTTAGACAGGGCATAGGGGATAAGAAGATGTTAGAGAAACTGGCGATCAAGGAGATCACCAGTGTCACAGAACTCTTCAGCTTGGCCGAAAAATGTGCCAGAGCTGTGGACGGCCATGAAATGCACTCCAAACCACCTCCGGAGGATCATAAGAAATCCTCCAAAGGCAAAGCCACTACCCCCGGGAGTGGCAAAAAGAAGAAAAAGACCAACGGCAAGAAGAAGCCGTCGGCTAGCGCATCTAATGCTGCAGTTGTTGCAGCTCCGGGTGGCCGGGGGCTACGCCCCAAGAAGTGACCTCGACCGTCTTCTGAAGACGGTGGCAAACCCAAGGTGTGGTGTCCAATTCATAAGACGGACAGCCACAGTTTGGAAGACTGCCAGGAGGTCCAAAACCTTGTCGAGCGCTACAACAAGCGTCGGGAAGAAGTTTCTTTCCAACAAAGGGAAGGAAAACAAAAAGTTGACGAAGCTCCGGCTGAAGAGGAGTTAGGTTTTCAGGATCCTAAAAAGGTCTTGAAGGCCATCTACACCTCCGTCGATGACGATTCTAACGTCTCTGACAACGAGCATCGGAAGACCATGAACATCAGTTTTGGTGGATCAAGGGACATCACCTCCCATCGCGTCCTCAAGACAATGCGTCGGGACATGGCCGCTGTAGCTCCTACAGCTAGGGCGGAGCCTCATCGGAAGTGGATGGACACAACCATCACTTTTGATGCTTCGGACTGCCCTCGAAGCATGGTTGGAGCAGGCCAGTTACCTTTGATGGTATCGCCTACCATCAATAACATTCAGCTCCACCATGTTATGGTAGACGGAGGTTCGGGGCTGAACCTCATAAGCTTCGAAGCTTTTACCAAGCTTCAGCTCCGACCTTCGGATGTTCACCCCTCCCGACCTTTCACCGGAGTAGGTCCGGGAGCCAATACCCCACTCGGTGCTATTACTCTCCCCGTTACCTTCAGGACTTGGGAGAAGTATCGCACTGAGAAGTTGGTCTTTGACGTTGCTCAGATAACCTTACCTTTCAACGTCATCTTGGGTAGGCCTGCCTTGTACAAATTCATGGCAGCTGCTCATTATGGCTACCTGGTGTTAAAGATGCCAACACCAGTAGGCGTTCTCCGAATCCGCGGAGATCGCACTGCCGGAGTAACCACTATGGAAGAACTTCATGCGCTTACTACGGCGCAAGAGGAGGACTCCAGGCAGGAGCAAGCTCCGAAACCTCCGAGCATTCGTCAACGAGGCTCGACTACTGCACCCCTTGTGCAGCCAAGCGGCGACACTGACATTCCCGTCAAAGTCGTCCAAATCGGTTCCGATGCCGCTCAGACCACCCGTATATTGGGAGGACTGAATGAAAAATAGGAACTCGCGCTCATCGCTTTCCTCTGGGCTAATGTCGACGTGTTTGCCTGGCAACCGTCACAAATGCCTGGGATCCCCAGGGAAGTGATTGAGCACAATCTGAAGATCTACCCTGATGTCCGGCCCGTGCATCAGAAGCCTCGGAAGCAATCCGTGGAGCGATAGAACTTGAAGAAGTTGCTCAAAGCTGGATTCATCCGAGAAGTCTTCCATCCAAAATGGCTAGCAAACCCAGTTGTTGTGCCCAAGGCCGGCGGGAAGCTTTGGATGTGTATTGACTACACAACACTAAATAAGCGTGTCAAAAAGATCCATTCCCACTACCTAGAATAGATCATATAGTGGATTCCACCTCCAGGTGTGAATTACTGTGTTTCCTAGACGCATATCCTGGGTATCATCAAATCAGAATGTCTAGGGGAGATGAAGAGCATACCTCTTTCATCACAATAGATGGATTCTACTATTATACAGCCATGCCATATGGTCTCAAGAATGCAGCTTCAACCTTTGTACGAGCTATGTACAAAACTTTTGAAGAACTCATTAGAGACATAGTGGAAGTGTACGTCGATGACATCGTGGTCAAGGTTAAGAACAAGGAGTCACTCCATGACACCTTACAGGCTGTCTTCGACAAGCTGCGGGTCACCCGCACAAAGCTAAACCCAGACAAGTGTGTCTTCTGGGTTAGCTCCGGAAAACTTCTTGGTTTCCTGGTAAATCATCGGGGCATAGAAGCTAATCCGGCGAAGATCAAAGCCATTGAAGACATGCGGCCACCAGCCCGCGTCAAGGATGTCCATAAGCTGACTAGATGTCTAGCAGCCCTCAGCCGGTTCATTTCAAGACTGGTGGAACAGGCACTTCCCTTCTTCAAGTTATTGAGGAAGTCCGGACCATTCCAATGGACTAAAGAAGAAGAAAAGGCGTTGCAGGAGCTAAAACAGCTCCTCACCACCCTACCAACTCTGGTAGCTCCTAACCCTGGTGAGCCTTTGCTGCTTTACATTTCAGCAACTGACGAAGTCGTCAGTATGGTCCTGGTTGCGGAGAGACCAGAACCATCCCATGCTCAGGAATCTAGACCCCTCCGGGAGGGTTCGGAGGTTCCTGAAAGCCAGTATGGGTCCCAATTCCCAGACTTGAGTCCACAAGAAGTTACTTCAAAAGACCCAGACCCCTCCGGGAGGGTCCAGGTTGCTTCTAAAGAAGCTCCGGGTCCCTCCAGCAAGGACCCGGAGGTCCCCGAAGAAGGTTCGGATCCCTCTGCGAGGATCCGGGTCAATTAAGAGGAAGCTCCGGGCCCCTCCGGGAGGGTCCGGACCATCCAGCACCCAGTGTACTTCATCAGTGAAGTACTTCATGACGCTAAGACACGATACCTAGAGGTGCATAAGCTGCTCTATGGAGTTCTTATCGCCTCTAGGAAGCTTCCCCATTACTTCCAAGCTCACAAGATTTCAGTGGTGACTTCTTACCCACTTCGAGCAATCTTGCATAATCCCAATTCAACTGGGAATATTGCAAAGTGGGTAGCGGAATTGACTGAATTCGATCTCGAATTCATTCCAAGACAAGCAATCAAGAGTCAAGCATTGGCAGATTTTGTGGCAAAATGGACTCCCTCTCCATCAAACCCTGGGGGCCCCAGTGAGCAGAAGCCGGAACACAAGGCTCCCGTCTTCACCGAGCCTCACTGGACCCTCTACATCGATGGCTTCATGCAAAAGCAGGGGGCCGGAGCTGGAATCCTTCTCCTCACACCAACCGGGGAGAAGGTAAAATACATGGTACACCTTGACTTCAAGGCGACCAACAACATGGCGGAGTACGAAGCACTCATCTACGGACTAAAGGTGGCACTGTCATACAGTGTCAAGCAGCTGCTGGTCAAGGGAGATTCACAGCTCATCAATAAACAAGTGAAGGGTGAATGCTCCTGCAACAATCTCCAGCTAGCTCCTTACCTCCTTGAAGTCCAGAGGCTTCAGAATGACTTCGAAGTCCTAGACCTCCACCACATACAGCGTGTCCACAATGCTGAAGCCGACGAACTCTCGACGAAAGCGTCAACTGGAGCTCCAGCTCCTGACAGAACTTCTGTCCGGAGGTTGTCAAAACCCACAGCTCAGCCTGCTGAATTGAGCGAAGGGGGCGAGATCAGCATCCCGAAGCTGACGGTCCCGATGGCCCTGTTACCATGGCAGCCATCAAGGGTCGTAGGTGCTGCTGGAAGCTCCGAGCAACCCAGCACGCAAGACTCAAATGCTCAAGTTAGCTCCG
Organism: Tuctoria greenei; assembly: GCA_036927565.1. Lineage (NCBI taxonomy): Eukaryota > Viridiplantae > Streptophyta > Magnoliopsida > Poales > Poaceae > Tuctoria > Tuctoria greenei. The sequence goes on along the minus strand of JAYESD010000005.1, from coordinate 132,602,101 downwards.
ATGCATGGATCTCAGAGATCCGGAGCTACTTCAAAGACAACATCCCTATTGATGATGATGTATCCGCTGACCGAATAGTCAGATTGGCTAAAAGATACACGTTGGTAGAAGGGTATCTCTACCGGTGCGGTGCCAACGGCGTCCTAATGCGGTGCATCACAAGGGAAGAAGGCTGCGAGCTCCTTGCAGAAATCCATGGAGGCGAGTGTGGAAACCACGCGTCTTCCCGCACGCTGGTCGATAAAGCCTTCCGGCATGGCTTCTACTGGCCTACAGCAATCCAGGATGCAACTGAGCTGGAGAAGAAATGTGAAGCATGCCAATTTCATGCAAAGCAAATTCACACACCGGCTCAGCCTCTACAAATGATACCTCCTACATGGCCCTTCGCTGTGTGGGGGATGGACATCTTGGGACCTTTCCCAAGAGCTGTCGGAGGTTACAAGTTCCAGTATGTCGCCATTGACAAGTTCACCAAGTGGCCGGAAGCAACTTCAGTTGTGACAATAAACAAGCAATCTGCTATCAACTTTTTGCAGTCCATTGTATGTAGATTTGGAGTCCCAAACAAAATCATTACTGATGACGGGACCCAATTCAAAAGATCTGCATTTCAAGGATATTGCAAAGACCTCGACATTCAAGTTTGCTACTCCTCTGTAGCTCACCCGGCAAGCAATGGCCAGGCCGAGAGAGCAAATGCTGAAATCCTGAAAGGACTCAAAACGCGCACCTATGAGCGCTTGAAAAAACATGGAGCCAACTGGATTGAAGAGCTTCCGCCCACACTATGGGCCAACAGGACAACTCCAAACCGTTCAACTAGAGAGACACCCTTCTTCCTGGTGTACGGAGCTGAAGCAATCCTTCCTCCGGAAATCACCTTGGGGTCACTCCGGGTCCGGACCTTCGACGAAGCCATGCAGGACCAGCTCCGGCGTGAAGACCTAGACCTCCTTGAGGAGGGAAGGTGCCAAGCAGCTGTTCGGAATGCCCGATACCGCCAAGCCCTTCGGTGCTATCATCATTGGCATGTACACAACCGACAGCTCGAGGAAGGCGATCTGGTGCTACGGAGAATACAATCCAGAGAAGGGTTAAACAAACTCTCCCCCAGCTGGGAGGGACCCTTCCGAGTGATTAAAGTATCACGTCCCGGAAGCGTTCGCTTGTCTATCGAGGATGGGACACCTCTCCCAAATCCTTGGAATATTGAGCACCTCCGTAAGTTCTACACTTAATATCACGGAGGTGAGTCTGTAGTAACTTGAGGTGTATGGTATAGAGTCATTGTACAGAGTCGGGTAGTTCCTCCGGGAGAACAGCCGGACCTTTCCCGGATGGTCCGCAAAGTTCATGCAACACTTGTCACAGTCTCAGGACTAAAAGTGTGGCTAGCTACCCTGGGTCAAACGAGAAATGAAACACGCTTAGCCTGGTTCCGTACCCTAAGAGTGTACTTGTTTCCCCTGTACCCTGGACCTATAATGAAAGACATCTTCATGTGAAACAGACTCCACGTGCATTTATTTTGTACAGGCTCAACATTTTTTATTTTTCTCTTTCTTGTCTATAACAAAGTTGTGCAATTCTTAAGAAATATTAGTTCGACCAGTTCATGTACAATTTGAGTTGTATGGTAAATTCTTTTGGATTCAAATATTGTTCATGGCCCACTCGCCTGAATGCCGCCAAGCCAATCTAGGGTCGGAGTGTGCTATCGACTTAGCGTGGTCAAGCACCCTATGTACGCCACTCTACCTACACCCCGGCAGGCTGAAGTAAGGCGGGTCCAAGTACAATTGGATCTGGAAGAAAGAAGGCAACGCATTCGGTTGTATTCAAAATTGTGTTTGACCTAAAACTTTCTTGGGAATCGTAAGCCGCGACAAAGTTATAGGCAAGGAGCGAATTTTACTATTTTTCTTGGCTTCAGTGTGCAGGAAAAATAAAGAATCCACGTTGATGGAGAAAAGTAGGAGCTAACAAAGCTCCGACTCCCCCTAGGTGGCTTGTGATCAATGTTAAACATTGAAAATGAGCATTACCGAAGCAACCAAGCTCCGGCAAAGCTAGGGGGACCAGCCGTCGCCGCAGAATAAAAGATGGTGAGAAGACCCCACAAGCGGAGTCTGCTGCCGGCAAGCTACGCGTTGGCAAAGGTCACTGCCGGAGCTACTAAGCTTCGACACCCCGGAGGGCTAACTATTGATGCTCTACGCGTTGATAGGGACTAATGCTGGAGCTTCTGAGCTCCGACAACCTCAGGGGGCCTTCACTATCGAAGACTTCGAACCAACACTCTACAAGTTCGAAGCAAACGAGTCTTCAACAAAATACAATATCCTCTTGGTACATGTTCACAATCAAATTGTGTACATCTACCAGGGGGCCAAGTGAAGACAGAAGTGTTGAAGACGAAAAATGAAATTCATTAACAAATTGTGGATTTCATTCATCTGGAGACAAGGGATTACAAAATTGGGGAAGAAAAAGAGAGAATACAAGTGGGAGCTACAAAGATGGTCCTATACCCTATGGAATAACTGTGCGACCTTCTGAGCAACCTCCGACACGTTGGCTCGGGTGGCTTCACCTTCTCCTTTGATGGGACCTTCAAGCACTGGGTCTAGAGGAAATTGGGGATCCCGGCTGGTGTAGCACGTCAGCACATACTCTGCGATGTTCTTCGCCAGGGACTGCCCCTCAGCCTCCAACTGGTACGTGATGATGTCACCCACCTTGGAGAGTTTGTCACCCGCCGAGCTCAACGCTTGCAACGCCAGGTCCGGCTCCGGCTTCGGATCATCCGTACGCACGGGACTGAAGCCCATTGGTGTCAGCGCGTCGTTGGATTTGCTCAGGAACTCCCAAACCTGTAGGGAGTCCACAGTCCTCAAGCCCTTCAGTTCCTCCAAGGTTCTTTTGGCCGCCGCCAGTTCAGAAATCTCACGAACAAGGCACTCAACCACTTTGGCATTTTGTTGAATCTTTTCAGCAACCTACTTCTCGAGTTTTCCGAGCTCCTCCACCCGGAGGTGGATCTTGTTCCGGCGGTCGACCAGGTCCTTCTCCCGGCCCCTAACTTTCTTCTCCCTGGCAGCGATGGCACACTCTTGCTTGTAGAGTTCATGCTCTTGCACCCAGGCCTTCTCCTCCTCCTCAAAGCGACACTCCTCCAACTTCTTGGTGCATTCCTCGAGGCCCTTGTCAACCAGAGCCACCTTTTCGGCGAGCTCCTCGTCCCTCTTCAAGACATCATCCCGAAGCTCTTGGAGTTTTTGCTCTTCGTCTTCGAGCTTCTTCTCCCTCTCCTCAAGTGCCTCCCGGCGCTTGATGAGGCTAGTGTTAATGGCTTCAAGCCTTTCTTGGCAATCATCAGCCGCACTATTAGTTGCCTTGGCCTGCTCATAAATGGCCCGGGAATGAGTGTCGAGGGCACGAGTCAAGCTCTACCTATCATCCAATATTTTGCCCCAGTATTCCAGGCGGACCTTCTCCTGTTTCATCCACTCCTTGTCGTCTGCAGCTTCGACTGCGCCAGCTTGGTCTCGAAGTAGAGCTGATTACGCCACCGCCTAAGGGTTTGGCGCTCCTCTTCAAGAGCCTTGCTGTTGTGGTAGAACGACAGCTGGACTTGACGCAGACTGGAGCAAGCGTTGTCAATGGACAACGACAGGGGAAAAGGGTCTGGACCTGCTGGGGTCTCTTCCGCTGGTTCTAGTGGGTTCTCGCTTACAATTGGGTCCCACTCCACAAGAGTGGTCCCCTGAGCCTCCACGGCACTAGGGTTGTCCTCTGGGATATCCTCAGTCGCCATCGAGGAGGGTCCCGCAGAAGAAGTTCCGACCTCCGGAAGTGGTTCTGAAGGCCCTGCCGCCAGGTCTCCATTTGCCCCCTTAGGCAGGGGGCCAGCGACTTCATCAGGGAACCCTGGCTCAGCAGCAGGCACCTCCGCCGTCATCACTTCCGGAGCAGGGGCTACCTCTGGCTCCGGCCTGGGCTCCTCCTTCGCTGGTGGCTCGGGTGTTGGCGCCTCGACCATCATGGGTTCGAGTGCTGATGCCTCCGCAATGACTGGCTCGGGCGCCGGAAGGTCAACAACAACTGACCCTGAGGCCAGAGCTTCAACCTCAAGAGGCTCAGGCGCCGGAAGGTCTTCAACTACAACTGGCTCTGCAGCCGGAGCTTCAGTGGCAACCGGCTCTGAGGTTGGAGCTTCGGAGGTAGCCGGCTCAACCGCCGGGACTTCCTCAACATCCGGCTCACTCGCCGGGACTTCAATAACCTCTGGCTCAACCACCGAGGCTTCGACAATTTCCAGCTCTGGGGCCGAAATCACCGCTTCCTCCGGCTCAGCGTCCGAAGCTTCCAACATCTCACCATCAAGACCCGGGGCTTCAACCTCCAGGGTAGGTGCCGCTGGCGCATCTTCTCTCCCGTGGTCCGGTGCTACCACAGGAGTCTCGGGGGATGAGTCGAGGTCCATGACCACGACAGATGGCGCCAGAGCTACCGCAGCTTCAGCTACCACTTGGGGCGGCGCCGGGACAGGAGCAGAAGCCTCCGCCCTCACAGCTTCAGCTGCTGTGGCTGAGGGCGGAGCCTCACTCCTCTTCTTGGGGACGCTGTAGATGATGGATGAAGAAACTTAGAAAACAGTTACTACAACAAAACAAATGTCTGAGGTAAAGATTAAAAATTACCTTGGAAGGCTTCCGCACCAGCTTGCACGGAATCTCTTTCCCGGGCGTTCTGGACTGACCATGGCCGCCGCCGGCGTGGTAGCTCCGAAAGGCCCCCTGGAACTTGTTGTAGCCGCGGGCATTTCCTTAGTCGAGGCCCTCCTCGACCGGGAAGGACCTCCGGACCCAGTGACCTCAGCTGGCCCTGGTACTGGAGTCACATGCCCAGGGCTAGCACCCCGGGAAGATACTGCTGCAGGTGCAGTCGCCGAAGTTGTAGAAGACCTCCCCCTCCGGGGAGAAGGAGCTGCTGCAGAGGGTGCAGGCCTGACGGACCTTCCGTCGGCATGCTTTAGCTTCCTCTCCCGGCTCGAGGGTTCAGCCGCCTGCTCCTTGCCCTTGCAGACGACTTCGGTCCTTGGCTTCGGGGCAGGGGTGGAGCCACCTTCAGAAGCCACAGGGATCACCACCCTAGAAGTCGATCGTCTCTCGACGACACCGAGGTCGTCAAGCACCGGCATCGTCCGCTGGAGCTCCCTACTGAACTGTACTTCCACGTTCAGAGGGAGGAAAGCTGGTGGCAGGGTCAAGTCACCCGCGACGTCGATGCTGTGCTGGAACTTCTTGAGATGAAACTCCAAGGTCGCCCCCTCCATGTTGGACTTCAGCCCGATCTCGACCCGGTCGTCGTCCATCACACTGTTGAGGGACCAAGCGAGTTTTTCACTCCTCTTCAGCGGTGCCCACCTGTTGACCAGGAAATTGCAAAATACCACCTGAGGAGTTAATCCTCCCTCCACACAATTGCGGATCCTGGTCAGAGAAGGGTTGAAGGCATCCGACAGCACCGGAGCTTCACTCCAGAATGCATTGTCGATGTTGGGGAGGCCTTCAGGCAGCTTTAGCTTCTCGTGCTCCTCCACCCAGATGACTATCCAGTCTTTCTTTCAATCGTCCCACTTTCCAGAGGGAAACGACCGGAGGTACTTGAATGGGCACTTATTGCGATTCACAAAGTAGTAGAAGCCAAGGTACTCATCACCCTTTCCGGGTTTATGGACGGTGAAGAAGGTCCGGAAAAGCTCAATGCACGGGGGATGCCCACCCACATTTCATAGAAGTGGATGAAGACAGACACTAGAAGAATGGAGTGGTGGCCAAGGTGATACAGCTGCAGACCATAGAAGTCTAGCAGCATCAAGAAAAAGGAGGAAAAAGGTGGGATCAACCCCACAATGGCATACGCAGAAAAGTACACCATCTGGCCGGCGTGCTCCTTCTCGAATGGGAGCTCTCCCCTGGCACGGACCAGGTGGTTGAAGAAGTCCGGGGACCACCCCATGAGGGCCCGGACCTTCTTCAGGTCACTCTCGGTCTTCAAGCGGCTCTTGCGGAGACCAAACTCCATCGCAGCACAGCGAGGCAAGGGAGGAAAAGCAAGCACAAGTTTGGGAGTTCGAGCGCAAGATCAGATGAGAGGCGAAAAGAACCCCAGACGATGCACGCTTTCCTTCTTAAGTAAGCCCCCGCAACGCTTGGATGGAAACCGCGGGGAAGCCGAAGATGCTATTCAAAAATTTCACCCTACCGATGACAAGAGGGCCCGAGACCACCCCGACGATCAAGTCGAGGTTCTTACCCAGGCGAACGGTTGTCATCATGAAAGGCGGGAAGCCCGAAGGCGGCGGCCTGACAAGGCGCGTGGAACCGATATGATTTTCGTATCGGGAACCGGTGACCTTCAATTGTGTGAGATCCGCACACCAAAGATCTCATTTGCCGCACCCGGGATATGCCACGCGGCGAGAATTTAACTCCAAAACTATCGCCAACGGCACATCTGAAGACATTTGAAGACTCAGCTCAAAAGTCGAAGGATGGACCCACCTCTGGCGGAATGACATCACCCAAGGGGTCTTCCCCAGAGGTGGGCCCAGGGGGCCACTGTCCGTACCCTAGGTACCGTATACCCCTTGAGATTGCAAAGATCTCAAGGAAATGTCATCTAATTGATTTGAAGACCTTCGAAGGCCCACATGTCAGACATAACCAGACCCGCTTCCCCAACATGGTTAGTCCCAGGGTCGCCACGTGTACCATCAAACTGGAGCTACCGCCCACAAGGGGGAAGCTCCGGGCTATGTACCATAACGGCACCCCCGGACCTAACTCCAGACCGAGGGAAGCTCCGGAACTGACACGTGTTTGGTGGCACTGGACCTATCTGTTCCCCACAGTATGCTCTGGAGCTGCCACGTGTCCAACCGTCAGATCTTCAGCCTCAAACCTCCGGTAGACTCCACAACGGCTCCAGATCTTCAAAGGGGAATCAAGGACTTCAAGACCCAGTTAAGTGTCATTAATACTATGTTAATGACACACGATCAGACGACCCTAATTACCAGTAACAGCGCTGTCAAATCCCGTAACCCAGTCATTAAGGGTAATTAAGCGCATCAAATGTGTATCAATATTAGTAGCCACCGGGGCCACATGTCGGGCCAGGCCAACTTCTAACGGCCTGTCCTTGTACTATAAAAGGACTGACCGGCGATACATAGAGGGCTCTGATCTGCTCTGATCTGATCTGCTCTAATCTGCTCTAATCTGATCTAGTCTAATCGGCTCACACGCGCTCTCAACTCACGTCACCTCAGTTGAGTTCATACATCCAATACAACACCAACACACCCCGTGGAGTAGGGTATTACGCTCAGGCAGCCCGAACCACGTAAATTTTTATGTCTCCTGTGTCATTTTACATTTCACCTTCTTCAATCTCCGCGCGCCCACATCGAACTTCAAACTCCGCAAACACTTTTAGTAGTGTCGAGAGATCTGCCGGATCAAAACCACCGACAGAGTCCAACACCATCATTTACCATCATATCACATCCATCAATGATTATCCATCTATATAAGATCCTTACCATCATCATCAACCATGTCCATTTATCACAACCAAAACCATAACCATAACCATACCATCCCAAATCCCAAGTTCCCTCTAATCATGTAGGTCATCCAGGTGCTCATAACCGGGAGCCCGACTATCATGATAGTTTTTAACACTCTGCAGAGGTTGTACCACTTTACCCACAAGTTCATAATCTCGTCACCTGTCGATGACTAAAGAACCTCCAATATGTCAAATACACTAGCATTGGTGTATGGCCAGGATATCAAAAAAAGCCTTTACAAAGTGATTACCAGCATGCTCGAACCCACTCAAGTTTCACTGGTGGTGATGCCCCCAACTGAGCGCATCCAACCAAGGGCCCTCTCTTGTGCTGTTCAGATCCAAGGGCAGTACTGCCACTATTGCAAACCCAATCTGACTCCCGTTCCCCGGGCCTTCCTAATGATCTGAACAATACTGGCAATACACCAATTAGTCAACTAAGCCACACCCATACTTGGCCTTGTGGTGGCAATATTTTCTGACATATTGTCGCATGAACCGGTCCTTCCATCCCAATCCACAAACCATGCTTGCTTAGATCTCTCAAGTCCCATGTTATCAATTAACCATGTTCATAAATTTTCATCATCCATAAGTTCATTAAATCATAATTAAGCCATGTGGTTGTTTTCCTACCCCAATTAATTAGAGCGAAGCAAAAAGGTAAAAATACCCTTCCCGACTCTCTACAATACATTCCAAGAAACAAGGATGGTCAAACAAGACTAGTAAACACCTACCATAGGTTTCCCATCAACTTGACACAAGCATGCAGTTTTGTAAACAAAACATTTCAAAACAGGATCAAAATAATGAAGGACACTTGCCTTGCTCTTGAGACTAGTTTGGATCAATAGCCTCAAAATTCTGGTGTTAGAAGTCTTCGAAAGCACCTTCTAGAGCGTTACCTTCTATTCTGCGTGACAAACATACAAAACAAACATTACAATCAATAAATACACATATATTAGTTAATATATCATGACATGCATCATTGATGCAATTATGTGGTGATGCATGTTATTAGGTTGATATTATTGCTTACTGTCTAGTTAAAATTAAGTCTTACATGTTAGAACAAGTTTTAAGTCATTTTGAAAAATATTAAAGAAGTTCCAGAAATTTCTAGATTCATGAGACAGGACTAGTCCGCACCATGGGCCGGACATGTCCGCTCTGGACCATAGAGTTAGACGAACTAGTCTGCACTGGACCGGACATGTCCACTACGGCTAGGGTTTTGGCGAATTTTTGACTAGATCATAGTTTAAGTTAATCTAGAACCATAATTTATGTAAAAAAATATGGATCTAAGATATTTACCATGAATCCTAGGGTTCAAAGGTTGAAGACTCGAGAATTTGACATCTAGATACAATGAAAATGAGGAATTGATGAAGAGAAAGTTGACATCGAAGAATCGATGAAGAAGATCACAACACGATCTTGCTTGATCATCCTTCCTCCTTCTCCTCCTCTTCCTCTTCCTCCTTCTCCCTTTAAGAACTGCAGCTATGAAGAGAGCAGGCGTTGTGATTCGTCTAATGTGGCAAAGGTGTAAAGGGTGGGTGGTGGGATGTTTATATAGGAGGAGAGGTGGTAGGGTTAGGGTAGGATCCAAGTATAATGCAGTGGAATCAAGTAGAGGCGGCGGTAGAGTCCCTTTTGGGCTCCTCGGGGGCGGGGCACGACGTTCTTGGCCCCAATTAACGTAATTACCAAATAACCTATTGTGGGGGGAAATAGAATCTGAGTCGAAACCCTACACACCGGACTAGTCCGTAGTTTGGTCGGACAAGTCCGAGCTGGTACAAAGAGTTCAACGGGGAAGTCTAGTACAATACATCACAAATCCGTTCGAGATCATCGAGTCAAACATACAATCCGGTACAAGGCCAAACAAGTCCGGGATTGTCCAGTACCAAAACGAGACAAAGATTTTTGGGAGTTTTCGATAGAGATCATCGGACCAGTCCATATCTGGAAACGGACAGGTCCGGACAGGTACAAAAACAAAAGTGTATTATACCTCAAAATCAACAGTCAAGTCTGGAGAATATCTGTAGGAACGAAGAGCACGTGAAAATCTACCAGAGGGGGGGGTGAATGGTAGATTAAAAAAACTTCCGCAACAGAAACAATTAAATCCCAACCCCTTCGGCAGAATAATGATCTGTTAATTAAATAATGTGTGAGACTAATCTAAACGTGTTTCACTATGACAAAAGTGATAGATATCAAAAGAATCAAGTCATGAAGAGAACACAACAAGAATCACTCAAATCCGTTGAGAGAAACTCACGTTACGATCGAAAGATCGAACAAATGTCAATTTGTTCTACCGAGTAGAAAACAGATCTGTAATACTGCAAAGAAACTCGGGTAGATAAAAAACCACAAATCCAATGGCCGTGAAATTTTGACAGGTGATATATAATCAAGTTGTGAATACAACCAAAATAAATCACGTCAATTGGATCTGTAAAACTAGAGTTATGATAAAACCACCTAAGAAAGGTAGTGCTGAGCAGAAACTCAACAAGAAAATCTTGTCTGGAACAAGTTGGACGAACAAGGCACAAAAGTTCCTTTCAATTATGAACTTTATTCAATAGAACACAAGAGGAACATCCCCAAAGTCTTCACCTACGAGCTCTGTCCTCCCTTGCTTATATAACCAACTCGAAAGCCAACTCAACTCAAATGAGGACTCTAATCCTACTCAAATCACGAATCGAAACTTTCTATAACTGCTCAAGACTCTTCTATACACAGATAGAATCAATCTTAAGACTTCCAAACACCTTAGGAATGTATCCCACATTTCTAAAACAACTCAAATTCGTGACCCACACGAAATCCTATCATAACCAACTCAAAACTTTCCATATTTGAGTCAAACACGACTCAGCCGCAGCCTGAGTCTATAACCTAGTCGGTTGGACCTTTCCGACCAATTTTTTACGTCCACATCTCTTCATCACGCCTCAGAGCCATGTAGCCACATACATGCACTCCTTTCACACGTGCACACATCTTCCAATGACATCCAGTAACCTTCATATGCACTGCCCTTGATTCAATCATCTTGCGCGACCTCCTGACCCGTTCAACCACAATTCCTCCTGAACTTGGTTGTTGAACCTTATCTTTTCCCTAAGACTAGTTCAATGGATCCCGTCACCAGCAATGTCTTGAACTCAAGCAACACCTACACATGAATAAACAACCAATACTTTCGAGCACAAGTCCTCGACTTGACTACGTTAGTTCCGAAACTACAACATCTTACGTGAGCACCTCGCATAAGCATGTTGCAAAACATAGCAAAATGATATCAACCATAACCACAAAAATACACCAAAAACTTAGCAAATAAATACTAAGCAATCTTTCCATCAATGTAAAGCAAGTACGAATCATTGCAAGATAAAAGAAGAACCACTGCGATCAAGCTTCGAATCTTGCCAAAGCTAACCGGAGTTTGAGCCCGAGCTTACCGAAGCTAGTACAACCTAGCGCCGGAGCTTATCAAAGCTAGTCGGACCTAGAGCCGAAGCTAACCATAGCTAGTCGGACCTAGACAAAGAAGTCGGACCTAGCCAAAGAAGTTGAACCTTACGTCAGACCTTGCTGAAAAGGGTGTTTTGGCAGAATTTTAGAACTTATATCATCAAAGCCTGTACTCAGTAGAAGCCAAGGTATTCAGTACACATAGGTCTCACAACATCAAAACCGATTTATCGATTAATCCGCACCAATTAGTGGAAAAGTCTGGTGGACAACAGTAGCTAAATCGGACAAGTCCGGGGTCCAGTCAAGACAAGTTCGTACTAAGTTAGGTTTTTAATTGCTATTTTAGTTCTAATTCATTTTAATCTTGTTCCTTTTTGTGTTGCTTAATGTTAAACATGTATATGAATGTATGCGATGCATGATGGATGAAAATGAGGGTGTTACAAACCTACCCCTCTTAAAATGAATCTCGCCCTCAAGATTCAATGTAGAAGGAAAAAGATAGGTAAATTCTTTCTTGAGATCATCTTCTTGCTTCCAGGTTGCTTCAGATTCTGTATGATGCTTCCATTGTACTTTGCACCATCGAATCACCTTGTTCCTTGTGACTCTCTCTTTGTTTTTAAAAATCTTGACAGCTTGCTCAAGATAGATCAAGTCTGCCTCTAATTCCAATTCTTCCATTGGTATTTGTTCCTCCGGTACTCTCAAGCACTTCTTGAGCTGAGAAACATGAAACACATCATGAACATCAGAAATATGTGTTGGCATCTCCAACTTATATGACACTTCTCCACATCTGCCCAAAATCTTGAATGGCCCAATATAGCGAGGTGACAACTTGCCTTTGATGTTAAACCGTTTATGACCTCGCGTAGGTGACACTTTGAGGTGTATGAAGTCTCCCACTTCAAAAGCTAAGTTTCTTCGCCTATTATCTGCATAGCCTTTTTTGTCTTGACTGGGCAACTCTTAAGTTCTCACGCGTTGCCTGAACTTGTTTTTCAGCTTCTTGTAACAACTCAGGCCCAAATATATGATTTTATCCTGTCTCATTCCATAGAAGAGGTGTTCTACAGCTTCTACCATATAATGCTTCAAAAGGTGACATCTTCAAGCTGGCTTGATAGCTGTTGTTATATGAGAATTCAGCATATGGCAAACTCTTATCCCAGTTGCATCCATGCTTCAAAGCACAAGCTCTCAACATATCCTCCAATATCTGATTTGTCCTCTCGGTTTGTCCATTGGTTCGTGGATGATATGCGGACCTAAAATTCAACCTTGTACCGATAGCTTCATGCATTTTCTCCCAGAACCTAGAGGTGAATTGAGAACATCAGTCCGACACTATTTTCTTCGGAACTCCATGTTGGCATACAATATGCTACATGTACAATTCAGCTAGCTTTTCAGTAGTATAGGTTGTCCTGGCGGGAATGAAATGAGCTGATTTGGTCAACTGATCCACAATAACACATATGGAGTCATAACCGAACTGGGTACAAGGTAATCCAACTATGAAGTCCATACCAATTTCATCCCTCTTCTATTCCAAAACCTTCAATGGCTAAAATAATCCATCTGGCCTTTGATGTTTAGCCTTGACCCATTGGCACGTGTCACATAGGGCAACATATTTAGCTATATCCTTCTTCATGCCATCCCAACAATAGCAAGTCTTCAAGTCTTTGTACATCTTCGTACAACAGGGATGAATTGAGAAAGGCAAGTCATGTGCCTCCTTCAATTCCATCTTGTGAATTTGCTTCACATTAGGCACAACATTTCTTGTCCCAAGCCATAGTGTACCATGGTCATCCTCATCAAATCTAAATTCCCTACCTACTTGGATCTTTTCCTTGATTTCTTGGATTTCCTCATCCTTTGTTTGACCCCACTCGTATTTCTTGTTCTAATGTTGGGTTTACTTCCATTATTCCCATCTCATTCAAGAATCCAATATGCAACCATTCGGACTCCATACATAACTCAGATGTCAACTTCTGAACCGTGAGTGTGTGGCTTGATCCTTTCCTACTAAAGGCGCCGGCCACTACATTGGCTTTTCCTGGGTGACAGTTGATTCCCACATCATAGTCCTTAATGAGTTCCAACCATCTTCGTTGCCAAATTCTGCAGATCTGTTAGCGTGAATATGTACTTGAGGCTTTTGTGGTCCATGTAAATCTCACACCTATATCCAAGGATGTAATGTTTTCATATCTTCAAGGCATGCACTACGACTACACGTTCAAGATCATGCGTAGGATAATTCTGCTCATAAATCTTCAACTCTCTCTAGGCATAAGCTACCACTTGACCTTCTTGCTTAAGCACACATCCAAGCCCCTGTGTTGATGTGTCGCAATATATATCAAAGCTTTTGCTCACATCTGGCAATACCAACACAGGTGTTGTTGTTAACCTCTTCTCTAGCTCCTCAAAATTGTCTTGACAAGCTTGAGTCCATTGGAAAGCTTTTCCCTTCATTAGTTATTCAGTCATGGGCTTCGCTATTTTGGCGAAATCCTTGATAAACCGACGGTAAGATCCAGCCATTCCAAGAAAACTTTGAATTTCCTTCACATTCTGTGGTGGCTCCAATTTTAGCACATCTCTCACTTTTCCTGGGTCAACCGATACTCCTCCTCCAGATATGATATGTCGCAAAAATGATACTTCCCATAACCAAAATTGGCACTTGCTGAATATGGCATATAATTGGTGTTCCCTTAATTTCTGCAATGTGAGCCTCAAATTCCCTTCATGATCTTCTTCACTTCTCGAGTATATCATAATGTCATCAATGAACACCATGACGAACTTATCCAAGTTCTCCATGAAGACGTTATTCATGAGGTACATAAAGTATGCGGGTGTGTTTGTCAATCCAAAGGACATAACGGTGTGCTCATAAGATCCATACCGTGTCTGAAAAGTTGTTTTGGGTATATCCAACGGTCTAATCTTCATTTGGAAATAACCTGACCTCAGGTCGATCTTGGAGAAAACACAGACGCTCTTCATTTGGTCGAACAAATCCTCTATATGGGGTAATGTATACTTGTTCTTAATTGTCACCTCATTGAGAGCCCGGTAATCCACACACATCCATTAGGACCCATCCTTCTTATCTATGAAAGGCACTGGTGCTCCCCAAGGTGAAGAGCTTGGGTGAATAAAACCCTTCTCTAGCTGCTCTTGGATTTGCTTCTTGACCTCCACTAACTCATAGGAGACATCCTATACAGCCTCTTAGCTACAGGTGCGGTTCCAGGTATTAATTGAATGACGAACTCTATGTCACGCTCAGGTGGCATACCTGGCAACTCATCTGGAAACACACACAAATACTCGAACACCACTGGAATCTCCTCTATTGCTGCACCGTCCATTTGATTCAGCTCCACCTACTTTGGTGTGTGTTGAGATGCTTCAAATTCTATATTGACCCCTTCCTCATTTGTCAAGTTCACCGTCTTTGTGGGACATTGAATTATCCCATTGTGCTTCCTTAACCAGTCGATACCAAGTATTATGTCCAATTCTTTTGATTCCAAAACAATGAGGTTGGCGAGAAATTCTACCCCCCCTTATTTTAAGACTTAGTTTTGGACATACCATATTTGTCCTCATCTTCCATGTATCCTTGCCTAAATTGGTGAATCTTCTAGCTTTCTCCATCTTCCATCGAAGTAGAGGTTGAGCAAGATAGAAAAGAGATAGAACTAATCCCCAACTATATGCATCAAGGAGTATGAAACTAAAGAACTACCTATATAAGCCTATATGTATATGGCAAATGTCGAGGCATCCCACAATCCTATATTAAGCACACAAGCACACAAGCAAGCAAGCACATCGAAAACAACACACCAACTAACTATGACACTTACTAAGTGTTCCTGTGTGCTCTAAAGTGTCCATTCTATCTAGGTTGCATCTTACGGTCAACCTGTGGCTCTGATACCAATTTGTGACACCCGATCCCAAAAATGAAACAAGTGAACGCATATGTGTGCCCAGGATGTTGATCACATATACACGACAAAACTACAAATGATATACAGAAAATTACCACGGCACAAACTACCAAATAAGTACTTTTATTACATTATTCAAATATTTCTCGAATTACAAACTCTAATGATCGTTATTACTAATACTACTATTGCAGTGGAAATAATCTAAACTAAGCAAATGGGATAGCGCGGCTCCAAGCATATCCATAGACAGTCGACGGCAGCACACAACCTAGAACTTAGCATTATTCTCGTGGTACTCCCAAACATAGCTGAAACTGTTGGTGGGGGAATTGCAAGGGTGAGCACATATCATACTCAGAAAGTGTGGGAAAATAATGGCATGTAGCTTAAACAAGGAATGATAATAAATAATGTCTATTTGCATAAAAGTACATTTCATAAACATGTAAAAGCATCATACGATGTCTATGTGTATTAATTCCATCATATTCCAAATAATTACAAATTGTGAGTCCAACACCATCATTTACCATCATATCACATCCATCAATGTTTATCCATCCATATACCAGATCCTTACCATCATCATCAACCATGTCCATTTATAACAACCCAAACCATAACCATACCATCCCAAATCCCAAGTTCCCTCTAATCATGTAGGTCATGCAGGTGCTCATAATCAGGAGCACGGCTATCATGATAGTTTTAAACATTTTGCAGAGGTTGTACCATTTTACCCACAAGTTCGTGATTTCGTAACCCGTCGACGACTAAAGAACCTCCATTATGCCAAATTAAATACCGTTATTGTATGGCCAAGAGATCACAAAATAGCCTTTACAAAGTGATTACCAGCATGCTCGAACCCACTCAGGTTTCACCTATGGTGATGCTACCAACTGAGCACATCCAACCAAGGGGCCCCTCTTGTGCCGTTCGGATCCAAGAGCAGTTCTGCCACTATTGCAAATCCAATCCGACACCAGTCCCCAAGCCCTCCTAATCATCCGAACGAAACTGACAATACACTAATTAGTCAGCTAAGCCGCACCCATACTTGGCCTTCTGGTGGCACCGTTGTCCTGTCATATTCTCGCATGAACCAGTCCTTAGATCCAAGGCAAGCAAAACTACCATATCTTCCAATCCAATCGACAAACCATGCTTTCCTAGATCTCCTAAGTCCCATGTTACCAATTATCCATGTTCATAAATTCTCATCATCCATAAGTTCATTAATTCATAATTAAGCCATTTGGTTGTTTCCCTATCCCAATTAATTAGAGCAAAGTGAAAGGTAAAAATACCCTTCCCAACTCTCTACAATATATTCTAAGCGAGAAGGATTGTCAAATAAACTAGTAAACACCTATCATGGGTTTCCCGTCGATACGACAGAAGCATGCAATTTTGCAAAAAAAAAATTAAAAACAGGATCAAAATGATCAAGGACACTTGCCTTGCTCTTGAGACTGGTTGGATCAATAGCTTCAAAATTTCGGTGATGGAAGTCTTCGAAAGCACCTCCTAGAGTGTTACCTTCTATTCCGTGCGACAAACATATAAAACAAACATCACAATCAACAAATGCTCATATATTACTCAATATGTCATGACATGCATGATTGATGCAATTATGGGGTGATGCATGTTATTAGGTTGATATTATTGCTTACTATCTAGTTACAATTAAGTCTTACATGTTAGAAAAACTTTGAAGTCATTTTGGAGAATATTAAAGAAGTTCCAAGAAATTTCAGATCTGGGAGACCGAACTGGACCAGAGAGTTAGACGGACTAGTCCGCACTGGACCGGACAAGTCCGCTACGGCTAGGGTTTTGGCGAATTTTTAACTACAGCATAGTTTAGAACCATAATTTACGTAGAAAAGATGGATCTAAGATATATAGCATGAATCCTAGGGTTCAAAGGTTGAATACTCGAGAATTTGACGTCTAGATCCAATGAGGAGGAGGAATTGACGAAGTGAAAGTTGACGTTGAAGAATCAATGAATATCGCAGCAGCAACGATGATCTCGCTTGATCCTCCTTCTCCCTTCTCCTCCTCTTCCTCTTCCTCCGTCTCCATTTAAGAGAGGTGGCTATGAAGAGAGCAGACGATGGGATTCATCTAATGTGTCAAAGGGGTAAAGGGTGGGTGGTGGGGTGTTTATATAGGAGGAGAGGTGGTAGGGTTAGTGTAGAATCCAAGTATAATGTGGTGGAATCAAGTAGAGGTCGTGGTAGAGTCCCTTTTGGGCTCCATATGGGCGGGGCACAGTGTTCCTGGGCCCAGTTAACATAATTACCCAATAACCCATCGTGGAGGCAAAATAGAATCCGACTCGAAACCCAACATACCGGACTAGTCCGTAGTCTGGCCGGACAAGTCCGATCAGGTACAGAGAGTTCAATGGAGAAGTCTGGTGCAATACAAGAAAAATCAGTTCGAGATCAGAGAGTCACACGGACAAGTCCGATACAAGTCCGATACAAGGACGAACATGTCTGGGATTGTCCAGTATCAAAACCGGACCAAGATTTTTGGGAGTTTTTAACAGAGATCATTGGACTAGTCTGTATCTGGCAACGGACAGGTCCAGACAGGTACAAAAAAACCGGATTAATTCAAAAAATCAACGGACAAGTGCGGAGATCATCAGAACTGATTTCCATATTAATCCGGAACGATTAGCGGAAAAGTCCGCGAGACTACAGTAGCTAAATTGGATTAGTCAAGGGTCCAGTCTAGACAAGTCCATACTAAGCCAGATTTTTAATAACTTTTTTGGTTCTAATTTATTTTAATGTTGTTTTGTGTTCCTTAATGTTAAACATGTATAGGAATGTATGTAATGCATGATAGATGAAAATGGGGGTGTTACAAAGCAGGAGTTGGAGCACTGGAAGAAGCGCCGGAGGTGAAGAAGGCTCGCTCCTCCTCGTTGAAGTACAAAAGCTCTTCCTCGCTGTAATCAGAGACCGGAGCTCCCCAGGCCAGAAGCTGATGGTGCTCCTGGATTGCCACAAGGTCGCGCTGGTTCCTCTTTGCAATCTTCTTGGCCTTCTGAGAGTTGACTTGGGCTGACCGGTAGGTGGTGAAGGTACTAACATCTTGAAGATGTCGGAGGTGCAGGAGGGTTGTTGAGGAACCAGAGGAGGTATAGAGCCACGCCGACCGTTGACGGTCATTATATACCAATTTAGAACGTTAATATAACTCAATTTTGTGAAAGAATAATTATTTCTTACACACATCATAGTTAGAAATAATGTAGTTCCACTTGTACTTGGAGAAAATGGCACAAATCACGGTCAACATCAACATGGCACACTCATGTGGCTTGGTGATAAGAATGATGATTGGTTCGTGCGCAAAAGATGGAGGGAACCGACCTCAACACTAGTATGAATAGGATCTCTCACCCCTCACTTCAACACACACCACTCAACCATTCTCTCTTGAATACACTAGTTATCTTAGTTCGTTAGTTGAGGTTAGGCTCTAGAGAGGAACCTCTAGTCGCAAGTCCAACTTGGGAAAGGTATGGCCCATGTATCTTTTCTTGTATTTGTGACATTATGATTTATATTAATATTATTAGTCTTTACTTATTAATATACTTGGATGAAGTGTTCCTTGTTTGGTTGTGGAGTCCATGTATGTGTTACGTCTGGATGTTATTACGGTCTAGTTATCATGTTATCGTAAACATCATACACCACCACTATAGTCTAATTAGGTATTAATATGATTATGTTAATATGAGAAATGTAGTGCTTGGTCCCAATATTTGTTTCAACGATGTTTAGGTTAGTCATTGCCTTAGGATGGTGCTTGTACCTAGGCTCTTAAGGTATCTACTTAACATGTAAATGTGGTGCTTAGGTAGTTAAGTAGGGTTGTATGTCCCGTAGACCCACAGTTTGTAGGGGTAGGCAACAGGTGGTGACAACCTTGTCCGTCCTTCATAATCTCCCATGTTCGGCTACACTGCAGGCTCGTGGTGGGAATCATCTTGATATTCTCAGGAGTAAACTCGTCCCTGATGTGCTGGACCACCAAACCCTAGTACTCATCGTTAGCATACCCATGTGTACACAAGTTGACTAAGTATATGAATACATAAAGCACAATAGGAGTAGCTCCTTTTCTAACTTACCCCCCACTAGGACATTCTTACCCCTTAGAGTAGTTTGCTTTGGTGTGTGTCACACTACCCCTACTATCATCTTACCGCTGTACCGATAAACACATAATACCATATACCTTGTTCATAAGAATAGTGTTTATCTCACTCCACCGCCTTATTTTTGGATAAATACGATACCCTTGAGAATACTCTTGGGTAAAATGCTACAATGGTATCTTCTGTTCGCTTGCGGATTTCATCTCCTACCAGAGATGTTCTGTGGTGTTAAGAAATACCAATAGTGATGACTGGTGAAGTCGGGCTCAAAGGGAGGTGCAGAAGGAGGTTCCCTAGCAGTCCTCAAAGGATGAAGGATGCCATAGGCATCTGCAGGACTAGGCGACGGTGAGGCACATCCTTTACAAATTTCTTCTGAGTCACCTGCTCGATCATCTTCATGATATATGGAGCATCGCAGCAAGATCTAGCAGTGTTCTCAAAGGCTTGGTAAATCTCGTCATAGATATAGTTGAAAACATCTAACTTGTTTTCACCATGGGGCCATTTGAGGAGATTTCCGAAATTGGAGTTCAAGCAGTTGGCATTCCCGTCCTTAGGTGCCAACGTCTTCTGGGTGATGCGGTTCATCACCTAGAAGAAGGGAAGGAGCCCAAGAGTGAGAGGAGTGTTCCTTCCTAGATCGGGGTCGTAGAAGTCAAGGACCTCGTGGGGCCGCTGAATGGATCTTGTCCTCATACCGTAGGGTCCGTTGGAGGCCCAAAATACGGGCAAACTCCTCGTAGGACATAGAGTATGTCTCTTTGTGTGTCATCCATGCTAGGCTCTTGTCCGAGTTGTAAAAGATTGTGGCAAAGAATTGAATAATCACTTAACCATTCGATGGGTATTGGGTCCCCATGAGGTTCTTCACATTGTGAAACTCGCACGCACTTATCACTTCACTAAAAAGTGAACTTTTCTTGACAGTTGCATTCCAATCAATCCACTGCATCTCAAGCACTGGGTTCTTCTTCCCCATAAGCACTGTCCGGTAATAGTCCATGTGGAGTGACTCCCAAACAATGGATCCCTCGGAAGCATAGCAGGGCATGTCCCGTTGCTCCCTTGCTTCTTTGATATTCCTTCTATAGTACATTCTTTGGTTGCCCCTTCTCATGTCACCGGTTGGAGCAATTACAAAGGGACCAATCTCTACCTCGGGGGCTGCTTCCCCTAAACCATTTACCTGCCTCTGTTCGGGGCCTTGGATGACCAAATCACTGCTCCTCAGTGCCCTCTTGGATGGTTGAGGGGCAAGAGGTGCATGATCACAGACTTGCCTCTTCTTGGACCATCTCTCGATGTCGGAACTTCCGGTTATGATCTAACAGTGATAAGGTAGAGTTACAAGGGTTTGCGAAGTTGACGAATAAAGTGGTTGACGAATTTGCGATGTTTGAACTAGAAACTATGAAATCTCGGATAAGTCAAAAGTTTCTGTTGGATATGTCCGAGCAAGTCAGATATATCTGAAGGAAACCTTCAGACTTGTCTGATATATCTGAAGGAAACCTTCAGACTTGTCTGATGCTCCTCGGACTTGTCCGAGTCACAGGTCGGACATGTCTAGGCCTGACAGTTCTAACCCAAACTACTGCAAAATCACCCAAAGCAAGAGCTATCAACACAATACTTTGCAAAGACTAAGATCAAGGTCCTTAGAATAAGACTCTAGAGTTGCATGCAAGGAAATGCCTCTAGATTGAATGAAATCGAAGAGTCGAAATACCTTGAGAGTGAGGAAAACTTGAAGAAGAGGGATCAAGTCGGGGGGGAATCAAGTGGGGACTTGATCCTTCGACTTGGGAAAGCTTCTCCAAGTTCCTCTTTAAAGGATTGCTCAAGGAAGCAAAGTAATCACCAAGGTATTTGATGGATTTTGAATTGGATTGCACTAACTATTGCAAAATCATCCAAAGCAAGAGCTATCGACACAATACTTTGCAAAGACTAAGATCAAGGTCCTTAGAGTAAGATTCTAGAGTTGCATGCAAGGAAATGCCTCTAGATTTAATGAAATCGAAGAGTCGAAATACCTTGAGAGTGAGGAAAACATGAAGAAGAGGGTTCAAGTTGGGGGGAATCAAGTGGGGACTTGATCCTTCGACTTGGGAAAACTTCTCCAAGTTCTTCTTTAAAGGATTGCTCAAGGAAGCAAAGTAATCACCAAGGGATTTGATGGATTTTGAATTGGATTGCAGTGGATGAAAATGGGGATTAGGAGGGGAGGCGTCAGACTTAAAGGCTCGGACAGATCCGCCTCGGACTAGTCTAAGGCCCTCTCGGGTAAATTCGACGCGCAACAGAACTGACAATCCAAAACCCTCATCGGACATGTCCAGACCTAGAGGTCGGACAAGTCCAGCTTCCCTTAATTGAAATTGTGTGTTTATTTTAGGGTAAACACATATATAGCAACACATAGGTGTCGAGGCATTAAAGGACTAGTTTTCACAAATATCCTTTATAGATTTTGGTCAGCAAAGCAATAAACATTCATACAATGACCAATGATCCAAAAAGGCAATATATGATAAAGGTGAGTTGTCAAAAGCATTGAAGATTTTAAAGATCCTAGCAGAGTGTGTACGGCTCGTACGTCACAGATGAAAATCCGCAAGCGCACATAGAAACTGTTGTATCACTTCCCCTTAAAGAGTATCCCAAGGGTATCGAATCCAAGGAATGTGTGTGCTAATCTTCAAAATAGTTCCTAAGAGCTTGGTTGTAGGCAAGGGATAGAGTGGATTTCCTATGAGAAGGGGTTCTAATTCAAACATGTCGATGAATAGCAGCTTGAATTAGGCACAGGCTTACCCTGGTCTGCCATGCGACTCCCGTCAAGAGCCTACATCGTAGTCAACGTGGAGGATTACAGCGAACGGATAGGGTTGTCACCACCTACCGCCTATCTCTACAACCCGTGGACTATGAGATAAGCAAAGGTAACATCAAGCCTAGACACCACGCCTATGCTATCGATTACTTCCCTAACCTCTCTAGCAAAGACTAGGGCCTCTAAATGAATAGAGTGATGAATGAACAAGCAACTAAGGAATTTACTTGCTTGAATTAAATAAAACTCAAATGGAGATCATGTACCATACATGAGATGGAAAGAATTGTTGAGGTACAATGGTGGAGAGGGTTCCACAAACCCAAAACTTATCCTTAAGTAGAAGAAGCCTGACAAGCCGGAGCCTCCTCCTCCTCCTCCTCCTCTTTCTCACTCTTTCCCTATTTTCTAAGCACTTAGGCAGCGTTACGCCTTTCGAGTGGAGTACTAGACTCAAGCTCTTGGTGTGTGGAGTGAGGGAGCCCCCTACCCCCTATTTATACCCTCCAAAGGTCGGTTTGGCACCATAAAAAGTGAGGGAATTAGTCGCCACGTTATCTCCAAGCGTGAGGAGCCAACACGTGGCTGTTGACCGCATTTGGTGCGTTTACCTAGTTGGCCGAACTGGCACTTCGGCCGACTTTCTGGTGGCCTTAAACGGGGTGTTTTTCTTCTGGGAGGCTGTTTTGTGGGCCCCATCATGGGTATGGGTGATTCCTCTCATTTTTAGTTAGTTTTCTCCTGCGAGTGGGCCCAAGAATCCTCGTGCTTGCGCCTGATTGGTCAGAAAGTGTGTTTCCTGGATTTGTCCCTGTAAATACATCTAATTATGGGCAATATTCACCAGCATACACAATTGCACCAACTCTTGTGGAGATAGTTAGTAAATAACTCCTACCACAATGTTGATTGTCCAATCCATAGCTTTTATGCAGGGAATTGACGGTAGGATTTGGCAATTAAGGATCGCCCTGTTAACAGATAGCGTTTCAGATGTGCAACATCTCAGGCCACATTTCAATAATCTAGGATATTTAGCTCACTCCTAAGTTCGCGAAAGTGTTTTTCATCTAGTGCCTTGGTGAAGATGTCGGCTAGTTGTTTTTCATTTCTAACTTGAGAAATGACTATATACCCCTTTAAGGAATGATCCCTCAAGAAGTGATGCTAGATGTCTATGGTTTTGTCCTAGAGTGCTCAACGGGGCTATGGGCAATATAAATGGCGCTCTTATTATCGCATAGGAGTGGAATATAGTTCATATTTAGACCATAGTCCCTTAGAGTTTATCACATCCAAAGAAGTTGTGCACAACAACTTTTGGTTGCAACATAATCTGCTTCATCTACAGATAGGGCAATGGAGTTTTGTTTTTTGGATGATCATGATACTAGGGACCTACCCAAGAATCGGAAACTCTCAGAGGTGATTTTTCTATCTACCTTACATCTAGCATAATTTGCATTGGAATATTCGATGAGATTAAACTTTGGCCCTTTTGGGTTCCAAAGCCCAAGGTTAGGTTGGCGAACTAAATAACGCAAGGTTCTATTAATGGCGGTCAAATGACATTCCTATGGAGCAGATTGAAATCTTGCACATAAACATATACTAAGCATAATATTGGATCTAGATGCACAAAGGTAGAGTAAAGAGTCAATCATGGAGCGATATACCTTTTGGTCCACACTCGATCCATCTTAGTTGAGGTCGAGATGCCCATTTGTCATCATTGGTGTTTTCATGGGCTTGGTCTATTCCATGTCTATAGGAACGAAGTGCACGTGAAAAGCTACCAGAGGGGGGTGAATGGTAGATTTAAAACTTTTTTAGCTGAAGCAACAAAAACCCCTCGATAGAAAATCAATCTGTTAGGAAATCATGAGTGAGACTAATCTAAACGTTATCAATCATGACAAAATCAGTATATATTGTGGAGAATCAAGTCACGAAGACGTCACAACAAGAATCACGAAAATACGTAGGGAAAATCTCAAGTTATGATTGAAAGATTGAACAAAGGTCAACCTGTTTTACCTAAGAAAAACTAGATCTGCAATACTGCAAAGAAATCATGTAGATCCAAAACCACAAATCCAATGACTGTGAAATTTTCGCAGATGATAGATAATCAAGTTGTGAAGACAACCCAAAAAAGTATAAAGTCTGGATCTGTAAAAGTCGAGTTATGATAAAACCACCGAAGCAAGGTAGTGCTATGCAGAAAACTCGACGAGAAAAACTTGTCTGAAACAAGTAGGACGAACAAGGCACAAAAGTTCCTTTGAACTACAATTTTTATTTATGAAACCACAAGAGGAATAGCCCCGAAGTCGTCCACCACGAGCTATGGCTTCCCTTGCTTATATAACCAGCCCTTGGGCCAACCCAATCCTAACTAGGACTCAAATCCTACTCAGATTAAACTGAAATTTTCCATAACTGCTCAAGACTCTTCCATACGCATATAGAAGCATCTTAAGACTTACAAACACCTTAGTAACATATTCCACATTCCTAAAACATTCCCACCTCATGACCCACACGAAATAATATCATAACCAACCAAAAACATTCCATATTTGAGTCAAACCCGACCCAGATGCATCCTCAGTCCATAACCTAGTCAGTTGGACCTTTCTGACCAATTCTTTACGTCCACTTATCTTCATTACATCTCGGAACAATGTAGCCACTACCATGCACTCCTTGCACACGTGCAAACATCTTCCAACGACGTCCACAATACCTTCATATGCAATGTTCTTGATCCAAATATGTTGCGACCTCCCGATCAACTCAACCACAATTCCTCCTGAACTTGTTTGTTGAACCTCATCTTCTTCCTAAGACTAGTTCAATGGATCCCGTCACCAACCATATATTAAAATAAAGCAATACCTGCACATGAGTGAACAACAAATACTTCCAAGCACAAGTACTCAACATGACTCTCGTTAGTGCTGATAATCACAACACCTTACGTGAGCACCTCACATAAGCATGTTGCAAACCATAGCAAAACGATATCAAAACATTAACCACCATAACCACCAAGACACACCAAAAACTTAGTAAAAGAATACTAAGTAAACTTCCCATCAATGTAAAACAAGTTTGAATCATTTCAAGGTAAAAGAAAAATCATGGCAATCTAGCTCCGGACCTTGCCAAAACTAACTGGACCATGAGCTGGAGCTTACCAAAGCTACCAGGATCTAGCACTAGAGCTTACCAAAGTTAGTTAGACCTATCGTCGGAGCTTACCAAAGATAGTCGTACCTAGCTTTGAAGTTGTCCAAAGCTAGTCGGACCTAGCCACAGCAAGTCAGGCCCATTCAAAATAAGTTGGACCTAAACAAAGAAGTTAGACCTAGCCAAAGTAAGTCGGACCTAGACAAAGCAAGTCGGACCTTATGTCGAATCTTGCTGGAGCTACCCAACACAAGTCAAACCTATTTTCGGACCTTGTTGAAGCTCGGACTTAGAGTCGGACCTTGTCGAAAAAGGTGTTTTGGTGATATTCAAAACTTTTATTGTCATAACCAATGTATTCAGCACAAATAGGTCTCATAGTCCCCCCCCTTGATGAATGCATTGGCAACACCGCTTAGAATCTGAACATTGTCTTATTCACATGAAAAGTTTTGATAACAAAATTATCGCCCTATACATATTTATCCCCCTTTGTAAATCAGAAAGAAAAAAATCTCCCCCTAAGAAGAATCATGCCAAAACACTTATGAATGTGTGCAATGTGTGATCAATTCCCCCCCCCCCCCTTTGAAAATGTATTCAGCAAGGTTCAAAAGAGAAATTTCAATTGTTATGAGCATATTGTAACTTATACATATAAAACAAAGCTCATCCAAGTCATACTATCAAGTAACTTACACTATCATACATAAAGTAGTGTAAGCCATGCTAGAGATCAGATGTAATTTTCAATTTAAGCAAGTCATGATCTCACAAACAATATTATTTCAAAACCTGAAAGTATGACACTTGTTGTTGCATTTGTATTATTTTTCAAAGCACAAATTAAGATCATATGACATTTGCAAGAGATTATATGTCGCATCTGCCTTATTCTAACCAACCAAGCCAAGCCTATGTCATTTGACAATCAGAAGCTTAAGGGAATGGATTTAGTCATACACAACTTCTTCTAAGTGGATATCTAAGTGCAATGATAAGCCATCTCAAAAGGAGAAGTGTGATGCATGCATATTCTCTTGATCTTTTCTCATTTTTATTTGATCATAAAAGCGCAACATGTGGATAGTTGATTTATTAATTTTTCATTATTAAAATCACTTGTGAGCATGCAACAAATTCAAAATAGCAAGAAAGATTGATCATGACCAGATTTAGTGTAAGTAATTATTTGGAAGATTCTTGAGCAGTTATGGAAAATTTTAGTTTAATCTGAGTAGGATTTGAGTCCTAGTTAGGATTGGGTTGGCCCAAGGGCTGGTTATATAAGCAAGGGAGGCAAGAGCTTGGTGGACGACTTCGGGGCTATTCCTCTTGTGGTTTGATCAATAAAAATTGTAGTTCAAAGGAACTTTTGTGCCTTGTTCGTCCGACTTGTTTCAGACAAGTTTTTCTCGTCGAGTTTCTGCACAGCTTTACCTTGCTTCGGTGATTTTATCATAACTCGAGTTCTACAGATCCAATTGACTTGACCCTTTTTGGGTTGTCTTAGAAATTTGATTATCTATCATTTGTGAAAATTTCACCATCATTGGCTTTGTTGTTTTGGATCTACACGAGCTTCTTTGCAGTATTGCATATCTTGTTTTTTCTCAGGTAGAACAGGTTGACCTTCATTCAATCTTTTAATCATAACATGAGTTTTTCTCTACGGATTTTCGTGATTCTTGTTGTGACATCTTTGTGACTTGATTCTCCACAATCTATACTGTTTTTTTTAACGATTGACCACGTCTAGATTAGTCGCACACATGATTTATTGATAGATTGATTTTCTGCCGAGGGGTTTTTGTTGCTTCCGCTGAAAAAATTTTAAATCTACCATCACTACTACAATAAGCCTTATCGCAGGCGGCTCCAAACCTATTATCACATGCGGTTTTTAAAACCGCCTGAAATGAAGAGTCTGTCATAATCCGCAATTTCACAGTCGAAGAAGTAACACCGCCTGTGAAGACACATTATCATAGGCGGTTTTTTACATAGGCTAGCCGCCTGTGAAGTTATCACAGGCGGGTCGTGCATCATATATAACCGCCTGTGATAATTGTGTCGTCACAGGCGGGTCATGCAGCATATATAACCGCCTGTGATAATTGTGTTAGCACAGGCGGATCTTGACCTACATCAAGTCGCATGTGAAGATAGTTTATCGCAGCCGTTTTCTACCATAACAGTAACCGCCTGTGATAATTAGGTTATCACAGATGGTTCTTTACCTATATCTAGCTGCCTGTGATAATTGTTTTTCACAGGCAGGTCTAGCCATTGGTAAATAACCGTCTGTGATAAGGTATAACCTATGCAGTACTAGCTGCCGTTATTTCTAATTTCCAGGTCAATTCAATATAATCAGAGAACAGAAGTCAACAATATCATCACAAAAGTCAACAATATCATCACATAAGTCATCTCACATAAGTCAATTTCACTAAAACAATATACATATGTACAAGTTATACATACAATTCATCTCATAGTTTACAAGTTTTCACTAAAAATTGTTTCTATAGGCATAGTCGCAAAGTTCTGGCACATCAACTAATGCACTATTCTCTTCAAAGACCTCCCCTCTTTTGTGCAAAATTTCGCGACAAATGAATTGACAGAGTTCAGCAGCAATCTTGTCCGCTCCTCCACCAGGAATACTTCTACAAACCAGCCATTCTTCATTCACATTCTTCGCATGCTGCAATGAAACACATAACAAGGTTCAGAATGTGTTGGTTTGAACAATATCAAAGTATAGATCAGAGTGAGAGTATACAAGAATTTATTTGGTATTTTTAAAGCAGTTGTACTATGAGCAATTGAATTTTGAAGTTAGAATTAAAATATGAAAATATTTTTTCTGGTAATATTGAACAACAGAGAATATAAGTATTAAACTATGCTAGTTACAATGAAAATGAAACTCAAAATTAAGAAAGTAAGATATCGACATTAAGGATAACTTACATCCTCACGATTCACTCTATCTTCGCTGGCGGTCCGAAGATGCTCGCATACATAATACCCGCATAGGACACTCCCAGCAGGCTGATTCAGACAAGCATAATACGTTTAAATGTCCAATGCATTCGTATTAGAAGGTCTCTCACTTCCAAGCTGTTCCGCGTAAAACCGCCAAGTGCTGTAATACAAGAAATGTCATATAAAACTTGTCAACACATTCTAAAAGTGTGTAAATTAAAATTATTAAATAAACATACAATTTCAAAATGGAAAGGAAATCTTTGTAATGATCTGGTGGGTAATCGGCCAAGTCCAAGACTGTTAACATTCCCTGCGTTGGCTTGATGAAGATCATTATGTAGTGATCACTGCAAACATACAAACACACGTGTTAACAATTACCAATAATTGCTATTTCAATGTCATGTGTCGAACTTACTCGAAGTGGTACAGAGCCTTTATGAGGTCCTTGCCATCTCTGACAAAGTTAAACATCGCATGTCCTATGTAACATGCAACTTTTGTCCTTCTATCCTTATTAGGTTTTGCGATTGCTTTTTCAAATTCTTTTTTTTTCATGTGCTTAACTTTGCTGAGTCTCGATCCGCCTTGACGTCAAATAGCGTCTTTGCAATTCGTGTGTGGTCAAGGATACCTATCTTGCGTTTCATCTTTTCATTATCTATGTATTTCATCCTATTGAAAAGTCCAGAATTGTTATAATCTCATGAAATGTGTATGCGTGTAGTAAGAAAAGCAAATGCAAAATATTAGAGGCACTTACAAGTACCAGAGGAGTAGCAGGTTGATTTCGAGCATGCCCTGATGGAAAAGGGGATGCAGCTCTTCAAATAAAATGATTTGTCTATCTGCTGCAGTGCTCCAGAATGCATCTTTTGGAATACGAAATGTGACGCAAGAAAGATAATATTTTGTGCTGGCAAGGATGTACCACTCATGCATTCTTTTTGAGCGGGGCAGGTTGTTTGCTAAGTTGTACGGATGTCATGAATGACTTCCCATTCATAAATTTAGTAGGAACATCCTCAATCTTGTATATTGGAACTCCTGGTTTAACTAAAGTTGTCTGCCGGTTATACGTGACACTGTCTTCTTCCCACTCCTCGATATCTTCTAATGCTGGCTCATGAGAAGAACGAGATGCACTTGATTTTCTAATATTTTCCTTCATAGTTTCCAAATACTTCGACACTTCTGATGAAGGTTTCTTAATTTCGTATGAGCTAACTTTGATAGGCACTGATGATCGAGGAGTAGTCGTCGGAAGTTGGACACTGGCTTGTTGTTGAACATGTTGTTCAACCGATTGCTCTTTACTCCCAGCAGCTGGCTCTAGTACTACATCAAGCTGTTGCTCAACTAGTTGCTCTTTACTAGCAACAACTTTCTCTGGTACTTCTTGAAGCTATTGTCCAACTTGTTGCTCTTGGATATCTTTACTAGCAAGGTCACTATCATCCTTGCTGATACATAGGGGGAGTGGATCTTCCTAGACTGGGAGTGGATCTTCTTGGACTTTCGCCTTAGAAGATGGGGTTGTAGTATTTCGATATGCGACGGGGATAGAAGTTGGCTCATCGTCCAACACGATATCGCGTCGATGCCAAAGGATTAATTGGTTGACAACCTGCCCCAGAGTCGCGATCCCCTCATGCGTGATGTGGTCTATTTCATAATCTTCATAATAATTATCAATGATCTGAAGAACTTGCACCACAGCATAATACAGCGGTAGTGGATTCCCATTGAGGTCACGATCAGGCTTTGCCATAGCACTAACAACCTGTTTGGTTTTGTTCTCTGCTCTGCCGATCGAGACAAGAAGACGACAAGATTTTTCATTAGCAATATCATCGACAGTGAACTTATGGGTTGACCCTGAGCCTGGCACGGAACCAACGCTGCTAGGGTAGGCAGCTAGAGATACTAATTGCTCCTTTGGCACCGGAACCATCGCTGTACTTGGTGCCACTAATTGTTCCGATTGTCTAAGTTGTTCCATTATTTCTTGCATATTTTCTTTGACCTTTTGAGGAAACGTTTCATCAGGTGTTTTCTTAAACTTCTCACATCTTCTATATGTGTCTTTATCTTTAGGGAAACCATCTAGCCAAGACATTTGAGAAGAGACTGATCGAACCCATCCACTGTGTTCAGGGTTTCCTAAGATAGCAGTAAGTTGGTCATTCTCCCTCTTCGGCTTGAAGGGACCCTAATGTTGCTTTTCAATTACTTCTTTCATTTTATCCTCTACTTCATTCACAAAGTCGAGCTTTTCAAGTTTGCCCTCGCTGGTGAAACCTGACCAAGCAAAGACCCACTATTGAGTTCTCTCGTCGCAGCCTTCTAATGGGTGAGGATTGCCCTTACTGGTAATTTCGTCTAATATCTTATTCCATTTCTGGACTTTGGGGGCATATCTGGCAGACCCCAAGCGATGATGGTATTTGTTCTTTTTGGCAAGCTCTGACCTAGTTGCACTTAGAGCTTTAGCATCAGGTGTGGTCTTTTTGACGAACAAACTCTTAGCACTGAGATTGTGTGATTTTTCCCATCTTCCTCGGGCTAGGGACCTTATCGGCCTTAATATAAGCATTCATTTTACTCTCCCAGCCACAAAACTTCTTGCCACAAGAGACCAATGCTGCTTTCTTTACAGCTTCTTCTGTACCTTTCGGGAACATGAATTGTTCCTTTATCCTTTCCCACAACTCATTCTTTCTCTGCTCGGGTAATTTCCTCCAATTCTCGGTTGTGATCGGCACGAGCTCCCTAACAAGAAAACTGCATGCATTACGGTACTTGGTAATTGAATATAGTGGTTCTTGGGGAAGCCCACTTGGACACACCCTTTTTATCTACATGATGCGGTCCAATGGACCCTTATTGGGACCTCGTTGCCCTTGTTTCCGCTTGAGTGAAGCTGGGGATTCATCCATTGGAGAACCTTCTGCGGTTTTAGGAGTCGAAGTCAACTCATTGTTTTCGCGATTAATCTAGGTAGAAAAGAATTATAAGACTTCGTATACTTGACAACCAACATTAACTTGAATTGTTGAAGTTAATATTCGTGATCCATACCTCGTTGGCAGGATCATATTCCGGGTCGAGATCCTCAGAAGTCTTTTTGATTTTTATATTAGGAAAAGGATCTGATGGACTATGAAAGGAGTCTGAACTGCTAGAGTCAGTAAACTCCATATTGTCTTCTTTATTGTTACTACCAGCATCAATCTTCTTAGGGCTTTCCATTCTAGAACTAATAAGCCAAAAAATATAATGAATGGCATATTAACTCTACATGAAGTGTTGCATGAAGAAAATGATGGAAGCATTCTAGGATTTGATAAGGCATTCTAGGGTTTAAGGTGACTGACCAAAAGGTTCCTATACATTGCTAGGGTAACAAGCATGTTAAATTTACTCACCAGCAATGGCAATTTTATGTTCTTATTCTAAATAGGCAGTTACTTGTATCTATGTTCTGGGCACAAGCGATGTTCAACAGCCGTATGCGAGCACACTGCTTTGTTTGGCAAAAGGATAGCAACAACGATCTCGATGGAGCACAACCCTGTGAGATAAAGTGCGGGGCAGCTACACTCTATTTTCAGTACAGATGCTATTATCCACTCATGTTGCCACCAAGTTCCCAGATTTTTAACTGAAATTTGGCAGAGCTTCCTTTGTATGTTGCTGATTTTGGCCACAGTTTTCAAATAGAGAACATTGATATTTGCAGAAACAATATGCTGCAAACTTGTTACACACATCCTCAGGATTCCAAAAATTTAAATTATGAAGTCTTTTGATGATCCTACTAGAAATTACGATCCAAACAGCAACTGAATACATAACTGTCCAGATTCTCGACTGTTACAACACATTAAACGGTACTTCGATTTAGACCTGGTTATTGCGTGTCTTAGCCTTAACATTGAATGGGAAATTGATAGAGGACTCTTTAATATTTCCATACATGTATAGATATGTATAGGTCACTTTCCTAATTTAAGAATTATGGCTATTCAAAGTTCATAAATTTTCTGGCTGTTTCAGCTAGCACTGTACACAGGTACTAACTTCAACTCCAGTTTCTAATCAGTTCTAAACCGAATTTGAGGTAACAATGAACAGAAAAGTTGTAGAATAGCTCCTCCCCTTTCAAAAAATATATCATAATAGACTGTAAGAGCTTTCTACGGATAATAATGGCAAAAATTTAGATGCTTGTTCATACAGTCTCAGAACAGCAGCTGATTTAGTTAGAGAAGATTTTCATCACCTTACAACGGTCTATTGGCTTGATGGTCGATAGAAAACTTACAGAATACTTCAAGAGCTTTCCAAGAAGTATCCATTTGCCTCCATAGCCCTTAAGGTTGAAGAGATGTGGATTTTTAAAGTTGGACACTGCTACCAGATTTCAGAAGTGAATTTGACAAAATTTACTTCATTTGTGGCTGGTTTGATCCTTGATTTTCAAACAGATAAAATCACAACTTGACAGCAAGTTACATTAGAAACATGTTACACATGTCGCAATGTTTCCGTAAATGTATTACACGAAGCTATTCGACCATTCTACCAAGAGTTATGGTCGAAATCGTGACTGTATACAGAACTGTCCGCTAGGTGTTCAGATTTGATAGAGGTTGGAACTTCGAGTTTTTTCTCGAGTTTCATGAGGATTCTGACCTGGATTTCTATAGAAAAGATGTTGAGGACTCGCTACAGAAGGATAACCAGGGATGCCTACCCTTTTCGAATTCCCGAACCCTAAACAAGGAAATCTATGCAAGGCATCATTTGACTCGACCGACGGCAAGGGCACGGAGGGAGGCGGCACAGGGATGGAGGAGGGAAGGTCGATGGGTTTAGGGTTTACCGTGAAGCTCGGCGTCAATGAAAATGGCTTCGCTTGGCGTACCTAGAAGTGACGAGGCCGAAGAAAACAGACATCAGCGAAGCTCGGCGGCGACGGCGAAGCTCAGCGACCATAGCGGCGAACACTTGGCGGCAAACGAAATTTTGGTAGCCTGACAGCGTCTAAGTGTTTTGCCTGGTTTAGACATGCCGAGGAAAACAAAAGACGGATCAAATTCACGTATGGACCTAGTAAATCTTGATTTGAGACCAGAGCTTCATCCAGTAGAAAAGGTGAACGGGAAGCATTACCTTCCCCCAGCCAGCTACAACTTGATGCTTGAAGAGAAAAAAGCAATTTGCAAATGCTTGCGTGGGATCAAAGTTCCCATGAGTTTCTCATCCAATATCCGCAAACTAGTCTCGATGAAAGACTTGTCTTTATTCGGTTATAATACTCACGACTGTCACATGATGATGACAGTGTTCCCTGCCATTGTAATA
Organism: Tuctoria greenei; assembly: GCA_036927565.1. Classification (NCBI taxonomy): domain Eukaryota; kingdom Viridiplantae; phylum Streptophyta; class Magnoliopsida; order Poales; family Poaceae; genus Tuctoria; species Tuctoria greenei. The sequence continues at coordinate 132,568,353 of JAYESD010000005.1, read as the reverse complement.
AGAGTCATCAAACCTGAGCATATAAAAGTTGTCATCACACGTTTGTGTTACTTCTTCAATGCAGCATCACAAAAGGTGATAGCACGTGAAGATTTAAACTATCTGAAAACATACATCGTCGAGACTATGTGCAAGCTTGAGATGTGTTTCCCACCATCCTTTCTTGATATGCAAGTACACCTAATCATACGGCTTGTTGATCAGATAAAAGCATTGGGGCCACTATATTTACATCATATGTTTTCGTTGGAGAGATATTTAGGAGTATTAAAAGGTTATGTGCAGAACCGTGCTCACCCAGAGGGTTCAATTATGGAAGGATACACCACTGAAGAAGTGATTGAGGGTTGCGCTGATTACATCAAAGATGGAAAATCGATAGGTGTGCCTATACCAATACATGAGGGTAGACTACGTGGGAGAGGCAAAGTGGGTAAGAAAACTTTTATCGTTCAAGATTACAAGAATGTACACCATGCACATTTTGGTGTACTACAAAAGCTCGCAATAGCTGAGTCATACATCGAGGAACATCAAATTGAGCTTCGTGATAAAAACCAAGACCACAAAGAGGACTGGATCAGGAAAGAGCACAGAAAATGTTTCACTAAATGGTTAATGGACAAAAATATACCATATGAAAACACTATAGAAGAGGCAACAATGAAGAAGTTAGCTTCTGGCCCATCTGCTTTGGTGACATCATGGCAAGCATATGACATCAATGGTTACATATTTTACACTAAAGAAAAAGACAGTAAGAGTGTTGCACAAAATAGTGGTATTCGTATTGAGACTTATGATTCACAAGGGCAAAAGACCACATACTTCGGGTTCATCGAGGAAATATGGGAATTCGATTATGGTGAAAGAATGGTAATGCCCGTATCTAAGTGCCAATGGGTGAAACATCCTAATGGTGTGAAAGTGGACAATTACGGGCTGACACTAGTAGACTTGAATAAAGTGGGTTATAAAGATGACATGTGGGTTCTCGCCGATAGTGTTGCACAAGTTCTTTATGTTCAAGATCCAGAAACTGAGAAGATGCACGTAGTTGTTTCCGGAAAGCAAAATATTGTTGGAGTTGAGAATGTGAGAGATAATGAAGAGGAATATAATCAGTATGAAGAGATGTATCTTTTCACTGAACCAGAAAACATCAAGCGCTTAGAGAGAAACATTAAAAAGAATTTGAAACCCTATATGCGAGAAGATGTCAATGCTGGAAAAAATGTATGATATATATTGTATATATTTGTATATTCTGAAATCAACTTAGAACAATGCTCTATTTCAGCTTTAGATAGCATGTTTCGAACATTATTAAATTCAGCTTCTGTTTCGAACATTATTAAATTCAGTATGTGTATATAAATTTCTTCTGACCTATGATGATCAGGCTTGCCTTCCAACATCTCGGTGCCAAACAACATCTAGAAGCACAACTCTTGAAGCTCCTGTCAAGCTAATCCCTTCACAGCAATCTCTTGTAGATGCATGTAACACCCGAGACTCATCATTTGGATTGTTAAAACCTTCAATCGAAGTATGATGATACTTCTCGTCCATTCGAGGGCTTGTTTGGATAGGAATGGATCCACTTCAATATAAGTGGTTTGAGGTGGATTGAGGAGAAAATTAGTTCATTCTTCACTTCAATCCACTCCAATCAAATTAGATTGAGTACACCCAAACAAGCCCTGAAAGATTTCATTCTCTTCTCTCCATTTTAAAAACTTATGAAGATGCTACTTTATCAGTTCTAATGGCTAAATATATTGACTACAAATCAGTACCATCTCTCTTAGTGCTTCACACAAGCGACAAAGCGTACAAATTCAATCACAAATCTTGTTTTTACCATTTTCATAGGAATTTGACCTTAATCTTTAAAGCATAAATTTATCAATAATTGAAGCTTCCTCATTAGACATGTTAATGACAGTTACAAGTGAAGGGTGTGTCGAAGCTAACAAAATCTCAATAGGACTGAAGACAAAGAGATGTTGCATATGAGTGACAATGTCCAGGTTAGACAGCATGAAGCTATAATGGCAGCCTTCAACAACATGAAATGTAATGCCAAGGTTATGCTTTCATCGACCAAGACATGTTGTAAGGGTATAACACTTGTTGGGGCAAGCATAACCTTGGACAAGGTTATACTTGCCCCAACAAGTGTTATACCCTCACAACATGTCTTGGTTGATGGAAGCATACCTTGGCATCACTTTTCATGTTGTTGAAGGTTGTCGTCAAGCTTCACGTTGTTTAACCTGGACATTGCCACTCATATGCAGGATCTCTTTATCTTCAGTCTGATTCTGATTTCATTAGCTTCGACACATCCTTCACTTATAACTGCCATTAACATGTGTGATAAGGAAGCTTCACTTATTTGATAAATCTATGCTTGAAAAATTAATTTTAAATTCCTATGAAAGTGTAAAAACAAGATTTGTGATTGAAGTTGTTCGCTTACTCGCTTGTGTGAAGCACTAAGAAAGTAGGTACTGATTTTTAGTCAATATATTTAGGCATTAAAACTGAGAAAGGAGCATCTTCCAAAGTTTTCAAATAGACGGGAGGGAAAGAAATCCTTCAAATGGATGGGAAAATCCTTCCAAGGATCGTCAGGATTCAGATTGATGCTTTCAACAATCCAAATGATGAGCCACGGGTGTTACTTGCATCTACATGTGCTTGCTGTGCAGGGATTAGCTTGACAGGAGCTTAGCATCATCACAGGCGGTTCTTAAACAATGACCGCCCATGGAAAACATGTATTTTCTCAGGCGTTGGTTAATTAAGAACCGCTTGTGATGTTAGCTACATCATAGGCGGTTCTTAATTAATAATCGCTTGAGAAAATACATGATTTCCACGGGCGGTTGTTTCTTAAAATCCGCCTGTGATGTTATGTCATCACAGGCGCTTATTGTATCATTCGTCATCACAGTCGCATTTTTTTACAGACCGCCTGTGTTAGAAAAATTTAGGCGCCTGCGAAAATGCTTTTTGTAGTAGTGCATTCACCCCCCCCCCCCTCTAGTAGAAATCTAAGAAATAGAAGGAGAGGAAGCACCCGACCTCAACGATGCTTCGAATGTGGTAGGACAGGACATTTTCATACAGATTGGCCCTAACCTTTCCGGTACTACTTCATGCGATGAAAAGCAAACAAGGACGAAAAACTCTTTTGCAAACGAGAAGAAGAAGAAGGGTTTTATAGGACACCAATTGGTGAATAGTTTTATCTCCGCACTTCAAGAACTTTGCTGGAGCAATGTGGGCATCGGAAGTGACGAAGATGAGGATGATTTGGCAAACTTCTCCTTCATGGCAAGCAAATCAAGATCAAGTATGGAGAAGGCAGAACACAACAGTGACAATGAAGAGGTATGTCGTACATGCAAAGAAATATGTGATGCTATTTCTTGTGCCACTGTTATAGTTAAGAAAAAGGACAAAAAAACTTAGGGACATTGCTATTAAAATTGAGTCAGTAGAATATGGAATTAATCGTTCGAAATCTTTGATTCCTAGTGATTATTCTTGTTCCTCACGTGAGCTTATATATGAACAATTGTCTATATTAAGAAGTGTGCACACCTCCACACTTGGTAAGCTAGAACTTGAAATTTAAAAGAACAAAAAGCTTCCTGCCCTTAATGATAAAAACACGAATGATGCAAGCTGTTCTCCAATAGATTTGCATTGTTCTACTTGTGATGAACTTGATAAGAAACTACACAATGCTATGAATGAGATTTCTATATTGAACAATGCTTTACGTTGTCATGAAGTTAAATATTGTTCTAATTGCAAACTAAAAAGAAATACATCATGTTAAAACTGCCAAGAAATGTCAATGAAACTTGATGACATGAATAGGACACTAGAGCAGTTTTGTATTGGGAGCAAAAATCTAAACTTGCTGTTGAATTAATCCAAATCTTGCAATGACAAAACTGGTTTAGGTTTTGGTTCCCATGCTCATGCTAAAGCACATCCACCTAAAATTGTGAAGTCAATAGGAAGTGGTTTGATTAAAACAGTTCCTAAACATAAAGAAGTGGTTTTCAAATCTGCATGGATATTGCCTCATTCGGTTGTTAATAAAAATGTTGCTTGCTCATCTAGACATTAACACAACGTTAAATTTCATTGTATCTACTGTGATAAAGATGGTCATGTCATAGATTTTTGTTATAGACTATCTAAAAAGCATAAAAAGGAAAGAATGCAAGCTAGATCTCATAACTCTCATGCAAAATTTGTTGCACATGGTGAACCGAATGTTAGGATCTTGCAACCTGCTATAATGAGTCAAAACATGCAAAGATTGCTCCCAAACCTATTGTTTCTTGTGCTACACATGTAACACCTCGTAGGTCAGTAGTTGGGTACAAGAATTCTCAAAACTTGGCTCATAAACCCGCTGTTTTATCTCATCTTTCACGTGTCATTCCTGCTGGACATCTTGTGACTCAGTACTGGATTCCTAAATACCTTTTGACTAACCCCAGTATTGAGTCATCGACGTATTGTGCTTCTATGTAGGTTACACCCTTGAGGAAGGAGAACATTTGGATTGTATATTCAGGTTCCTCACGCCACATGATTGGTAACAAAGAATGATTCTCCCCCCTCTCTTTGGTGCCACGTGTAGGGAATGTTACTTTCGCCGATAATTCTTCAACTCCTATAATTGCTAAGGTTTCGGTTATGATAAATGATCACTACACTTTGAAAGATGTGGCACATGTCAAAACTATGAAATACAACTTGCTTTCTGTTTCACAATTGCTAGATAAAAATCTAGAAATTATTTTCACTAAAAATTGCTACAAGGTTGTAGATTCAAACAGTGCGCTTATTTTTAACATGTCTCGGTTTGGAAGAGTTTTTAAAGGTTATTTTGATATGTCATCCTATAAGCATAGGTGTCTAGTTGCAAATGAATCAAATGACTTATATTTTTTGCATCGTAGACTTGGTCACGTAGGCTTTGACCATCTAACGCGTGTTAGTGCTCTTGATCGCATACGTGGGCCGCCTAAGCTTAAAGGGGACAAAGAAATTGTGTGCTCTTCTTGTAGACATGCTAAGATGGTTGCAGGATCATATTCTCCTCTTACATTGACCATGACAACTGAACTCGGTCAACTTTTGCACCTTGACATCGTAGGACCTTCACATGTTCAATCATTCGGATGTAAATGATATGTTCTTGTGATTGTTGATGATTTTTCTAGATACTCCTGGGTTTACTTTATGGCATCTAAGAATGAAGATTTTAGTCACTTTAGAACATTATTTCTTAGATTATCAATTGATCGCTCAGGATATTTAAAAGCAATAAGAAGTGATAACGGAACTGAATTTAAAAATCAATCGTTGATCACTTTTGTGCTGAAAAAAGAATAGATCATCAATTTTCTTCACCTTATGTACCTTAACAAAACAGTGTTGTAGAGAGAAAGAACATAAGCTTAGTTGAGATGGCTAGGACTATGCTTGATGAATATCAAACTCCTAGAAAATTTTGGGCAGATGCAATTGCAACCGCTTGTTATGTCTCAGATCGTGTTTTCTTGCGTGCTAGGCTAGGAAAAACACCATATGAAATTCGGTTTGGACATAGGCCTACTGTCACACACATTCGAGTCTTTGGTTGTAAATGCTTTGTTAAATAACATGGTAATCTTGATAAATTTGAAGCTATATCTATTGATGGCATGTCTCTTGGTTATCCATCTCATACTAGAGGATACCGTGTGATTTTACTTGATACTAACAAAATTGTGGAGACTTGTGAGGTTTCTTTTGATGAAGCTAGCCTAGGTACTAGCTCTAATATTGCAGGTCCAGATCCATATCCGCAGAGGGAGAGTATTTTCATCAAAGAAGACGAAGAAGTGGTGCTGCTGCCCGAAAATTTAGAAGGAAATGATGTTGATCACACTACTGATTTTGCACCACAACGAGCACCAGTAACAAATGTGGCTGGTACAGATCGTTCTCAAGCCACAAGTTATTTGATCTGTGGTGAACATGAAGAATAAGGAGCTTGTGAAGTGTCTACTCCCATCCAAATACTCAAAAGTCATCCTCCACAACAAATCATTGGTTGCTTGCACGAATGAGTCACACGGTCCAGGTTTTGTGATCCAAACTCTCATGCTCATTCTGCTTTTGTTGCTTCTTTTGAATCCAAATATATATCACACGCACTCAGTAATGAATCTTGGATTATTGCCATGCAAGAAGAGTTAGAAAATTTTGAAAGAAATAATGTTTGAAAAAAATGTACCTCCACCTCAAGGTCACACTTTAATTGGAACTAAATGAGTGTTTAAAAATAAACAAAATGAGGATGGGGTTGTGGTTAGGAATAAGGCTAGGTTGGTTGCTCATGGTTTAACACAAGTTGAAGGTCTAGATTCTAATGAAACTTTTGCTCCTGTTGCTAGATTAGAAGCCACAAGAATTTTGTTAGATTTTGCTGCATCTAAAGGTTTCAAGTTATCAAATGGATGTTAAAAGTGCTTTTCTTAATGGCTATATAGATGACGAGTTTTATGTCAAGCAACCACCGGGTTTTGAAAATCCTGATTTTCCTAATCATGATTACAAACTATCCAAAGCCTTGTACGGTCTCAAACAAGCCCCTAGAGCATGGTATGATAGGTTAAAAACATTCTTACTTGAAAAGGGATTTACCATGGGGAAAGTTGATAAAACTCTTTTTTGTGCTTAAGCATGGCAATGACTCATTATTCGTTCAAGTGTATGTGGATGATTTTATCTTTGGTTGTGCTTCTCTTGATTTTGTGTCCAAGGTTTTAGTTATGATGAGTTCAGAATTTGAGATGAGTATGATGGGAGAACTCACATACTTTTGGGGGCTGCAAATCAAGGAAACCAAGGAAGGTACCATTGTGCATCAAACAAAGTATACAAGAGACCTTCTTAAGCGCTTCAACATGGAAAAAAGCAAGCCTCTTCGGACACCAATGGGTACAGCACCAACACTTGAACTTGATGAAGATAGGGAAATCATGGATCAAAAAGAATATAGAAGCATGATCGGATCACTTTTGTACTTCACCATGTTCTCAAGCTACCCCATGTTCTTCACATTGTCAAGCCATCAAAAGGATACAAAGGTACTTCTATGGAACTCAAAACATTGGCATTTTTCTTTCTTCTTCCTCAACCATTACATTAAAAGCTTTTTCGGATGTTGAATTTGCGGGTTGTAGGATTGATAGGAAAAGTACTTCAGGTGCATGTCATTTTCTTGGTAATTCACTTGTTGCTTGGTCCTCTAGAAAACAAAGCTCAGTTGCACAATCCACAGCGAATCTTAATATGTAGCTGCTTCTTGCGCTTGCTCACAAATTCTTTGGATTGTTCAAACTCTTAAGGACTATGGGGTTGATCTAGATAGTGTTCCATTGTTTCATGATAACACTAGTGCTATTTGCATTGCTAAAAATCCTGTGAAACATTCTAGAACCAAGCACATTGACATTAGGTACCACTTTCTTCATGACAATGTTGAAAAAAAGAAACATTGCGCTTCACCATGTAGATATCGAACAGTAATTGGCTGACATTTTTACAAAACCTTTGAATTTCACTTGTTTTTGTTACATTTGTAGTGAAATAGGGGTTATGCATCCTCATGGATTAAATTGAGGGGGGTTTTGAAACTTGGGAAGTCTATGTGTGAATCTAAAACTAAAATAATATGAGCATAGTATTTCATACATATATGACTTTGTGATTCCTTTTACATGCTAAAAGTTCTTAGTACATTACTCATGTTATATATTTTGTACTTTTTGCCATGACTAGTAATTGAACCAATCTTAAGACTTCCAAACACCTTAGGAACGTATCCCACATTCCTAGAACATCCCAACTTCGTGACCCACGTGAAATTCTATCATAACCAACTCAAATCATTACATATTTGAGTCAGACCCGACTCAGCTGTAGCTTGAGTCCGTAACCTAGTCGGTTGGACCTTTCTGACCAATTCTTTACATCCACTTCCCTTCATCACGCCTCAAAACTATGTAGCCACGTCCATGCACTCCTTGTGCACATGCAAACATCTTCCAACGACGTCCAAAATACCTTCATATGCAATGTTCTTGATCCAAACATGCTGCGCGAGCTCCCGATCAACTCAACCACAATTCCTCCTGAACTTGGTTTTTGAACCTCATCTTCTCCCTAAGACTAGTTCCATGGATCCCATCACCAACCATGTATTGAACTCAAGCAACACCTGCACATCAATAAACAACCAATACTTCCGAGCACAAGTCTTTGACTTGACTCTCGATAGTTCCGATAATCACAACAACTTACGTGAGCACCTCACATAAGCATGTTGCAAACCATAGCAAAATGATATCAAAACATTAACCACCATAACCACCAAGACACACCAAAAACATAGTAAAAGAATACTAAGCAAACTTCCTATCAATGTAAAACAAGTTTGAATCATTTCATGGTAAAAGCAAAATCATGGCAATCTAGCTCTGGACCTTTCCAAAACTAACTAGACCTTGAGCCGGAGCTTACCAAAGGTAGCAGGGCCTAGAACCAGAGCTTACAAAAACTAGTCAGACCTAGCGCTGGAGCTTACTAAAGCTAGTCGGACCTAGCGCCGGAGCTGACCGAAGCTAGTCGTACCTAGCCACAACAAGTCAGACCTAACCAAAATAAGTCAGACCTAGACAAAGAAGTCAGAACTAGCCAAAGTAAGTCGGACCTAGACAAAGCAAGTCGGACCTTATGTCGCACCTTGCCGGAGCTACCCAAAACAAGTCGTACCTATTGTCGGACCTTGCTAGAACTTGGACCTAGAGTCAGACCTTATCAAAAAAGGTGTTTTGGTTATATTAAAAACTTTTATCACCATAGCCAATGTATTTAGCACACATATGTATCACAATGTCAAACATTGTGAGATATCTTAAGTGTACTTAGTATGACATATGAAGGTGCCTTCCTTCAGTTGTTTTACTTGGAATCCAAGGAATAACTTCAATTCCCCCATCATTGACATCTCAAACCTATCAGTCATATTCTTTCTAAACTCATTGCAATAAGATTTGTTAGTAGAGCCAAATATAATGTCATTGACATATATTTGGCATACAAAGAGATCATTGTCAACATTCTTAGTAAAGAGGGTGTAATCAGCTTTTCCAATCTTAAAACCATTCTTTATGAGAAAATCTCTAAGGCACTCATACCAAGCTCTAGGAGCTTGTTTGAGGCCATAGAGAGCTTTGTGTAACTTAAATACAAGGTTAGGATACTGAAAGCATCTAGGCCCCATGAGGTACGGTTTCGGTGATTAATGACAACCATTTGATTTTACTAATGAATTTGTGAATGCAAGGTCTCAATAATAACTCAATCAAATGAAATCAAAATGACATTGGAGACCCATATAAAATCAACTAATGAGATCAAATCGAATCATATGAAGACAAGAAGTGAAAGCTCTAACTTGACATCACTCAATGCTTGAAGACTATCAGAACAACATTTCAAACAAGTGTCAAAGAGGTCACAAGTTCAAATTCCAAAAGAACAACTCAGAACAACTCGAAGTCAACAAGTTGAACACATCGGATCATCCGATGATTTCTGAGTTGACTACATCGGTCGAGTTGTGTCAACAGAAGAAGAAGACCTCAGAGCAAAGCACTCACCGGATCATCCGATGTATGGCTCAGTCACTTCGGTCCATCAGTACAGTTTGCAACATCATTGGACCAAGTGAAGCACCGGATCATCCGATGTACAGAGGTGTGAACATCGGTTGATTACTCCAGTAAGCCTCAAGTTCAAGATAATTCTGAAGGAAGAGCCACCGGATCATCCGATGATGAAGATGAAGCTACATCGGTCTAACAACGGTCATATCTGACACCATGACGTCAGCCATCTTAATTAGACCGATGATAACCAAGGGGGAGACATCAGATCATCCGATGTGTACAATAAAGTTCTGTCAGCCTACTTTTCCCACGGCTATTTCGGGGAGGTTGGCTTTAAATACCCCCTAAGCCAGTCATTACGGAAAGTCTTGATACTCAGAAGCTAACAACACATCCAAGGTCACTCAAGACCAAGAGCTTACACTTCTTCACCCATTAGATCATTTGTATAGGCTAGATCTAGCTAGAGAAAAGCTTGTGTGTGTCCATTCTCTGTGATTGGAGTCTCTAGGCTAGTGAGAGGTTGAAGAGATCCTTCCGGAGCTTGCCAAGGTGTGTGTGGAAGCCCGGAAGATCAAGGATTGTACAAGGATTGAGCTCCACCATGCCGGAGATGGCGAACGGAGAAGATTAGTGAAGACCCCCTTCTCTCGGTGACTTGGGAGTGGCAAAACTCTTCGGTGGGTGCCACAACGTGGATGTAGGAAGATCCTTGTGATCTTACCGAACCACGGGATAAACTCTGTGTCTCCGTGTCTTTTGAGCGTTTGCATTCCTCTCCCTCCTTTTTACATTATGCAATCTTTATTCCGCAACTTATATTTATGTTGATTGCATAGATAAACCGCATAGGGAATTGGGCATTAGTCGTTAATTTTTAATTGTCTTAAAATTTGAAAGAAAGCCCAATTCACCCCCCCCCCTTGGGCGTTTCGATCCTTACAATTGGTATCAGAGCAAGGTTGCTCATAGGATCATTCTAGCTTCACCGCTAGAGAGCAAAAATGGCCAAGGTTGGGGGTTCGGTTCCTATCTTCGAGAGCAAGCACTTTGCCTATTGGAAAGCACGCATGCGCGCTTACCTAGAGGCTATTGCTCCCGAAGTATGGGAAGCGACTCATGCGGGGTTTGGAGAACATAATTATGTTGGTGATCAAATTAAATGGGATGCTAAGGCTAGGAATGCAATCTATGAATGCATAAGTCAAGATGTCTTTTCTAGAATTGCTAGTAAGGAAAAGGCTTGTGAAATTTGGGCTTGCTTGATAGAAATTCATGAGGGTTCATCTCGTGTAAAGGAACTTAAATATCACATGCTTAAAGCAAAATATGATGAATTTAAGATGTTTCCTCATGAAAATGTTAATGAAATGTTTTCACGCTTAAATGTCCTTATTGAGGAGATTAATGCTCTTGACATTGCGTCTCTTGGCAAGGGACTCATCAACCGTAAGATCCTCATGCTTCTTCCAAGCCAAAGTACAACATCATCAACTCCATGATCCAAAAAGAGTCACTTGACCACATTGAAGTTTCGGAGCTCATTGGAGAAATACACGCCCATGAGATGAGTGTACTTGGGATGATGGAGCAATCATCATCAAAAACTATTGCTCTAAAGGCCTCCACCAAGAAAACGAGCTTCAAGAAGAAGAAGGTGGTTGAGCCTAGCTCAAGTGAAGAAGAGCAAGCATCAAGTGAAGATGATGATGATGAGCTTGCCTTGATGATTAGAAAGTTCTCACGCTTGAACTCCAAGATCGCCAAGAAGGGATACACCTTTGATCCCAAGAAGAAAGCGTTCCTACCAAGGAGAGACGATCGCAAGACTTGCTACAATTGTGGTGATCAAGGCCACATCTCCTATGATTGTCCAAAACCGGACAAAAGGAGAGAGAACTACAAGGGCAAGCAATGCAAGCTTGAAGAAAGTGATGATGATGAAGAAGAGGTCAAACCCAGACCAAGAGCCTTTGGGAAGAAGAAACAAGACAAGGGCAAGAAGGCAAGACTCTTCCCAAAGAAGAGAAATGGCCCACAAAAGGTGTTCATGTGTGAGGCAAATGAATGGGTCACCGATGAAGAAACAAGTGATGAAGAGATTGAAGAGGAAGAAGAAAGCTTGGCCGGCCTCGCCATCGCCAACAATGATGACGCACCTCTTCATCCACCGCCCATGTGCCTCATGGTGAAAGGTAACACCAAGGTATGTGATGACTCTAGCGATGATGAGCTTTCCCCCGATGATTTAACTTCTTTGGTAAATGAATATCATGCTATCATTAAGAGAGAAAAGAGTAAGGTTAAAGTGCTTGAAGAAACTCGTGCTAAACTTGAGAGTACTAACCTTGATTTGCTTGACAAGTATGAAAGCATACTTAAAGAGCATGACACGCTCAAATCCCATGTCAAGCAAATTGAGGAAGAAAATGCTAAAATTAAGATAGATAATCATGAACTTGACTTAGCACACCAAACACTCTTGGAAGAGCACAACAAGTTAATACAAGAACATCAAACACTTAACCTTGCTCATGACATGCTTGATCAAGAATTGAAAATTATGAAGAAGCAAACTCTTAATGATAAGATATCCATTACTTCTCATGCCACTAATGCTTTGCACAAGTCTTTGCCTATGAAAGCTAATGCTAGGGAGAAGGACTTGTTGGAAGAAATTGAGAGTCTCCGCACTAGTGTGGCTAGACTTTCAAAAGGAGAAGTCAAGCACAAGGAAATTCTCTTCCACCAAGCTAAGGCCTTCAACAAGAGAGGACTTGGATCCTTCCCGTTGCCTAACAAAGGAAAGGTGCCCTCACCGGACCTAAGAACAAGCTTCATCAAGGAAGTTGGTTCTTATTGCCAACATTGTGAGGTCACCGGTCACCACACAAGGGAGTGTCCTCTTCCTAACCGACCTTCTCCTAAATTGCCTACTAACTATAAATCTACTTTCAATGATCATTATTATCTCTTAAGTAAAGTACAAGGCAAGGTGAAGGCTAGATTCATTGGAAAAGACATGAAGGGCATGAAGGGGAAGCTCCCCAAGCAACTTTGGGTCCCAAAAACACTTGTATCATACATACAAGGACCTAAGTTGGCTTGGGTTCCTAAAGCCAAAAATTGAATTCATGTGTGTAGGTGAACTAAAAAGCCGGAGGAAAGCATTGGGTACTCGATAGCGGGTGCACTCAACATATGACCGGCAATGATGGTATGTTCACCTCCATAGAAAACCCCGGCAATCATGAACAAGTCACCTTTGATGATAACTCTAAGGGAAAGGTAATTGGGTTAGGTAAAATTGCTATTTCAAATGACTTGTCCATTTCGAATGTCTTGTACGTTAAGTCACATAGCTTTAATTTACTTTCTATTGCACAACTATGTGATCTTGGACTAATGTGCACTTTTAGCAAGAATGATGTTGTTGTGAGTAGTGAAACTAGCCAAGACATAGTCTTCAAAGGATTCCGGCATGGACATCTCTACCTAGTGGACTTCGCCAACAAGAACGCTAGCTTGACCACTTGTCTTTTCACTAAGACAAGCTTGGGATGGCTATGGCACCAACGCATAGCGCACATTGGAATGAGCAAACTTAAGAAGTCATTCAAGCTTGGGATGGTAACCGGTGTGAAGGATGTCACATTTGAGAAGAACAAGCTTTGTAGCGCCTGTCAAGCCGGGAAGCAAGTTGCTTCACACCACCCAATGAAGACAATGGTGTCAACCTCCAAGCCACTTGAACTACTCCACATGGACCTCTTCGGACCGTCCACATATCAAAGCCTTGGCAGTAACCTCTATTGTCTCGTTATTGTTGATGACTATTCTCGCTATGCTTGGACTCTATTTTTAGGTGACGAGAGTGAAACTCCGGAAGTGTTCAAGACCTTTGCCAACCACGCTCAAAGGGAATTCCAACTTCCTATTATCAAGGTCCGGAGCGACAACGAAACTGAATTCAAGAACTACAACATTGGGGAATGGTGTGACCGTGAAGGCGTGAAGCATGAATTTTCGGCCACATACACCCCCCAACAAAACGGTGTTGTTGAAAGGAAGAACAAGACACTCATCACTCTTGCAAGAGCAATGCTTGATGACTATGGCACGTCGGAGAAGTTTTGGGCCGAAGCAATCAACACGGCGTGCCATGCCGCAAATAGGGTCTACCTACATCGACTACTTCAAAAGACCCCGTACGAGCTTCTCATTGGGAGAAAGCCCAACATGTACTACTTTCGAGTCTTTGGGTGCAAATGCTACATCTACCGCAAGAAAAGGCTCGGTAAGTTTGAAAGAAGATGTGATGTTGGTATTTTTCTTGGTTATGCATCAAACTCAAAAGCATATCGAGTATTCAACCAAACCTCCGGTTTAGTCGAAGAAAGTTGTGATGTTGAGTTTGATGAGACTAATGGCTCCCAAGAGGAGAGTTTTGGTCATGATGAAATAGATGATGAGCCTCTACGAGAAGCCATGAAGAACATGACCATTGGAGACATCAAGCCGAAAGTTGAAGAGGGCCATGATCAAGGGGGAGCTTCAAGTTCCAACAACAACACCTCTATGGCGCCTCAAGTTGACGAAGAAGAGAAGAATGATCCATTGCCAACTCAAGACTCACAAGCACAACAACATCAAGAAGAAGAAGAAGTCCATGATCAAGTCCAACCACAAGAGGAACAAGACACATCACCTTCGCCAAGTGCTTCACAACCGCTTATGAGGCATGGACGCATCTCCAAGGCGCATCCAATGGACCAAATCATTGGAAATCTGTCAAGGGGTGTAAGTACACGTTCTCGCCACGTTGCTTCGTTTTGTGAGCACTACTCTTTTGTTTCGTGTGTAGAACCCACTCACATTAAGGAAGCGCTCCAAGACCCAAATTGGGTGATGGCCATGCAAGAAGAACTCAACAACTTCATCCGCAATGAAGTTTGGGTGTTGGTGGAGCGACCCAAGGACAAGAACGTCATCGGAACAAAGTGGGTGTACCGCAACAAACAAGATGAGAATGGCGTTGTGGTCCACAACAAGGCAAGACTTGTGGCCAAAGGGTTCTCACAAGTTGAAGGACTAGATTTTGGGGAAACATTTGCCCCGGTCGCCCGGCTAGAAGCCATCCGTATACTTCTCGCCTTTGCTTCACATCATAGTATTAGACTTTATCAAATGGATGTTAAAAGTGCCTTTCTTAATGGCTACATTAACGAGCTTGTTTATTTTGAACAACCTCCCGGGTTTGAAGATCCGAGGAATCCTAACCATTTGTATAGGTTGCACAAGGCGCTCTACGGGCTCAAGCAAGCACCTAGGGTGTGGTATGAACGACTACGGGACTTCCTCATCATGCAAGGATTCAAGATCGGGAGGGTGGACACCACACTCTTCACCAAGGACATCAACGGAGATTTGTGCATTTGTCAAATTTATGTTGATGATATTATTTTTGGTTCAACTAACGAAGCTTTTAGGCATGAGTTTGGCAAAATGATGTCTAGGGAATTCGAGATGTCAATGATTGGAGAGCTCAACTTCTTCCTTGGATTTCAAATCAAGCAACTTCGAGAGGGGACCTTCGTCTATCAAGAGAAGTACACCAAGGACCTCTTGAAGAAATTTGAGATGGGAGATTGTAGCTCAAGAAGCACTCCAATGGCAACAAATTGCCATCTCAACGCGGATAAGGACGGTAAACCTATTGACCAATCTCACTACCGTTCTATGATTGGTTCATTGCTTTATCTTACCGCATCTAGGCCCGATATAATGTTTAGTGTATGCTTATGTGCTCGCTTTCAAGCGGCACCTAAAGAATCGCATAAGAAGGCGGTCTTTAGGATACTTAGGTATCTTAAGCATACCCCTAGTATGGGCTTGTGGTACCCTAAAGGTACAACCTTCCATCTCTTGGGATACTCGGATTCGGACTTTGCCAGATGCCGTGTGGATCGCAAGAGTACCTCCGGTGGGTGCCACTTGCTTGGGCGTTCCCTAGTCTCCTGGTCTAGCAAGAAGCAAAATTCCGTCGCTTTGTCCACGGCGGAAGCAGAATACATTGCGGCCGGTGCATGTTGTGCCCAAATTCTTTACATGAAACAAACCCTTTTGGACTTTGGAATTAAACTTGGTTGTGTGCCTCTCCTTTGTGACAATGAAAGTGCGGTTAAGATAGCTAAAAACCCCGTTCAACACTCCCGCACTAAGCACATTGATATTCGCCATCATTTCTTAAGGGACCATGAAGCTAAGGGAGACATCTCTTTGAGAGGTGTTCGGTCCGAAGAACAATTGGCGGATATCTTCACTAAACCACTTGATGAGAAAACCTTTTCTAGGCTAAGAAGTGAATTAAATGTGCTAGATGCAACAAACATCATGTAAGAATACATATCATATAGGTCTTGTCTAACTCCCAAAGGATAGGGGCGAGCTAGAAATAGTTTTCCCTGAGGAAGCCTTTGGAAGGTTCAAACTTGGCAAGATAGATTTACTTTATGTCTTGCATGATGCCTGCCATATAGATTTACAATTTCTTGCATTATAAAATGATTGGCATTGCATACGGTAGATTCTCACAAAGGGGAACCCACCTCATGAGAAAGAGACTTGTTTGAAATGCAACATCTCAACTCATATAAGGTGGAAAGAACAAAATGTTAGGTGCGTTAAGGCCTAGAGGAACATGCTCTATTGAGATAGTAGTCTTCATACTATACCTCACAAAGCATGGGCCTTACATTTCATTTGGATATTTTTCCTCCCATCTTTCTCGGTGTTCCATTTGCCTTAAGGATTAGCCAAGTTTTTGGCATATTAGCTATTTGAGGGGTAAGGGGTTGCCCAGAAAGTCCTAAGACATGTGCTTTTCTTTGCTTGGTTGTTTGGTCAAAGGACATATATGGGATGTTTTAGTTCTGTAGTCATCGGATTATCCGATGTCCAGGTCAATCTCTCATCGGATCAATAGGTGTTCAATCCTCAAGGGCCAGTTTAGTCGGTATCCCAAATGATCCGACGAGTTCATTCTAAAAACCATCGGTCCATCCGGTGTTCACAATTCTGGAGCTATGGTCAATTCCATCGATGTTACTTCCTCTAAACGTCGGACCATCCGGTGTCAACACCCTTCTTTTGAACACCCTTACTATGCCATTCGGCCGATGATCAAAACCCTAAACGTTGGTCCATCCTGTGTCAACAGCGATTTTTGAATATCCTTACTGTGGCATTCGACCGATGATCATCCCGTGTCACATCAGTCTATCCGGTGTTAAACATTCGGCTAGGGTTTGGGACCCACTATTTAAACTCGTGCGCCGCCAGCCTTTTCTCTCTCCCCGACGCTTTGCTCTCCCGTACACCCTCACCCGCGCCATCGCCACCGCCGACCACGCCGTCCGCCGTCCGCCGTCCGCCGCGCCGCCGCTTCTCCCTCCGGCCGCCGCCGACCTAGGCGTCGCCGCCGCCGTCTCCGGCCGTCGCCCTCACCACAGCGCCGCCGCCTCAATCTCCCGTCGCCGCTTCTCGCTCCCATCAGCCGCGCCGCCTCCGCCATCCGCAGAACCACCGCCACCCATGTGCCGCCGCCGTCTCCACCACCACAGCCGCCCCACGCACACACCGCCCTCTCCACCATCAACGTGTGCCACCCTCTACGGTCGCCATCCCCACGTCGCCGTTAGGGTTTCCCGGCCGCGTCAATCTTCGTGTTGTCGTTCCGTGCATCGTCGACTTCGTTCACGCGCTTTTGCCTCGTCGCAATGGCCCGTGACAAGAAGAACAAGGGCAAGGCCATCGCGGAGCCTGCCGCGAAGAAGCAAAAGTTGTCCAAAGAGGAGAAGAAGGCATTGATGGCCGCTCGCGCCGCCGAGGAGCGTGAGCGTGGCCGAGGAGGGTCCCTGAGGATCCGCGAGGCTCGTTCCAGACAGCCTCCCGTGATCGATGATTCAGACGCCGAAGAAGAGCCTGAAGCGCCTCTCGTCCGCCGGCGTTCAGCCCGGACCCGTGGGGGACACTGCCCTGCAATTCCACGTCCGAGACCGACGGCAGCCGACCGTCGTGAGGATAGGGAGGCCGAGAGGGCCATCTACCAGATGGACACGGCAGTCTGTGTCGGTGAGGGAGTCCGTCTCACAGACTACAGGAAGCTGAAGGCGAAGCAGCTTCGGAAGCTCAGATGGAATGTGCTACTGGAGGAGTGGTACCCGCAGCCCCGGGAAGCTTTGGTGGATAATCGCTTCTGGACCGTCACGCAGGCGTCTCTCTACGAGACTTATAGACGCCGAGGCCGCAAGCTGTTCCAACACAATTATCTGGATTGGGGACAGCTAGCTTTGGCAGCAGAGACGGAGATCTGTCCTTACTTTGAGAGATACCGAGGCTTGGTGGAGTTGATGGCATATGAGCGGAGTGCCTATGTGGAAGATTGGGTCCACGTCTTCTACGCCACCCTCTATGTCTCGGAGGGCAGAAGATCCATTGACTTCATGTTCATGGGTCAGCTCTACCACCTGACGAGGCAGACGCTAGGACAGTTGCTTGGAGTAGACCTACACGACACGTGCATACATGAGAAGGTCTATGGACAGGCAGATCCGCCAAGGAGGCCGCTCACTGGAGGAGTGGCTCCTGCTCTAGAGGAGATCAGATCATTGTTTGGACCTACGTTCTCTCTAGACCAGCCGAGGGTGCCGGCTTTGTTGACCCCAGCAGCGTGCATAGTGCACCTCGCCTTGCGCCGCACGCTTCTGCCGAGGTCTGGCTATCTTGAGGGTTTCACTAGCCTCCAGCAGACGATCCTGTTCTACATCATGAACGGGATGGACTTTGACATAGTGGATGTCATCATTTGTGAGATGGAGTATGTGATCACAGACAGTGTGGGCATGATGAGGCAGCTTGTCTATGGGCACTGGATCAGCTACCTGCTTACCATGATGGTTCCCGAGGGGTCCGCCGCGCACGACCATCTCTCTGACGAGAGTGTGTCACGGTTCGGACACTACCGAGCTCCAGCTCCAGGGGACCGCCGCCTTGGCCGCCCTGTTGAGCGTCAGGTCAGGGTATGCTGTCCGAGGAAGACTGGTCGGACTTGGAGAAAGAGAATGATCATCTAGATGAGGCAGAGGCTCAGGGAGGAGACCTGCAGCACGTCTGGTCCGAGAGCGAAACAGACGAGAGTGTCGAGGAGTACTTCCCTCCTCCTCCTCCTTCACCGAGGCAGCACGATGCAGAGGTAGGAGGCTCAGCTGCTCCACCACCGACACTACCTCCTGTGTCCGAGGCGCAGGTGTCACAACCATCAGAGCTGTCGACACTTCTTCGGCAGATGATAGAGCAGCAGCACCAGGACAGGCTCGCGACTGAGCAGGCCAGGGCAGAGCAGGCTGCTCACCTGGCACAGCTTCAGAGGCAGCAGCAGGAGCTTCAGCTGGAGATCGCCCGACAGAGGCGAGAGGATACGGACCGGTTCACGAACCTTGTTGATCAGATGCACCGACGTACCCTCGACCAGCAGCAGCAGACTCAGCAGGCTATGATGGGGATCCTAGGGTTGATCACCAACCTCTACACTCAGACCGCGATCGCCCTTCCTCCACAGCAGCCAAGACTGGGACTGGCTCCAGGTGCGACTCAGGTGCCTGCTACTCCGATTCCTTCTATCAGCATGTCACCTCTTCTGGCACCCAGCGCACCGATCCACTCTCCTCTACCGGCGACGACTCTGTTCCAGCAGACGCCGGCATCTGTGGTCAGTGCTCAGCTTCCCCCAGCTCCAGCTCCACCGGCGCCTCCTGTACCTGCTACCTCCTCTCCAGCACCGACAGCGGACCCCCCAGCTCCCTCCGCTCCAGCTCCTGCGACCGGCGACTCCAGCTCTGACGACAGCGACGGTGACCAGTTCGTCATCGCGCCTAGCTCTCAGGGTCAGTAGGCTCTCTGATCCCTTTTTGGTGTCTTGATGCCAAAGGGGGAGAAGAGGTAGAGGAGTCAGGGGGGGTAGTATCCTAGTCTCAGGGGGAGTTTTTATTTCTATCTATTTCTTATGTAATTTTGTGTGCTTGAGTACTTTTTGTAATATTAATTAAGCACCTTTCTACTTGTGTCATTTGCTTATGGTATTAATCGATTAAGTTTTTCGCGCCACTTCATTTGATTTCTACAAGGTCACTGTGTCCTATCTTGTATTCATTGCATATCCATTTTTGAGTATTGTACCATCAAATTCATTACTATTGCGCTTTAAATTATTGTGTTGTCATCAATCACCAAAAAGGGGGAGATTGAAAGCATCTAGGCCCCATGAGGTACGGTTTCGGTGATTAATGACAACCATTCGATTTTACTAATGAATTTGTGAATGCAAGGTCCCAATAATCACTCAATCGAATGAAATCAAAATGATATTAGAGACCCATATAAAATCAACTAATAAGATCAAATCGAATCATATGAAGACAAGAAGTGAAAGCTCTAACTTGACATCACTCAATGCTTGAAGACTATCAGAACAACATTTCAAACAAGTGTCAAAGAGGTCACAAGTTCAAATTCCAAAAGAACAACTCAGAACAACTCGAAGTCAACAAGTTGAACACACCGGATCATCCGATGATTTCTGAGTTGACTACATCGGTCGAGTTGTGTCAATAGAAGAAGAAGACCTCAGAGGAAAGCACTCACCGGATCATCCGATGTATGGCTCAGTCACTTCAGTCCATCAGTACAGTTTGCAACATCATTGGACCAAGTGAAGCACCGGATCATCCGATGTACAGAGGTGTGAACATCATTGATTACTCCAGTAAGCCTCAAGTTCAAGATAATTCTGAAGGAAGAGCCACCGGATCATCCGATGATGAAGATGAAGCTACATCGGTCTAACAACGGTCATATCTGACACCATGACGTCAGCCATCTTAATTAGAACGATGATAACCAAGGGGGAGACATCGGATCATCCGATGTGTACAATAAAGTTCAGTCAGCCTACTTTTCCAACGGCTATTTCGTGGAGGTTGGCTTTAAATACCCCCTAAGCCAGTCATTACGGAAAGTCTTGATACTCAGAAGCTAACAACACATCCAAGAGCACTCAAGACCAAGAGCTTACACTTCTTCACCCGTTAGATCATTTGTATAGGCTAGATCTAGCTAGAGAAAAGCTTGTGTGTGTCCATTCTCTGTGATTGGAGTCTCTAGGCTAGTGAGAGGTTGAAGAGATCCTTCCGGAGCTTGCCAAGGTGTGTGTGGAAGCCCGGAAGATCAAGGATTGTACAAGGCTTGAGCTCCACCTTGCCGGAGATGGCGAACGGAGAAGATTAGTGAAGACCCCCTTGTCTCGGTGACTTGGGAGTGGCAAAACCCTTCGGTGGGTGCCACAACGTGGATGTAGGAAGATCCTTGTGATCTTGTCGAACCACGGGATAAACTCCGTGTCTCCGTGTCTTTTGAGCGTTTGCATTCCTCTCCCTCCTTTTTACATTATGCAATCTTTGTTCCGCAACTTATATTTACGTTGATTGCATAGATAAACTGCATAGGGAATTGGGCTTTAGTCGTTAATTTTTAATTGTCTTAAAATTTGAAAGAAAGCCCAATTCACCCTCCCTCTTGGGTGTTTCGATCCTTACAGATACTTATCGTCCTCAAAACGGGGTGGTTGCTCCACATACACCTCCTCCTTGATCGGACCATTGAGGAAGGTGCTTTTAACATCCATTTGATATAACTTGAAGTCATGGTGAGTAACATAGGATAAAGGAACGTGAATAGATTGAAGCCTAGCTACAGGAGCAAAGGTTTCATCAAAGTCCAAACCTTCAACTTGTGCATAGCCTTTTGCAATAAGTCGTGCCTTGTTCCTAATTACCACCCCATTCTCATCTTGCTTGTTTTGAAACACCACTTGGTGACCACCACATTTGCATTGGGTCTCTTCACGAGCTCTCATACTTGATTCCTCTGGAAGTTGTTCAACTCTTCTTGAATTGCCACCACCCAAGTCGTATCTCGTAGTGCATCTTCTACTTGTTTGGTTCAAAAGAAGACATAAAAGAGTAATGCGCACAAAAATTGACCATATGAGATCAAGTTGTTACCCCCTGGAGATATCTTCGAGTATGTTGTCAACGGGGCGATCCTGTTGAACACTTTGGTGGACTCGTGGATGTGGCACTTGTGGTCTTGAATCAACTTCATAATCATCTTGACCTTCTTTGATGAGTAGTTTAGGTCCGATCTTCTGAAAGGTAAGTCGATTGGGGTGGAGAACTCCCCGTTAATGATTCGCGGCACTCGAGCAGCTCAAATACCGCTGCAATCACTAGACCACTGTTCCGTTGGTTATCAACCGTGATGCAATAGCTTGAAATCACCAAGAAGGTTAATCCCGGCATGTGCAACTGAGAACACAAGCAAGAACGTTGAAGACACGATCTGAAATCGCGAAGTTGGGGTCTCACAAACCGTAGAACGGCGACATTATTGGTCTAAGCAAAACCCAACAAATTTGACCGGCGGATGCAGTTTTTAAAGGCTAGGGTTCGGTCAAAACTCGCTTAGATGCGTCCCTAACAGACTCATACGGGATACAAGGCCCAAAGGCCTGATGCGGTGGCGCAGCACCGGACAGAAATCTGGACTCTACATGTTTTGACGATTCCTAATGACTCCGGAAGAATTTTAAGGTGGGACCAGAACCACTGGAATGCTTATCTTCTCCTCTTTCCGTGCACATGTGGAACGTCAAAAACGGAGTCTGTATGCCTCTTGGGTGTCCGTTTTAAGGTGGACTGCTCCTGGACTCCGAGTTGAACTCGAGTCCGAGTTGTAAAGTGATACCATCAACTTGTGGATATCCCAACGGGTTCTCCATGTTCCCAATGCCTCTTCCCTTCACTTGCTGATCTTCTCCATTGTTCCTACTAACAATTAAATCATCACATAGCAATCTATTCTCAAACTCACAAGCAAAGGAAGTTAGGAGCGAGTTCACCTGCTGATTTATTAACCGTGCTCATGCTCTTGTGATTGGTCCTTGCATTTCAATGTGTATATCCATTGTTGTGACATCATCATAATCCCCCCTGATGAATTGGAGTCGTCCTCGACTCAATTTCATCTTCTTCTCCCAATTACAGTCACAAATCTGAAATGTTAAATGTAGGACTAACCCCAAAATCGGGAGGCAACTCAAGCTTATATGAATTATCATTAATCTTTTCAACAATCTTAAAAGGACCAGCAGCTCATGGCATAAGTTTATATTTTCTCAAGTCAGAGAATCGCTCTTTTCTCAAATGTAACCACACCAAATCACCCGGTTCAAGTTTTACTTCCTTTCTACCTTTACTACCTGCAATCATATACTTCTCCTTCATCTTTTCAATATTTTTCTTTGTAGTTTCATGCATCTTAAGAATGAATTCAGAAGGAGGCAAAGATAGTAAATAAATAGGAGCACGGGGATTGAAACCATACACTACCTGGAATGGACTTAACTTTGTCGTGGAGTGAACGATTCTGTTGTAAGCAAATTCTATATGTGATAAACACTCCTCCCACATCATCAAATTTATTTTCAAGACAGCGCGCGACATAGTGGATAAAGTACGATTAACTAACTCGGTTTGTCCATCCCTTTGTGGGTGAAATTTAGTTGAAAACAGCAACTTGTTTCCCAATTTATACCACAAAGTTCTTAAAAATGATTTAAAAATTTTGCATCACGATCAGAAACAATGGTATTTGGCACACCATGTAAACGAACAATTACTGTCATAAATAAATCAGCAATGTGCGAGACATTATCGTTCTTATGACAAGGTATAAAGTGTGCCATTTTGGAGAAATGATCAACAACTAAAAAATTACTATCCCTCCCCCTCTTAGTCCTAGGCAATCCCAAAACAAAGTCTATAGAAATATCCTCCCAAAGTACACTAGGAACAGGAA
The DNA here is from genome assembly GCA_036927565.1 of Tuctoria greenei. Lineage (NCBI taxonomy): Eukaryota > Viridiplantae > Streptophyta > Magnoliopsida > Poales > Poaceae > Tuctoria > Tuctoria greenei. Next base: position 132,544,618 of record JAYESD010000005.1, on the reverse strand, counting down.
GAGGCATATAAAGACCATGTGGGTTAAGGTGAGACTTAGCTTTATTGCAAGTAGTGCATCGTGACACGTAGCGCTCGACATCACGCCAAAAGAAGTGTGTGGACAGCACGTCTTCAGTTTTCTTCACTCGAAAATGTCTCATCAAACCTCCTCCATGTGATTCCTGTAAAAGTAGTAGACGAACGGAGCTAGCTGGAACATACTTGTTAGCACGATAGAGGAGGCCCTCTCGCAACACATATTTATTCCAAGTTCTTCCTTCTCTACAATTTTCAAGAGCATCTTTGAAGTCCAAATAAGTAGGATATAATGCTTTTATTGTTTCCAAACAAAAGATTTTATGATCAAGTTGGGACAGCATGGTATAACGTCTAGATAATGCATCAGCAATGACGTTTTCCTTCCCTTTCTTATGCTTAATAATGTATAGAAATGACTCTATGAACTCAATCCATTTAGCATGTTTGTTTATTCAGATTGATTTGACACTTAAGATACTTCAATGATTCATGATCAGAATGTATGACAAACTCCTTAGACCAAATATAATGTTGCAAAGTTTGTAATACTCACACTAAGGCATACAATTCATTATCATAAGTAGAATAATTCATAGAAGGACCATGAAGTTTTTCACTAAAGAGAGCAACAGGGTTACATCCTTGTATGAGAACACCTCCAATACCAATGCCACTTGCATCGCATTGTAGCTCATAGGTCTTGTCAAAATCAGGAAGTTGTAGCAATGGTGCTTGTGTAAGCTTCGAATTGAGAGCATCAAAAGCTTGTTGCTGCTGTTCGCCCCATCTAAACGGCACTCCTTTATTCATTATCTCGTGTAGATGTGCTGCAATAGTGCTGAAATCCCGCACAAAACCACGATAAAAACTTGCAAGACCAAGAAAACTACGAACCTACGTAACGGTTGTTGGGGCTGGCCAGCTAGTGAACACTTCAATTTTTGCCTCATCCGTCTCAATTCCCTGCGAGAAAACGGCATACCTAAGAAACGAGACTCGATTGGTGCAAGAGACGCACTTTTTGAGGTTACCAAACAAACGTGCATCTCTCAAAACAGTAAAAACAGCACGTAAATGATCAAGATGTTCCTCATATGACTTGCTGTAAATGAGGATATCATCAAAGTAAACCACCACAAATTGTCCAATGAAAGCATGTAAAACCTCGTCCATTAATCGCATAAAGGTGTTGGGTGCATTAGTTAAACCAAAAGGCATGACTAATCACTCATAAAGTCCAAACTTGGTTTTAAATGGAGTTTCCCATTCATCTCCTAGTGCCATTCTAATTTGGTGGTAACCACTACGCAAGTCAATTTTTGTGAAGATGATAGCACCACTCAATTCATCAAGCATGTCATCTATGCGAGGAATAGGATAACGATATCGAATGGTGATATTATTAATCGCTCGACAATCAACACACATGCGCCAACTACCATCTTTCTTAGGAACCAAAAGAATAGGAACGGAACAAGGGCTAAGGCTTTCACGAATGTACCCGTGGTCCAAAAGATCTTGGACTTGTCACTGAATTTCCTTAGTTTCCTCTTGATTCGCCCTGTATGCTGCACGATTTGGCAAACTTGCTCCTAGAATCAAATCGATCTTGTGTTCAATGCCTCTCATGGGTGGTAAACCAGGGGTATCTTGAGGGGAAACACATCCTCAAAGTTTTTCAAAAGGTTAGCAACGGCAGGAGCAATGCAATAGACAATTCATGAAGTGAAAACATGGCTTCTTTGCATATCAAAGCATAGCACACCCCCTTAGCATCGAATAAATCAACAAGGTCAGATTTAGTTGCGAGCAATGATGGTGATTTTAACGTAATGACTTGCTGTTTTTCATATTCTAGTTTTGTTGCTTTGCCATGATGAATTTTACTCTTCTCAAAATGCACAATTTCAGCAGAAGTCATGGGAAGCAAAGTGATTTTCTTTCTTTTATGCATGAGAGTATATTTATTAGTTCTACCATGATGAATAGCATCTGTATAAAATTCCCAAGGACAACCCAATAAAAGAGAACAAGCATCCATAGGCACGACATAAAAATCAGCAAAACCATGGTAAGAATCAATTGAAAAATTTATTCTCGCTGTTTGTGTTACCCAAACATTACCACTATTATTGAACCATTGAATGTGGTATAGACGAGGGTGTGCTCTTGTTGTCAAACCGAGTTTCTTGACGACGTCCGTGTTCACCAAGTTATTACAGCTACCTCTATCAATTATAGTGTGTACATGATAGTTCTTGATGACGAGAAACATGTGAAAGAGGTTGTGTCGTTGTAGCTTGTCATCGACCTCCACTTTGGAGCTCAAGGCACGCTACACAATGATGCTCCTATAGTTCTCCATTGCTGTTGTACCAAGTACCTCATCTTCGGTGTGTTCGTCATTTGGATATGTAAAGTCAGTAGCAAGAGAATATTCATCTTCAACATCTGAAGTACTATCATACCCGCCATCGTCGCGTGCTAGGTATGCTCGTTTTCTTGGGCAATCTCTCATCATATGACCAAGTCCCTGGCAGTGGTGACACTTAATGTCAGAAGTACGACTCATAGAAGGAGTGGACGATGAAGGCTTGAATGATGTCGTCTTGGTGCCCTCTGGCACACGAGAAGGTGGAGCAGCAGGTGTAGTTCGTTGGCCGCCATTGGATGGTGTAGTCGCTGCACGGGGGGTCGAAGATGGTACTATTTTGGATGGTGTAGACGTCGAACGGGGCGTGAGGTTGCTCCTCCTGCGTTGTTGCTATTGTTGTCGGCCCTGCAATTATTTTTCTGCCAACATAGAAAGCTGAAATAATCTATTAACAGTATCACATTCCTTATAATCAACAATGTCCTGGATTTCAAGCTTCAACCCCCCATAAAAACGAGCTATTTTATCATACATGTCCTCTACTACCCCACAACACAGCATACCCTTTTTTAACTCTTGATCATACTCCTCTACGGACATGTTACCTTGGTCTAAGCGCTGCAATTTTTTGCAAAGGTCCCGCTGAAAAGATGGAGGAACAAATCAAACACGCATAGCTTCTTTTAATCTATCTCATGTTGGAGGATCAGTTCTAGTTTTAACAAGTTCATTCCACCATATGATAGTAAAGTCCTTAAACTCACTAGTGGCTTGACGAAGTCTATGTTGTTCAGTAACAAGATGGGCATTCAATTTTTGCTCTACTGTCATCTCCCAATCAATATAAGCCTCAATATCATAAGCACCAGAAAAAGAGGGTATAGTAAATTTCACTTTAGCAAAAGGATCATCGGGAGGACGATTATATTTGTTATGATGATTATTACCTCTCATATCTCAATGATAAAGTGGCAGTCTTGGCTAATTGTTGTGATCTTCCATATCATCATAAGCATTGTCTTCATGTCTTCCAGCGAGAGGCAACCGAGCCTCGAGAGTATTCATCCGAAGAGCAAGGTCATCAAGTTGGTGAGTCAAGTTCGCCAACAACTCCTCCGTTAATGCGTTGTATTTAGCAAACATATATGTCGTGTCCTTTGATGAGAAAGGGTTTAGGACCGATCTTCCAAAAGGTAATGGATAAGTCGATTGATGGAGATCTCGACATTGATGATCTGAGGCTCTCGAGTAGAACACAAAAAACTCCTACAATCACTACACCACCGCTCCGTTGGTTATCAACCGTGCTGCACACGATTGACCTTGCCAAGAAGGCTAATCCCTGCAAGTGCAACCGAGAACACAAGCAAGAAAAAGTTAGAAGCAATCTGAATTGCTAAGTTGGAATCTCACAAACCGATGAACGACGAAACTGTGTATAACAGATTAATCTAAGCAAAACCCAATTGTTTATGGTGGCCACCATGTAGTATATAAAGGTGGGAGGACTCCAAAGGGGGTGTTGTAGTCGTTACCTTACCCTTAGACATGAAAATAAGAGATGTACACTTGATACAAGGCCCAATGGCCCAATAAGGTGGCGCAGCACCCTGACAAATTCTGAATGCGATTTTGTTTCGACGATTCCCTTCAACTCCATAGAAATTTTGACATGAGACCAGAGACATTGGAAAGATTATCCTCTCTTATTTCCATGCATATGTAGAACGTCCAAAACGGAGATCATATGCGTACTGGGCGTCCGTTTTAGTGTGAAATGCTCCTGGACTCCAAGATGGACACGATTTTGAGTTGGGCTCGGTTTCCATCTTCTTTGAACATATACTTTGGTCCTCCACGTCCCTAAGACGTACTTCCAGGTTCTACTTGAACCTCTCCATGGATCCTAATCACAATTAAATCGTTAGGTAGCAATCTATTCTTAAAAACATATAAGGAAACATATAAGAACGAGCTCAGCTCTAAAATTAAATGTTGTGTGTGAACTCTATTGATTGCATCTTTTATGTTCAATGGAGTGTTTTTTGTATCCATAGAAGTGATGTCGTCATCATCCTCCCCTTCTTGAATTGGAGTCGTACTCGACTCGAGTTCATCTTCTCTCATGTGTTGGTCCAAATGTGCAACGCCATCAAATCTTCTTGTATGTATGAAAGGAGGAAGCCAAGGTGGTGGACGACATAGTGCACCATCTTGATCTTGTCCATCAAATAACAGCGCACATTCACTTGATCTAGGATCCCAAACAAATAAACTTTGTACCATGTTTGTAGGTGCAATGATTACGTCCATGATCTCATTATTCTCCCCTTCTTTATGACAAGCCATCCTCGGCTTGCTCGTATGTCCAAGAAAGAGGCTTTTGGGGATAGTATGAGCTCTGTCCATATTGCACAAGTGCAGCAAACAATGCTTCTCTTTTATTTGTTGTCCCCGCTGCAAGGAAAAAATACTAGAAAAACTTGACAAAGCATTATTAGCATTAGTGCATTCATTTACTTTACCATGATGTTGTTGCACAAAAGGAGCTTGCACATTTGAACATATGTAAACTTTATGCAGCATAAACATACCACTATGTTCATATTTGCGTATAGCATGAAAAGTGTTTCTTGTCAATAAAGGTAATTCAGTTTTAGAAAATATACTTCTCTCTACAATATCGAGATCATAATGAGTGTCAAATTCAATATAACCCAATGTATATAGAGAAGACAACAATTTCAGCTCATCCCTTTCACATGTAATTGGAATCAAATGCTTAATTATAGCACATGTGGGTGATAAAGTATCAAATTCATTCAGTTGTTCTAGAATAGGTACAATATAATTATAAACACACAACTCATTTTGTCATAAGAATCAATAGGAAAATCTACTAGTGGTAAAGGCGTGTTATGAAAAGGTTCACCTTGTTGCTCCTCATCGATAGCATGATTGGTGGTTAAATTCAGCACATCTGAAAATGTCATACCTTGGTTAACTGTAGAGCATTGTCCACTAACATTACTCTCATTTTTGCAAGAAATTCAAATGCATTACGAGTTGATGCATCAAAAAATTCAGAAGAGTTGTTCAACACCTCACTCTCATTTGCATCAACATTTATTTGTTCATGTATCTCATCTTTGCAATTAGATACTTAAGCAAAAGTTTCTCGCATAAGAATTTTCATATCTTTCCATGTTTGAGGTTTCTCTATATCCTTAAGTTGTCCCACCAAGTTAATACACAATCAACTAGCGCACTAGCAATATTTCTAATCTTTCTCCTCTCACACATATGTCATTGTCCAAAAATTTTATCCAATTCTATTTCCCAAGCAATATATTCATCGTAACCAAAACCGTGATAAGAAGGAAGAGATGGTATAATGTAATTACTTCTTGTGGAAGGAGTTGTAAAGGTAGTCTGAATGTTATGTGCAGCCTCGACTGGAGTTTTTATCTTGGTGATCAGCCCCTTCATCGTCTTCATCATGTCAAGTAACTCAACATGTAGAGCACATTCACCATTCTCTCTTTTACCTGACATTATTAGTAGCAAATAGAAGACAACAAAAATATGTTATCCCTTACAACTACATATGGCAATAGAAAAGTTAAAGTGGAATCACACACTCTCAAGTGTCTTACCATGGTCTTACATGTTTTCTTACCGACACTGCAAGAGGCAAACGGTGGCCGGTTTGAAGAACCAACAGAGAGTGGGGTGATTGCAATGGTGTACGAATTTAACTCAAGAGAAAAGTGTAGCTTGGAAGGCAATTTATATTGTAGAAAGGATTAATAACAGTTAAATCAAATAGTTAAGTTGAATAAGTGTCCAAAGTATTTGTCAAAGTTGTTGGCCTAAATGTGTTCCTAGTAGTTCCAGCTAGCAAGATATGAAACAAAACTATAGGACACAAAGGACACAAGCACTTCTATTTTTTTTCTTTTTTTTCTCCTATTTTTTGTGCGTCTTTTGTATCTTTTTTTTGCACTTTCCTTTTTGTTTTGTCTTCTTTTTGTTCTCAGAATGTGCTGCAAAAGTAGAACACAATGCAAAGCAATACATGATATCACGTAGGTCTGTCACAGATTTGCTCCTTAATCTTCAAAGCAGAATCAGGCACAATTAGAGGCTCTAAGTACAAAAACTTACAACAGCAAGATTGTATATCTATCTCTCCTCTTTTATTTATATATATGGAAGACCTATTTTGGATAAGAACAATAGGAGATATTGCCCTCGAAACACAGACTGTTTAGAAATTCTAGGTCCAGAATATATTCAGATATAATGCACTTTTGACCATGAAAGCTCCGTTTTCTGGGAAACCTATGAATACAAATGTTGTAGAGAACTTCTTAAGCTTTACATAAAGTACAATAACTCAAAAAACAAAGTTCGTATGAGTGAGATATGTTGAAAATAGCGAACTAGATAGAGATGAGTCTAATCTGGACGTGATGATGTGATTCAAAAGGATGAATCAACATAATGCAAAACTCAATCTAAGACCAAAAACACTTTCTAAACCAGAAATATGACTCAAATACGGACACAAACTCAACAAAACCAAATTGAATAACTGTATGATTGAAGAGCACGTGAAAAGCTACCAGAAGGGGGGTCAATGGTAGATTAAAAAATCTTACGCAACGGAAAAACGATCTGTTAAACAAATCGTGTGTGAGACTAATCTAAATATGTTTCACCATGACAAAAGTGATAGATATCAGAGATAATCAAGTCACAACGACGACACAACAAGAATCACTCAAATCTGTCAAGAGAAACTCAAGTTACGATCGAAAGATCTAACAAAGGTCAATCTGTCCTACCCGAGAAAAACAGTTCTGGAATGCTGCAAACAAACTCGTGTAGATCAGAAACCACAAATCCAATGACTGTGAAATTTTGAGAGATGATAGATAATCAAGTTGTGAATACAACCCAAAAAAATCATGTAAATTGGATCTGTAAAACTCAAGTTATGATAAAACAACCAAAGAAAGGTAGTGTTGTGCAGAAAACTCGACGAGAAAAACTTGTCTGGAACAAGTCGGACGAATAAGGCACAAAAGTTCCTTTGAACTATGAATTTTACTCAATAGAACACAAGAGGAACAACCGCAAAGTCGTCTCTCACGAGCTCTTGACTCCCTTGCTTATATAACCAGCCCTTAGGCCAACCCAATCTCAACTAGGACTCTAATCCTACTCAAATCACGAATTGAAACTTTCCATAACTGCTTAGGACTCTTCTATACGCAGATAGAAGCAATCTTAAGACTTCCAAACACCTTAGGAACGTATCCCACATTCCTAAAACAACTCAAATTCGTGACCCACACGAAATCCTATCATAACCATCTCAAATCTTTCCATATTTGAGTCAAACATGGCTCAACCGCAGCTTGAGTCCAAAACCTAGTCGGTTGGACCTTTCCGACCAATTCTTTACGTCCACATCTCTTCATCACACCTCAGAACCATGTAGCCACGTCCATGCAATCCTTGCACATGTGCAAACATCTTCCAACGACGTCCACGATACTTTCATATGCATTCTTCTTGATTCAAACATGATGCGCAACCTCCCGATCAACTCAACCACAATTCCTCCTGAACTTGGTTTTTGAACCTCATCTTCTCCATAAGACTAGTTCAATGGATCCCGTCACCAACCATGTCTTGAACTCAAGCAACACCTGCACATGAACAAACAACCAATCCATACGAGCCCGAGTCCGCGACTTGACTCAAATTAGTTCCGAACACAACACCTTACATGAGCACCTCACATAAGCATGTTTTAAACCATAGCAAAATGATATCAGCCTTAACCACCAAAACACACGAAAAACTTAGTAAAAGAATACTAAGCAACCTTTCCATAAATGTAAAGCAAGTTCGAAACATTGCAAGATAAAAGCATAACCACTGTGATCAAGCTTCAAACCTTGCCAAAGCTAACCGAACCTTGAACCGAGCTTACCAAAGCTAGTACAACCTAGTGCTGGAGCTAGAAAAACATGTCGGAGCTAACCAACATAAGTCAGACCTAGCAAAACATATCAGACCTTAACAAAGACATGTCGGAGCTATCAAAAACATGTCGAAGCTAAAGAAAAAGCTCAATGGAGCTACCCAAAAACATGTTGCACCTTGACAAAGCAAGTCGGACCTATTGTCAGACCTTGCAGAAGCTCGGAGCTAGAGTTGGACCTTGCTAAAAGGTGTTTTAGCAGTTCTTCAGAACTTTTATCATCAAAGACAATGTATTCAGCACACATAGGTCTCATAATCTCCCCCTTGATGAATGCATTGGAAACACCATTTAAAACCCGAACAATGACTTATTCACATTAAAAGTTTTGAAAACAATTTCTCCCCCTTTGTAAAACAGAAATAAAATGAGAAAAAGAAATTCTCCCCCTGAGAAGAATCGTGCCAAAAACAATTGTGAACTTGTGCAATTTGTAATCAATTTGTCCCCCTTGCATACTTATCTTTAAAAATTCACATATTATCTCTACCCCTTTGAAAATGTATGCAGCAAGGCTTATAAGACAAATTTTAATTGTTATGAGCATATTATAACATATACATATGAAACAAAGCTCATCCAAGTCATACTATCAAGTAACTTACACTATCACATCAATGAAATACATAAAGTAGTGTAAGCCATGCTAGAGATCAAATGTAATTTCCAATTTAGCAAGTCATGATCTCACAAACATAACTATTCCAAAACCTGAAAGCATGACACTTGTTGCTGCATTTTATTATTTTTCAAAGCACAAATTTAGATCATATGATATTTGCAAGAGATTATATGTGCATCTGCCTTATTTTATCCAACCAAACCAAGCCTATGTTATTTGACAATCAGAAGCTTAAGGACATGGTTTTATTCTCTTCCAAGTTCATATCTAAGTGCAATGATAAGCCATCTCAAAAAAAGAAGTGTGATGCATGCATATTCTCTTGATCTTTTCTAAACTTATATTTGTTCATAAAAACTCAACATGTGAGTTGATTACTTGATTAATTCTTTATGATTAAAAGAACTTGTGAGCATGCAACAAGTTCAAAACAGCAAGAAAGTTCAACCATGACCAGATTTAGTGTAAGTAATTATTCCAATTAATAGACATGGCAAAAACTACAAAATGTATAACACGAGTAATGTAGTAAGAACTTTCAGCATGTAAAAAGAATCACAAAGTCATATATGTATGAAATACTATGCTCATATTATTTTAATTTTAGATTCACACATCGACTTCTCAAGTTTCAAAAACTCCCCCTCAATGTAAGCCATGAGGTTGCATAGCCCCTATTTCACTACGAATGTAACAAAAACGAGTGAAATCCAAAGGTTTTGTAAAAATGTCAGCCAATTGTTGTTCGGTATCTACATGGTGAAGCACATTGTTTTCTTTTTCAACATTATCACGGATAAAGTGATACCTAATGTCAATGTGCTCAGTTCTAGAATGTTGCACGTAGTTTTTAGCAATGCAAATAGCACTAGTGTTATCACAAACAGTGGAACACTATGTAGATCAATCCCATAGTCCTTAAGTGTTTGAACAATCCAAAGAATTTGTGAGCAAGCACTAGCAGTAGCTACATATTCAGATTCTGCCGTGGAATGTGCAACTGAGTTTTGTTTTCTAGAGGACCAAGCAACAAGTGAATTACCAAGAAAATGAAAAGAACTAGGAGTAATTTTCCTATCAATCCTACAACCCCCAAAATCAGCATCCGAAAAAGCTTTCAAAGTAATGGTTGAGGAAGAAGGAAGAAAAATGTCAAATTCTTGAGTTCCATGTAAGTACCTGAGAATCCTTTTGATGGCTTGACGATGTGAAGCACGTGGGGAGGATTGAAACCGTTCACAAAGACATATGCTGAATTGTATGTCCGGTCTTGATGCCGTGAGGTACAAAAGTGATCCGATCATACTTCTATATTCTTTTTGATCCACGGGTTCACCATCTTCATCAAGTTCAAGTGTTGTTGCTGTTCCCATTGGTGTCCGAAGAGGCTTGCTTTTGTCCATGTTGAAGCGCCTTAGAAGGTCTTTTGTATACTTCGTTTGATGCACAAAGGTACCCTCCTTGGTTTGCTTGATTTCCAGCCGCAAAAAGTGCGTGAGTTCTCCCATTATACTCATCTCAAATTCTGAACTCATCATAGCTGAAAACTTGGACACAAAATCATGAGAAGCACAACCAAAGATAGTATCATCCACATACACTTTAACGAATAATGAGTCATTGCCATGCTTAAAAACAAAAAGAGTTTTATCAACCTTGCCCATGGTAAACCCCTTTTCAAGTAAGAAATTTTTAACCTATCATACCATGCTCTAGGGGCTTGTTTGAGACCGTACAAGGCTTTGGACGGTTTGTAAACATGATTAGGAAAGTCTGAATTTTTAAAACTCAGTGGTTGTTTGACATAAACCTCCTCATCTATGTAGCCATTAAGAAAAGCACTTTTAAAATCCATTTGATATAGCTTAAAACCATTAGATGTAGCAAAAGTTAACAAAATTCTTATGGCTTTTAATCTAGCAATAGGAGCAAAAGTTTCATCAAAATCTAGACCTTCAACTTGAGTGAAACCTTGAGCAACAAACCTAGCCTTATTCCTAACCACAACCCCATCCTCACTTTGTTTATTTTTAAACATCCATTTAGTTCCAATTAAAGTGTGACCCTGAGGTGGAGGTACAAGTTCCCAAACATTATTTCCTTCAAAATTTTCTAACTCTTCTTGCATGGCAATAATCCAAGATTCATTAGTGAGTGCGTGTGATATATCTTTGGGTTCAAAAGAAGCAACAAAAGCAGAATGAGCATAAGAGTTTGGATCGCAAAACCTGGACCGTGTGACTCGAGTGTGCAAGCTTCCAATAATTTGTTGTGGAGGATGAATTTTGAGAACTCGAAGGCGAGTGGACACTTCACAAGCTTCTTCTTCTTCATGTTCATCACAAATCGATGATCTTGTGACTGGAGGAGGATCTGGACGAGCAATGGTGGTCGTCGGTGCTGGTTGTGTATCAAAATCAGGAGCTAGAACAATGTCATTAGCTGCTGAATTTTCGGACAGCAGCACCACTTCTTCCTCATTTTCAACAAAAATGCTCTCCCCTAGCGGATATGGATCTGGACCTACAATGTTTGAGCTAGTGCCTGTGCTAGCTTCATCAAAAGATACCTCATAAGTCTCCACGATTTTGTTAGTGTCAAGTAAAAGCACACGGTAGCCTCTAGTATGAGATGGATAACCAAGAAACATGTCATCAATAGGTCTAGGTTAAAATTTATCAAGATTACCATGTTTCTTAACAAAGCATTTGCATCCAAAGACCCGAAAGTGTGTAACACTAGGCCTATGCCCAAATCAGAGATCATATGGTGTTTTACCTAACTTAGCGTGCAAGAAAACACGATTTTAGACATAACATGCAGTTGCAATCGCATCATCCCAAACTTTCCTAGGTGTTTGATATTCATCAAGCATAGTCCTAGCCATCTCAACTAAGGTTCTGTTCTTTCTTTCTACAACAACATTTTGTTGAGGTACATATGGTGATGAAAATTGATGATCTATTCCATTTTCAGCATAAAAGTGATCAGAAGATTGATTTTTAAATTTGGTTCCGTTATCACTTCTAATTGCTTTTAAAGATCCTGGGTGATCAATTGATAATCTAAGAAATAAAGTTCTAAATTGACTAAAAACATCATTCTTCGATGCCATAAAATAAACCCAAGAGTATCTAGAATAATAATCAACAATCACAAGAACATACCATTTACCTCTGAAGGATTGAACACGTGAAGGTCCTACGGTGTCAAGGTGCAAAAGTTGACCCGGTTCAGTTGTCATGATCATTGTGAGAGGAGTATGTGAACTTGCAACCATCTTAGCATGTCTACAAGAAGAGCACACAATTTCTTTGTCCTCATTAAGCTTAGGCAGCCCACGTATGCGATCAAGAGCACTAACATGCGTTAGATGATCAAAGCCTACGTGACCAAGTCTACGATGCCAAAAATATAAGTCCTTTGAATCATTAGCATCTAGACACCTATGCTTAGAGGAAGACATATCAAAATCAGCTTTAAAAACTCTTCCAAACCGAGACATGTTAAAAATAAGCTCACTATTTGAATTTACAACTTTGGAGCATTTTTTAGTGAAAATAATTTCTAGATTTTCATCCAGCGGTTGTGAAACAGAAAGCAAGATGTATTTCAAATTTTTAACAAGTTCCACATCCTTCAAAGTGTAGTGATTATTTACATTAACCGAACTCTTAGCAATTATAGGATTTGAAGAATTATCGCCAAAAGTAACATTCTCTACACGTGACACAAAAGAGAGAGAGGAGAACCATTCTTAGTTACCGGTCATGTGGCGTGAGCAACCTGAATCCACAATCCAAAATTTTTCTTTCCTCAAGCTTGTAACCTACATAGAAGCACAATACGTCGATGACTCAATATTGGGGTTAGTCAAAAGGCATTTAGGAATCCAGTACTGAGTCACCCAACGTGCAGCAGGAATAACACGCGAAAGCTGAGATAACACAGCAGGATTATGAGCCAAAACTTCAGGATTTTTGTACCCAACTACTGTCCTACGAGATGTTATATGTGTAGCATAAAAAACAGTAGGTTTGGGAGCAAACTTTGCATGTTTTCGACTCATTACAACAGATTGCATGTTCCTATCATTCGGTTTAGCAAGTGCAGCAAATTTTGCATGAAAGTTATGAGATATAGCAATCATTCTTTCCTTTTTTTGTTGTTTAGCTAGTCTATAACAAAAATCTATGACATGACCATATCTACCACAGTAGGTACAATGAAATTTAACTTTGTGTTCATGTCTAGATCAGCAAGCAACATTTTTATTTGAAACCGAATGAGACAACACTCTTGCAAATTTGAAAACCACTTCTTTTTGTTTAGGAACTGTTTAAATCAAACCACTTCCTAATGACTTTACAATTTTAGGTGGATGTGCCTTAGCATGAGCATGAGAATGAAAACCTAAACCAGTTTTATCATTGCAAGACTTAGAAGAATTCAGCTGCAAGTTTAGGTTCTTATTCCCATTACAAAACCGATCTAATGTCCTATGCATGTTATCAAGTTTATTGGACAGATCAAAGCAATTTTCACATGAAGTTTTTCCTTTTAATTTGCAATTGGAACAAAATTTAACTTCATGAGAATGTAAAGCCTTGTTCAATATTGAAATTTCATTCATAGCATCTTGTAGTTTCTTATCAAGATCATCACAAGTAGAACAATGCAAATCAAATGTAGAACCGCTAGCATCCTACAAGTTTTTATCATTAAGTGCAGCAAGCTCTCTATTTTTTTTCAATTTCTAACTCAAGTTTATCAAGTGTGGAGGTGTGTGCACTTCTTAATGAAGACAATTTTTCATATATTAAATCACATGAGGGACATGCATCATCACTAGGAATTAATGTTTTTAAATGGTTGATGTCAGATTCTAGTGATTTAATTTTAGCAGCACTATCCCTAAGCTTTTTGTCCTTTTTCTTAACTACAATAGTGGCACGAGAAATAGCATCACACATTTCTTCGCAAGTAGGACATACCTCTTCATTGTCGATGTTGTGTTCTACATCCTCCATACTTGATCTTGATTTGCCCGCCATGAAGCACAAGTTTGCCAAATCATCTTCATCTTCCTCACTTCCAATGTCCACATTGCTTGAGCCAAGTTCTTGAAGTGCGGAGATAAAACTGCTCATCAATTGATGTCCTGTAAAACTCTTATTTTTCTTTTTATTGTTTGGAGAGGAGTGCTTCGTCCTTGTTTGCTATTCATCCCGGTAAGTAGGACCTGAAAGGTTAGGGCAATCTGAACGAAAATGTCTTGTCTTACCACATTCGAAACATCGTTGAGGTCCGGAGCTTCCTCTCCTTCTAGTTCCCACATTTTGCAATGCTTTTGAGAACCTAGTAGAGAGAAGTACTAGCTCCTCCTCTAGAAACTCCTCAATCTGTTCAAGGGATAGAGAAGACAACAAAGCAAGTGTACCACAACATGATGATTGACCAGAGCTAGGCATGTCACGTTGAGAAACAAAAGCAATAGACTTGTTGGGGTTCTTATGTGATATTATGTCAATTTCATGAGTTTTTAACTTGGAATATAACACATCTAAAGTAAGTGTACTCATGATAGTAGATTCACGAATAGATGTGACTTTCATCTCCCAAATTGACATATCTAATGCACTTAACAATTGCCTAGCATTTTCAACATTTGAAAAATTGACATTGACACTACGCAAGTTGCTGAGAATTTTATTAATGCGAGCAAAAAGGTCATCAATAGACTCACCGGGTTGCATCTCGAAGAGCATGTATTCTTTCTTGAACATGTCTTGTCTTACCTCCTTGATCCTGTTGGATCCTTCATGGTAGTTTGAAAGTGCCTCTAGGACTCCCTTGTGGGTTTTGGATGATTTATGACAAGCAATTGGGATCCTAATCCTTTTGTTGAGATGAATGCAGGAAAATGATGAAAAATGAGCAAAATGCCAAAAAGAAGGGAAATGAGAAGCAAAGTGAATTTGAGCTCAAGAAGAAGAAAATAGTAGATTATTATGTATAGAGTGTGTTAAGGAAACACACCCAAGAGCTCAATCACTTTGAAGCACACACATAAAATGCACAAAGTTATACAGGACCGGACTAGTCCGATATCAGTCGGACTAGTCCGATATCACATTCTGCACTAGATCAGACAAGTCCGGTCTCCACCGGACTAGTCCGATATCTTTCTGATCCACTTCGGACTAGTCCTCCCCAATGCGGACTAGTCCTCAACACAATGCACAAGTCACACAAAATCGGACAAGTCCGTTGTGATCCGGACTAGTCCGATATTCATTCTGATCCACTTCGGACAAGTCCGGTGTCTACACGGACTAGTCCTATATACACACAGATCTAAATCGGACAAGTCCTCCAAGTGCGGACTTGTCATCCCAAAAAGCTAGGGTTTCATATGTCCGGACAAGTCCGATGGCAATCGGACTAGTCCGAAGATTTCCAGTAGTGAAATCGGACAAGTCCGTTACCAACCGGACTAGTCTGATATTCCTAGACACTTAGGGTTTGCTACACACAGCACACCGGACTAGTCCGGTGACCACCACGGACTAGTCCGATCTTTCTGAACCCTAATAGTCACTTTTAGAAACCCCATATAAATAGAGGTGCACTGCCAACTTTTACTAACTCTCGAACCCTAGCGCCGTCACACCTCCCAAGAGACTCAAAAACTATCTCTCTCCACGAAATTAAGTGCAAAATCAATCAATCCATTGAAGATCACTTCTAGATCATTGGAGAGACACTTGGCACACATCATTGAGCTCTTGGTTTGATTCTCTAACACACTCTTACGTTTCAATTTGTAATTTTCGAGTGTGTTATTGGTGTCATTGTGAGTTGTAATCAAGGGAGCTCTCAACGTGTGAGAACGCCCCTTCAACTTGGTTATTTACCCTTTGTGATTAGTGGAAGAGGATTGGCCTTCGTGGCGATCCGACGAGGAAAGGGTTGGAGAAGACCCGGTCCTTTTGTGGGCTCCTCAACGTGGACGTAGGTTGCCTTCGTGGTAGCCGAACCATGGGATAAATCGTGTGTCTTGTCCTTTTTGTGTTCTTCATCTAATTTGATCAACTTAATCTAGGGTTTGATTCACTTTATTCAATCTAAGTCTAATTGTTGATCAAGAGCTTTAACTATAATAGAATCTGACATACAACTATTAAATTGAGATTCAAGTTTATATTTCTGCTGCAAACATTAACGAATCAATCAATTTGTCTGAACTTGATCATCCTAGCCCGTGAAAACCGGACTAGTCCGCACATTACCGGACTAGTCCGATATCTCTGGTTTTGACCTTGTTGCTGAGTGTTACAGGAACCGAGAAAAATCAAAAAGGCCTATCCACCCCCCCTCTAGGCCTACATTCAATTGGTATCAGAGCAAGGTTCTTCAAGAAAGAGTGCAACCACTCGAAGAGATCATGTCGGACATGAAAGATGTTCAGAAAATCAACAACCAGGAAGAAGTAAACAAAGACAAGAATCAAAAGCTAGAAAAGTATCTCGAAGCAATTCAAGACTTCGATGATGATGATGAGGAGACGCTGGAGCTGAAAGCACTACTCAGAAAGAAAGCACTTTCCAAAGGGAAAGCTAAAGTAGAAGAAAAGAAGAAGGGGAGTAGTCATACCGACTACTCCCGATATCCTTTCAACTATGATAGTTTAAATTCAAACAACAACCATTACCTATCTATTCCTCTTGGAAAAGCCCCACACTTCGATGGGAGTAATTACTCCATGTGGAGGCAAAATATGAAGATGCACTTGATTTCCCTTAACCCAAGTTTATGGCATATTGTGTGCACAGGAATAGACATCCCAGATGACGACGAAGACCTCACTCCAAGTCAAGAGCAAGTCATCCACAGAAACGCTCAAGCCGCAGCCATGATCACCTCCTCTCTAAGTCGAGATGAATTCACAAAGGTGGACGGACTGGAGATTGCCAAGGAAATATGGGACACACTACAAACAGCCCATGAAGGTGACCGGCATGTGCGGGAGGCCAAAATTGAAATGATTGAGGGCTAACTAGGAAGGTTCGCAATTGAGGAAGACGAATCTCCCCAGGACATGTACAACCGATTGAAGACACTTGTAAACAAGGTTCGATCATATGGGAGCAAGAAGTGGAATGACCACGAGGTTGTAAAGCTCATCCTTATAGCCTTTATGCCTCGCAATGTCACACTATGCTCTATGATCAGAGAAAGTCCCGGGTACAAGAGGATGACTCCAGATGAACTGCTTGGCAAAATCATCAATTTTGAAATGATGGAGAAACAAGCCAAGCACGTCAAAGAAATAGACGACCTCACATCGGCCAAGAAGAAGGGAGTTGCCTTGAAGTCCACACTCAAGCCTCTATCCAAAGAAGCAAGAGAAGCACAGTTTGAAGAGGATAGCGATGACGAAAGCAGTGAGCTGGACGAAGAGGATATGATTTTGTTCATGAAAAAGTTCAAAAGAATAATGAAGAAAAGACAAGGAACAAAATCAGGTGAAGGCAAGTACAAGGAAAGGACAAAGCCAAAGATGAGGCGGGCGTGCTATAATTGTGGTGAGTATAACCACTTTATAGTTGATTGCCCGTATGAGGACAACAAGAAGAAGAATAAAGAAACCAAGCCTCAACCGAAGAAATTCTTCAAAAAGAAGAAACAAGCTGAACAAGCACACATTGGAAAGGAGTGGGACTCAAACGATGAGTCCTCATCATCCGATGAAGAAGAGATGGCTAGCATAGCCATTGAAAGCTCGTCCAAGAAACCCACACTCTTCCCCACGCTCGGTGCAAAGAAGGGACATGGCACTTGCCTCATGGCAAAGGAAGGTAAACGCAAGGTAAACATCAAAACTCCTTCCATGCATTCGTACTCAAGTAATGATGAACTAGATAGTGATGATGAAGATATGTTAACTGGATTAGATAGAAAAACTGCTGCTAAAATGAAATTTTTACTTGTCCAACTTGTTGAGAAGGAATCGCTAATTGATCGTTAAGAAGACATGATTATCTCCTAAAAGGAGAGGTATGTCGAACTTGACAATCTTCTAGTTCTTGAAAAGGAGAAAAACAACTCACTAGAGCTTGAGCTAGCTTCAAGCAAGAAAACTTGTTTTGAATTAACCAACTCAAATGTTGCAATCAAGGATCAACTTGATGACCTGATCAAGGTCAACAAGATCCTTGAAGTGCAAGTTGAGTCACTCAAGCTAAGTGAACCTTCCTCCTCTTCAAGTCTACCTTCTCAACACACTTCAACTAATCCTGTTCATATGTGCAAATGTGGTAAAGTCGACATCAGCTTGAAGGAAAATTCTACCTCCGCAAAGGATAAAAATCCTACCCAATGTGGAATATTTGACAAGGAGAGGATCAACTATGCACGTAGTGCATACTTGGTCCAAAGACCTCCAAATGTCAAGTATGGCATTGGTTACTCTTACGATGGAAAGCAAAATGCTGGAAGTCATAAGAATAACAAGGGAAGGATTACCTTTGTGAAGGGAGGACCCTCACAACCTGGTAACTCAAAAATTAAGAATCTGAACTCTCATAAACGCCGAACTAGTCCGGTGGAGGTCCGGACAAGTCCGGTCATTCGGACAAGTCCGGTTACCCAGACTAGTCCGATCCATAAACAACAGCAACTCTTGTTCAAAACCTTTGATGCCTCTTAGGTATTAATGAGAAACAATATTGGTAAAGTTTATGCTTATTATGCTGGGCCACGCCATGGGAACCCAAAATCCCATGTGTGGGTGCCCAAATGTATTGTAACTAACCTCCAAGGACCCAAGCAAGCTTGGGTATCTAAAACCAAGGCATAATTTGTTTCTGCAGGCCTATTCCTCCGGTGGATCCAAATGGGTGCTAGATAGTGGATGCACCAACCACATGACTGGAGAAAAGAGGATGTTCGTGGAATATGAAGAAAACGAGGACCCAAACGAAGGCATCTACTTTGGAGATAATAGTCAAGGAAGGGTGCTCGGTACCGGTAAAATAGCAATATCCTCTGAACACACTCTTTCTCATGTTCTACATGTTGAATCTTTAGATTATAACCTGCTGTCCATATCTCAATTATGTGACAAAGGTTATAATTGCTTGTTTACTAACGAGGGTGTGACCGTGTCAAGGAGGAGTGATGGTTCCGTTGCATTCAAGGGTATGTTGAAGGGAAAGCTTTACCTTGTTGACTTCAACAAGGATAAAGCCGAACTCGACACATGCTTGATTGCAAAAACCAACATGGGTTGGCTGTGGCATAGACGGCTAGCACATGTTGGTATGAGGAATCTTCAAAAACTCCTCAAGGACGATCACATCCGAGGTTTGAAAGATGTTGTTTTTGAGAAAGACAGGCCTTGCGCGCGTGCCAAGCCGGGAAGCAAGTAGGAGCACATCATCCTGCAAAGAACATTATGACTACGACAAGACCGCTCGAACTACTTCATATGGACTTGTTTGGTCCAATTGCTTACATAAGCATCGGCGGTAATAAATACGGTTTAGTCATTATTGATGATTTTTCCCGCTTCACTTGGGTGTTCCTTTTGCATGACAAGTCAGAAACACAAGGAACGCTCAAGAAATTCTTCAATCGAGCTCAAAACGAGTTCTCACTATCGATCAAGAGTATTCGGAGCGACAACGGCACGGAATTCAAGAACATACAAGTAGAGGAGTACCTTGATGAGGAGGGAATCAAGCACGAATTTTCAGCACCATACTCTCCACAACAAAATGGAGTCGCCGAAAGGATGAACCGAACGCTCATAGAGATGACAAGAACAATGCTCGATGAATACAAGACTTCGGATCGATTTTGGGCAGAAGCGGTTAACACCGCTTGCCACGCCGCAAATCGACTCTACCTTCATCGACTACTCAAGAAGACTCCTTATGAGCTACTCACCGGTAACAAACCCAACATTTCATATTTTCAAGTTTTCGGCTCTCCTTGTTACATCTGGAACAAGAAGCCCAGGACTTCAAAGTTCGCTTCGAAGTCCGATGAAGGTTTCCTTCTTGGCTATGATTCGAACACTTACGCCTATCGTGTTTTCAACAAGGCCTCCGGACTTGTTGAAGTGGCACGTGACGTAGTGTTCGATGAAACTAATGGCTCCCAAAAGGAGCAAGTTGATCAATGTGAATTAGGTAAAGAAGAAGCTCCTTACCAAGCATTGAAGAGAATGGCTCTAGGCGAAGTTCGTCCACAAGAGTCATCGTCACAAATACAAGAGGAAAGTGAACCACAAGAGGAGATCAACAATCAAGGGGGAGTCTCGATACAAGATCAATCACAAGGATATGAAGATGATCAACAAATCAACGAGGGCAACCACTCAGGGGGAGAAGAAAATTATCACCAACACTCAACTCCCCAAGTGCCACACCCAAGAGTACACCAACGCACTCAAAGGGATCACCCAATCGACAACATCATCGGTGATATCCAAAAGGGAGTAACCACTAGATCTCGTATAGCTAATTTTTGTGAGCATTACTCGTTTGTCTCCTTTTTGGAACCACGCAGGACTGAGGATGCATTAAAGGATCCGGACTGGGTGGTGGCAATGCAAGAAGAGTTGAACAACTTCAAGAGAAACGAGGTTTGGGAACTTGTGGCAAGACCCAATGCAAACATAGTGGGCACCAAGTGGGTCTTCCGCAACAAGCAAGACAAACACGGGGTGGTGACAAGAAACAAGGCACGACTTGTGGCCAAAGGTTACTCACAAGTCGAAGGTTTGGATTTTGATGAGACTTTTGCTCCAGTAGCTAGGCTTGAATCAATTAGAATATTACTTGCATATGCTACTCACCATGATTTCAAGCTGTACCAAATGGACGTGAAAAGCGCCTTCCTCAACGGACCGATCAAGGAAGAGGTGTACGTGGAGTAACCACCCGGATTTGAAGACGAAGAGTTCCCCGACCACGTGTATAAACTGCGTAAGGCTCTCTATGGCCTCAAACAAGCTCCTAGAGCTTGGTATGAGTGTCTTAGAGATTTTTTAATTGATAATGGCTTTCAGATTGGCAAAGTAGATTATACACTATTCATGAAAAATCTAGATAATGATCTTTTTATTTGCCAAATCTATGTTGATGACATAATTTTTGGGTCAACTAACCAATCTTTCTGTGAAGAATTTAGTAGAATTATGACAGACAGGTTTGAAATGTCAATGATGGGAGAATTGAAGTACTTCTTGGGATTCCAAGTGCGGCAACAAAAGGAAGGAACATTCATAAGCCAAACCAAGTACACGCAGGACATACTGAAGAAGTTTGGCATGGACAAGGCAAAGCCCATAATAACTCCCATGGCTACAAATGGCCACTTGGATCTCAATGAAGATGGACCGAGCGTCGACCAAAAGGTATATCGCTCCATGATTGGATCTTTACTTTACTTATGTGCATCTAGGCCAGATATTATGTTGAGTGTATGTTTGTGTGCAAGATTTCAAGCCAACCCTAAGGAATGTCACTTGACAGCCGTAAAAAGAATCTTGAGATATTTAGTTCATACACCCAACCTTGGTCTTTGGTACCCAAAAGGCTCCAAATTCAATCTCATTGGTTACTCCGATGCAGATTATGCCGGGTGCAAAGTTGATAGAAAAAGCACCTCTGGCACATGCCAATTCCTAGGAAGATCTTTGGTTTCTTGGTCGTCTAAGAAACAAAATTCCATTGTTTTATCCACAGCCGAAGCGGAGTATGTCGCAGCCGGGAGTTGTTGGGCACAACTTCTTTGGATGCGACAAACTGTAAGGGATTACGGTTACAATATGAACCATATTCCTCTCCTTTGTGACAATGAGAGTGCCATTAAAATAGCCCACAATCCAGTTGAGCACTCTAGGACTAAACACATAGACATAAGACATCATTTCTTGAGAGACCATTCCATGAAAGGAGACATAACCATCTCACATGTCAACACACAAAAACAATTGGCCGACATATTCACCAAGCCTCTTGATGAAAAGCATTTTTGCGAACTCCGAAATGAGCTAAATATTCTTGATTCTCGGAGTGTGGCTTGAAAAGTTGCATACCTGTATGATTACTTCAAAAATGTTGATTGATTTGTGAAAATTACCCCTCCCTATTTTTCTCTCGAAAAACTATGTCAATTATTAGATCTTGATGAATTTTGATCATTGTATGATTGTTGTATGCTTACTGGTCAAATTCATCAAGATTGCTTGGATTGTTTTGCCTCGTTATTCTCTATTATTGAACCTTCAAATATATATGAATGGGCTATGCAATTCTTTCCTGGTAACCACGGACTAGTCTGTGGTTATCCGGACTAGTCCGCGCATGTAGACTAGTTCGCAGAGTGCTGGTTAGGCCGGACTAGTCCGACGGACAACGGACTAGTCCAATATAAGTCTCTGGATGACTTCGGACTAGTCCGGTCAAGTCCGGACTTGTCTGATTTCTCGTGTCCATAACCCTAGCCGCCACCAAGCCCTAATCTACTCATCCCCACATTTGCTCAAGCCTTTCTCTCTCTTGCGCTCGAGCTCCCAAAGCAACCTCTTGTGTCCTCCGTCGAAAAGCCACAAGTTTGGGCGGAGATCAAGCTTGAAGACTTGGGGATTGATTCCACCGGACTAGTCCGGCCTCAAAACCCCAAAACTTCAAGTCTCCAACGATTTCTTCGGTAAAAACCTTCAAAACCCTAGAAATCGTATTTTTCTCAATCATTGATCGTTTGGCCTAGCACCCTGCACTAGTTACATGTTTATCTGATGTACTACGTGTATGCTAGACTAGAATTGCATTAGGGATTTTGTCCAGTTCAATCTGTTAGGTTTTTGAGGATGAACACCGGACTAGTCCGGTCCATGCACGGACAAGTCCGGTACCCCGGGCTAGTCCGTGCCTAGGCACCGGACAAGTCCGATGTTTCTGAACCTGAACCTAATTCCTTAATTCCCTAATGCCATCCATTACTATCATGTCTCACCTATGCCTTGCATAACTTGTCATTTTTCTTGCTCACTCATTCTCAGATCATGTCGAGCTCCGACAACGAAATCTCCGACTTTGAGGCCGAGTTGGACCACGAGGTGGCATCTCGGTCCTCGGCGGGTCTTGGCAAACGCCAAGAAAGACCTTCCGGGCCTGCTACATCTCCCCCCCAAGTTCGGAGGAAGGTCTGTGCCAAGAAGCCCGCCTCGAAGGCTGCTACACCTTCAAGCGGCCTTCGGCAAGCAAAGGGAAAGGGCAAGGGAGTTGCAACGGGGCCAGTTGGGCCCTTGAGGCTCCATGCTCCCAGGGAAGGGGTCCGGGACCCCACTGAGGAGAAGTTCAACGGAAAATGCAGTGATTCTGCAGCAAAATACAGGAGCATTGACTGGTATGGCAGGCCAAAGCAAGCTGTCGATAGAAGGTTTTGGTGCAACTTCCATGCAGACTTCTACAAATCAGTGTATCTCCCGATAAAGACACCGGTGGTGCGCAGTCAGTGGATTGACTAGGCCCACCTAGAGAAGAAGAAGTGCTCAGCCTTTGATGAGGTCATTGCTGCAGCTGAGAGGCATGGCCTGAAGGATCTCTTTGCCTTCAGGCATAACTGGAATGATGAAGTGATTGCACAGTTCTTTGCAACTTGCCACTTCTCAAGTGAGGATGAAGAGAGTGTTACTTGGATGACACACGGATCTAAGTATAGTATCACTCAAGAGGAGTTCAATAATCTGCTCCATCTGGACACCTCTGGACCTGACAGGCTCATCATCCACAACATTGGTGTCATGGAGAAGGATAGGATGAAATTCCTATATGAGCCTAACTCAAAGTATGTTCCTCCCTCTACAAAGCACATGAAACCATTCTTTGTGGTCCTCAACAGAGTGCTGAGGAAGACTATTGCTCCTAAAGATGGAGATGCTGGGAGCGTGCAGGGTTACCTCAGAACCCTAATGAGAGTCATAAGCAGGGACCGCCCATTTGATGTAGCGGAGTACATTTGGAATGATATGGTCAACATATCCTGTACGCCTAACAGGTCATGTGGCTATGCTCCCTACCTCATGTATGTGATTGAGAAAGTCACAGGTATTGAGTTCATGAAGGATGTGGAGCACACCCCCTTGAGGCCTCAGAAGCCTCAGCCAGTGAGCATCCAGGCTGCTCCCTCACCGGTCTCCTGTCCCGAGGCACCGACAAGAGCAAGAAGCGGTGCTAGGGAGGTCCCTACCTCTAGGGAAGCCCCTCAGAGAGGATCCGCCAGTGGGATCCTCAAATACTTGTCAGCAATCTTCTCCTTCTGCAAAAAGACCGAAGTGAAGGTCCACAAACTAAACAAGAAAAGAAAGGAGGACATGAAGTATATAAAGGCCAATGTGGAGCAAATCTGTCGGAAGCTGGAGATCAACCCCATTGGATCTCCAGTAATTTCTGAAGATTCTGATCTTGACATCACTGAGCTCGGGCCTCCGAACCCCTCCGAGCTTGCCTACTTTGGCATTGGGGGCTCGAGCAGCTCCGCTCCTCCTCCTCCCTCTCCTCCTCGTCAAGCAGAAAGTGAAGAAGATGAAGACGATGACGAGAGGACCGATAGTGAAGAGTGAAGACCCTAGGACCCTCCTCTCCTTCTTTTTGGTGCCTTGATGCCAAAGGGGGAGAGATTAAGGGGGAGTCTTAGCTTTAGCTGTGATAGGGTGCGAGGAGAGAGTTCTCTTTATCTTTTATTTGTGGTTGTAATAGTTTAACTCTGTTTTCATATTAAGTTTGGTCCTGTGATGAATTGCTTAATTTATTTGGAGTGTGTGATGAAAACTGTGTTTTTGCCCCTGGAATGTCATATGCATTTGATATCGGCTGGTTAATGCAAATTCTGTCATTCTCAATGTATTCATGCACTTAGTATGCATCCCACCATAAAGAATGCACATATGGATAATTCTATTGTTGCTTTATGTATTTTTGAGTCATATGTGCATACTTTATGAAAATCTCATTTTTTTGCCTTATTTTGTGAAATCTCAATTGGTTGTCATCAATCACCCAAAAGGGGGAGATTGAAAGTGCATCTAGGACTCCCTTGTGGGTTTTGGATGATTTATGACAAGCAATTGGGATCCTAATCCTTTTGTTGAGATGAATGCAGGCAAATGATGAAAAATGAGCAAAATGCCAAAAAGAAGGGAAATGAGAAGCAAAGTGAATTTGAGCTCAAGAAGAAGAAAATAGTAGATTATTATGTATAGAGTGTGTTAAGGAAACACACCCAAGAGCTCAATCACTTTCAAGCACACACATACAATGCACAAAGTTATACAGGACCGGACTAGTCCGATATCAGCCGGACTAGTCCGATATCACATTCTGCACTAGATCGGACAAGTCCGGTCTCCACCGGACTAGTCCGATATCTTTCTGATCCACTTCGGACTAGTCCTCAACACAATGCACAAGTCACACAAAATCGGACAAGTCCGTTGTGATCCGGACTAGTCCGATATTCATTCTGATCCACTTCGGACAAGTCCGGTGTCTACACGGACTAGTCCGATATACACACAGATCTAAATCGGACAAGTCCTTCAAGTGCGGACTTGTCATCCCAAACACTTAGGATTTCATATGTCCGGACAAGTCCGATGGCAATCGGACTAGTCCGAAGATTTCCATTAGTGAAATCGGACAAGTCCGTTGTCAACCAGACTAGTCCGATATTCCTAGACACTTAGGGTTTGCTACACACAGCACACCGGACTAGTCCGGTGACCACCACGGACTAGTCCGATCTTTATGAACCCTAACGGTCACTTTTAGAAACCCCATATAAATATAGGTGCACGGCCCACTTTTACTATCTCTCGAACCCTAGCGCCGTCACACCTCCCAAGAGACTCAAAAACCATCTCTCTCCACGAAATTAAGTGCAAAATCAATCAATCCATTGAAGATTACTTCTAGATCATTGGAGAGACACTTGGCACACATCATTGAGCTCTTGGTTTGATTCTCTAACACACTCTTACGTTTCAATTTGTAATTTTCGAGTGTGTTATTGGTGTCATTGTGAGTTGTAATCAAGGGAGCTCTCAACGTGTGAGAACGCCCCTTCAACTTGGTTATTTACCCTTTGTGATTAGTGGAAGAGGATTGGCCTTCGTGGCGATCCGACGAGGAAAGGGTTGGAGAAGACCCAGTCCTTTTGTGGGCTCCTCAACGTGGACGTAGGTTGCCTTCGTGGTAGCCGAACCACGGGATAAATCGTGTGTCTTGTCCTTTTTGTGTTCTTCATCTAATTTGATCAACTTAATCTAGGGTTTGATTCACTTTATTCAATTT
Organism: Tuctoria greenei; assembly: GCA_036927565.1. NCBI lineage: Eukaryota > Viridiplantae > Streptophyta > Magnoliopsida > Poales > Poaceae > Tuctoria > Tuctoria greenei. The sequence goes on along the minus strand of JAYESD010000005.1, from coordinate 132,518,175 downwards.
AAGTCTAATTGTTGATCAAGAGCTTTAACTACAATAGAATCTGACATACAACTATTAAATTGAGATTCAAGTTTATTTTTCCGCTGCAAACATTAACGAATCAATCAATTTGTCTGAACTTGATCATCCTAGCCCGTGAAAATCGGACTAGTCCGCACATTACCGGACTAGTCCGATATCTCTGGTTTTGACCTTGTTGCTGAGTGTTACAGGAACCGAGAAAAATCAAAAAGGCCTATTCACCCCCCCCCCCTCTAGGCCTACATTCATAGTCACAAAGTGCTTTCCACACATCGTATGCAGATCGAAGGTGTGCAACACGGTCGAAGTCACTTTGAGTCAATCCTTGTATGATCAAGTTCCGAGCCTTGTTGTTGTTGTCGACATCTCTCAGATTTGTAGCTGTAACATGGTCATTTAACGGCACTTCGTAAGACTTGTATACCTTCTACCATATTGTGAAGCCTTGAGCCTGGATGAAGGCTTCCATACGTGCTTTCCAAACTTGAAAATCAATACCACTAAACACACATGGTTTGGCAGAGTATTTCTCCATGATGATCAGTCAAAAATACGTGCAAATCACAAAGATTAGAGCACCATCGCTCTGATACCAATTGTAGGATCGAAGAGCACGTGAAAAGCTACATGAGGCAGGGGGTGAATGGTAGATTAAAAAATCTTATGCAGCGGAAACAATTAAATCCCAACCCCTTCGGCAGAAAAATAATCTATTAAAGAAAACATGTGTGAGATTAACCTAAACATGTTTCACCATCAGAGATAATCAAGTCATGAAGACGACACAACAAGAATCACTCAAATCCATCGAGAGAAACTCAAGTTACGATCGAAAGATCGAACAAAGGTCAATCTGTCCTACCCGAGAAAAACAGTTCCAGAACGCTGCAATGAAACTCGTGTAGATCAGAAAGCACAAATCCAATGACCGTGAAATTTTTACAGATGATAGATAATCAAGTTCTTAAGACAACCCAAAAAGAATCACATCAATTAGATCTGTAAAATTCGAGTTATGATAAAACCACTGAAGAAATGTAGTGCTGTGCACAAAACTCGACGAGAAAAACTTGTCCAAACAAGTCGGGCGAACAAGGCACAAAAGTTTCTTTCAACTATGAAATTTATTCAATATAACACAAGAGGGACAACCCCAAAGTCGTCTCTCATGAGATCTGGCCTCCCTTGCTTATATAACCAGCCCTTAGGCCAACCCAATCTCAACTAGGACTCTAATCCTACTCAAATCACGAATCGAAACTTTCCATAACTGCTTAGGACTCTTCTATACGTAGATAGAAGCAATCTAAAGACTTCCAAACACCTTAGGAACGTATCCCACATTCATAGAACAACTCGAATTCGTGACTCACATGAAATCCGATCATAACCATCTCAAAACTTTCCATATTTGAATCAAACATGACTCAGCCGCAACTTGAGTCCATAACCTAGTCGGTTGGACCTTTTTGACCAATTCTTTACGTCCACATCTCTTCATCACGCTTCGGAACCATGTAGACACGTCCATCCACTCCTTGCACACATGCAAACATCTTCCAACAACGTCCACAATACTTTCACATGCATTGTTCTTGATTCAAACATGCTGCGCAACCTCCCGATCAACTCAACCACAATTCCTCCTGAACACGGATGTGGAACCTCATCTTCTCCCAAAGACTAGTTCAATGGATCCCGTCACCAGCCATGTCTTGAACTCAAGCAACACCTACACATGAACAAACAACCAATCCATGCAATCCCAAGTCAGCGACTTGACTCAAGTTAGTTCCGAACACAACACCTTACGTGACCACCTCACATAAGTATGTTGCAAACCATAGCAAAATGATATCAGCCTTAACCACCAAAACACACCAAAAACATAGTAAAAGAATACTTAGCAACCTTTCCATAAATGTAAAGCAAGTTCGAAACATTGCATGAGAAAAGCAGAACCACTGCGATCAAGCTCCAGACCTTGCCAAAGCTAACCGGAGCTTACCAAAGCTAGTACAACCTAGCGCCAGAGCTAGAAAAACATGTCAAAACTAACCAACATAAGTCAGACCTAGCAAAACATATCACACCCTAACAAAGACATGTCGGAGCTATCAAAAACATGCCGGAGCTAAAGACAAAGCTCATCGGAGCTACCCAAAAACATGTTGGACCTTGACAAAGCAAGTCGGACGTATTGTCGGACCTTGCAGAAGCTCGGAGCTAGAGTAGGACCTTGCTAAAAAGGTGTTTTAGCAGTTTTTCAGAACTTTTATCATCAAAGCCAATGTATTCGGCACACATAGGTCTCACAATAACAAAGTTGCAAAGGCTCAATTGTGGTTTGGACAAAGTAATGAACAAATCTACTAAACTACAAGTTTTTCTGTGGATTTTTTGTGGACCCTGGGTATGAAAAACAAAACTAATGTAATGGATACATGAATTACCTAACGGGCAACCTGAAAATATAATACCAATCACTACTACAAAAAGCATTTTCATAGGCGCCTCAATTTTTCAAATACAGGCGGTCCGTAAAAAAATACGACTGTGATGACGAATGAAACAATAACCGCCGGTGATGACGTAACATCACAGGCGGATTTTAAAAAACAATCGCCTGGGAAAATCATGATTTTCTCAGGTGGTTATTAATTAAGAACCGCATGTGATATAACAAACTTCACAGACGGTTCTTAATTAACCAACGCCTTGGTAAATACATGATTTTAATGGGCAGTCATTGTTTAAGAATGGTATGTACTGGTTCAATCATCACAAGCGGGTTTTATTCAAGACCCACCTGGGGAAAGTCATTGTTTTCACAAGCTGCTTGTTAATTAAGAACCGCCTATGATGCTGATAAGCTCCTGTCAAGCTAATCCTTGCACAACAAGCTCTTGTAGATGCAAGTAACACATGTCGCCCGTCATTTGGATTGTTGAAAGCATCAATTGAAGCCTGACGATCCTTGGAAGGATTTTCCCATCCATTTGAATGATTTCTTTCCCTCCTGTCCATTTGAAAACTTAGGAAGATGTTCCTTTCCAAGTTTTAATGTCTAAATATATTGACTAAAAATCAGTACTTACACTCTTAGTGCTTCACACAAGCGAGGAAGCAAACAACTTCAATCACAAATCTTATTTTTACCCTTTCATAGGGATTTAACCTGAATCTTTCAAGCATAGATTTATCAATAAGTGAAGCTTCCTAATCACACATGTTAATGGCAGTTATAACTGAAGGATGTGTTGAAGCTAATAAAAATTGAATAGGACTGAAGATAAAAAGATCCTACATACGAGTGGCAATGTCCAGGTTAGACAGCGTGAAGCTATGATTGCTACCTTCAACAACATGAAAAGTGATGTTAAGGTTATGCTTGCATCAACCAAGGCATGTTGTGAGGGTATAACACTTGTTGGGGCAAGCATAACCGTGATGCTCCAACAAGTGTTATGCCCTCACAACATGCCTTAGTTGATGCAAGCATAACCTTGGCATCACTTTTCATGTTTTGAAGGCTGCCATCATAGCTTCATGTTGTCTAACCTAGACATTGTCACTCATATGCAGCATCTCTTTGTCTTCAGTCCCGTTAAGATTCTGTTAGCTTCGACACACCCTTCACTTGTAACTGCCATTAAAATGTCTGATGAGGAAGCTTCACTTATTGATAAATCTATGCTTGAAATATTAAGGACAAATTCCTATGAAAAGGGTAAAAACAAGATTTGTGATTGAAGTTGTTCGCTTCGTCGCTTGTGTGAAGCACTAAGGGAGATGGTACGAACTTGTAGTCAATATACTCAGCCATTAGAACTGATAAAGTAGCATCTTTGTATGTTTTTAAAATAGAGAGAAGAGAAAGAAATCTTTCAGGACTTGTTTGATTGTACTCAATCTAATTGTATTGGGATTGGAGTGAAGAATGAACTAATTTTCTCCTCAATCCACCTTAGTCCACTTATATTAAAGTGGATCCACTTCTATCCAAACAAGCCCTAAAATGGATGGGAAGTATTGTCAGACTTCAATTGAAGCTTTTAACAATCCAAATGATGAGTCTCGGGTGTTACTTGCATCTACAAGAGCTTGCTGTGAAGGATTAGCTTGACAGCAGCTTCAAGAGTTGTGCTTCTAGATGTTGTTTGGAACCAAGCTGTTGGAAGGCAAGCCTGATCATAATAGGTCAGAAGAAATTTATATACACATACAATTTGATAACTTATGGAACAGGTGAAGGTGATAAATATGATAGTCAACAAGCCGAAAAGGATCACTTGTCCAAACTAGTCTTCTCTATAGAAGCTGAATTTAATAATGTTTGAAACATGCTATCTAAAGCTGAAATAAAGCATTGTTCTAAGTTGATTTCAGAGGATACAAATATATACAATATATATCATACATTTTTTCCATCATTGACATCTTCTCGCATATAGGGTTTCAAATCCTTTTTAATGCTTCTCTCTACGCGCTTGATGTTTTCTGGTTCGTTGAAAAGGTACATCTCTTCATACTGATTATATTCCTCTTCATTATCTCTCACATTCTCAACCTCAACAATATTTTGCTTTCCAGAAACAACTACGTGCACCTTCTCAGTTTCTGGATCTTGAACATAAAAAACTTGTGCAACACTATCGGCGAGAACCCACAGGTCATCTTTATAACCCACTTTATTCAAGTCTACCAGTGTCAGTCCGTAATTGTCCACTTTCACACCATCAGGATGTTTGACCCATCGGCACTTAAATACGGGTATTACCATTCTTTCGCCATAACTGAGTTCCCATATTTCCTCTATGAACCCGAAGTATGTGGTCTTTTGCCCTTGTGAACCATAAGCCTCAATATGAACACCACTTTTTTGTGCAACACCCTTACTGTTTTTTTCTTTAGTGTAAAATGTATAACCATTGATGTCAAATGCTTGCCATGATGTCACCAAAGCAGATGGGCCAGAAGCTAACTTCTTCATTGTTGCCTCTTCTATAGAGTTTCCGTATGGTATATTTTTGTCCATTAACCATTTAGTGAAACATCTTCTGTGCTCTTTCATGATCCAGTCCTCTGTGCGGTCTTGATTTTTTTCACGAAGCTCAATTTGCTGTTCCTCGATGTACGACTCAGCTATTGTGAGCTGTTGTAGTACACCAAAATGTGCACCGTATACATTCTTGTAATATTGAGCAATAAAAGTTTTCTTACCCACTTTGCCTCTCCCACGTACTCTACCCTCATGTACTGGTGTAGGCACACCTATCGGTTTTCCATCTTTGATGTTATCAGTGCAACCCTCAATCACTTCTTCATTGGTGTATCCTTGAATAATTGAGCCCTCTGGGTGAGCACGGTTCCGCACATAACCTTTTAATACTCCTAAATATCTCTCCAATGAAAACATATGATGTAAATATAGTGGCCCCAATGCTTTTATCTGATCAACAATATGTATGATTAGGTGTACATACATATCAAAAAAGGATGGTGGGAAACACATCTCAAGCTTCAAATAGTCTCGACGATGTATGCTTTCAGATAGTCTAAATCTTCACGTGTTATCACCTTTTGTGATACAACATTGAAGAAGTAACACAAACGTGTGATGACAACTTTTATATGCTCAGGTTTGATGACTCTTATTGCAATGGCAAGGAATACTGTCATCATCATGTGGCAGTCATGAGAATTATAACCGAATAAAGACAAGTCTTTCATCGAGATTAGTTTGCGGAAATTGGATGAGAAACTCGTGGGCACTTTGATCCCACGCAAGCATTCACAAATTGCTTTTTGCTCTTCTAGTGTCAAGTTGTAGCTGGCTGGGGGGAAGGTAATGCTTCCCGTTCGCCTTTTCTACTAGATGAAGCTCTAGTCTCAAATCAAGATTTACTAGGTCCATACGGGAATTTAATCCGTCCTTTGTTTTCCTCAGCATATCTAGCATGGTCCCAATGATGATGTCCAATACATTCTTTGTAACGTGCATCAAATCAATACTTTGGCAAAATTCCAGATTCTTCCAATACGGAAGATACTTGAAAAAACATTGATTGTTTATTGAAAGCCATGTCAGTTGTATCACCTGAAGATGTACTTTTATTTCTCTTGATTCCTTTACATTTTTTGCCCTTACCGAAAGCGATATGAATGTTCTTGACCATTTTGAACACGAGTTTTCCACTATAAGGTTTTGGTGCTGTATCTTTTTTTATTTTGTTATCAAATTGTTCTTTCATCTTCCTATACTTGTGTGTATCTGTCAAGAACTGCCGGTGTCTCATGTACATCGTCTTTCTAGATGAAGTGAGGTAACAGGCTTGTACCATATGAGTGAATACTGGTGTTACCAACATGAATTTACAGAGACATAACAAGCTTGTACCATATGAGTGAATATTGGTATCATGTAGGTCTATTCATAAGGGTTCCATGAAAATTTGTTTCATAATTTTCTCAGCTTCCTAGTGGCCATTGTGGATTTTTGAAGTTAGGCTTATTCATTGAAACATTTCATCAAACACGTGATGTGCTTATATTCATCTTCAACCTTTAATCCTTCAAATATACTTCTTGTTCTGTAAAATTCATGGGTGAGCTCAAGAGGATACTAAACTACATCTTTCAACCTTTAATCATTCAAATCTACTATAAATCTCAAGTGGTGGTGGGGGCGGGGGGGGGGGGGGGGGGGGGGGGCTGGAGGCATATGCAAACAAAACAAAATGAAACTAAAACCGGAACAAACTAAAAACATGATAGTGGAGAAGAAGTCTCTTCTAACCTTTTCTCTGTTCGAAGCTTGATCAACTGATGAATGCAGTATTGGTCGGCGCACGGTGGAAAAATTTGGCAGCCTAGCGGCATCGATGGAAAATCTCCAGGGCTAGGTTTTCTATGGTGCCCGAGGGGTCTTTATATAGTCGTCGGTTTTCACAGGCGGTTTTTAACGAAACAACCGCCTGTGATAAAAATTAAAAACGTTCAGGAGGTATTTTCAAGCGGTTTTCAAATGCTTCTCAGGCGGTCGGTAATGAGTAACCGCCTGAGAAAAAGATTATCTCAAGCGGGTATTACTTGCCAACCGCCTGGAATAATTGCCAGAGCCTGTTCTTCAGTTTTCTTTTCCTTTGCTTCTTTTTTATTTACATTCTAATATAAATACTCAAATGTGTATAGATTCTGCAAATTGAGTCCAAATTCGATGATTCTTTCTTCTATATTTTTCAAAAATTAACATCTACCACCTGGACCAAATGTTTTAAAACTTGTATAGCTAACATTGTAATGTTTTGGTAAATATCAAATTATTTTATAGTCACATATTATTCACATTTGTGTATCTCCTAAAAAAAGGATCCTTTCATTGAATTGGTTTGTATGAACGTAATTGTATTGTTTATACATGTATGAATTTTGTTAATTTTTTTAAAGCATTCCAACATGTCAAAATTCAAATTATCCATCATTCTAACCAAATGCTCATATACATATGAGACATTCATCAAATTTTGAACTCACATTGATTCAAAAAAATTAAAAAAATTCTGAAAAATATCATAGATGTTGGTAGGATGACTAAAAATGTCTATTGAAAAAATAAATGAAAAAATCATTATATTCATCGAGATAGAAAAATGACAAATAGCAATTGTTATATGTTTTTATGTTCTGACCAATTTCAAAGGATTTATGAAGTGAAATTTAATGGTAACCTTTAATACTCAATAATATTACAAGAATGTGGAATTTGGGCTTTTGAAAGGCCCCACATTTAATCAAAAATATTAATTAAGCTTACATAAAGATCTTCTCAGGCGGTTGGTAATGAATAACCGCTTGAGAAAAATATTATCTCAAGTGGGTATTACTTACCAACCGCCTGAGATAATTGTCAGAGCCTGTTCTTCAGTTTTCTTTTCCCTCGCTTCTTTTTTATTTAGATTCTAATATAAATACTCAAACATGTATAGATTCTGCAAATTGAGTCCAAATTTGATGTTCAAAAATTAACATCTACCACCTGGACCAAATATTTTAAAACTTGTATAGCTAACATTGTAATATTTTAGTAAATATCAAATTATTTTATACTCACTTATTATTCACATTCGTGTATCTCCTAAAAAAAAGAGGATCCTTCACTGAAATTGGTCTGTATGAACATTTTGTATTATTTATACATGTATGAAATTTGTTAATTTTTTTAAAGCATTCCAACATGTCAAAATTCAAATTATCCATCATTCTAACCAAATGCTCATATACATATGAGGCATTCATCAAATTTTGAAGACACGTTGATTCAAAAAAATCAAAAAAAATTTGAAAAAATTCATAGATGTTGGTAGGATGACTAAAAATGTCCATTGAAAAAATAAATGAAAAAATCATTATATTCATCAAGATAGAAAAATGACAAATAGCAATTGTTATATGTTTTTTATGTTCTGTCAAATTTCAAAGGATTTATGAAGTGAAATTTAATGGTAACCTTTAATAGTCAATAATATTACAAAAAAATGGAATTTGGGCTTTTGAAAGGCCCCACATTTAATGAAGAATACTAATTAAGCTTACATAAAGATCTTCTCAGGCGGTTGGTACTGAATAACCGCTTGAGAAAAAGATTATCTCTGGCGGGTGTTACTTACCAATCGCCCGAGATAAGTGCATCTTCTCAAGCAGTTAGTAATTACCACTCGCCTGAGATAAAGATCTTCTCAAACGGTTGGTACTTAAAAACCGCCAGAGAAGATAGTCGTCTATATATAGCATTCGGCTGCGTTGGAAAACCTAACCCGGACGAAATCACTTAGACGCCGTCAGGCTGCCAAAATTTCGTTTGCCGCCAAGTCTTCGCCGCTCTCACCACCGAGCTTCGCCGTTGTCCATTTGCTTCACCCTCGCCACTTCCAGGTACGCCCAGCGAAGCCCTTGCCATCGCCGCCGAGCTTCACGAGAAACCCTAAACCCTTCGACCTTCCCTCCTCCGTCCCCGTGTTGCCTCCCTCCTCGCCTTCGTCGCCGGCCGGGTCAAATGGTGCCTTGCATAGATTTCCTTGGTTAGGGTTCGATAGGCTTTGAGGGTTAGGCATTAACCTCAAGACGCTATGAACCATATGCAGGTTTTGAGCAGGTTGTCCAAGCTTATGTAGCAGCCAAAAAGAAAAATGATTCACTATTTTAAATTCATGGCAACAGCTACATGAGGCATTGCCAGATCAATTGCTTTTGACCATGTTTTATTTCACTAATATAGCATCATTTTCAATCAACCAAATTTCTAGCTAAAAATTTATTGTTTCACCATTCCCTAAAGTAAATTTTCTGCTCTTGTATATATATTCTCGACTTTTCGAAGGTCTCTCCACATGGGAGAGTTATACATTTTATGTCTCAATGTCCCAACAAGAGAATCCCTAATGTATTTAACTCTGACAATGTCCTGCCAAAGCCCTTGTTCCTTTTCCAATCTTCACTACCATTTGGTTAGCAGACTGACATTCATCTTACTAAGGTCCTTAACGCCCAGCCCACCCCTCCCCCTTTTTTATTGTATACAAATGATACCCTCTCGTACCGGTAATAGTTGAATTGTGTGGCAAGGCCACCACAGTTAACGAGCTTATGGCATAATATAGTTAGATATGGGATAAAAATCTGAAAGAAGATGAACTTGTGTAATGAGAGGCGATTTGGATTGTAGTCCCTCTCGTTCAATTAAGGAATATGTCTTTGTTCTTTTTATCCTAAGCATTATCCATTCTAACAACATGTTGGATGTAATGGTATAGCAAGTCGAATATCTCACTTTGTACTCATGTTTCGGCCATTACTTCATAAATTGTTCGACATGCACAAGTGGTTGATGGTTTTGCGGGACACTTCATGTAGAGTTAATATGCCATTCATTATATTTTTTATCTTATTTATAGCATGGAAAGCTCTAAGAAGACTTGTGCTGGTAGTAACAATAAAGAAGACAATATGAAGTTTACTGACTCCAGCAGTTCAGACTCCTTCCACAGTCCATCAGATCCTTTTTTGAATGTAAAAATTAAAAAGAATTCAGAGGATCTCGACCCGGAATATGATCCCGTCTGACGAGGTATGGATCACGAATCTTAACTTCAGCAGTTCATGTTAATGTTGGTTCTTCAGTATATTAAGTCTCATAATTCTTTTCTACCTAAATTAATTGCGAAAACAACGAGATGACTTCGGCTCCCAAAACCGCAGAAGGTTCTCTAATGGATGAATCCTCAGCTTCACTCAAGCGGGAACAAGGGCAACGAGGTCCTAATAAGCGTCCATTGGACCGCGTCATGTACATAACAAGGGTCACTCCAGTTGGGCTTCCCCAAGAACCACTGGATTCAGTTACCAAATACCAAAATGCATGTGGTTTTCTTATTAGAGAGCTCGTGCCGATAACAACCGAGAATTGGAGGAAATTACCTGAGGAGGCCAAGAATGAGTTGTGGGAAAGGATAAAGAAACAATTCAAGTTCTCGAAAGGCAAGGAAGAAGCTGTAAAGAAAGCAATATTGGTCTCTTGCGGCAAGAAGTTTCATGGATGGAAGAGTGAAATGAATGCTTATGTTAAGGCCAATAAGGTCTCTAGCCCGAGGAAGATGGAAAAAATCACAAAAGCTCAGTGGCAAGAGTTTGTTCGTCAAAAGACCACATGTGATGCTAAAGCCTAAGTGCAACTAGGTCGGAGCTTGCCAAAAAGAACTAATACCATCATTGCTTGGGGTCTGCAGAATATGCCCCCAAAGTCCAAAAATGGAATAACATATTAGACGAAATTACCAGTAAGGGCAATCCTCACCCGTTAGAAGGCTGCGATGAGACAACTCAGCGGCAGGTCTTTGCTCGGTCAGGTTTTACCAGCGAGGGCAAACTTGAAAAGCCTGACTCTGTGAATGAAGTAGAGGAAAAAATGAAAGAAGTAATTGAAAAGCAACAGAAGGGTCTCTTCAATCCGAAGTGGAAGAATGACCAACTTACCACTATCCTACGAAACCTTGAACACAGTGGACGGGTTCGAGCAGTCTCTTCTCAAATTTCTTGGCTAGATGGTTTCCCTAAAGATAAAGACACATATAGAAGATGTGAGAAGTTAAAGAAAACACTTGATGAAACGATTGCGCAAAAGGTCAAAGAAAATGTGCACGAAATAATAGAACAACTTAGACAATCTGGACAATTAGTCGTACCGAGTACAGCAATTGGTATCTCCAACTGCCTACCCTAGCAGCGTAGGTTTTGTGCTAGGCTTAGGGTCAACCCATAATTCACTGTCGATGATATTTCTATGGACAAATCTTGTCGTCTTCTTGTCCCAAACGGCGGAGCAGGGAACAAAACCAAACACGTTGCCACTGCTATTGCAAAGCCTGATCGTGACTTCAACGGCAATCCACTTCCATTGTATTATGGTGTGGTGAAAGTTCTTCAGATCATTGATAATGATTATGAAGATTATGAAATAGACCACATCACACATGAGGAGATCGCGACTCTGGGGCAGGCTGTCAACCAATTAATCCTTTGGCACCGACGCGATATCGTGATGGATGATGACTTATATATGCTGCACAAACTGCCTGTGATAATGTGTCTTCACAGGCGGCTAGCCTAAGTAAATAATCGCATGTGATAATATGTCTTCATAAGCGGACTCACTTCTCCGCCTGTGAAATTACAGATTGTCACAGGCTCTTCGTTTAGGCGGTTTTAGGAACCGCGTGTGATAATATGTTTGGAGCCGTCTGTGATGAGGCTTATTGTAGTATGAATTGATTAAAAAGGGTTTAGGCCCAACTTCCAAAAGATAATGGATAAGTCGATTGATAGAGATCTCGACGTTGATGATCCGAGGCTCTTGAGTAGATCACGAAAAACCTCTGCAATCACTACACCACCGCTCCGTTGGTTATCAACCATGCTGCACACGATTGACCTCGCCAAGGAGGCTAATCCCTGCAAGGGCAACCGATAACACAAGCAAGAACAAGGTAGAAGCAATCTGAAATGCTAAGTCGGGGTTTCATAAACCAATGAACGGCAGAACTGTGTATAACAGATTAATCTCAGCAAAACCTAATTGTTTATGGCAACCACCATGGAGTATATATAGTGGGAGGACGTCCAAGGGGGTGTTGTAGTCGTGACCTAACCCTAAGACATGAAATAAGAGATGTAGACTTGATACAAGGTCCAATGGCCCAATACGGTGGCACGGCATCCTGACAGATTCTAAACACGATTTTGTTTCGACGATTCCCATCAACACCATAAGAAATTTGACATTGGACCAGAGACATTGGAAAGGTTATTATCTCTTCTTTCCATGCATATGTAGAACATCCAAAACGGAGATCGTATGCATCCTGGGTGTCCGTTTTAGTACGACCTGCTCCTGAACTCCGAGTTTGACAAGATTTTGAGTTGGGCTTGGTTTCCATCTTGTTTGAACGTATTCTCTGGTCCTCCACGTCCCTAAGACTTCCTCCAAGTACTCCTTGAACCTCTCAATGGATCCTAATCACAATTAAATCATTAGGTAGCAATCTATTCTCAAAAACATATAAGGAAACATATAAGAACGAGCTCACCTCTGAAATTAATTGTTGTGTGTGAACTCTATTGATTGCATCTTGTATTTTCAATGGAGTGTTGTTTGTATCCATAGAAGTGATGTCCTCATCATCCTTCATCATATCACATAACTCAGAATGCTGAAGACATTCTTCATCATTGTTTTCTCCGACCATTGTTTGTAGGAAACAAAAGACAACAAAAAATATGTTATCCCTATCAACTATAGTGACAATGTGAAAGGTGGATAAAACAATCTCTCTCGCTCAAGCGTCTTACCAAGCTCTTATAAGTTTTCTTACCGACATAGCAGGTGGTGTGGACAGTGAGATGAACCAATGAAGCATGGGGTGATTGCAAAGGTACCTGTTATGTTCAAAAGAAAGGTGGAGCCTGGATGGCACAATATGGTGGCTAATAAGCAAAAAATCCTTAACAGGTAAACAAAGTTGAATAAGTATTCAATGTAGGAAACTGTTACTGGTCAACCAAGTGATTTAGGGCCTAGCACAAGACAAGGAAGTAGCAAGGCAAAAGAAAGACAGAATGATATAACCAACAAAACAGCACCTAGTGGTATAGGCCAATTGCTTTAATATGCGTGCTCTTCACTATTTTTTTCCTTTTCTTGTATTATTTTTTTGATACTTTTCCTTTACTCAGAAGCACGAAAATAGGAAGCACACAAATTTGCAGCTCAATTGGATGTAATATGCGACCTATAGAAAATCAATAAAATTCTTTAAAATTTGTGCTGAAACTTTGGAGGCCGGATAGCCTATCTTCCGAGAGGAATTTGGGAAATCTAATTTTGTCGAACGCGGATATGATGCAAAAAAACATATGCAAAATTTTGCATATATCAATTTGAAAAAAAAACCGCTCGATTTCGAGTTTGTATGCGAAAGTTATGGCCGTTTTAAGGTAGGTCGTCCGAGTTATGGTTTTTGGATGTTGATTCCAACTCGGTTTGAGAACAGAACTGAATCGGATACAAAAACGATCGGTACTTTGCACAACAACTAATGTGGTGGTGTGTGATGATTCAAGGATGAGTGGCACAAAGGTTTGTTACCTAATATAGGGCTGGCGGTGCGGGAGTTCACGCAAGGCGGCTAGCTAGGGAAAACTGATGAACGTGGTGGATCGGTTTGTTGTTTAGAGATTGTTGAATAGGTGTCCAACAGCACGAAAACAAGGACGAAACATGATAACCAGGACCTAAAACACAAAGCTAAACCAGCAACAAGACTCGACCACACGAATGCAAACTCAACAATGCAAACTGAAAAATGAAACTGCATGCACTATAGTCTAGGAAGCGGTAAAAGCGATTTAATTTTTTTGGTGGATTTTCTATGTACTCTAGGTATGAAACAAAACCAATCTAATGGAATGAAAACAAAGATACCTCACGGGCAGCCTGGAAATCTGATACCAATTGATGAGTAGTTTAGGCCTGATCTTTCGAAAGGTAAGTCGATTGGGATGGAGAACTTGACGTTGATGATCCGCGACACTCGAGCAGCTCGAATACCCCTACAATCACTACACTACTGCTCCGTTGGTTATCAACCGTGATGCACACGCTTGACCTCGCCAAGAAGGCTAATCCCTGCAAGTGCAACCGAGAGCACAAGCAAGAACGTCAAAGACACGATCTGAAATCGCGAAGTTGGGGTCTCCCAAACCGTAGAATGGCGATATTATTGATCTAAGCAAAACCCACAGAATATGACCAGCGGCTGCAGTATTTAATGGCTAGGGTTCGGCAAAACACGCTTAGACACGTCCGTAATGGACTCATACAGGATACAAGGCCCGATTCGGTGGCGCAGCACAGGACAGAAATTTGGACTTGACTTGTTTCGACGATACCCAATGACACCAGAGAAATTTTAAGGTGGGAATAAAGCCATTGGAAATTTTATATTCTCCTCTTTCCGTTCATATGTGGAACATCGAAAACGGAGTACGTATGCATCCTTGGCTTCCGTTTTAAGGTGGACTGCTCCTGGACTCCGAGTTAAACCCGAGTCCGAGTTGTAAACTGATTGCATCAACTTGTGGACGTTCCAGCTGCTTCTCCACGTTCCCAAGGACTCTTCCCTCCACTTGTTGATCTTCTCCATTGTTCCTAATAACAATTAAATCATCACATAGCAATCTATTCTCAAACTTACATGCAAAGGAAGTTAGGAGCGAGTTCACCTGCTGATTTATTAATCGTGCTTGTGCACTTGTGATTTGTCTTTGCAGTTCAATGTGTGTCTCTGCTGTTGTGATGTCCTCATCGTTCTTCTCCTCTTGATCATTGCCAAAATCTTGATTCACCTCTTCTTGCACTTGGTGGTCTTGATCTTAAGAGGGTTGTGCTTGTTCTTGAACTTGAGGTTCCGATTGCGATGGGGATGGGTCACTTGGGCTTGGCTCTTCTTGAGGTCGAATGTCGCCAAGTACCATCCTCTTCAATGCATCTTTGTTCATCCTCCTCATCTAGCACACATTGATCAACTTGCTCCACTCAGGAGCCATTAGTCTCATCAAACACGACGTCTCGTGCAGTTTCAACACAACCAGAGGTTTTGTTGAATACACAATAGGTTTAGGTGTTTGAATCATAACCAAGAAAGAATCCTTCATTGGATTTGAAGAAAACTTCTAAGTCCTAGGTTGTTTGTTTAGAATATAGCATTTACTGTCGAAAACTCAAAGTATGAGATGTTGGGTTTGTTACCAGTGAGAAGCTCATACAGAGTTTTCTTCAATAAGCGATCACTACGTGAGAAAGGATCATCCGAGACGAGCTCACACAAAGAACTAAGACGAACAAACTGCTCACCTCCGTCGTCGTGTCTCACATTACGGAGTCAACAGAGACACGCGGTGGACGCGTTGCCGATTAGCATACATGCAAAACAAGCTCTAGGAAAGTGTGTATCCTATTTCTGAGTAATACTAGACGAGCTTTAAGGAGGTTGTCTCCTTTATATAAAAAATCACAGGCATTACAGATGCTCGTCTCCTTTCTTTAAGCAATCCGAGATGGGATTTAAGTGTGCCGTTTCCTTTACTTCTAATATCGGAGACGCACTTTCTTCTTAGCACATCACCGATGTGTCTACTGGTTGTTACATTGTGGCACTAAGAGGAGACATACCATGTTGAGTGCTCGTCTCCTATTAGATGCCCCGCACCCCCTGTTTACCCTGATTGCCGGCTGCATCCTAGAGCTAGTCAGGATTTGGTAGCTGCATAGCCAGTGTCAGCAACATACACATACATGAATATACGTATAGCCAAATGGAGATCACACATTAATGTATTGACCAATCAAATATTAACAATGTGTCAATCGTTGTTAGCAAAGTAACTAATTACACAAAGAATGCCCCCTATTCATCCTGATTACCAAGTAACTGACTACAAACATCATATCTGCCATCATCTAATCCTATATATCGTAATGAAAATCTTCCCTTTGGATCAATGACTTAATTAACGATGAGCAAGCATAGCCTCTCTCTAATGCACTCTTGAAGGCGGTTTTGTAGTCCTGCCACACGATAAAATGAGAATTAGCAAAAGATCAACAATAGAGTAAAATAAATGGAGTTACACACACATTTCAATTTGCTATCTCTCAAAAAACAACCATGCTTAAGCAGACATGGAGTAGTCTACTGTCTAGCCTCTTCACTCTGTTGTTGATTCTCCCACTGAGACATCCTATGCATTTTCTTAAGTTTAGTTTAAATTAAACCACCATTTGATTATTGTTTATATTTACATTTGAACATTTCTTATACTTGGGCAACCTATACAGGGACTCTATTATGTATTTTTGAAGAACATGAATTACAATCTCGTCTAAATGTTTTTGTTATTGTGTTCACATCTAAACCCTGGATTTGAATTCCACTTGTTCAAATTGATTTAATTGTTTGCTTTGACTCACATAAATCAACATTTTTTAACCTTTTTGAGAGTTCCCTATTTTAACATCATTTATTAACTAATATAATTTACGTGAGATTAAATTTCCAATTTGTAGGATCGAAGAGCACGTGAAAAGCTACTAGAGGGGGGTGAATGGTAGATTTAAAAAATCTTACGCAGCGGAAACAATTAAATCCCAACCCCCTCGGAAGAAAAACGATCTGTTAAAGAAATCATGTGTGAGACTAATCTAAACGTGTTTCACCGGGACAAAAGTGATATATATCAGAGAGAATCATGTCACGAAGAAATCACAAAAAGAATCACTCAAATCCGTCAAGGGAAACTCATGTTATGATCGAAAGATCGAACAAAGGTCAATCTGTCCTACCTGAGAAAAATAGTTCTGGAACACTGCAAAGAAACTCGTGTAGATCAGAAACCACAAATCCAATGACCATGAAATTTTGACAGATGATAGATAATCAAGTTGTGAAGACAACCCAAAAAGAATAACGTCTATTGGATCTGTAAAACTCGAGTTATGATAGAACCACCGACGAAAGGTAGTGCTGTCCAGAAACTCGACGAGTAAAACTTGTCTGGAACAAGTCGGACGAACAAGGCACAAAAGTTCCTTCAAACTAAGAATTTATTCAATAGAACACAAGAGGAACAGCCCCAAAGTCTTGCACCACGATCTCTGGCCTCCCTTGCTTATATAACCTGCTCGAAAGCTAACTCAACTCAAATCAGGACCCTAATCCTACTCCGGTCACGAATCGAAACTTTCCATAACTGCTTAGGACTCTTCTATACGCAGATAGAAGCAATCTTAAGACTTCCAAACACCTTAGGAACGTATCCCACATTCCTAAAACAACCCAAATTCGTGACCCACACGAAATCCTATCATAACCAACTCGATACTTTCCATACCGAGCCATAACCGACTCCACCGTAGCCAAAGTCATCAACTGATACGATCTGATCCTTCCAACCAGATCTTCTCATCCATAAACCATCTTTGGAACCATGTTGCCACGTCATGCATCGCATGCATACATGCAAACACCTTCCTTCGACGTCCAGTAACCTTCATATGCACTGCCCTTGATTCAATCATCGTGCGCGACCTCCTGACCCGCTCAACCACAATTCCTCCCGAACTTGGTTGTTGAACCTCATCTTCTCCCTAAGACTAGTTCAATGGATCCCGTCACCAGCCATGTATTGAACTCAGGCAACACCTGTACATGAATAAACAACCAATCCGTACGAGCCCAAGTTCGTGACTTGACTCAAGTCAGTTCCGAACACAACACCTTACGTGAGCACCTCACATAAGCATGTTGCAAAGCATATCAAAACGATATCAGCTATATAACCAAAACGCACCAAAAACATAGCAATTGAATATTAAGCAACCTTTCCGTAAGTGTAAAACAAGATCGAAACATTTCACATGAAAATTTGGAACATTACGATCAAGCTCCGAACCTTGCCAAAGCTAATCGGAGCTTGAGCCGGAGCTTACCAAAACTAGTAACCTAGCGCCGAAGCTTACCAAAGCTAGTCGGACCTAGCGCCGGAGCTAACCAAAACTAGTCGGAACTAGTCATCCCAAAAGTCGAAGCTAGAAAAACATGTCAGAGCTAACCAACATAAGTCGGACCTAGCAAAACATATTAGAGCTTAACAAAGACATGTTGGAGCTATCAAAGACATGCCTGAGCTAAAGACAAAACTCACCGGAGCTACCCAAAAACATGTCAGATCTAGACAAAGAAAGTCAGACATATTATCGGATCTTGCAGAAGCTCGGAGCTAGAGTCGGACCTTGCTAAAAAATGTTATGGCAGCATTCAAAACTTTTATTGTCAAAGCTAAGGTATTCAGCACACATAGGTCTCACAATCTCCCACTTGATGAATACATTGGCAACACCATTTAAATCCGAACATTGGCATGAAAAGTTTTGAAAACAACTTCCCCCCTTTTTGAAAATCAAATGAAATAGAAATAAATTTCTCCCCCTTGCATAATTCACCATATTATCTCTCCCCCTTTGACAATGTATTCAACAAGGTTCAAAAGAGAAATTTCAATTGTTATGAGCATATTATAACATATACATATAAAACAAAGCTCATCCAAGTCATAATATCAAGTAACTTACACTATCACAACAATGACATACATAAAGTAGTGTGAGCCATGTTAGAGATCAAATGAAATTTTCAATTTAAGCCAGTCATGATCCCACAAACTTAACTATTTCAATACCTGAAAACATGACACTTGATGCTGCATTTTATTATTTTTCAAAGCACAAATTTAGATCACATAATATTTGCAAGAGATTATATGCGCATCTGCCTTATTCTAACTAACCAAGTCAAGCCTATGTCATTTGACAATCAAAAGCTTAAAGACATGGTTTTAGTCATACACAACTCCTTCCAAGTTCATATCTAAGTGCAATGATAAGCAATCTCAAAAGAAAAAGTGTGATGCATGCATATTCTCCTGATCTTTTCTCAACTTATATTTGTTCATAAAAACTCAAACATGTGAGTTGACTGCTTGATTAATTCTTTATGATTAAAAGCACTTGTGAGCATGCAAAAAGTTCAAAACAGCATGAAAGTTCGACCATGACCAGATTTAGTGTAAGTAATTATTCCAATTACTAGACATGGAAAAAACTACAAAATGTATAACACGAGTAATGTAGTAAGAACTTTCAGCATGTAAAAGGAATCACAAAGTCATATATGTATGAAATACTATGCTCATATTATTTTAATTTTAGATTTACACAATAGACTTCTAGGGTTTGAAAACTCCCCCTCAATGTAAGCCATGAGGATGCATAACTCCTATTTCACTACGGAGGTAACAAAAACGAGTGAAATCCAAAGGTTCTGTAAAAATGTCAGCCAATTGTTGTTCGGTATCTACATGGTGAAGCACAATGTTTCCTTTTTTAAGATTATCACGGAGAAAGTGATACCTAATATCAATGTGCTTAGTTCTATAATGTTGCACGGGGTTTTTGGCAATGCAAATGGCACTAGTGTTATCACAAAACAGTGGAACACATAATTCCTTTTCACCTGGTTTGGGATTGGGAAGTAGATAGGTTATAATTATGCTTAGCCATGCTAAAACTTTAGGAATGGGATTTCATACAAATGTGACATGTTATACTTTATAATTACTTTAATCATGATGGACACACAATAGTAGTTGATAGGAATCTGGTGGTTGGATAGATTTGGTATGGTGCAGTTTGCATGAGACCCAAGATTGGGTTTGGCACCACCGGATTCTAAGGACCGGTTTATGGATGAAGCTACTAAGCTTTATAGTACCACCACGAGACTGAGATGGGGCAGCTTGGTCCATTAATTAGGTTTCTCCCGATGAAATGCTAGTAGTTAGATGGTGTAGGGAATGATGCAAGGGTACTGCTCTTGGAACCGCAAGGCTCAAGAGGGGGCTCTGAGGTGGAGGGCTACTCCGGAAATGCCTCAATGGTGGAAACCCTAGAGGGCTAGCACTAGTCGGGAGTACCTTTGTAAAAACTATGTAGTGATCTCCTGGCCACACACCTACGGAAGTGTGAAATGTGGTTGACCACCACGGGCTACATGGAGGTTTACTCAGTCCATCTGGCAATAGGGGATGGAATCACTGCTTATGGGTAAAGGGTACACTCTCTGCAGAGATTAGATAAAACTGTCATGACAGCTGTGCTCATGGACAGGAGCGGCTTGGGGCCAGTTCATAATTAGTTTATGGTTGGGAAATGATGGTTATTTATGATTCAAGTTAAATTATCATCATTACTTTGTTGGAATATTTATCTGTTATGATATTGATAATTGAAAGCTAAGGTTAGGTTCTAAGCATAGTGCTTAAGCCATAATTAGTCTATCCTTGTTCTAGCCATTCATATCATCCTCTTCCCACACTTGCTGAGTACTCTATGTACTCAAGTGTTTACTTTTTCATTAGAATATGAAGAAGAAGCGGCATCGGAAGATTTCTTCGTCAACCCGGAGGACTTGGACTAGGTTGGCGATCCTTCGCGCGACTGCTTGTGAAGATTGAGCCCTGTTTACCTATTTTAATCTTCCGTTGTATTATTAAACTTTGTAAATAGATTAGATGATGTAAATAGGATTGTGGTGTGTATTTGTAGACCTCCGGGTCATATTGTAAGACTTATTATGTAATCGAACATGGCTATGTAATGATATTTCACTTTCGTCAACGCATGTACGATTTAACTGATCCTGGCGTACATGTGATTAGCGTCTGTTCATCCTTTCGATGACCGGGCGTGACATCGATGGAATTTGTGGGTCATGCAAATGGAGTAACAAACACCTTAGCCCTAATGCACAAAACTCATCCTAGACATAAGTGATACAAATGGAAACTTTAAAATAGCACTTAAATGCAAACCGGGGCTTGTCTTGGTTTGCGACTAGGCAAATGTTAATAATTAGGCTTGATATTCTTCCGAAGAATCCGCTAGGAAACTTCAAGATGGTGACTCCTCGGCTTCTTCTCCAGGTGAAACTCCTCGTCGATCATCTTCGCCACGTTTCCTATTGATATGATTATGCATGTTAGGGAGCAATGTAATGTAATATTAGACTCAACGTGGTTGTATCCACCTTAAGAAGGAGAAGCTTGACTAGGAGGGACAGACATGTCTCTGTTCCGTGGAGAAACACATGGTGAGTCAAGGTGATCATAGTAGTGTCAAGGTAAGAATTGAAAGGTGCAATGTAAGCACACATTGCAACTTAGCAATCAACACTTGGAGCTACGCCACACAAGAGTGATAAAACTGACTGGTGAAGAAGCGTTCGACTGAGTAGTGTAAGGATGACTAAGGGATCAAGGTGAAACATAGCGCGATTAAGGTATGAGATGACTATGCAAAGTGTAAGATTGAAACACCAAATTAAATCTTACAACTGAAGAACTGAAGTTGTCAAAGAACTAAGAAACGGTCTACAAAGTTTCTAAGGACTTAAGAGGAACTTACTATAGGTTTCTAAAGTGTTCTAAGATTCTTACTCTACATTACCTTTGTATTGTAAGGAATCAATTCTATATTACCTAGTAACCATAGAAGACTGGATCATGTAAACTAAACTTCTTAAGGTTCATATGATGAGAACAACTATTAACCAATCTACAAGAATTAGATGGACCCTTGATAAGGAGCTTAAGGTCAAGGGAGAGACATCACAAGACAGAAGTAGTAACACGAACGAATGACCAATTAGTCACCCCCGCCACTAATCAATATGTGCAGGATTACGGGACACTAGTCGCACTACCTTGCTATCCTTATAAGCATACTCACCTTGTAAGCATTTTAGCGAACATCTTGGTTGTGTTCTTGATCCGGTTACTTCATCAACATTCAAAGAACATCTTGGAACATATCCTTGTCGATTGCCACACCACAACATACCTACATCCATAGACCAGCACTGAACATCAACACATTCGGTTCCTTCCTTAAAAAATTTCATCGAACATCTTGGCTGCACCTTCGATCCGGTCATTCTTGCACAATTCAGTGGTCCATGAGGCCTAGCTGATCTTGCCCATTGTGATGTTGTCGCATTCCTGCATCACCAATTAGTACTGCTCATCATCACAGTTGTTTTTGTCTTGTAAACATTTCATCGAACATGTTGACTGCAACACGGTATTGACTTAATCTTGCTCAAAACCGAACTGACCTTGGCCCTATCGATGTCGCCCAGTTGTCATCCACGTGTTCTTACATCTCCTGAATCACATACATCACCCTAGGCGTTGGTATAGTTCTCCAAATGGGCTGGGCCTATCGGGCGGCCCGAGGCCCAGCACGAAAAAACACGGCCCGAGCACGAGCCCGACCCGAAGTGAATAGTGTCGGGCCGGCCCGGGCACGATAGTCGGGCGGTGCTTGGGCCGGCTTCCCAGCACGTTGGGCCAGCCCGAGCCCGGCACGATTTTTAAGTCGGCCCATCATGGCCCGATAATTTTACAAATCTGCCAGTCTTATTTCTAACCGTTGGATCTAATATTAGATGGATATATAAATACAACTTCCTTCTCAGACCTTAGCCTCCCTGCCTTCTCAAACCCTAGCCGCCCCTCTCTCTCCCCCAGTCCCCAATCGCATGGGGCTCCCGCCGGCCGTGCGCCCGCCGGCCCCTAGCCTCGCGCCCGCGCGCCCGCCGACCCCTGGCCTCGTGCCCGCCGGCTGCCGGCCCCCGGCCTCGCTCCCGCTGGCCCCAGCCTCGCGCCCGCGTCCCCCGGCCGCGCGCCGGCCGGCCCCCCTCCTCGCGCCCGCCGGCTGCCGGCCCCCGGCCTCGCGCTCGTCGGCCGTGGCCCGTCGGCCTCGCGCCTGCCGGCCCCCCTCCTCTGGCCCGCCGGCCATGGCCCGTCGGCCTCGCGCCTGCCGGCCCCCCTCCTAGCGCCCACCGGCCTCCGGCCTCGCGCCCGCCGTGTTCCCGCCGTCCGCTCGGGCCGCCGGGCCGCCGTGCCCGTCGTGCCGCCGTGCTAGCCCGGCACGAAAAAGCGACCTCCGTGTCGTGCCTGGGCCGCACGGTGAGCACGACGGCACGGCCCGACACGGCACGGAAGACGAATCGGGTCAAGTCGTGCCGGGCCCCATCGTGCCGGGCCATATCGGGCCCGTGCCGGGTCCGTGCCGGGCGGTCCATTTGGAGAACTATAGGCGTTGGTTGGACGTAGCCATGACGCAGAACGTCATGACAACATCGATGTGACCTATGTCTCATAACCGGGCGGCGCTTCACAAGGAGTATTGAGGTCGGGACGCTGCAGCGGCGGTGAGGGGGCGAGCGCTCAGGGCATGTGCGTGTTGGGGGCGGAGCGCGGCGAGCAGAGACCGCAGGGAGGCGGCACAAAGATGCAGCTGCGGAGGAAAGTGCAGGGGCGCGCGTTGGTGTGAGCAAGGGTCGGCGGCCATTACCGGTAGCCAGGAGGCGGGGCAGGGCGCAGCTATGGCAATAGGGTTCCTGCCCCGGCGGCGCAAGCTGGTGCAGCGCACAGGGAGGTGAGCGGGCACGTGGGGGGGAAGCAGCGCTGCATGGAGGCGCACGGCGTCGAGCAGGGGTGGCCATGGCGCCGAGGCACGCGCAGCTAGCGCAAGCGCGGCGCTCGGGCGATGCGCGTCCGGCATCGGCGCAGCCCCGGAGCGCTTGGGCGAGGAGGAGAGCAGGGCGCTAGCATGCTGGATCGAGGGAGGAAGAAGCAGGGGGTGCTGCGGCCATAGCTGATGCACGAGCAGAGCGTTGGCAAGCAGCAGGGACAAGCGTGCAGTGGAGCATGAGGAAGAAGCCGGTCTGGCTCGTTGCCTACCAATAAAGAGCAATGGAACAAGGAACAAGCGATGGAATTTCCAGATAGGAATGATTGCAGGGAAAAGATAGGGACGACGTTGCTGAAGCGGTCGGGTGGCCATCGTGCGCTGGGAACAGAGAGGCAAGGCCCAGTCAGGATAAGAATGACCGGTGGGGCCTGCTGGCAGGTGGGCCCCACTTGGCATACACACCACCACAACAACAGTTGAAACTCCATTAAATATAGCAAACGTTGCCCAATAATTACTGAACATTGCAGGCTGACTAAATTTGACATGAAGAAATTATTGGTGCATACAGGTTCGTAATTTGACACTATTGATTTTAAAATTTGAATTGAATTGAAGCCCATTATTATGGTTTCGCATCCTTTATTCATAATATTCTACACAGCCACTTAATCAATTATAAACTATATTTTTGATCCTTTAAAGTTCACATTTGCTTAAGTTTAGTTTAAATTAAATCACCATTTGATTTTTGTTTATAACGTTTGAACATTTCTTATACTTGGGCAACCTGTACAGGGACTCTATTATGTATTTCTGAAGAACATGAATTACAGTCACGTCTAAATGTTTTTGTTACTGTGTTTACAACTAAATCCTGGATTTGAATTCCACTTGTTCAAATTGATTTAATTGTTTGCTTTGACTCACATCAATCAATTTTTTTAACCTTTTTGAGAATTTCCTATTTTAACATCATTTATTAACTAATATGATTTACGTGAGATTAAATTTCCAATTTAAGTTACAATTTTTAAGTTCGCATTTTCGTGTTCTTGCTCTACTCAAATGCGGGCTTTTATAGTTTTTGACTCATAACAACATGTTGCATGTTCCTGACATTCGGTTTAGTATGTGCAGCAAATTTTGCATGAGAGTTATAAGATCTAGCTTGCATTCTTTCCTTTTTATTTTGTTTAGCTAGTCTATAACAAAAATCTATAACATGATCATCTCTACCACAATAGGTACAATGAAATTTAACTTTGTGTTCATGTCTAGATGAACATGCATTATGTTTATTTGAACTCGAACATGACAACACTCCTGCAGATTTAAAAACCACCTCTTTTGGTTTAGGAACTGTTTTAATCAAACTACTTCCTAATGACTTTACAATTTTAGGTGGATGTGCTTTAGCATGAGCACGAGAATCAAAACCTAAACTAGTTTTATTATTGAAATATTTGGATGAGTTCAGTAGCAAGTTTAGATTTTTGTTCCCAATACAAAACTGCTCTAGTGTCCTATTCATGTCATCAAGTTTCTTAGACAATTCTAGCCAGTTTTCACATGAAGTTTTTCCTTTTACTTTGCAATTAGAACAATATTTAACTTCATGAGCACATAATGCATTGTTCAGTATTGAGATTTTATTCATATCATCTTTTAGTTTCTTTTCATGATCATTACAGGTAGAACAATGCAAATAAATTATAGAACAAAAAGCATCTTTTAAGTTTTTGTCATTGAGTGCAGCAAGCTTTTTGTTCTTTTCAATCTCTAACTCAAGTTTATCAAGAGTGGAGTGTGCACTTCTTAAGGAGGACAATTGTGCACTAGGAATCAAGGTTTTTAAACGATTAATTTCAGATTCTAGTGACTCAATTTTAACAGTATTGTCCCTAAGCTTTTTGTCCTTTATCTTAACAATAACAGTTGCACGGAAAATAGCATCACAAATTTCATCACAAGTAGGACATACCTCTTTGTTGTCACTGTTGTGTTCTGCATCCTCCATACTTGATCTTGATTTGCCTGCCATGAAACACATGTTTGTCAGATCATCTTCATCTTCATCACTTCCAATGTCTACATCACTCAAGCCAAGTTTTTGAAGTGCGGTGATGAAACTATTTATTAGTTTGCGTCCTGTAAAACCCATTTTTTTCTTGTTCATGTTGCCGAACAAGACTTGGCTTTATTCTGCTTTTCATCACGGGAAGGACTTGAAAGGTTAGGGCAATCTGTATGAAAGTGTCTTGTCATACCACATTCAAAGCATCGTTGAGGTCCGGAGCTTCCTCTCCTTCTAGTTCTCACATTTTGCAATGCTTTCGAGAACCGAGTAGAGATGAGTGCTAGGTCCTCTTCCAAAAATTCTTCAATTTGTTGCAGGGTTAGTGAAGATAGCAAGACAAGTGTATTGCTAGATGAGATTGACTGGAGCTAGGCATATCACGTTGAGAAACAAATGCAAGAGACTTGTTGGGGTTCTTACGTGAGATTATGTCAATTTCATGAGTTTTCAATTTATAATATAGCACATCTAATGTAAGTGTACTCATGACAGTAGATTCATGAATAGATGTGACTTTCATCTCCCAAATTGACATGTCTAATGCACTTAACAATTGCCTAGCATTTTCAGCATCTGAAATATTAACATTGACACTATGCAAGTTGCTGAGAATTTATTAAAGCGAGCAAAAAGGTCATCAGAGGACTCACCGGGTTACATATCGAAGCGCATGTATTCTTTCTTGAACATATAATTTTTTACCTCCTTGACCGTGTTGGAACCTTCGTGGTAGTCACAAAGTGCTCTTCACACATCGTACGCCGATCGGAGGTGTGCAACACGATCGAAGTCACTCTGAGTTAGTCCTTGGATTATCAAGTTATGGGCTTTGTTGCTGTTGTTGTTGATATCTCTTAAGTTTGTAGCCATTACATGATCATTCGAAGGCATGTTGTAAGGTTTATACACTTTTTCCCATATCACGAAGCCTTGCGCCTGGATAAAACATTCCATGCGTGCCTTCCAAACCTGAAAAATCAATACCAACAAACATACAAGGTTTTGCCAAGTATTTCTCCATGAGAATTAGTCAAAAACACGTGCGAGACACAAAAATTAGAGCACCGTGGCTCTGATACCAATTGTAGTATCGAAGAGCACGTGTAAAGCTACCAGAGGGGGGTGAATTATAGATTAAAACTTTTTAGCGGAAGCAACGAAAAACCCCTTAATAGAGAAACGATTTGTTAAAGAAATCTTGTGTGCGACAATCTAAAGGTGATCAATTGTAACTAAACAAGTATATATTGTGGAGAATCAAGTCACTAATATGTCACAATAAGAATCACAAAAATCCGTCGAGAAAAACTCAAGTTACAATCGAAATATCGAACAAAGGTAAATCTGTCCTACCCGAGAAAAACAGTTATGGAACACTGCAAAGAAACTCGTGTAGATTAAAAACCACAAATCCAATGACTGTAAAATTTTCACAGATGATAGAAAATCAAGTTTTGAAGACAATCCAAAATGAATCACGTCGATCGGATATGTAAAACTTGAGTTATTATAAAATCACCGAAGAAAGGTAGTGCTGTGCAGAAACTCGACGAGAAAGACTTGAACAAAACAAGTTGGACGAACAAGGTACAAAAGATCCTTTAGACTACGAATTTTATTGATCTAAACTCACAAGGAACAGCTCCAAAGTCGTCTCCCATGAGCTCTGGCCTCCCTTTCTTATATAATCATCCCTTAGGCCAACCCAAACTTAACTAGGACTCTAATCCTACTCAATTCACGAATCAAAACTTTCCATAACTGCTCAAGACTCTTCTATACGCAAAAAGAAGCAATCTTAAGACTTTGAAACACCTTAGGAACGTATCCAACATTCCTAAAACAACTAAAAATTTATGACCCACATGAAATTCTATCATAACCAACTCAAATCTTTCCATATTTGAGTCAAACACGACTCAGTTGCAGCCTGAGTCCATAACCTAGTCAGTTGGACCTTTCTGATCAATTATTTACATTCACATCTCTTCATCATGCTTCGGAACCATGTAGCCATGTTCATGCACTCCTTGTACACATGCAAACATCTTCCAACGACGTCCACGATACCTTCATATGCATTGTTCTTGATTCAAACATGTTGCGCAACCTCCCGATCAACTCAACCACAATTTCTTCCGAACTTGGTTGTTGAACCTCATCTTCTCCCTATGACTAGTTCAATGTATCCCGTCACGAGCCATGTATTGAACTCAAGTAACACCTGCACATGAATAAACAACCGATACTTCCGAGCACAAGTCCTCGATCCTTGTCGCATCTATCGAGTCACAGACTCATATTTGCTCGAGAAATCAACTAACTAGGTTACCTTGACGACTTGATATTATTCAGTATGGATTTAAAACTACTAGAGTTCACGTAGTGGTGTTTCGCTTAATCTTCTCTTCGATCATGTAGTGGTGATTGACATCTTCCATGATAACGCTGATGAAGTTGAGTATGCACTCCGTCTATGAGGTGCTAACCTCGTGCTTGAAGTTGGTTTCTCTTGAAGATGTAATTTTCGGATCACTTTAAGCTACTTGGATGCACACCTTCCCCCTTAAAGTTTCGAACTAAAGGTTTGAGAAGTTTACTTCAACTAATCCTTATGGGAAGGTTATGTGCAACTTTGGAAGTAAAACCACTGCTCAAATACACCAAACAGTGTTGAACACCAGTTGCGGAACATTAGCAATGATCCTAGAAATTGAAAGCAAAACTGATCGAATTTTAAAATTTGAACCACTGTCCAGGTTCTGGTACAGCTGACCACTATGGAGAAATTCAAATTTTTCAACCAGTTAGGGGCAAAATCTGGATTGGAGTTAAACTACAAAGTTGTAATAAACTCCATGACCTTTCCATAATGTCTTGGTTTGCCCCCAAATCAGTTATGGTCGAGAAGATATGGCTTTGAAAAGTTGATCAATCTTCTGAAAATTTCCCGCCGCATCCTAGTTATAGATATCCTCTTGATCCAACTGTTTCCTACCTTATCCGATTTCGACCCAAACTTACAACTACAAATTTTTAGTTTACCTCCTAAACTTTGTATACAGGTGATGCATATCTTTTGGTGACTCCTATTTTAGAAACATGCGCACTGTGCAGCAATATACAGAAACACTGTTCAGATTGGGTGTGGCTGGACAGTTTCTGCGATTTCCAAACTTTCACCGACTTAAAAAGGAATTCCGATCTTGAGTTTAATATATAACTTGTAGTGGACTTAGGAAGCTTTCCAAAAGGTATACATTTGCCCTCATAGCACTTATGGTTGAGGAGATATGATTTTTGAAAGTTTAATTATGTTCCCAGATTTTTAATAAAATTTTGACAAAACCTCCTTTGTTTCTTGCTGATTTTGTCCACAGTTTTTAGATAGATAAACATCAATATTTATAGAAACAAGTTATTACAAACTTGTTATATAAATCCTCAGAATTCCATAAATGCAAATCACAAAACAAGTAGATGATTCTTCTCGAAGGTATGGTTAAAACAATAACTGAATAAAAATCTGTCCGGATTCTGTGCTGTCAAGACAACTTCGACGATACTTTGATTTAAACCCTGTTATTGTGAGTTCTATCCATAGTGTCGAATATAAACTTGTTAGAGGACTCTTTAAGCTTTCCATACATGTATATACATTCCTATATTGCTGTTCTAATTTAGGACTTATGTTTGTTCAAAGTTCACAATTTTCATAGCTGGTTCAGGTAGCACATATACTCTTGTTCCAGTTTTTAACTCATGTTTATAAATACTTCTGATATGAATTTAGGGCAATAATGAATTACAAAGTTGTATAATACATCCTTTACTTTTTGGAAATGCATCACAATTTCCTAGAAGAGTTTTCTATGAAGAGATATGGCAAAAATACAGATGCTGGTTCACACAGTTTCAGAACAGCAGCATTTGTGATAATGGTGCACTTTCATCAGCATAGAAAGGTCTTCTGGCTTGGAGGTCAATAGAAAACTTATAGAAGACTTTCCAAGCTTTATAAAATCATTCAATTGCCTCCACAACCTTTCTAGAATAAAAGATATGGAAGATTGATCACTGGGTTCAAGATCAAAACTGGAGTATGAAACTCAGTCCTGTTCCAGCTGACCATCCTGTATAAATTCGAAATTTTCATATAGTAAATGTCAGTACCAGGATTTGAGTTGAATACAAAAGTTTTAGTTCACTTCATAACCTTCCCATAGTGTACTTGCACACCTCCAGGTGAGCTCTGGGTTGAATGTTATATTGGTTTGAATTGGACTAAAATTTTATGGAAATTTTGACGGAACCTCTCCTGTATATGTGGTTATCACCCACATTTTATACAGGTATATCAAAATAATATATTGAGGTAATGAAAAAAATAACCATGGTACAACATCATGTTAACATCCCAGAAATAGAATAGTTCAACCTTACAAATTTGTTATACAGGTCAAAGCGCTCAAATTCCAAACTATGCACAAATGGTTCCTGGTTCTGGACTACCAGAACATTGTTTGCCACAAATGGAATTAGGCACTTCTATTGCAAGATTCAGTCCAAGAGTTGAATAGAAAGTTGATAGATGATTTCTTAAGATTTCTAGAAATGTATATATATGACTATGTCACCTTTCTGGATTAAGAGTTATAACTATCTAAACTTCACAGATTGAGTAAAGAATTTCTGCCAGGAGTCCTGCAGATCTCTATATTGGACCGAGAGTTTGATTTGGTTTAAAGTTGAATTAGGGAACACTTTGAATTACCAAGTGGTAGAGCTCATTCTCCCCTTTCCAAAAATGTATCATAATGGTTCAGGAGATTTTTCTACACGAAATTATGGCAAAAATACAAAGACTTCTGCAATGGTATAGGCATTTAGGGTAGTTTTGGTAGAGTTCAAATTTCACCAGGTGATCAAGTCTTTTTGTCTTAGTGGGCGACAGAAAGTTTGTAGTGGTCTTCAAGAGCTTTCCATCCATATAGCATAATCCTATGTTCTCTAACAACTAATCAAGATTGCAACTTGGCATAGTTGAGCAAACTTCTACCCGAAACAAAGAATCTTGGTTCTACACCTTCATCGAGTCGGAATTCAATTTATGGAGTCCAAAACATACCAGCAACTGGTAGTCGGACTTTCCAAAACATAATGCTTCAATACTTTCATAGGGGATGATCAATGTATCAAATTTGATACTAACGGTACTACGTGACTCACCAAATAAAATCTAACCGGTATATCCGGATACGTCTATAGGTGGCCCTAGTATCGTTCACTTGCAAACATGTTCTACACGGGTCGCTACCGTAGGTAGTGTACTGCACAAGACAAACAATCCCCTTTCACTCCTTCACACCTCAAGGGCGGCACGGGAGAACACGATAGACAGTCACAATAATATATATGAAAGTAAATGCACACGACTCTGTTGTGAGTCGCCCAGGAGCATCGTTACAGAATATAATAACAAGTAGGTTAGTATTCCCACCTTTCTATCTTATACTAGTAATACTCCTTAGTGGGCATATAACTATTTCCTCACTCATATACTCCTAGGTCTTTGAAAATATGCTCCTTTTAGGCACACTGTTCCCAATATTGCTTTGATTCCATGTTGTGAGGACTGGGGTCCTGACATCCAAGGATCTCATTGGGTAGTGTCATGCGATGCGACACCCAACAATATACATGAAAAGAACAAGAATAAAATACAATCCAAGTTTTTTTAAACACAGCAGAAGTTTTTACAAAACTAAACAAAGAAAAGAGTCTATACATCATAGCTACGCTCTCAGCTCTAGCTATGCAAAAAGCAAAGTCGTCCATGCCCTTAGGTTGCTTCGCACTAGCAGCACTCACTCTCCTTATCACGGCGGCGTGCAGGGCTCCCACTCAGCCGTGAACCCTCATGAGGGTAAGGTGTCGTCGTCAGGCCCTTCATCAATGGTATAACCTTCAAAAACTCATTAACTACAAGCGTGAGCATAAGGCTCAACAAGATTGACCCGTCTCACTAGACATATGCAAGGTCAAGACTAAACATAGGTAGAAAATAGCATAAGTAGATTCGCCTACAAGTGGATCCTTATAGTCATGTTTTAAGTAGCAAATGACATTCCTCAGGCATGGCAGATCATAGACTCCGCAATCAAACAAGAATCTCTTTGCCGATGATATGACATGCCCAAAGCACATAATGCCATTACAGGTTAAGTTTTTGGAAATTATAAACTTTAATTGTGCTATCTCTAGGCCACACAAGGTTGCAATACAATATTGCAGTCATTGTAGCAATTCATAATATTTTAACCACTTTGGATTACTACGTCACGGCGTAGTGAACAAGTGGTACTCAAATAACCGCGAGGAACGGTGATTGCAATCAATAGACACTCGGATAACATGTCACATACACCCATTTCGGAAGTGGAGTGAATCACACTTCTATACTATGTTGTACGCAACAACCTTTCAAATGACACCCAAATGCCAAACCGGTCCTTCCGTGACAGGCAGGAGGTCCCCGCGCGGAGCGTGTCTGTGCCCGCCTGCAGATTTACACCTTGCTGCCCTCAACCCACTCCTATAAAACGGTAGGATAAGCCTCGACACCCAGGTTAACCAATTACATCGGTTTCCTGGTTTCCATATAGCCAGTATGCATCCGGTACAGTTCAAACTTGTCCAACAGGGCCGCACACGGATTGGTCCTCAATCGACACAAGCAGGGCTATGCACGTGAGACCACGTCTCGCTGCATCCTATAAGCTGCTCTGTCCCAAATTCATATTCATAAACTATTCGTTGATCAAATCCATCCCCTGCGATAAAATCCTATCTCGCGAGTAGATTCCATCTACTCGACTTCTACCGGATTCCTCAAAAAACATTAGCATGGCATTTTCCACTTGTCAAGCTGTAGACCTACCCAATACTCCATTATAACACCCATATTTCATGTAAATAAAAATATAGAACATTATGTGTGCATTTTGTGTGAATTTTTGAATTCATATGAGTAGAAAACGTTGAAGTATGAATTTGAAAACAAATCAAAAGAAAAGAAAACAAAAAAAGAAAAAGGAATAAAGCCCCTACTGGGCCAAAACCTCACCCTCGGCCCATCTCTCCCCTTCCTCTCACCCGCAGCCCAGCAGCCCTCCCCTCCCTCTTCTCTCTCTACCGGGCAGGGCCCGCGTGTCATCTCCCTCCCTGGGCAACTGCCGCCCCTCTCCCTTGCCGCGCCCACGCCGCGCTACCCCCCTCCAACTGCTCCACCCCGCGCCAATTCACTCTGGGGAACTGCCCATCGCGCTCGCCTCCAACCACCGCCTCTAACCCCTCTTTAAATTGCCGCTCTCCCCCTCTCTTTCTCCCTCCCCGCATGTAACCCTAGCCCCCACCGTCGCCGAGGTTAGACGTGCACGTTCTCGACTAACCGACGGTTGTCTCCCTCCCCTCTCACCTCTAACCTCTTTGCAATGTCGCTAGGATCACGCCGAGTAAGGTCTCGCGGAGAGTTCGCCGAAGCTTCACCAGAATCGACGTGTCCTCGACTTGACTCTCGTTAGTTCTGAAACCACAACACCTTACGTGAGCACCTCACATAAGCATGTTGAAAACCATAGCAAATTGATAACAGCAATAACCATCAAAACACACTAAAAACTTAGTAAAAGAATACTAAGCAAACTTTCCATAATCCAAAAAGCAAGTTCGAAACATTGCAAGATAAAAGCAGAACCATTGCGACCAAGCTACGAACCTTGCCAAAGCTAACCGGACCTTGAACCGAAGCATACCAAAACTAATAGGATCTATCACCGGAACATACCAATGCTAGTAAGACCTAGCGCCGGAGCTAAACAAAGCTAGTCGGACCTAGCGCCGGAGCTAACTAAAGATAGTCCGACCTAGAGCCGGAGCTAACCAAAGCTATTCATACCTAGACAAAGAAGTTGGACCTAGCCAAAACAAGTCTGACCTTACGTCAGACCTTGCCCGAGCTACCCAAAATAGGCCGGACCTATCGTCAGACCTTGCTGGAGCTCGACCCTAGAGTCGGACCTTGATGATAAATGTGTTTTGGTAGTATTCAAAACATTTATCGCCATAGCCAATGTATTCAACACACATAGGTCTCACAAAAAATTTGAAATACAACTTGCTTTTTATTTTGCAACTGCTAGATAAAAATCTGGAAATTATTTTTACAAAAAATTGCTACAAGGTTGTAGATTCAAATGGTGAGCTTATTTTTAACATGTCTCGATTTGGAAGAGTTTTTAAAGCTGATTTTGATATGTCATCCTCTAAGCATAAGTGTCTAGTTGCTAATGATCTGAAAGGCTTATATTTTTGGCATCGTAGACTTGGTCACGTAGGCTTTGATCATCTCACGCGTGTTAGTGCTCTTGAACGCATATGTGGGCTGCCTAAGCTTAAAGGGGACAAAGAAATTGTGTTCTCTTATTGTAGACATGCTAAGATGGTTGCAGGTTCACATGCTCCTCTCACAATGACCATGACAACTGAACCGGTACAACATTTGCACCTTGACACCGTAGGTCCTTCACGTGTGAGGTAAATTGTATGTTGTTGTGATTGTTGATGATTGTTCTATATACTCTTGGGTTTACTTTATGTCATCTAAGAATGAAGCTTTTAGTTACTTTAGAAGTATAGCTCTTAGACTTTCACTTGACCACATAGGATCTTTAAAAGCAATTAGAAGTGATAATGGAACTGAATTTAAAAATCAATATTTTGATCACTTTTGTGCTGAAAAAGGAATAGATCGTCAATTCTCTTCATCCTACATACCTCAACAAAATGCTGTCATAGAGAGAAGGAGCAGAACCTTAGTTGAGATGGCTAGAACTATGCTTGATGAATATCAAACTCCTAGTAAATTTTGGGATGATGCAATTGCAACCACTTTTTATGTCTCATATCGTGTTTTCTTGCGTGTTAAGCTAGGTAAAACCCCATATGAACTTTGGTTTGGACATAGGCCTAGTGTCACACACTTTCGGGTCTTTGGTTGTAAATGCTTTGTTAAGAAACATGGTAATCTTGATAAATTTGAACTTAGATCAGTTGATGGCATGTTTCTTAGTTATCCATCCCATACTAGAGGCTACTGTGTCCTTTTACTTGACACTAACAAAATTGTTGAGACTTGTGATGTTTCTTTTGATGAAGCTAGCCCAGGTACTAGCTTTAATATTGCAGGTCTAGATCCATATCCGCACGGGAAGATTATTTTCATCGAAGAAGACGAAAGAGTGGTGTTGTTGCCCATAAATTCAGAAGCAAATAACATTGATCACACTGCTGATTTTGCACCACTACTAGCACCAACAATTATTGCAGCTGGTACAGATCGTCCTCAAGTAACAAGTTCTTCAATCTGTGATGAACATGAAGAAGAAGGAGCTTGTGAAGTGTCTACTCCCCTCCGCATCCACAAAAGTCATCCTCCACATCAAATCATTGGAAGCTTGCACGAATGAGTTACACGGTCCAGGTTTTACGATCCAAACTCTCACGCTCATTCTACATTTGTTGCTTCTTTTGAACCCAACGATATATCACATGCACCCACTAATGAATCTTAGATTATTGCCATGCAAGAAGAGTTAGAACATTTTGAGCGAAACAATGTTTGGAAACTTGTACTTCCACCTCAAGGTCACACTCTAATTGGAACTAAATGGATGTTTATAAAAAAACAAAGTGAGTATGGGGTTGTAGTTAGGAATAAGGCTAGGTTGGTTGCTCAAGGTTTCACATAAGTTGAAGGTCTAGATTTTGATAAAACTTTTGCTCCTGTTGCTAGATTAGAAGCCATAAGAATTTTGTTAGCTTTTGGTGCATCAAAAGGTTTTAAGATATATCAAATGGATGTTAAATGTGATGTTCTTAATGGCTACATAGATGAGGAGGTTTATGTCAAGCAACCACCAGGTTTTGAAATTCCGTATTTCCCTAACCATGTTTACAAAATGTCCAAAGCCTTGTACGGTCTCAAACAAGCCCCTAGAGCATGGTATGAGAGGTTAAAAACATTCTTACTTCAAAAGGTGTTTACCATGGGTAAGGTTGATAAAACTCTTTTTATGCTTAAGCATGGCAATGACTCATTATTCGTTCATGTGTATGTTGATGATATTATCTTGGTTGTGCTTCTCATAATCTTGTGTCCAAGTTTTCAGCTATGATGAGTTCAAAATTTGAAATGAGTATGATGGGAGAACTCACCAACTTTTTGGGGTTGCAAATCAAGCAAATCAAGTAGGGTACCTTTGTGCATCAAAGGAAGTATACAATAGACATTATTAAGCGCTTCAACATGGACAAAAGCAAGCCTCTTTGGGCACCTATGGGAGCAATGACAACACTTGAACTTGATGAAGATGGTTACTCAATCGATCGAAAAGAATATAGAAGTATGATTGGATCACTTTTGTATCTCACTGTATCGAGACCGGACATACAATTCAGCGTAAGTCTTTGTGCCCGATTTCAAGCTTCCCCACGCGCTTCACATCGTCAAGCCGTCAAAAGGATTCTGAGGTACTTATGTGGAACTCAAGAATTTGACATTATTCTTCCTTCTTCCTCAACCGTTCCTTTGAAAGCTTTTTTGGATGCTGATTTAGGGGGTTGTAGGATAGATAGGAAAAGTACTTCAGGTGCTTGTCATTTTCTTGGCAATTCACTTGTTGTTTGATCCTCTCGAAAACAAAATTCAGTTGCACAATCCACTACTGAAGCTGAATATGTAGCTGCTGCAAGCACTTGCTCACAAACTCTTTGGATTGTTCAAACACTTAAGGACTATCAGGTTGATCGAGATAGTGTTCTACTACTTTGTGATAACACTAGTGCCATTTTCATTGCTAAAAACCCCGTGCAACATTCTAGAACAAAGCACATTGACATTAGGTATCACTTTCTTTGTGATAATATTGAAAAAGGAAACATTGTGCTTCACCATGTCGATACCGAACAACAATTGGCTGACATTTTTATAAAACCTTTGTATTTCACTCGTATTTTGTTATATTCGTAGTGAAATAGGGGTTATACATCCTCATGGCTTAAATTGAGAGGGCGTTTTAAAACTTAGGAAGTCTTTGTGTGAATCTAAATTTAAAATAATATGAGCATAGTATATTATACATGTATGACTTTTTGATTCCATTTACATGCTAGAAGTTCTTACTACATTACTCATGTTATACATTTTGTAGTTTTTTCCATGACTAGTAATTGGAATAATTACTTACACTAAATCTGGTCATGAACAAACTTACTTGTTGTTTTAAACTTGTTCCATGATCACAAGTGTTTTTTATCATGAAGAATTAATCAAATAATCAACTTACATGTTGAGTTTTTATGTTCAAATGAAAAAAATGGGAAACGGTCAATAGAATATGCATGC
This sequence comes from Tuctoria greenei, assembly GCA_036927565.1. NCBI lineage: Eukaryota > Viridiplantae > Streptophyta > Magnoliopsida > Poales > Poaceae > Tuctoria > Tuctoria greenei. Next base: position 132,480,906 of record JAYESD010000005.1, on the reverse strand, counting down.
ATCACACTTCTTCTTTTGAGATGGCTTATCATTGCACTTGGATATGAACTTGGAAGAAGTTGTGTATGACTAAAACCATGTCATTAAGCTTCTGATTGTCAAATGACATAGGATTGGCTTGGTTGGTTAGAATAAGGTAGATGCTACATATAATCTCTTGCAAATGTCATATGATCAAAATTTATGCTTTAAATGATATTGAAAAATAATAAAAATGCAGCAACAAGTGTGATTCTTTCAAGTCTTGAAATAGTTAAGTTTGTGAGATCATGACTTGCTTAATTTGACAATTACACTTGATCTCTAGCATGACTTGTACTATTTATGTATCTAATTGATGTGATAGTGTAAGTTACTTGATAGTACGACTTGGATGAGCTTTGTTTTATATGTATATGTTATAATATGCTCATAATTGTTGAAATTTCTCTTTTGAACCTTAGTGAATACATTGTCAGGGGGGATATGTATATGGAGAGAAATATTTGTTTTTGAAATTTCTTTCTCATTTGATTTTCAAAAAAGGGGAGAAATTTTTTTCAAAACCTTTCATGTGAATAAGCCAATGTTCAGATTTTAAGTGCTGTTGCCAATGCATTCATCAAGGTGGAAATTGTGAGACCTATGTGTGCTGAATACATTGGCTATTACGATAAAAGTTTTGAATATTGCCAAAATACCATTTTAAACAAGGTCCGACTCTAGGTCTGAGCTCCTTTGAGGTCCGAAATAGTTTCGGCATGCTTTGGGTAGCTTCGGCAAGGTTCGACAATAGTCCGACTTGTTTTGGGTAGCTCCGGCTAGGTCCGTCGTGAGGTCCGACAAACTTTGGCTAGGTCCGGCGTAAGGTCCAGTTAGCTTTGGCTAGATCCAACGCAAGGTTTGGTTAGCTTTCGCAAGGTCCGGTTAGCTTTGGCTAGGTCCGGAGGTTAGCTTTGGCAAGGTCCGGTGCAATATCGCAGTGGTTCTGCTTTTAACTTCCAATGTTTCAGACTTGCTTTATACTTATGGGAAGTTTGCTTAGTATTCTTTTACTAAGATTTTGAAGTGTTACGGCTGTTTACAGTGGTTAATGTTTTGATATGGTTTGCAACATGCTTATGTGAGGTGCTCACGTAAGGTGTTGTGGTTTTTAAACTAACAAGAGTCAAGTCGAGGACTTGGGCTCGCAAAGGATGGTTGTTTACTCATGCGCAGGTGTTTCTTGAGGTCAAGATATGGCTGGTGATGGGATCCACTGAACTAGCCTTAAGGAGAAGATGAGGTTCAATAACCAAGTTCGGGAGGAATTGTGGTTGACTTGATCGAGAGGTCAGGCAACATGTTTGGGTCAAGAACAATGCATGTGAACGTACCATGGACATTGTTGGAAGGTGTTTGCATATGTGCAAGGAGTGCATGGATGTGGAAACATGGTTCCAAGGCGTGCTGAAGAGAAGTGGACATAAACAATTGGTCGGAATGGTCCAACCGGCTGGATTATGCCTCAGGCTGCGGTTGAGGTGGTTATGGTTCCTTTATGGAAATATTTGAGTTTGTTTTGGTTATATTTTGTGTGGGTCACGAAGTAGAGTTGTTTTAGGAATGTGAGATATATTTTTAAGGTGTTTGGAAGTCTTAAGATTTCTTCTATCTGTGTATAGAAGAGTCTTGCGCAGTTATGGAATGTTTCGGGTGAAATTGAGTATGATTAGAGTCCTAGTCTTGATTGGGTTGGCCTTAGGGCTGGTTATATAAGCAAGGGAGGCCAGAGCTCATGGTAAGATGACTTTGAGATGTTCCTCTTATGTTTTGATCAATAAAATTCGTAGTTTAGAGTAGCTTTTGTACCTAATTGTCCGACTTATTTCTGATAAGTTTTTTCGTCGAGTTTCTGCACAACACTATGTTGCTTCGGTGTGTTTATCATAACTTGAGTTTTACAGATCCGATTGACATGATTCTTTTTGGGTTGTCTTCACAACTTAATTATCTATCATCTGTGAAAACTTCATGGTTGTTAGATTTATGGTTTCTTATCTACACGAGTTTCTTTGCAGTGTGGCAGGTCTGTTTTTTTCTCGAGTAGAACAGATTGAGCTTTGTTCGATCTTTCAATCATAACATGAGTTTTTCTCGACGGTTTTTTGTGATTCTCATTATTGTGTCTTCGTTACTTGATTCTCTATATTACATAATACTTTTGTCACAGTTGAACACGTTTAGATCAGTTGCACACACAGTTTCATAATAGATTATTTTCTACCAAGGGTTTTTGTTGTTTCCACTAAAAAAGATTAAATCTACCATTCAGCCGCCTCGGGTAGCTTCTCACGTGCTCTTCGATCCTAAAGCCCGGTAGTTTCCCAGTTCAGTCCGGATTTTTTTTGAAAAATTGGATGAAACCCTGGACTTGTCTGGCCCCGTACTGAACTTATTTGATTTGCTTTCTGATCCTTTTTGGACTTGTTTGGATCCGCATCGGACTTGGCCGTTCTACTCTTTGTTCAATATCAGACTCGTCTGGCCCCTAGCGAACTAGTCCGGTGTGTCTGACTCTGATTCAATTTTTCCTCCATGATAAGTTATTAGGTATTTGCCTTAAGTGGGCCCAAGAACATCATGCCTAACCCCTGTGGAGCCCATGTGGGACCCCACCAAGGCCTCCACCGCCTTATACCGGAGTTGCGGCCAAACCCTACCATCTCCACCTTATATAAACACCCCAACACCCACCCTTTCATCCCTTTGTCACATTAGAACAAACCCGTAACCCTAGTTCGTGAGAGCCGCCATCAAGAAGCCTCCACCGCAGGGAGAAGAATGAAGAGGAAGGAAGGAGGAGGATCAACCAAGATCATCGTCGCTACTGCAATATCCATTATCAACCCTTCATTGTCAACATCCTCCTTTGCCAATTCTTCGTCTCCAATCAATCTAGACGTCAAGATCTCGAGTTTCGTTGATTCTTGAACCCTTGAACTCTTGTATTCGTGGTAAATACCTTAGATTCATCTTTTCTTCGTAAATTATGGTTACATGAATAATCAAACTATGCCCTAGTTGAAAATTCGTCAAACCTAGCCGTAATGGACTTGTCCGGTCCCAGTGCAGACTAGTCAGGTCTGTCAGTTCTGAAAAGTCCTGGAACTTCTCCAATATTCTCCAAAATGACTTAAAACTTTTTGTAACATGTAATATTAATTGTAACTAGTTAGTAAGCAATGATAGCAACTTTATAACATTCATTACCACATAATTTCATCAATCATGCATATCATGGCATATTGAGTAATATAGAGCATTTATTGATTGTAAGGTTTGTTTTGTATGCCATTGCGCAGAATAAAAGGTATTGCTCTAGAGGGTGCTGTTGAGGACCTCCAGCACTAGAATTTTGAAGCTTTTGATCCAAACTAGTCTCAAAGACAAGGAAAGTTTCCTTGATCATTTGATCCTGCATTTAAATGTTTTGTTTGCAAAACTGCTTGCTTGTGTCAAATTGAGGTGAAACCCACGATAGGTGTTTACAGTGCCACCACAAGGCCAAGTATGGGTGCGGCTTAGACAACTAACTAGGTGTATTGCCAGCATTGTTCGGATCATTTGGGGAAGCAGAGAATGGGAGTCGGTTGGGTTTGCAATAGTGGCGGGACTGTCTTGGGATCCGAACATTACAAGAGGGGGCCCTTGGTTGAATGTGCACAGTTGGAGGCATTACCACCGGTGAAACCTCAGTGGGTCTGAATATGCTGGTAGTCCCTTTGTAAAGGCTATTTTGTGATATCTTGGCCATACACGTAAGGTAATGTATTTGGCATAAGGGAGGTTTCTTTAGTCACCGATAGGTGACAAAATCACGAACTTGTGGGTAAAGTGGTACATCCTCTGCAGAGTGTCAAAAACTATCATGATAGCCGTGCTCCCGATTAAGAGCACCTGGATGACCTACGTGATTAGAGTGGAATTTGGGAATTCGGATGGTTTGGTTATAGTTATGTATTGGATTGTGAAAATGGACATGGTTAATGATGATGGTAAGAATCTGGTGTATGGATGGATAATTGATGGATTCATATTATGTTAATTATTTGTCAAATGATGGTATTTTAAATAGACATTTTAGGATGTTTTTTACATGTTTTAAATGTACTTTTTAGCAAATAGCCATTGTTTATTATCATTTCTTGTTTAAGCTACATGTTATTATTTTCCCACACTTGCTGAGTACGATATGTGCTCACCCTTGCTATTCCCCACCAACAGTTTCAGGTGATGTTTGGGAGTACCCTAAGGCTAATGCGGAATACTAGGTTTTGTGCAGCCATCGACTTGCTTGTGGATTGCTTGGGGCCGCGCTATCCCCTTAGCTTAATGCTTAGATCATTTCTGCTGCAGATTTTATCAGTAATAATGGTCATTAGAATTTGTGATTTGAGGATTACTTGAATGTTGTAATAAAAGTACTTATTTATTAATTTGTGTTGTGGTAATTTCTGTATATTGTACGTGATGCACTCGTATATGTGTGTTGAACATCCTGGGCACACACACGCGTTGCACGTCGTTCATTTTTGGAACCGGGTTGCACAAATTGGTATCAGAGCCACAGGTCGACCATAGGACGCAGCCTAGATAGAATGGACACTTTAGAGCACATAGAAGCACTTGGGAATAGTTGAGGTTTGTTTGGTGTGCTGGTTGCTATGTAATGGTTGCTTGTGTGCTTCTGTGCTTAGTAGAGTATTGTGGGATGCCTCTGCAATTACCACATCCATATAAGCTTATATAGGTAGTTGCGTTGTTTCATATCCCTTGATGCATATAGCTAGGGACGTTCTCTAAATTCTTCTATCTCTTGCTCTTTTCTTCAAACGCCGAGTACCCGCAACCAAAGGAATGCCAATGGTGATAAGGAGAACAATGGAGCACCTGCGAACAACAACAACAACCTTAGACCTGAGACTAGCAACCTTGATTGGTTGATGGCTATGCAGAACCAGCTCATGCAGACTTTGATGCAAACTTTGAGATAGCTGCAGACCAATAACCAAAATCAGCCCTATATGCATCCACCACCACACCCACCACCTCATAATAGATTGGGAGAGTTTATGAGGACTAGGCCACCTACCTTTGATCAAGCCAATGATCCTATAGAAGCTGATGATTGGCTAAAATCTGTGGAGAAGAAGCTTGCTATTGTCCTATGCAATGACAGGGAGAATGTCCTTTATGCCTCCCATCAACTACTTGGAGCAGCTGCAGATTGGTGGGAATCCCTTAACAATGCCTATGCAAATCAGGAAAGGATCACTTGGGCTGAATTCAAGGAGAGCTTCTGTACTCATTTTGTTCCTGAAGGTTTTATGATCTTGAAGAGGCAAGAATTCGAGAACTTGAGGCAAAATAAGTTAAGTGTGAGTGAGTATCTCAATAAATTCACTAAACTCTCAAGGTATGCTCTAGATGATGTTAACCAGAACAGCCGCAAGCAACATTTGTTTATGAGGGGCCTAAACAATGAGATTCAAGTCCAATTACTTAATTGTGACTATGCAAATTTCTAGAAGCTTGTGAACAAACCTATTTTGGTTGAGAACATGGTTCGCGAGATGGAGCAAGATAATAAGAGGAAGGCGCCATATGAAGGACAGCCAAAAGAAGGCAATGTTCGCCCCCGCTTCGCACCACCTAATGCACCATACTACAACCCCTCTGCTCCTGCATATCGCGCTGCTATTCCTCCGCGCCCAGCTTAGCCCATGCAGCAATGCCCCACTATGCAATCACTTCGCTCTCCAATGCCTCATGTGCCCCATGCTAATTTTTCTGCTAATGCTAAAAACCAAGCTTGCCCTAATAATTTTGGTGCAGCAAGATTGTGCTATACTCACTACTACAAAAAGCATTTTCACAGGCGCCTCGATTTTTCAAACACAGGCGGTCCATAAAAAATGTGACTGTGATGACGAGTGATACAATAACCGCCTGTGATAACTGAACATCACAGGAGGATTTTAAAAAACAATTGCCTGGGTAAATACATTATTTTCTCAAGAGGTTATTAATGAAGAACCGCTTGTACTGTAACAAACTTCACAGACGGTTTTTAATTAACCAACGCATGGGTAAATACATGATTTTTTAAGGGCGGTCTTTGTTTAAGAACCGCATGTACTGGTTAAAACATCACAAGCGATTTTTATTGAAGAACCTCCTGGGCAAAGTCATTGTATTCAGAGGATGCTTATTAATTAAGAACCGCCTAAGAGGCTGATAAGCTCCTATCAAGCTAATCCCTTCACATCAAGCTCTAGTAGATGCAAGTAACGCCTGTGACTCATCATTTGGATTGTTGAAAGCCTCAATTGAAGCCTGACGATACATTGGAAGGATTTTCCCATCCATTTGAAGGATTTCTTTCCCTCCTATCTATTTGAAAAACCTAGGAACTTGCTCCTTTATCAGTTTTAATGCCTGAATATATTGACTAATAATTAGTACTTCTCTCTTAGTGCTCCACACAAGCGATGAAGCGAACAACTTCAATCACAAATCTTGTTTTTACCCTTTCATAGGGATTTGAACTTAATCCTCCAAGCATAGATTTATCCATAAGTGAAGCTTCCTTATCAGAGATGTTAATGGCAGTTAGAAGCGAAGGGTGTGCCGAAGCTAACAAAATCTGAATTGGACTAAAGACAAAGAGATCCTGCATATGAGCGGCAATGTCCAGGTTAGACAGTGTGAAGCTATGGTGGAAGCCTTCAACAACATGAAAAGTGATGCTAAGGTTATTCCTGCACTGTAGGATCGAAGAGCACGTGAAAAGCTACCAGAGGGGGGTGAATGGCAAATTAAAAAATCTTACACAGCGGAAACAATTAAATTCCAACCCATTCGGCAGAAAAATGATCTGTTAAAGAAATCATGTGTGAGACTAATATAAACGTGTTTCACCATGACAAAAGTGATAGATATCATAGAGGATAAAGTAGCGAAGATGACACAACAAGAATGACTCAAATCCGTTGAGAGAAACTCAAGTTACGACCCAAAGATCGAACAAAGGTTAATCTGTCCTACTCGAGAAAAACAGTTCTGGAATGCTGCAAAGAAACTCGTGTATATCAGAAACCACACATCTAATGATCATGAAATTTTGATAGATGATAGATAATCAAGTTGTGAAGCAAACCTAACAAGAATCACATCAATTGGATCTGTAAAACTCCAGTTATGATTAAACCACCGAAGAAAGGTAGTGCTGTGCAGAAAACTCGACCAGAAAGACTTGTCTGGAACAAGTCGGACGAACAAGACACAAAAGTTCCTTCAAACTATGAATTTTATTGATCAAACCATAAAAGGAACAGCCCCAAAGTCGTGCACCATGAGCTCTGGCCTCCCTTGCTTATATAACCAGCCCTTAGGCCAACCCAATCTCAACTAGGACTCTAATCCCACTCAAATCACGAATTGAAACTTTCCATAACTGCTTAGGACTCTTCTATACGCAGATACAAGCAATCTTAAGACTTCCAAAAACCTTAGGAACGTATCCCACATTCCTAAAACAACTCAAATTCGTGACCCACACGAAATCCTATTATAACCAACTCAAAACTTTCCATATTTGAGTCAAACACGACTCAGCCGCAGCCTGAGTCCATCACCTAGTCGGTTGGACCTTTCCGACCAATTCTTTAAGTCCACATCTCTTCATCACACCACGGAACCATGTAGCCACGTCCATGCACTCCTTGCATACATGAAATCATCTTCCAACGACGTCCACAATACCTTCATATGCATTCTTCTTGATTCAAATATGTTGTGCAACCTCCCGATCAACTCAACCACAATTCCTCCTGAACTTGGTTGTTGAACCTCATCTTCTCCCTAAGACTAGTTCAATGGATCCCGTCACCAGCCATGTCTTGAACTCAAGCAACACCTGCACATGAACAAACAAACAATACTACCGAGTACAAGTCTCTGACTTGACTATCGTTAGTTCCGGAACTACAACATCTTACGTGAGCACTTCACATAAGCATGTTGAAAACTATAGAAAAATAATATTAACCATATCAACCAAAGCGCAACCTTAGCAAATAAACACTAAGCAATCTTTCTAACAATGTAAAGCAAGTTCGAAACATTTCACAGTAAAAGCAGGAACATTGCGATCAAGCTCTGAACATTGCCAAAGCTAACCAGAGCTTGAGCCGGAGCTTACCAAAGCTAGTACAACCTAGAGCCGGAGTTTACCAAATCTAGTACAACCTAGCGCCGGAGCTTACCAAAGCTAGTACAACCTAGCGCCAGAGCTTGCCAAAGCTAGTCGAAACTAGTCAACCCAATAGCCGAAGCTAGAAAAACATGTCGGAGCTAACCAACATAAGTCGGACCTATCAAAACATATCAAAGCTTAACAACGACATGCCGGAGCTATCAAAGACATGCCGGAGCTAAAGACAAAATTCACTGGAGCTACCCAAAAACATGTGAGACCTAGACAAAGAAAGTCAGACATATTGTCGGACCTTGCAGAAGCTCAGAGCTAGACTCGGACCTTGCTAAAAAGATGTTATGGCAGTATTCAAAACTTTTATTGTCAAAGCCAATGTATTCAACACACATAGGTCTCACAATCTTCCCCTTGATGAATGCATTGGCAACACCATTTAAAATCCGAACATTGGCTTATTCACGTTAAAAGTTTTGAAAACAATTTCCCCCCTTTGTAAAACAGAAAAAAATGAGAAAAAGAAATTCGCATGTGTAATCAATTTCTCCCCCTTGCATACTTATCTTTAAATTCACATATTATCTCGCCCCCTTTGACAATGTATTTAGCAAGGTTCAAAAGAGAAATTTCAAATGTTATAAGCATATTATAACATATACATATAAACAAAGTTCATCCAAGTCATACTCAAGTAACTTACACTATCAAATCAGTGAGATACATAAAGTAGTGTAAGCCATGCTAGAGATCAAATGTAATTTTCAATTTAAATAAGTCATGATCTCACAATCTTAACTAATTCAAAACCTGAGAACATGACACTTGTTGCTGCATTTTATAATTTAAAGTACAAACTTTTAACATATGACATTTGCAAGAGATGATATGCCGCATCTGCTTTATTCTAACCAACCAAGCCAAGCCCATGTCATTTGATAATCAGAAGCTTAAGGACATGATTTTATTCATACATAACTTCTTCCAAGTTCATATCTAAGTGCAATGATAAGCCATCTGAAAAGAAGAAGTGTGATGCATGCATATTCTCTTGATCTTTTCTCAATTTATATTTGTTCATAAAAACTGAACATGTGAGTTGATTACTTGATTAATTCTTTATGATTAAAAGCACTTGTGAGCATGCAACAAGTTCAAAACAACAAGAAAGTTTGACCATGACCAGATTTAGTGTAAGTAATTATTCCAATTACTAGACATGGCAAAAACTACAAAATATATAACACGAGTAATGTAGTAAGAACTTTAGCATGTAAAAGGAATCACAAAGACATATATGTATGAAATACTATGCTCATATTATTTTAATTTCAGATTCACACATAGACTTCTCAAGTTTTAAAACTGCTGCTCAATTTAAAACACGAGGATGCATAACCCCTATTTCACTACGAATGAAACAAAAACGAGTGAAATCCAAAGGTTTTGTAAAAATGTCAGCCAATTGTTGTTCGGTATCTACATGGTGAAGCACAATGTTTCCTATTTCAACATTATCACGGAGAAAGTGATACCTAATGTAAATGTGCTTAGTTCTATAATGTTGGATGGGGTTTTTAGCAATGCAAATGGTACTAGTGTTATCACAAAACAGTGGAACACTATCTAGATCAACCCCATAGTCCTTAAGTGTTTGAACAATCCAAAGAATTTATGAGCAAGCACTAGCAGCAGCTACATATTTATATTCGGCTATGGATTGTGCAACTGAACTTTATTTTCTAGAGGACCAAGCAATAAGTGAATTACCAAGAAAATGACAAGAACTGGACGTACTTTTCCTATCAATCCTACATCCTCCAAAATCAGCATCGAAAAAAGCTTTTAAAGTAACGGTTGAGGAAGAAGGAAGAAAAATGCTAAATTCTTGAGTTCCATGTAAGTACCTGAGAATCCTTTTGAGGGCTTGACGATGTGAAGCACGTGGAGAGTCTTGAAACCGTGCACAAAGACATACGCTAAATTGTATGTCCGGTCTTGATGCCGTGAGGTACAAAAGTGATCCGATCATGCTTCTATATTCTTTTTGATCCACGGGTTCACCATCTTCATCAAGTTCAAGTGTTGTTGCTGTTCCCATTAGTGTCCGAAGAGGGTTGCTTTTGTCCATGTTGAAGCGCCTTAGGAGGTCTTTTGTATACTTCGTTTGATGCACAAAGGTACCCTCCTTGGTTTGCTTGATTTGCAGCCCCAAAAAGTATGTGAGTTCTCCCATCATACTCATCTCCAATTCTGAACTCATCATAGCTGAAAACATGGACACAAGATCATGAGAAGCACAACCATAGATAATATCATCCACATAAACTTGAACGAATAATGAGTCATTGCCATGCTTAAGCACAAAAAGAGTTTTATCAGCCTTGCCCATGGTAAACCCCTTTTCATGTAAGAAAGTTTTTAACCTATCATACCATGCTCTAGGGGCTTGTTTGAGACGGTACAAGGCTTTGGACAGTTTGTAAACATGATTAGGAAAATCTTGATTTTCAAAACCCGGTGGTTGTTTGACATAAACCTCCTCATCTATGTGGCCATTAAGAAAAGCACTTTTAACATCCATTTGATATAGCTTAAAACCTTTAGATGCAGCAAAAGCTAACAAAATTCTTATGTCTTGTAATCTAGTAACAGGAGCAAAAGTTTCATCAAAATCTAGACCTTCGACTTGAGTGAAACCTTGAGCAACCAACCTAGCCTTATTCCTAACCACAACCCCATCCTCACTTTGTTTATTTTTAAACACCCATTTAGTTCCAATTAAAGTATGACCTTGAGGTGGAGGTACAAGTTTCCAAACATTGTTTCTTTCAAATTTTTTCAAACTCTTCTTGCATGGCAATAATCCAAGATTCTTTAGTGAGTGCGTGTGATATATCTTTGGGTTCAAAAGAAGCAACAAAAATAGAATGAACATGAGAGTTTGGATCACAAAACCTGGACCGTGTGACTCGTTTGTGCAAGCTTCCAATAATTTGTTGTGGAGGATGACTTTTGAGAACCCGGAGGGGAGTGGACACTTCACAAGCTTCTTCTTCTTCATGTTCATCACAAATCGATTAGCTTGTGACTTGAGGAGGATCTGGACCAGCAATGGTGGTCGTCGGTGCTGGCTGTGAATCAAAATCAGGACCTGGAACAATGTAATTAGCTGCTAAATTTTCGGGCAGCAGCTCCACCTCTTCCTCATCTTCAACGAAAATGCTCTACTCCTGTGGATATGGATCTGGACCTGAAATGTTTGAGCTAGTACCTGTGCTAGCTTCATCAAAAGACACTTCACAAGTCTCAACAATTTTGTTAGTGTCAAGTAAAGCACACGATAGCCTCTAGTATGAGATGGATAACCAAGAAACATGCCATCAATGTATCTAGGTTCAAATTTATCAAGATTACCATGTTTCTTAACGATGCATTTGCAACCAAAGACCAGAAAATGTGTAAAACTAGGCCTATGTCCAAACTGGAGCTCATATGGTGTTTTAACTAGCTTAGCGAGCAAGAAAACACGATTTTGAGACATAACAGGTGGTTGCAATTGCATCAGCCCAAAATTTTCTAGGAGTTTGATATTCATCAAGCATAGTCCTGGCCATCTCAACTAAGGTTCTGTTCTTTATTTCTACAACACCGTTTTGTTGAGGTACATATGGTGAAGAAAATTGATGATATATTCCATTTTTAGCACAAAAGTGATCAAAAGATTGATTTTTAAATTCGGTTCCGTTATCACTTCTAATTGCTTTTAAAGATCTTGGGTGATCAATTGATAATCTAAGAAATAAAGTTGTAAAGTGACTAAAAGCTTCATTCTTAGATGCCATAAAGTAAACCCAAGAGTATCTAGAATAATCATCAACAATAACGAGAACATATCATTTACCTCCGAAGGATTGAACACGTGAGGGTCCTAGGGTGTCAAGGTGCAAAAGTTGACCCGGTTCAGTTGTGATGATCATTGTGAGAGGAGTATGTGAACCTGCAACCATATTAGCATGTCTACAAGAAGAGCACACAATTTCTTTGTCCCTTTTAAGCTTAGGCAACCCACGTACGCGACCAAGAGCACTAACACCTGTTAGATGATCAAAGCCTACGTGGCCAAAAATATAAGTCCTTAGAATTATTAGCAACTAGACACCTATGCTTAGAGGAAGAAATATCAAAATCAGCTTTAAAAACTCTTCCAAACCGTGACATGTTAAAAATAAGCTCACTGTTTGAATTTACAACTTTGCAGCAATTTTTAGCGAAAATAATTTCTAGATTTTCATCTAGCAGTTGTGAAATAGAAAGCAAGTTGTATTTCAAATTTTTAGCAAGTGCCACATCCTTCAAAGTGTAGTGATTATTTACTCTAACCGAACCCTCAGCAATGATAGGAGTTGAAGAATTATCGGCAAATGTAACATTCTCTACACGTGACACAAAAGAGAGGGAGAAGAACCATTTTTTGTTACCGGTCATGTGGCGTGAGCAACTTGGACCCACAATCCAAATGTTATTCTTCCTCGAGTGTGTAACCTACATAGAAGCACAATACGTCCATGACTCAATACTGGGGTTAGTCAAAAGGCATTTAGGAATCCAGTACTGAGTCACACGACATGCAGCAGGAATAACACGCGAAAGCTGAGATAAAACAGCAGGTTTATGAGCCAAAGCTTGTGGATTTTTGTACCCAACTACTATCCTACGAGATGTTACATCTGTTGGACAAAAAACAGTAGTTTTGGGAGCAACCTTTGCATGTTTTCGACTCATTACAGCAGATTGCATGTTCCTATCATTCGGTTTAGCAAGTGCAACAAATTTTGCATGAATGTTATGAGATCTAGCAATCATTCTTTCCTTTTTCTATTGTTTAGCTAGTCTATAACAAAAATCTATGATATGACTATCTCTACCACAGTAGGTACAATAAAATTTAACTTTGTGTTCATGCCTAGATGAGCAAGCAACATTTTTATTTAAAACCGAATGAGACAACACTCTTGCAGATTTAAAAACCACTTCTTTTTGTTTAGGAACTGTTTGAATCAAACTACTTCCTAATGACTTTGCAATTTTAGGTGGATGTGCCTTAGCATGAGCATGAGAATCAAAACCTAAACCAGTTTTATCATTTGAAGACTTGGAAGAATTCAGCAACAAGTTTAGGTTCTTATTCCCATTACAAAACCGATCTAATGTCCTATGCATGTTATCAAGTTTATTGGAAAGATTAAGACAATTTTCACATGAAGTTTTTCCTTTTAATTTGCAATTGAAACAAAATTTAACTTCATGAGAACGTAAAGCATTGCTCAATATAGAGATTTCATTCATAGCATTTTGTAGTTTCTTATCAAGATCATCACAAGTAGAACAATGCAAATCAAATGTAGAACAGCTAGCATCATTCAAGTTTTTATCATTAAGTGCAGCAAGCTCTCTATTCTTTTCAATTTCTAACTCAAGTTTACCAAGTGTAGAGGTGTGCGCACTTCTTAATGAGGACAATTGTTCATATATTAAATCACATGAGGGACATGCATCATCACTAGGAATCAAAGTTTTTAAACGGTTGATTTCAGATTCTAGTGATTCAATTTTAGCAGCACTATGCCTAAGCTTTTTGTCCTTTTTCTTAACTATAATAGTGGCACGAGAAATAGCATCACACATTTCTTAGCAAGTAGGACATATCTCTTCATTGTCGTTGTTGTGTTCTGCATCCTCCATACTTGATCTTGATTTGCCCGCCATAAAGCACAAGTTTGCAAAATCATCTTCATGTTCGTCACTTCAAATGTCCACATTGCTTGAGCCAAGTTCTTGAAATGCGGAGATAAAACGGCTCACCAATTGACGTCTTGTAAAACCCTTCTTTTTCTTCTTATCGTTTCTAGAGTAATGCTTCGTCCTTGTTTGCTTTTCATCCCGGGAAGTAGGACCTGAAAAGTTAGGGCAATCTGAACGAAAATGTCCTATGTTACCGCATTCGAAACATCGTTGAGGTCCGGAGCTTCCTCTCCTTCTAGTTCTCACATTTTGCAATGCTTTTGAGAACCTAGTAGAGAGAAGTACTAGCTCCTTCTTTGGGAACTCCTCAATCTGTTCAAGGGTTAGAGAGTACAACAGAGCAAGTGTACCACAAGATGAAGATTGACTAGAGCTAGGCATGTCACGTTGAGAAACAAAAGCAATAGACTTGTTAGGGTTCTTACGTGATAATATGTCAATTTCATTAGTTTTTAACTTGGAATATAGCACATCTAAAGTAAGTGTACTCATGACAGAAGATTCACAAATAGATGTGACTTTCATCTCCCAAATTGACATATCTAATGCACTTAACAATTGCCTAGCATTTTCAGCATCTGAAAAATTAACATTGACACTATGCAAGTTGCTGAGAGTTTTATTAAAGCGAGAAAAAAGGTCTTGAGCCTGGATGAAGGCTTCCATACGTGCCTTCCAAACCTGAAAATCAATACCACTAAAGACACAAGGTTTTGCAGAGTATTTCTCCATGATGATTAGTCAAAACACATGCAAATCACAAAGATTAGAGCACCATGGCTCTGATACCAGTTGTAAGATCGAAGAGCACATGAAAATCTACCATAGGGGGGTGAATGGTTGATTAAAAAATCTTACGCAGCGGAAACAATTAAATCCCAACCCCTTCGACAGAAAAATGATATGTTAAGGTAATCGTGTATGAGACTAATCTAAACGTGTTTCACCGTGACAAAAGTTATAGATATCAGAGAGAATCAAGTCATGAAGACGACACAACAAGAATCACTCAAATCCGTCGAGAGAAACTCAAGTTACGATCAAAATATCGAACAAAGGTTAATCTGCCCTACCCGAGAAAAACAGTTTTGGAACGCTGCAAATAAACTCGTATAGATAAAAAACCACACATCCAATAACCGTGAAATTTTGACAGATGATAGATAATCACGCTGTGAAGACAAACCAACAAGAATCACGTCAATTGGATTTGTAAAACTCCAGTTATGATAAAACCACCAAAGAAAGGTAGTGCTGTGCAGAAAACTCGACCAGAAAGACTTGTCTGGAACAAGTCGGACGAACAAGACACAAAAGTTCCTTCAAACTACAAATTTTATTTATCAAACCATAAAAGGAACAGCCCCAAAGTCGTGCACCAGGAGCTCTGGCCTCCCTTTCTTATATAACCAGCCCTTAGGCCACCCCAATCTCAACTAGGACTCTAATCCTACTCAAATCACGAATCGAAACTTTCCATAACTGCTTAGGACTCTTCTATACGCAGATAGAAGCAATCTTAAGACTTCCAAAAACCTTAGGAATGTATCCCACATTCCTAAAAAAACTCAAATTCGTGACCCACATGAAATCCTATCATAACCAACTCAAAACTTTCCATATTTGAGTCAAACACGACTCAGCCGCCTCAGAACCATGTATCCACGTCCATGCACTCCTTGCATATGTGAAAACATCTTCCAACGACGTCCACGATACCTTCATATGCATTGTTCTTGATTCAAACATGTTGCGCAACCTCCCGATCAACTCAACCACAATTCCTCCCGAACTTGGTTGCTGAACCTCATCTTCTCTCTAAGACTAGTTCAATGGATCCCATCACCAGCCATGTCTTGAACTCAAGCAACACCTGCACATGAACAAACAACCAATACTATTGAGCACAAGTCCTTGACTTGACTCTCGTTAGTTCTGAAACTACAACATCTTACGTGAGCACTTTACATAAGCATGTTGCAAACCATAGCAAAATGATATCAACCATATCAACCAAAATGCACCATAAACTTAGCAAATGAATACTATGCAATCTTTCTAATAATGTAAAGCGAGTTTGAAACATTTCACAGTAAAAGCAGGAACATTGCGATCAAGCTCCGAACCTTACCAAAGATAACTCGAGCTTGAGCTGGAGCTTACCAAAGCTAGTACAACCTAGTGCCAGAGCTTACCAAAGCTAGTACATCCTAGCGCTTGAGCTTACCAAAGCTAGTACATCTGAGACCTATGTGTGCTGAATACATTGGCTTTTACTGAATACATTGGCTTTGATGATAAAAGTTCTGAAATTATGCTAAAACATCTTTTTTAGCAAGGTCTGACTCTAGCTTCGAGCTTTTGCAAGGTCCGATGTAAGGTCCAATATGTTTTACTAGGTCCGACTTATGTTGGATAGCTCCGGCATGTCTTTGTTAAGCTCCGACATGTTTCTCTAGCTCTGACTTTTTGGTTAACTAGTTCCGACTAGTTTTGGTTAGCTCCGGCACTAGGTCCGACTAGTTTTGGTAACCTCCGGCGCTAGGTTGTACTAGCTTTGGTAAGCTCCAGCGCTAGGTCGTACTAACTTTGGTAAGCTCCAGCTCAAGCTCCGGTTAGATTTGGCTAGGTACGGAGCTTGATCGCAATGTTCTTGCTTTTATCTTGCAATGTTTCGAACTTGCTTTGTATTCTTAGAAAGATTGCTTAGTATTCATTTGCTAAGTTTTTGGTGCGTTTTGGTTGATATGGCTGATATCGTTTTGATATGCTTTGCAACATGCTTATGTGAGGTGCTCACGTAAGGTGTTGTGTTCGGAACTGACTTGAGTCAAGTCGCGGACATGGGCTCATACAAATTGGTTGTTTGTTCATGTGCAGGTGTTGCTTGTGTTCAAGTCATGGATGGTGACAGGATCCTTTGGACTAGTCTCAGGGAGGAGATGAGGTTCCAATAACCAAATTCAGGAGGAATTGTGGTTGAGTGGGTCAGGAGGTCTCGCAGGATGATTGAATCAAGCGCAGCACATATGAAGGTTACTGGACGTTGAAGGAAGGTGTTTGCACGTATGCATGCGGTGCATGATGTGGCAACATGGTTCCGAAGATGGTTTATGGATGGTAAGATCTGGTTGGAAGGATCGGATCATATCGGTTGATGACTTTCGCTGCGGCGGAGTCGGTAATGGCTCAGTATGGAAAGTATCGAGTTGGTTATGTTAGGATTTCGTGTGGGTCATGAATTTGAGTTGTTTTAGGAATATGGGATATGTTCCTAATGTGTTTGGAAGTCTTAAGATTGCTTCTATCTGCGTATAGAAGAGTCCTAAGCAGTTATGGAAAGTTTCGATTCATGAACGGAGTAGGATTAGGGTCCTTATTTGAGTTGAGTTGGCTTTTGAGCTGGTTATATAAGCAAGGGAGGCCAGAGCTCATAGTGCAGGACTTTGGGGCTGTTCCTCTTGTGTTCTATTGAATAAAATTCGTAGTTTGAAGGAACATTTGTGCCTTGTTCGTCCGACTTGTTCCAGACAAGTTTTACTCGTCGAGTTTCTGGACAGCACTACCTTTGGTTGGTGGTTTTATCATAACTCAAGTTTTACAGATCCAATTGAATTGATTTTTGGGTTGTCTTCACAACTTGATTATCTATCATCTATCAAAATTTCATGGACATTGGATTTGTGGTTTCCGATCTACACGAGTTTCTTTGTAGCATTCCAGAACTGTTTTTCTCGGGTAGGACAGATTGACCTTTGTTCCATCTTTTGATCATAACTTGAGGTTCTCTCGATGGATTTGAGTGATTCTTCTTGTGTATTCTTCGTGACTTGATTCTCTATGATATATATCATATTTGTCACGGTGAAACACATTTATATTAGTTTCACACATGATTTCTCTAACAGATCATTTTTCTGCCGAAGGGGTTGGGATTTAATTGTTTCCGTTGCGTAAGATTTTTAAATCTACTATTCACCCCCCTCTGGTAGCTTTTCACGTGCTCTTCGATCCTACAATTGGTATCAGAGCAACAGTGCTCTAATCATTGTGATTTGCACATGTTTTTGACCAATCATCATGGAGAAATACTCCGATAAACCTTGTGTGTTTGCTGGTATTGATTTTCAGGTTTGGAAGGCACGCATGAAGGCTTTCATCCAAGCACAAGGCTTCACAATATGGGAGAAGGTGTACAAGCCTTACGAAGTGCCACCAAACGATCAAGTTATGGCTACAAACCTACAGGACGTTGACAACAACAACAACAAAGCCCGAAACATGATCATCCAAGGACTCACTCAGAGCGACTTCGACCGCGTTGCACATCTCCGATCGGCATACGATATATGGAGAGCACTTTGTGACTATCACGGGGGATCCAACACGATCAAGGAGGTAAGACAAGACATGTTCAAGAAAGAATACATTAGCTTCGAGATGCAACCCAGTGAGTCCATTGATGATCTCTTTGCTCGCTTTAACAAAATTCTCATTAACCTGCGTAGTGTCAATGTTAATTTTTCTGATGCTAAAAATGCTAGGCATTTTCTTAGTGCATTAGACATGTCAATCTGAGAGATGAAAGTTACATCTATTCGTGAATCTACTATCATGAGTACACTTACTTTAGATGTGCTTTACTCTAAACTCAAAACTCATGAAATTGACATCTTATCACGTAAGAACCCAAATAAATCTATTGCATTTATCTCACAACGTGATATGCCTAGCTCCGGCCAATCATCATCTTGCAATCCTCTTGCTTTGTTGTCCTCACTAACTCTGGAGCAGATCGAGGAATTTCCAGAAGAGGAGTTAGCACTAATCTCTACTAGGTTCTCAAAAGCATTGCAAAATGTTAGAACTAGAAGGAGAGGAAGCTCCGGACCTCAACGCTATTTTGACTGTGGTAAGACAGGACACTTTCGTACAGAATGCCCTAACCTTTCAGGTCCTACTACCCGTGAAGAAAAACAGAACAAGGTCAAGACCACCTCTAGAAACCCCAACAAGAAAAAGAAGGGTACCATAGGACGCAGGATGATTAACAGTTTCATCATTGCACTTCAAGAGCTTGGTTCAAGCGATGTAGACTTTGAAAGTGATGAAGATGATGACAATATGGCCAACTTATGCTTCATGGCGGGCAAAACAAGATCAAGATCAGTCAGGAGGATGTAGAACACAACAGTGATGACGATGAGGTATGTTCTACCTGTAATGAAATGTGTGATGCAATTTCTCGTGCAACTATTATTGTTAAGAAAAAGGACAGAAAGCTTAGGGATAATGCTGATAAAATTGAATCACTAGAATCCGAAATCAACCATTTGAAAACTTTGATTCCTAGTGATGCCTCTTGTTCCTCGTGTGATTTAATCTATGAACAATTGTCCACATTAAGAACTGCACATTCCTCTACTCTAGATAGACTTGAACTTGAAATTGAAAAGAACAAAAAGCTTGCTGCACTTGACATTGGTAACTTAAAAGATGCTTCTTGTTCTACAATTGATTTGCATTGTTCTAGTTGTGATGATCTTGAAAAGAAACTAAAAGATGCTATGAATGAAATTTCAATATTGAATAATGCTTTACGTTCTCATGAAGTTAAATATTGTTCCAATTGCAAATTAAAAGGAAAAACTTCATGTGAAAAATTGCCTTGATCTGTCCAATAAACTTGAGAACATGCATAGGACATTAGATCATTTTGTAATGGGAATAAGAACCTAAACTTGCTGCTGAATTCTTCCAAGTCTTGCAATGATAAAACTGGTTTAGGTTTTGATTCTCATGCTCATGCTAAGGCACATCCACCTAAAATTATAAAGTCATTAGGAAGTGGTTTGATTCAAACAGTTCCTAAACAAAAATAAGTGGTTTTCAAATCTGCAGGAGTGTTGTCTCATTCAGTTTCAAATAAAAATATTGTTTGCTCATCTAGACATGAACACAAAGTTAAATTTCATTTTACCTACTGTGGTAGAGATGGTCATATCATAGATTTTTGTTATAGACTAGCTAAACAACAGAAAAGGGAAAGAATGATTGCTAGATCTCATAACTTTCATGCAAAATTTGCTGCACATATTAAACCGAATGCCAGGAACATGCGACCTGCTGTTATGAGTCAGAAACATTCAATGTTTACCTTCGGACCTTCTGTTTTTGCCTCCATAGCTACTGATTTTTGTGCTACACAAGTAACACCTTATAGGTTAGTAGTTAAGAATAAAAAACCTCAAACATTGACTCATAAACCTGCTGTTTTATCTCAGTTTTCACGTGTTTTTCCTGCTGCACGTCGTGTGGCTCAGTAATGGATACCTAAATGCCTTTTGACTAACCCCGGTATTGAGTCATCGACGTATTGTGCTTCTATGTAGGTTACATGCTTCAGAAAGGAGAACATTTGAATTGTAGATTCAGGTTTCTCACGCCACATGACCGGTAACAAAGAATGGTTTTTCTCTCTCTCTTTTGTGTCACGAGTAGAGAATGTTACTTTTGCCGATAATTCTTCAACTCTTATAATTGCTAAGGGTTCGATTAGAGTAAATGATCACTACACTTTGAAGGATGTGGCACTTGTAAAAAATTTGAAATACAACTTGCTTTCTGTTTCACAATTGCTAGATGAAAATCTGGAAATTATTTTCACTAAAAATTGCTGTAAAGTTGTAAATTCAAACAATGAGCTTATTTTTAACGTGTCAAGATTGGATGAGTTTTTAAAGCTGATTTTGATATGTCTTCCTCTAAGCATAGGTGTCTAGTTGCTAATGATTCCAAAGATTTATTCTTTTGGCATCATAGACTTGGTCACGTAGGCTTTGATCATCTCACGCGTGTTAGTGCTCTTGATCGCATACGTGGGCTGCCTAAGTTTAAAGGGGACAAAGAAATTGTGTGCTCTTCTTATAGACATGCTAAGATGGTTGCAGGTTCACATACTCATCTCACAATGATAATGACAACTGAACCGGGTCAACTTTTGCACCTTGACACCGTAGGACCTTCATGTGTTCAATCATTCGGAGGTAAATTGTATGTTCTTGTAATTGTTGATGATTATTCTAGATACTCTTAGGTTTATTTTATCACATCTAAGAATCAATCTTTTAGTCACTTTAGAAATTTATTTCCTAGATTATCAATTGATCACCCAGGATCTTTAAAAGCAATTAGAAGTGATAACAGAACTGAATTTAAAAATCAATCTTTTGATCACTTTTGTGCCAAAAATGGAATTGATCATCAATTTTCTTCATCATATGTACCTGAACAAAACAGTGTTTTAGAAAGAAAGAATAGAACCTTAGTTGAGATGGCTAGGACTATGCTTGATGAATATCAAACTCCTAGGAAATTTTGGGCTGATGCGATTGCAACCGCTTGTTATGTCTCAAATCGTGTTTTCTTGCGCGCTAAGCTAGGTAAAACACCATATGAGCTCCGGTTTGGACATATGCCTAGTGTTACGCACTTTCGGGTCTTTGGTTGCAAATGCTTTGTTAAGAAACATGGTAATCTTGATAAATTTGAACCTAGATTCATTGATTGCATGTTTTTTGGTTATCCATCTCATACTAGAGGCTATCGTGTGTTTTTACTTGACACTAACAAAATTGTGGAGACTTGTGAAGTGTCTTTTGATGAAGCTAGCCTAGGTACTAGCTCAAACATTGCAGGTCCAGATCCATATCCACAGGAGGAGAGCATTTTCGTTTAATATGAGGAAGAATTGGAGCTGCTGCCCGAAAATTCAGCAGCTAATGACATTATTCGAGCTCCTGATTTTCATTCACAGCCAGCACCGACGACCACCATTGCTGGTCCAGATCCTCCTCAAGTCACGAGCTCATCGACTTGTGATGAACATGAAGAAGAAGAAGCTTGTGACGTGTCCACTTCCCTCCGGGTTCTCAAAATATATCCTTCACAACAGATTATTGGAAGCTTGCACAAACGAGTTACGCGGTCCAGGTTTTGCGATCCAAACTCTCATGCTCATTCTGCTTTTGTTGCTTCTTTTGAACCCAAAGATATATCATACGCACTCACTAATGAACTTTGGATTATTTCCATGCAAGAAGAGTTAGAAAATTTTGAAAGAAATAATGTTTGGAAACTTGTTCCTCCTTCTCAAGGTCACACTTTAATTGGAACTAAATGGGTGTTTAAAAATAAACAAAGTGAGGATGGGGTTGTGGTTAGGAATAAGGCTAGGTTGGTTGCTCAAGGTTTCACTCAAGTTGAAGGTCTAGATTTTGATGAAACTTTTGCTCCTATTGCTAGATTAGAAGCCATAAGAATTTTGTTAGCTTTTGCTGCATCTAAAGGTTTTAAGCTATATCAAATGGATGTTAAAAGTGCTTTTCTTAATTTCTACATAGATGAGGAGGTTTATGTCAAACAACCACTTGGTTTTGAAAATACAGATTTTCCTAATCATGTTTACAAACTGTCCAAAGCCTTGTACGGTCTCAAACAAGCCCCTAGAGCATGGTATGATAGGTTAAAAACATTCTTACTTGAAAAGGGGTTTACCATGGGAAAGGTTGATAAAACTCTTTTTGTGCTTAAGCATGGCATTGACTCATTGTTCGTTCAAGTGTATGTGGATTATATTATCTTTGGTTGTGCTTATCTTGATCTTGTGTCCAAGTTTTCAGCTATGATGAGTTCAGAATTTGAGATGAGTATGATGGGAGAACTCACATACTTTTTGGGGCTGCAAATCAAGAAAACCAAGGAGGGTACCTTTGTGCATCAAGCGAAGTATACAAAAGACCTCCTAAGGCACTTCAACATGGACAAAAGCAAACCTCTTCGGACACCAATGGGAACCACAACAACACTTGAACTTGATGAAGATGGTGAACCAGTGGATCAAAAAGAATATAGAAGCATGATCGGATCACTTTTGTACCTCACGGCATCAAGACCGGACATACAATTCAGCGTATGTCTTTGTGCACGGTTTCAAGCCTCCCCACGTGATTCACATTGTCAAGTCATCAAAAGGATTCTCAGGTACTTACATAGAACTCAAGAATTTGGCATTTTTCTTCCTTCTTCCTTCTTCCTTAACCGTTTTTTGAAAGCTTTTCCCGATGCTGATTTTGGAGGATGTAGGATTGATAGGAAAAGTACTTCTGGTGCTTATTATTTTCTTGGTAATTCTTTTATTGATTGGTCCTCTAGAAAACAAAGTTCAGTTTCACAATCCACCGCCAAATCTGAATATGTAGCTGCTGCTAGCGCTTGTTCACAAATTCTTTGGATTGTTCAAACACTTAAGGACTATGGGGTTGATCTAGATAGTGTTCCACTATTTTTTGATAGCACTAGTGACATTTGCATTGCTAAAAACCCTGTGCAACATTCTAGAACTAAGCACATTGATATTAGGTATCACTTTCTCCGTGACAATGTTGAAAAAGGAAACATTGTGCTTCACCATGTAAATACCGAACAACAATTGGCCGACATTTTTACAAAACCTTTGGATTTCACTCGTTTTTGTTACATTCGTAGTGAAATGGGGGTTATGCATCCTCATGGCTTACATTTAAGGGGAGTTTTCAAACTTGAGAAGTCTATGTGTGAATCTGAAATTAAAATAATATGAGCATAGTATTATTTCATACATATATGACTTGTGATCCCTTTTACATGCCGAAAGTTCTTACTACATTACTCGTGTTATACATTTTGTAGTTTTTGTCATGTCTAGTAATTGGAATAATTACTTACACTAAATCTGGTCATGGTCGAACTTTCTTGCTATTTTGAACTTGTTGCATGCTCACAAGTGCTTTTGATCATAAAAGATTAATCAAGTAATCAACTCACATGTTGAGTTTTTATGAACAAATATAAGTTGAGAAAAGACCAAGAGAATATGCATGCATCGCACTTCTTCTTTTGAGATGGCTTATCATTGCACTTAGATATGAACTTAGAAGAAGTTTTGTATGACTAAAACCATGTCCTTAAGCTTCTGATTGTCAAATGACATAGGCTTGGCTTGGTTGGTTAGAATAAGGCAGATGCGCATGTAATCTCTTGCAAATATCATATGATCTAAATTTGTGCCTTGAAAAATAATAAAATGCAACAACAATTGTCATGCTTTCAGGTATTGAAATAGTTAAGTTTGTGAGATCATGACTTGCTTAAATTGAAAATTACATTTGATCTCTAGCATGGCTTACACTACTTTATGTATCTCATTGTCGTGATAGTGTAAGTTACTTGATAGTATGACTTGGATGAGCTTTGTTTTATATGTATATGTTATAATATGCTCATAAATATTAAAATTTCTCTTTTGAACCTTGTTGAATACATTGTCAAAGGGGGAGAGATAATATGGTGAATTATGCAAGGGGGAGAAATATGTATAGGGGGAGAAATTTATTTCTATCTCATTTGATTTTCAAAAAGGGGGAAAATTGTTCTCAAAACTTTTCATGCCAATGTTCGTATTTTAAATGGTGTTGCCAATGCATTCATCAAGGGGGATATTGTGAGACCTACATGTGCTGAATACATTGGCTTTTACTGAATACATTGGCTTTGATGATAAAAGTTCTGAAATTCTTCTTAAACATCTTTTTTAGCAAGGTCCGACTCTAGCTCCGAGCTTTTGCAAGGTCCTATGTAAGGTCCGATATGTTTCACTAGGTCTGACTTATGTTGGATAGCTCCGGCATGTCTTTGTTATGCTCTGACATGTTTCTCTAGCTCCGGCTTTTGGGTTAACTAGTTCCGACTATTTTTGGTTAGCTCCGGCGCTAGGTCCGACTAGTTTTGGTAACCTCCGGCCCTAGGTCGCTTGTGTGAAGTACTATGAGAGATGGTACTGATTTTTAGTCAATATATTCAGCCATTAGAACTGATGATGTAGCATCTTCATAAGTTTTTGAAATGGGGAGAAGAGAAAGAAATCCTTCAGGGCTTGTGTAGGTGTACTCAATCTAATTGACTTGAAGTGGATTGGAGTGGAAAATGAACTAATTTTCTCCTCAATACACCTGAATCAACTTAGATTGAAGTGGATCCACTCCTATCCAAACAAGCCTTCAAATGGATGGGAAAAATCCTTCCAAGGTATCGTCATATTTCAATTAAAGCTTTAAACAATCCAACTGATGGGTCTCGAGTGTTACTTACATCTACAAGGGCTTGCTGTGAAGGGAGCTTGACAGGAGCTTCTTGATATTGTTTGGAACCCAACTGTTGGAAGGCAAGCCATCAGCATCATAGGTCAAAAGAAATTTATATACACATACAATTTTATAACTAATGGAATATGTGAAGGTGATAAATATGATATTCAAGCCGAAAAGGATCACTTGTCCAAATTAGTCTTCTCTACAGAAGATGAATTTAATAATGTCCGAAACATGTTATCTAAAGCTGAAATGGAGCATTGTTCTAAGTTGATTTCAGAGGATACAAATATATACAATATATACCATACATATTTTCCAGCATTGATATCTCTCGCATATATGGTTTCAAATCCTTTTTTTAATGCTTCTCTCTACGTGCTTGATGTTTTCTGGTTTGGTGAAAAGGTACATCTCTTCATACTGATTATATTCCTCTTCATTATCTCCCACATTCTCAACCCCAACAATATTTTGCTTTCCAAAAAAAAAACTACGTGCACCTTCTCAAATTCTGGATCTTGTACATAAAAAACTTGTGCAACACGAACGGCGAGAACCCACGGGTCATCTTTATAACCCACTTTTTCAAGTCTACCGGTGTCAACACGTAGTTATCAACTTTCACACCATCATGGTGTTTGACCCATTGGCACTTAAATACGAACATTACCATTCTTTCGCCATAATTGAGTTCCCATATTTCCTCAATGAACCTGAAGTATGTGGTCTTCTGCCCTTGCGGATCATAAGTCTCTATATGAACACCACTATTTTGTGCAACACCCTTACCATCTTTTTCCTTAGTGTAAAATGTGTAACCATTGATGTCATATGCTTGCCATGATGTCACCAAAGCAGATAAGCCAGAAGCTAACTTCTTCATTGTTGCCTCTTCTATAGAGTTTCCGTATTGTATACTTTTGTCCATTTACCATTCAGTGAAACATCTTCTGTGCTCTTTTATGATCCATTCCTCTCTGCGGTCTTGGTTTTTTTCGCAAAGCTCAATTTGGTGTTCCTCGATGTACGACTCAGCTATTGCGAGCTGTTGTAGTACACCAGAATGTGCACGGTGTACATTATCGTAATCTCGACGATAAAAGTTTTCTTACCCACTTTGCCTCTCCCATGTATTCTACGCTCATGTACTGGTATAGGCACACCTATCGATTTTCCATCTTTGATGTAATCAGCGCATCTCTCAATCACTTATTTAGTGGTGTATCCTTCCATAATTGAACCCTCTGGGTGAGCACGGTTCCACACATAACCTTTCAATACTCCTAAATATCTCTCCAACGAAAACATATGATGTAAATATAGTGGCCCCAATGCTTTTACTGATCAACAGGATGTATGATTACATGTACTTGCATATCAAAAAAGGATGGTGGGAAACACATCTCAAGCTTGCACATAGTCTCGACAATGTACGTTTTCAAATAGTCTAAATCTTCACATGCTATCACCTTTTGCAATACTGCATCGAAGAAGTAACACAAACGTGTGATGAGAACATTTATATGCTCAAGTTTGATGATCCTTATTGAAATGGCAAGGAACACTTTCATCATCATGTGACAGTTTTGAGAATTATAGCCGCATAAAGACAAGTCTTTCATCGAGACTAGTTTGCGGATATTGGACGAGAAACTCGTGAGCACTTTGATCCCACGCAAACATTCGCAAATTGCCTTTTTCTCTTGTAGTGTGAAGTTGTAGCTGGCTGGGGGAATGTAATGCTTTACGTTCGCCTTTTCTACTGGGTGAAGCTCTGGTCTCATGTCAAGATTTACTAGGTCCATACGCTATTTTAATCCATCCTTTGTTTTCCTCGGCATGTCCAGCAAGGTCCCAATGATGCTATCAAATACATTGTTTGTAACGTGCATCAAATCAATACTATGTCAAAGCTCCAGGTTCTTCCAATACGGAAGATACTTGAAAAAAATTGATTTTTTTCTTGAAAGCCATGTCAGTTGTATCACCCGAAGATGTGCTTTTCTTTCTATTTGTTCCTTTGCATTTTTTACCCTTACTGAAAGCAATATGAATGTTCTTGACCATTTCGAACACGAGTTTTCCACTCTAAGGTTTTGGTGCAATATCTTTTTTGATTTTGTTACCAAATTGTTCTTTCATGTTCCAATACTTGTGTGTATCTATCAAGAATTGCCAGTGTCTTATGTACACTGTCTTTCTAGATAAAGTGAGGTGTAGAAATGCAGTTGTCGAAGTGTTTTTGCGACACTCCCCCTGGACCTGCTAAGGAGCAGCCCGCGGAGGTTCGTATTTAGGCGGGGCAAACTCTCTGGATCTACGAGCATGATGAACATGAATGATTTATGTGGTTCGGGCCACCGGGAGGCGTAATACCCTACATGACGGGGGTTGTGTTGTATTGACTGACTGAGCGAGAGAGTGCTATGTCGAGTATGCTTGGGTGAGTTTGTGTGTGAGAGAGCTCCCCTTCTGTCGTGGCTACCTGGTCCTTTTATAGGTGAAGGGCTGGCAGGTTACATTATGATCGGGGCCCGACAGGTGGCCCCAGGTTAATTAGTCATAAAAGTGTATTAACATGACTTAATGACACATTAATGGATCTTGATGGTACACTAACATGTTCTGATGGCACGTTAATGGTCCTGATGGGTCTTCATGGTGTATTAATGTGTCTTGATGACGCATTAATGGTGTCTTGAAGCCGCGTTCTTGATGGCGTACTAATGCTGTCTTGAGTGCACACGTATTCTTCATGGTCCGCGAGACGCGTTGCAGCACTGGACCTTTCCTCATCGGGGAGGCTAGGCCCGGAGCCACGGGACGCGTGGCAGCACTGGACCTCTCCTCAACAGGGAGATTAGGTCCGGAGCTACGGGTCACATAGAAGCACCGAAGGTCCGGAGCTGCAGAGCACGTGGAAGCATCGGAGCCACCCTTGGCAGGGAGGCAGGTCTGGAGCTACAGAACACGTGGCAGCACCGGAGCCACCCTTAGTATGGAGGTAGGTCCGGAGCTACAGGACACGTGGCAACACCGGATCCACCCTTAGTAGGGAGGCAGGTCCAGAGCTGCGGGACACATAGTAGCTTCTGGGTAATTCCCCTCTTGGGAGGTAGAACCCAGCGTCTTGTCTTCCTTGTATGCAGGGGATACCCGGTCTGCAGGAAATCGATAGTTTCCCCCGGGCCAACTTTGGGAGAGGCAAAGATCCCAGAAGTGGGGCCACTATCATCAACGCTAAGAACGTCAACGACGCCCCCCTTGAGAGGTGTCGGAGCATAAGGTCTGACGGCGGAGCTTGGTGAAAATGCAAGAGCATCCACCATCAATGCTAAGAACGTCAACAACGGGCCCCTTAGAAGGTGCTAGTGCCGGAGGTTGAGGTCCGACGGTAGAGCCCGAAGAAGGGTGAAGTCCTGCACAAGAGTGACAACAGAAAGAGTAATAGTGCTCATTGGTTACCGTTGACGGCTATTATATACCAATTTCATCCGTCAATTTAACTCAATTATATGAAGGATTTGTCATTTCTTGCACACATCACCTTTCTACCTAACCCAATTCCACTTGGACTTGGAGAAATATGTGTATGCAGCATTTTATGCAGGAAATGTAGTGGGACCAATCCTATAAAATATCATCCCAGCCAATCAGGCAATGACACATGTTATCCCAAGGATCAAATGGTCCAATAACAGAAGTATCCGAGGAGATCCAACGGTGTATCACCAATATACATCAATGGGACCCACCTGGCGGCCACCTGGAGAAAGCACACGAGAATTGGTGCAATGACCAGGTCGGCCGAACCAGGGGGTCGGCCGACTTGGTCTTTGCACCAAACTCGGTCAGCCTCCACATGTTGGCTCCTCCCAGCTTCCTGGAGTCAATGGTGACTGATTCGCACGCTTTTGGTGGCGGGAACCGACCTCAACACTAGTATAAATAGGACCCCCTACCCCTCACTTCAACACACACCACTTGAGCTTCATCTCTATTGTATACACTATCATCCATAGTCTTAGAGGAGTTAGGTTGTAGAGAGGAGAGTCTCTAGTCCCAAGTCCAAATTGGGAAAAGAGTAAGGAGTCTCTCTCTTCCCAATCCTACATTGGGAAAGGTATGGCTCATGTATTCTTTCTTGTATTTGTGACTTTATGCACAATAAAGATAATATCTTTAGTCTCTACTTATACATATACTTCGGCAAAGCGTTTCTTGTTTGATTATTGAGTCCATATATGTGGAAGGTATAGCTTCTATGACTATTTCATCATGAACATATCTCATTATCATAGAACCTATAGACCCCCACTATAGTTTAGTTAATTATAACATAACTAGGTTAGTATGGATAATTATGTTGTGTATCAACATTGGTTCAATGATGATTCAATTCATTGCCTTAGGATGGATTGTTTCTAGGCTCTTAAGGTAATTACTTAATATGCTAGCATGGTGCTAGGATAGCTAAGTAGCATTGGATGTCTCGTAGACCCACGGATTGAAGAGGTAGGCAGTAGGTGGTGACAACCCTATCTGTCCTTTGTAACCCTCCACGTTCGGCTATGCCACAGGCTCTTGGCGGGAGTCGCCGTAGTATTGCTAGGGGTAAGCCCGTGCCCGATGTGTTGAACCACATAGCATAAGTATTCACTATTTATCTAGCTTATGAATAATTAGTTTCGACTATGTATATGTACAATAGAGCATAGTAGGAGTACCGCCATAACTCTCAACCTTAACTAACCTCTAGGATCCTCTTATCCCCCTTAGAATTGAAAGCTTTTATGTGTGTCACACTACCTCCACTATTATTTTATTCATCCTTACTAGATTATTACCTAGACCTTTCTACCCTTTCCACTTGATGATGGTTATATCTCTTTCGTGCCTTCCTTTGGGATCAAATAAATGACACCCCTGGGAATACTCTTAAGGGGAAATGCTACAATGATACCTCCGTGCGCTTGTGGAATTCACCCTGTGATCCAATAAAACCATTAACAAGCATTTCTGACACATCAGTTGGAGATGTTTAGTTAATGGTTCGTAAGTAATACCAACAAGCATTTCTGGCACTATTGCCAGGGATGATTTGTTAGTATACCTTAGGAGCTGTCAACAAGCATTTCTGGCGCCGTTGTCGGGGAAGGAAAATAGATATATAACATGATCGAGTGAATAGGATAGAACCCTGGGTAGGATTTTAGTAGGATAACCATACTTTGTTTTCGCATTTTTAATGTGAAAACAGGGTACTGTATGTCTGGTTTCCGCCTGCCGGAAAACTTTGTTGAAGATCCCAAATCTCTTCTGAGAGACCGACCCCGTGTCGTTACTCCTCGGAAGATTCGAGCGGCAAGGGAAACCAACATTTCTGCACCAACAATCCAAACGCCAATGGCTCAGAAGACCCTTCGTGAGTTCTCAACTCCCTCTGCTAATAATGTGCCTATTGGGCCCACTGTTAACACGGGAGATGTGAACTTCGAGATCAAAACTGGCCTTATCACTATGGTGCAAGCCAACCCATTCTGTGGGAAGGCTAACAAGGATGCAAGTGCTCACCTGCAATAATTCCTCGAGATCTGCAGCACTTTTTAGATCAAGGACGTGTCTCCAGATGCGGTCTATCTGAGACTATTCCCGTTCTCTCTCCTTGGGAGAGCGAAATAGTGGTTCTACGCGAACCGAAGTGTTGTAGACACTTGGGAGAAGTGTTCTATGGCATTCCTCATCAAATTCTTCCCGTTGGGCAAAACCAATGCCCTACGTGGAAGGATTTCCAGCTTTTAGCAAGAGCCCAAGGAATCTATTCCCGAGGCATGGGAAAGGCTTCAGGAGTACATCCTAGCCTGTCCCCACCATGGGATGGATGACTGGCTTCTTATTCAAAACTTCTACAACGTGTTGATCCCATCAGCTCGTGACCATTTGGATGCTGCTGTTGGAGGCGCTTTTTTCTCATTGACGGTGCCAAAAACTAAAGATCTTATTGAGAATATGGTGTCCAACATGGGATGGAACGATGAGCGTTTCCATACCCGACAGCGAGGCATGCACACCTTGAAGGAGGTGGACATGATTGCTGCAAAATTGGACCTCCTAATAAAGAAAATTGAGGGACAAGCCAGTGGTGAAGTGTCGGGCAATGCCTATGCCCTAGACTCTCACATCACGTGCGAAGTCTGTGGCGACCCGGGTCATATGGGCAATGATTGCCCAGAAACTCGTGAGGATGCCTTATACCTCGCCAACAACGGAAATTTAAACAACAACAATGGCTATTGGCCAGGAGGTCAAGGGTGGAGTCAACAACGCGCATTCTTTCAAGGAGGGTACAACAACAATCAACCAAACTTGAGAGAACTTGCCATTATCCAGCTCAAGATCAACGATGCCATATCCAAGAAGCTGTCAGCTAATGACAAGACCCTAGAGAATATCAATGCAAAGATCGAAGGACTATCCTCAACATTCAAGAATCAACTAAGCTTCAACAAGATGTTGGAGACTCAGCTGGCACAACTTGCTGCAGTTATCCCTCCATTAGAAAAAAACAAAATTCTGGGGCAGTCAGAAGCCCCAGTGGAGAACATTAGTGCAGTGGTTACGAGAGGAGGAAAGACCACTCGTAACCCACCATATCCCACAAAAGAAAAGAGGACAACTGAGCCTGAGAAGGAGGATGTCCCAAGTGAATTACTTGGTGAGAGAATGGCCAAACATTTTGAAGACACCAACTTATTGCCATTCCCTCACAGACAAAGGAAGCCAATAGTGGATGAGCAATTCAACCTTTTTGTTGAGATCATCCAAAAGATCCACATCAATGTGCCCTTGATTGATGCAATGCAAGTCCCCACTTCTGCTCGCTATCTCAAGGACATATTGAACAACAAATGGCCATTGCCCACCACTGAGGTCGTCAAGCTTACGGAAGACTGCAGTGCAGCCATCCTCAATAGGCTTTCTGAAAAGAAGAATGACCCTGGATGTCCTACCTTTTCATGGTCAATTGGGGCTCACCATATTGACAAGGCACTTTGTGATTTGGGAGCAAGTGTTAGTGTGATGCCCAAGGTTGTGTTCGACCAGCTGAAGTTCACAGAGCTGACTCCAACACCAATGCAACTACAACTGACTGACTCTTCAGTCCGTTATCCAGCGGGTATTGCTAAAGACATCACGGTGAAGATCCGGAACTGCTTCATACCCGTGGATTTTTTGGTGCTAGACATGGACACTGAGAAAGATACACCACTCATTCTTGGGCATCCATTCCTAAGCACTGCAAAAGCTCGCATAGATGTGGGAGCTGGAGAGATCCACTTCCATATCAATGGCAAGGAGGAAAGGTTTAACTTTTGTCCAAAATCAGAACAATGCTCCATGATTCGAATCAAGTATGGGCCAAATGATAAACACATCAGAGAGGTCAAAGTCACACCTCCAAAGGTGGACTCACTCATTGCATTCATGAGAATATTAATCTTTGAGGAGAATCTGTCGTTTCGATGATTTATATGGGGTTTCTAAAAGTGACTATTAGAGTTTAGAAAGATCGGACTAGTCCATGGTGCACACCGGACTGTGTGTAGCAAACCCTAAGTGTCCCAAAATATTGGACTAGTCCGGCTAGGAGCGGACTTTTCCGATTTTGCTTCTGGAAATCTTCGAACTAGTATGATAGTCATCGGACTTGTCCGGATAGTGAAACCCTAAGTTATTATGAGGACAAGTCCGCACTTGGAAGACTTGTCCGATTTAGGTTAGAGAGGTTTTTGGATAGTCCGTGCTAATATCAGACTTGTCCGATTGACATCAAAAAGATATCGGACTAGTCCGGTGTGTGATCGGACTTGTCCGATTTTCTGTGACTTGTGAAGTGTTTTGAGGACTAGTTTGCACTGGAGAGGACTAGTACGATTCTAGTCAGAGAGATATCAGACTAGTCCGATGGATATCGGACTTGTCCAATCTTGTGCAGAAGGGATATCAGGCTAGTCCGGTGTCACTCAGACTAGTCCAGTCCTGTATCAATTAGTGCAATGTGTGTGTTTAATTGTGATTGAGCTCTTGGGGTGTGTTTCCTTAACACACTCCATACACAATGATCTACTATTCTTCTTCCTTGAGCTCATTTCCACTTTGCTCCTCATTCTCCCTTTTTTTGGCACTTTGCTTATTTTTTTATTAAAACCTGTGCTCATCTCAACAAAGAGGTTAGGATCTCATTTACTTGTCATAAATCATCCAAAATCCACAAGGTATTCCTAGATGCACTTTCATCGAAACGACCACGCATGAGACTTGGTGTTCCCATGACGTGACCCAACATAATGAGCATAAACATTTCCATAATTATTTCTCATTAATACATACGAGGCATCAAAAGTATTGAAAAGTAACTTTTGTTGTTTATACACAGGACTAGTCTGGGAGGCCGGACTTGTACGGAGTACCGAACTTGTCCGGACCCTCACCGGACTAGTCCGGCGGTCATGCATTTTGTACTTATTAATTTTTGATTTTCCAGTTTGGAAGGCTCCTCCCTCTACAAAGACATTGCTATCCCTGTTATTCTTATGGCTTCTAGCTTGTTGCTTTTCACCATGAGAGTAACCAATGCCATATTTGACATTTGGAGGTCTTGTGGCCAAGTATACACTACGTGCATATTTGATCTTCTCCTTGTCAAATATGCCACTTTGGGCAGGATGCTTATCCTTTGTAGAGGTTGGCTTGTCTTTCAAACTGGTGTCGACTTTATTACATGTACAAGTAGAAGCAACTTCAATTTTAATTGGTTGAGAAGGTGAAATTGAGGAGGATGAAGGGTCACCTTGCTTGAGTGACTGAACTTGCACTTCAAGGATCTTGTTAACCTTGATTAGGTTAGCAAGTTCTTTCTTGATTGCAGCATTTGAGTCGTTTAACTCCAAGCAAGATTCCTTGCTTGAAGCTAACTCAACCTCTAGTGACTTGCTTCGCTCCTTTTCAAGCTCTAGAAGTTTGTCAAGTTCGACATGTTCCTCCTTTTGGGAGATAATCATGTCCTCTTGACGATGTATCAACCTCTCCTTCTCAACAAGTTGATCAAGTAAAAATTTCATTTTTGCGGCAATTTTCCTATGTAGTCCAATAAGCATATCCTCATTATCACTATTGATTTCATCATCGCAAGAATATGAATGCACGGAAGGGGGTTTGGTTTTTACCTTCCTTTGCCATGAGGCAGGTGCCATTTCCCTTCCATGCGGCGAGTGTAGGGAAGAGAGTAGACTTCTTGGATATCTTCTCGATGGCTATGCTAGCCATCTCTTCTTCTTCGGATGATGAGGACTCGTCATTTGAGTCCCACTCTTTCCCTATGTGGCATTGCTCAGCTTGTTTCTTCTTCTTGAAGAATTTTTTGGGTTGAGGCTTGGCTTCTTTGGTCTTCTTCTTGTTCTCTTCATATGGGAAATCAACTATGAAGTGGCTATACTCACCACAATTATAGCATGCCCGCCTTAACTTCGGCTTTGTTCATTTCTTGTACTTTCCTTCACTTGATTTAGTGCCTTGTCTTTTCTTCATTATTCTCTTGAATTTCTTCATGAACAATATCATGTCTTCTTCATCTAATTCACTGCTCTCATCATCACCGTATTCTTCTAGCTGAGTTTCTCGAGCTTCTTTGGATAGGGGCTTGAGGGTGGACTTCAAAACAACCCCTTTCTTCTTTGTCGAGGTGAGGTCGGCAATTTCCTTGACATGCGTTGCTTGTTTTTCCATCATCTCGAAATTGATGATTTTTCCAAGTAATTCATCCGAAGTCATTTTCTTGTATCCGGGGCTTTCTCTGATCATCGAGCATAGGGTGACGTTGCGAGGCATGAAAGCTCTAAGGATGAGCTTCACCATCTCGTGGTCATTCTACTTCTTGCTTCCGTATGATCAAACCTTGTTGATGAGTGTCTTTAATCGGTCGTACATATCTTGAGGTGACTTGTCTTCTTCGATTGTGAATCTTCCTAATTCACCTTCGATCATTTCGATCTTTGCTTCACGCACATATCGGTCACCTTCATGTGCAGTTTGTAGTGTGTCCCATATCTCCTTAGCAATCTCAAGTCCATCCACCTTGGTGAACTCGTTCCAACTGAGCGAAGAGGTAATTACTGCTGCGGCTTGAGCATTTCGATGAATAGCCTGCTCTTGGCTTGGTGTGAGCTCTGCGTCGTCGTCCGGGAAATCTATTCCTGTGCACACAATATGCCATAGACTTGGATTGAGAGAGATTAGATGCATTTTCATATTTTGCCTCCACATTGAGTAATCACTTCCACCAAAATGTTGGGCTTTTCCAAGTGGGATAGACAAATAATGATTATTGTTGGAATTGAGACGATCATAATTGAAAGGATATCGGGAGTAGTCGGTGTGACTACTCCCCTTCTTCTTTTCTTCAATCATCACTTTCCCTTTGGAAAGTTTCATCTTTCTTAGGAGCGCCTTTAGTTCTATTGTCTCGTCATCGTCATCCTCGAAGTCTTGAATGGATTCGAGGAGCTTCTCCACCTTTAGGTTCTTGTCATCATCAACCTTTTCTTGGTTGTTGCTGTTGTGGATGTCCTTCATGTACGACATGATCTTCTTCGAGGGATTAGTCTCTTTCTTGAAGAACTTGCTCTGATACCAATTGAATGTGGCCTAGAGGGGGTGAATAGGCCTTTTTGAAATTTGTCGGAACCTGCAACACTTAATCACCAGATCAAAACTTGAGATATCAGACTAGTCCGGTAAAGTGCAGACTAGTTCGGTGTGTACCGATTAGGTTGATTAAGTTTGATCGATTAATTTGACTTTATGATGTATGCAGCGGAACTATATAGCTAATTGAAGTGTTGCAAGATGATTTACTAGAATATATCACAATTCAATCTTATACTTAATGATTCAATGTAAAGTAAGCAATATTGCTTCAAACCCTAGATTGTTGTGATGAATAAGAACGATGAACACAAAGCAAGACACAAGAGATTTATCCCGTGGCTCGGCTCCCACAGAGGCAACCTACATCCACGTTGAGGAGTCCACAAAAGGACCGGGTCTTCTCCAACCCTACCCTCGTTGGATAGCCACGAAGGCCAATCCTCTTCCACTTATCACAAAGGGTAAATAATTGAATTCAAGAGGGCGTTATCACATATTGAGGGCTCCTCTAGATTACAATCACAAGTGCACCAAGAACACACTCAAAAGATTACAATGAAAATAAGAGGAGTGTGTTAGAGAATCAAACCAAGAGCTCAAGTGTGATGAAACGTTTCTCTCCAATGTTCCAATGTGTATCCTCAGGGGATTGATCTTTTTTGCTTTAGATTTCATGGAGAGATGTGTTTTTGAGGCTCTTGGAAGGTGTGATGGTGCTAGGGTTCGAGAGATATTAAAGTTGGGCCGTGCACCTCTATTTATATGGGGTTTCTAAAAGTGACCGTTAGGATTTAGAAAGATCAGACTAGTCCGGTGTGCTATGTGTAGCGAACCGTAAGTGTCCTGAAATATCGGACTAGTCCGGCTAGGAGCGGACTTGTTCAATTTCGCTTCTGGAAATCTTTGGACTAGTCCGATAGTCATCGGACTTGTCCGGACAGTGAAACCCTATGTGGTTATGAGGACAAGTCCACACTTGGAGGACTTGTCCGATTTAGGTCAGAGAGTTTTTCGGACTAGTCCGTGCTAATATCGGACTTGTCCAGTTGACATCAGAAAGATATCAGACTAGTACGGTGTGTGATCGGACTTGTCCGATATTGTGTGACTTGTGAAGTGTTTTGAGGACTAGTTCGCACTGGAGAGGACTAGTCCGATTCTAGTCAGAGAGATATCAGACTAGTCCGATGGATATCAAACTTGTTCGATCTTGTGCAGAAGGAATATCGGACTAGTCCGGTGTCATACGGACTAGTCCGGTCCAGTATAAATTAGTGCAATGTGTGTGTTTAATTGTGATTTAGCTCTTGGGTTGTGTTTCCTTAACACACTCCATACACAATGATCTACTATTCTTCTTCCTTGAGCTCATTTCCACTTTGCTCCTCATTCTCCCTTCTTTTTGGCACTTTCCTTATTTTGCTATTAAAACCTAGAGGGGGGGGGGGGGGGGGGGTGAATAGGCCTTTTTGAAATTTGTCGGAACCTGCAACACTTAATCACCAGATCAAAACATGAGATATCAGACTAGTCCGGTAAAGTGCAGACTAGTCCGGTGCGTACCGACTATATTGATTAAGTTTGATCGATTAATTTGATTCTATGATGTATGCAGCGGAATTATACAGTTAAGTGAAGTGTTGCAAGATGATGTACTAGAATATATCACAATTCAATCTTATACTTAATGATTCAATGTAAAGTAAGCAATATTGATTCAAACCCTAGATTGTTGTGTTGAATAAGAACGATGAACACAAAGCAAGACACAAGAGATTTATCCCGTGGTTCGGCTCCCAGAGAGGCAACCTACATCCACGTTGAGTAGTCTACAAAAGGACCGGGTCTTCTCCAACCCTATCCTTGTCGGATCACCATGAAGGCCAATCCTCTTCCACTTATCACAAAGGGTAGATAATCGAATTCAAGAGGGCCTTCTCACACGTTGAGGGCTCCTCTAGATTAAAATCACAACTCCACCAAGAACACACTCAAAAGATTACAATGAAAATCACATGAGTGTGTTAGAGAATCAAACCAAGAGCTCAAGTGTGATGAAACGTGTCTCTCCAATGTTCCAATGTGTATCCCCAGGGGATTCATCTTTTTGGCTTTAGATTTCGTGGAGAGATGTGTTTTTGAGGCTCTTGGAAGGTGTGACGGCGCTAGGGTTCGAGAGATATTAAAGTTGGGCCGTGCACCTATATTTATATGGGGTTTCTAAAAGTGACCGTTAGGGTTTAAAAAGATCAGACTAGTCCGTGGTGGACACGGGACAAGTCCGGTGTGATGTGTGTAGCAAACCCTAAGTGTCCCGAAATATCGGACTAGTGCGGCTAGGAGCAGACTTGTCTGATTTTGCTTCTGGAAATCTTTGGACTAGTCTGATAGTCATCGGACTTGTCCGGACAGTGAAACCCTAAGTGGTTATGAGGACAAGTCCGCACTTGGAGGACCTGTCCAATTTAGATCAGAGAGTTTTTCGGACTAGTCCGTGCTAATATTGGACTTGTCCGATTGACATCAGAAAGATATCGGACTAGTCCGGTGTGTGATCGGACTTGTCCGATTTTATGTGACTTGTGAAGTGTCTTGAGGACTAGTTCGCACTGGAGAGGACTAGTCCGATTCTAGTCAGAGAGATATCAAACTAGTACGATGGATATCGGACTTGTCCGATCTTGTGCAGAAGGGATATCGGACTAGTCCGGTGTCACTTGGACTAGTCCGGTCCTGTATAAATTAGTGCAATGTGTGTGTTTAATTGTGATTGAGCTCTTGGGGTGTGTTTTCTTAACACACTCCATACATAATGATCTACTATTCTTCTTCCTTGAGCTCATTTCCACTTTGCTCCTCATTCTCCCTTCTTTTTGGCGCTTTGCTTATTTTGCTATTAAAACATGTGCTCATCTCAACAAAGAGGTTAGAGTCTCATTTGCTTGTCATAAATCATCCAAAACCCACAAGGGATTCCTAGACACACTTTCAATCTCCATCTTTTTGGTGATTTATGACAACCAATTGAGATTTCACAAAATATGATAAAAATTGAGATTTTCATAATGTATGCACATATGAGTCTGAGATACATCAATCAATGAAAACATAATCCATTTGCATTCTTTATGGTGGGATGAATGACTAAGTACATTGAAACAATGAGAATGACATAATTGACATTAATCAACCAAAACCAAGCATATATGTCATTCTAGGAGCAACAACACAATTTTCAACAATTACTTCTCAAGTAGATCAAAATAATGTATCACAGGACTATAATCATCATAAGAACATAGCAAAAGCTTTACAACCCACAAAATAGTCAAAAAGCATAAAAGAGAGCTCTCTCCTTGCATCCTACAGCTAAGACTAAGACTCCCCCTCAATCTCTCCCCCTTTGGCATCAAGCCACCAAAAAGAAGGAGAGGAGGGTCCTAAAGTCTTCACTCCTTGCCGTCGGTCCTCTCATCATCTTCATCGTCGTCTTCGGGCTGATGAGGAGGAGGAGGAGGTGTGGAGCCACTCGAGCCCCCAATGCCAAAGTAGGCAAGCTTGGAGGGGGTCAAGGGCCCGAGCTCGGTGATGTCAGGGTTGGAGTCCTCAGAAATCACTGGATATCCAATGGGGTCGATCTCCAGCTTCTGGCAAATCTGCTTCACATTTTCCTTGACATACTTCATGTCTTCCTTTCTCTTCTTGTTCAGCTTGTGGGCCCTCACTTCGGCCTTTTTGCAGGAAGCAAATATAGTAGCCAAGTACTTGAAGATCGCACTTGCAGATCCCCTTTGGGGAGCTGCCCTAGTAGCGGGGCAGCCCTTGCATCTTCATTTCTTCTCGCTGGAGCTTCAGGACTGGAGGCTGGAGATGGAGCTGCCTGTATACTTGGCTTCTGAGGCATCTGGGGCCTCAATGGAAGGTGCTCCACATCTTTCACAAACTCTATGCCAGTGACTTTTTCAATCATAAACATAAGACAGGGAGCATATCCACATTACATGTTGGGTGTGCAGGAAATGTCCACCATGTCATTCCAAATGTAGTCAGCCACATCAAACTGGCGATCCTTGCTTATCACTCTCATCAGGGTCCAGAGATAACCTTGCACACTCCTAGCATCTCCATCCTTGGCAGCTATTGTCTTCCTCAAGACTCTGTTCAGAACCACAAAGAAAGGCTTCATGTTCTTTGTGGAGGGAGGGTTGAACTTCGAGTTTGGCTCATATAGGAACTTCATCCTATCCTTCTCAATGACACCTATGTTGTGGATGATCAAGCAGTCAGGTCTTGAGGTGTCAAGGTGGAGCAGGCTTGCAAAATCTTCTTGAGTGATACTGTACGTGGATCCGTGAGACACCCAAGTAACACTTTCCTCATCTTCACTTGAGAAGTTGCATGTCGCAAAGAATTGCGCTATGAACTTGTCATTCCATTTGTTTCTAAAGGCAAAAAGGTCCTTCAGTCCATGCCTCTCAATTGCTTCCACCACTTCAATGAAAGGGGAGCAGCCATT
The DNA here is from genome assembly GCA_036927565.1 of Tuctoria greenei. NCBI lineage: Eukaryota > Viridiplantae > Streptophyta > Magnoliopsida > Poales > Poaceae > Tuctoria > Tuctoria greenei. The sequence goes on along the minus strand of JAYESD010000005.1, from coordinate 132,440,456 downwards.
TTTCTCAAAATGTGCCCAATCAATCCATTGACTGCGCACTACCGGTGTGTTCATTGGGAGGTACACAAATTTGTAGAAATCTGGATGGAAATTGCTCCAAAATCTGCCATCAGCAGCTTGCTTCGGACGACCATACCAATCAATGCTTCTGAACTTCACCGCCAAGTCAGTGCCCTTTCCATTGAATCTGTCTTCAGTGAAGTCCCTGACCCCTTCCCTTGGAGCATGCAGCCTCAGGGGGCCAACCGGGCCTATTGCTATTCCCTTGCCCTTGCCCTTAGCTTGGCAAGGGCCCCTTGTTGCTGCAGTTGCCTTGGAGGCAGGCTTCTTGGCAAGCACCTTCCTCTGAGACTGAGGAGGAGATGGATCTGGCTTGGAAGGTCGCTCTTGGCGTTTCTTGCCAAGGCTCGTCGAGGGCCGAGGTGCCACCTTGTGGTCCATCTCGGCCTCGAAATATGAAATCTCATCATTTGTGCTCGACATGTCCTGAGAATGAATTGTGTAAGGCATGAATGAGTATTGATGATTCAAGGAATGGGTGAGAAAGAATAACAATTCATTGCATTGAGTAATTGACAGGCTAGGTTTTGAGTTCAGAAAAATCAAACTTGTCTGGTGTACAGGCACAGACTAGTACGGGGTGACCGGACTTGTTCGTGCATGGACCGGACTAGTCCAGTATTCATCCTCAAAAAACTAGGCAACTAGACAAATGGTGATTCCTAATGCACAACTAGCTTAGCATAAACGTAATACATCAAGGAGGCATGTATATAGAGTGGAATGCTAGGCTATTCGATCAACAATGAAGAAAATCGAGATTTCTACGGTTTGGGCCAAAATTACTGAGGAATTCGTTTGATTCTCGAAGAAGGAGGTGTTGAAGTCCAGACTTGTCTGAGAACTTTAATCTTCGAGCAAGGAAGCTTGATTTCCACCCGAATGCAAAGCTTTTTGGTGGAGGGGATGCAAAATCGCTTTGGGAGCTCGAGTTTGAGAGATAGAACGCGTGAGGCAAGAGTGGAGGTGAGGGGATTAGGGTTTGGCGGCGGCTAGGGTTAAGGACACGAAAAATTGGACAAGTCCGGAGAAGACCGGACTAGTCCAAACTTTTCCAGAGGCTATATCGGACTAGTTCGTGGTCTACCAGACTAGTCCGGCCTAACCGGCACTCTGCGGACTAGTCTGCATGGGCGGACTAGTTCGGGTAACCACGAACTAGTCCGAGGTCACCAAGCAAGAATTTCTTAGCCCATTCATATATATATTTGAAGGTACATATTTATAAAATAGGGAGTCAAATCAAATCAAATAATCTTGATGAATATGATCAGTAATCATACAACAATAAGGCAATGATCATAATTCACCAAGATCTAATAATTAACATAGTTTTTGGAGAAAATTGAGGAAGATGATTTTCATAATCCAATCAACATATTTTGAAGAATTCATACAGGTATGCAAATTTTCTATCCACACTCCGAGCATCAAGGATATTTAGTTCATTTCGGAGTTCACAAAAGCACTTTTCATCAAGTGGCTTGGTGAAAATGTCGGCCAATTGCTTTTGGGTGTTGACATGGGAAATGGCTATCTCTCCTTTCATGGAGTGGTCTATCAAAAAGTGATGTCTTATGTCTATGTGTTTGGTTCTATAGTGCTCAACGGGATTATGGGCAATTTTAATGGCACTCTCATTGTCACAAAGGAGTGAAATACAGTTCATGTTGTAATCGTAATCCCTTAGAGTTTGTCGCATCCAAAGGAGTTGTGCACAACAACTCCCGGCTGCAACATACTCCGCTTCGGCTGTGGATAAGGCAATGGAATTTTGTTTCTTGGAGGACCAAGAAACTAGAGATCTCCCTAGGAATTGGCATGTACCGGAGGTACTTTTTCTATCTACCTTGCATCCGGCATAATCTGCATCTGAGTAGCCAATGAGATTGAATTTGGAGCCTTTTGGATACCAAAGACCAAGATTGGGTGTATGAACTAAATATCTCAAGATCCTTTTTATGGCTGTGAAGTGACACTCCTTAGGATTGGCTTGAAATCTTGCACACAAACATACACTCAACATAATGTCTGGCCTAGATGCACATAAATAGATATCTAGTGGTTACTCCGTTTTGGATGTCACTGATGATATTGTCGATTGGGTGATCCTTTTGGATGCATTGGGGTACTCTTGGGTGTGGCACTTGAGGTGTTGTATCTTCACGATCATCTTCTTCTCCCCCTAATTGGCTGTCCTTGTTGATTCGTTGATCATCTTCGTATTCTTGTAGTTGATCTTGTGTGGAAGCTCCCCCTTGATCGTTGACCTCCTCTTGTGGTTCATCTTCCTCATGCACGTGTAGAGGTGACTATAGTGGTCAAACTTCACCTAAGGCCATCCTTTTCAATGCTTGACAAGGAGCTTCTTCTTTATCTAGCACACATGGATCAACTTGCTCCTTTTGGGATCCATTAGTTTCATCGAATACTACGTCACGTGCTACTTCAACAACTCCGGAGGTCTTGTTGAAAACATGATAGGCGTAAGTGTTCGAATCATAACCATGCAAGAAACCTTCATCGGACTTCGAAGCGAACTTGAAGTCCTAGGCTTATTGTTCAAGATATAACATGGAGAACCGAAAACTCAAAAATATGAAATATTAGGCTTGTTACCGGTAAGTAGCTCATAGGATGTCTTCTTGAGTAGTCGATGAAGGTAAAGTCAATTTATGGCGTGGCAAGCGGTGTTGACCGCTTCTGCCCAAAATTGATCTGAGGTCTTGTATTCATTGAGCATTGTTCTTGCCATCTCTATGAGAGTTCGGTTCTTTCTTTTGGCAACTCTGTTTTGTTGAGGGGAGTACGGAGCTGAAAACTCATGCTTTATGCCTACTTCATCTAGGTACTCCTCCACTTGTGTGTTTTTGAACTCCGTGCCGTTGTTGCTTCGAATGTTCTTGATAGTCAATGAGAATTTGTTTTGAGCTCTCTTGAAGAATTTCTTGAGTATTCCTTGTGTTTCTGACTTGTCATGCAAAAAGAAAACCCAAGTGAAGCGAGAAAAATCATCAACAACTACTAAACCATATTTGTTACCGCCGATGCTTATGTAGGCAATTGGACCAAATAAGTCCATGTGAAGTAGCTCGATCGGTCTTGTTGTAGTCATGACGTTCTTGGCGGGGTGAGGTGCTCCAACTTGCTTCCCGGCTTGGCACGCGCTACAAGGCCTGTCTTTCTCAAACACAACATCCTTTAAACCTCGGATGTGATCGCCCTTGAGGAGTTTTTTAAGGTTCCTCATACCAACATGCGCTAGCCGTCTATGCCACAGCCAACCCATGTTGGTTTTTGCAATCAAGCATGTCTCAAGTTCAGCTTTATCCTTGTTGAAGTCAACAAGATAGAGCTTTCCCATTAACATACCCTTGAATGCAATGGAACCATCACTCTTCCTAGAAACGGTCACACACTCGTTAGTGATCAAGCAATTATAACCCTTGTCACATAGTTGAGATATGGACAGCAGGTTATAATCCAAGGAATCAACATGTAATACATGAGAAAGTGTGTGCTTAAATGATATGGCAATTTTACCGGTACCGAGCACCTTCCCTTGATTATTATCTCCAAAATAGATGCCCTCATTTGGATCCTCATTCTCTTCATATTCAACAAACATTCTTCTTTCTCCGGTCATATGGTTGGTGCAGCCACTGTCTAACACCCATTTAGATCCATAGGAGGAATAGGCCTGCAAAAACAATTTATGCCTTGGTTTTAGGTACCCAAGCTTGCTTGGGTCCTTGGAGGTTAGTCACAAGAGATTTGGGCACCCACACATGAGACTTGGTGTTCCCATGGCGTGGCCCAACATAATGAGCATAAACCTTTCCATAGTTATTTCTCATTAAGACATATGAGGCATCAAAAGTAATGAAAAGTAACTTTTGTTGTTTATACATAGGACTAGTCTGGGAGGCTGGACTTGTCCGGAATACCAGACTTGTACGGACCCTCACCGGACTAGTCCGGTGGTCATGCGTGTTGTACTCATTATTTTGATTTTCCAGTTTGAAAGACTCCTCCCTTTACAAAGACATTGCTATCCCTGTTATCCTTATGGGTTCTAGCTTGTTGCTTTTGACCATAAGAGTAACCAATGTATATTTGACATTTGGAGGTCTCGTTACCAAGTATGCACTATGTGCATATTTGATCATCTCCTTGTCAAATATGCCACTTTGGGCAGGATGCTTGTCTTTAATAGAGGGTGACTTGTTTTTCAAACTGTTGTCAGTTTTACCACATGCACAAGTAGAAGCTACTTCAGTTTTAATGGGTTGAGAAGGTGAACTCGAAGAAGATGAAGGTTCACCTTGCTTGAGTGACTCAACTTGCATTTCAAGGATCTTGTTAACCTTGATGAGGTTAGCAAGTTGGTCCTTGATTGCAGCATTTGAGTCGGTTAACTCCAAGCAAGCTTCCTTGCTTGAAGCTAACTCAAGCTCTAGTGATTTGCTTCGCTCCTTTTCAAATTCTAGAAGTTTGTAAAGTTCGACATATTCCTCGTTTTGGGAGATAATCATGTCCTCTTGACGATGTATCAACCTCTCCTTCTCAACAAGTTGATCAAGTAAAAATTTCATTTTTGTGGCAGTTTTCCTATCTAGTCCAATAAGCATATCCTCATTATCACTATTGACTTCATCATTGCTAGAATAGGAATGTACGGAAGGGGGTTTGGTGTTTACCTTGCGTTTACCTTCCTTTGCCATGATGCAAGTGCCATTTCCCTTCCATGTGCCAAGTGTAGGGAAGAGAGTAGACTTCTTGGATGTCTTTTCGATGGCTATGCTAGCCATCTCTTCTTTTTCGGATGATGAGGACTCATCATTTGAGTCCCACTCTTTCCCTATGTGCGCTTGCCCAGCTTGTTTCTTATTCTTGAAGAATTTCTTGGGTTGAGGCTTGGCTTCTTTGGTCTTCTTCTTGTTCTCTTCATATGGGCAATCAACTATAAAGTGGCTATACTCACCACAATTATAGCATGCCTGCCTTAACTTTGGCTTTGTTCTTTCCTTGTACTTTCCTTCGCTTTATTTAGTGCCTTGTCTTTTCTTCATTATCCTCTTGAATTTCTTTATGAACAATATCATGTCTTCTTCATCGAATTCACTGCTCTCATCATCATCATCTTCTTCTAGTTGAGTTTCTTGAGCTTCTTTGGATAGGGGCTTGAGGGTGGACTTCAAAGCAACCCCTTTCTTCTTTACCGAGGTGAGGTCGGCAATTTCCTTGACATGCTTTGCTTCTTTTTCCATCATCTCGAAATTGTCTATTTTTCCAAGTAATTCATTCGGAGTCATTTTCTTGTATCCAGGGCTTTCTCTGATCATTGAGCATAGGGTGACGTTGTGAGGCATGAAAGCTCTAAGGATGAGCTTCACCACCTCGTGGTCATTCCACTTCTTGCTTCCGTGTGATCGAACCTTGTTGATGAGTGTCTTTAATCGGTTGTACATATCTTGAGGTGACTTGTCTTCTTCGATTGCGAATCTTCCTAATTCACCTTTGATCATTTCGATCTTTGCTTCACGCACATGTCGGTCACCTTCATGTGCAGTTTGCAGTGTGTCCCATATTTCCTTAGCAATCTCGAGTCCATCCACCTTGTGAACTCGTCACGACCGAGCGAAGAGGTAATTACTGCCGCGGCTTGAGCATTTCAATGAATATCCTGCTCTTGGCTTGTTGTGAGCTCTTCGTCGTAGTCAGGGATATCTATTCTTGTGCACACAATATGCCATAGACTTGTGAGAGAGATTAGATGCATTTTCATATTTTGCCTCCACATTGAGTCATCACTTCCATCAAAATGTGGGGCTTTTCCAAGTGGGATAGACAAATAATGATTATTGTTGGAATTGAGACGATCATAGTTGAAAGGATATCGGGAGTAGTCGATGTGACTACTTCCCTTCTTCTTTACTTCAATCTTCACTTTCCCTTTGGAAAGTGTCTTGTTTCTTAGGAGCGCCTTTAGTTCTAGCGTCTCCTCATCGTCGTACTCGAAGTATTCAATGGCTTCGAGGAGCTTCTCCACCTTTAGGTTCTTGTCATCATCAACCTTTTCTTGGTTGTTTCTCTTGTGGATGTACTTCATGTCTGACATGATATTCTTCGAGCGATTAGTCTCTTTCTTGAAGAACCTGCTCTGATACCAATGGAATGTGGCCTAGAGGGGGGGCGGGGTGGGGGATGAATAGGCCTTATTGAAATTTTCCAGAACCTGCAACACTTAATCACCAGATCAAAACTTGAGATATCGGACTAGTCCGGTAAAGTGTGGACTAGTCCAGTTTGTACCGACTAGATTAATTAAGTTTGATCAATTAATTTGATTCTATGATGTATGCAGTGGAATTATACAGTTAATTGAAGTGTTGCAAGATGATGTACTAGAATATATCACAATTCAATATTATACTCAATGATTCAATGTAAAGTAAGCAATATTGATTCAAACCCTAGATTGTTGTGATGAATAAGAACGATGAACACAAAGGAAGACACAAGAGATTTATCCCGTGGTTCGGCTCTCACAGAGGCAACCTACATCCACGTTCAGGAGTCCACAAAAGGATCGGGTCTTCTCCAACCCTACCCTCGTCGGATCGCCGCGAAGGCCAATCCTCTTCCACTTATCACAAAGGGTAAATAACCGAATTCAAGAGGGCCTTCTCACACGTTGAGGGCTCCTCTTGATTACAGTCACAACTCCACCAAGAACACACTCAAAAGATTACAATGAAAATCACAAGAGTGTGTTAGAGAATCAAACCAAGAGCTCAAGTGTGACGAAACGTGTCTCTCCAATGTTCCAATGTGTATCCTCAGGGGATTGATCATTTTGGCTTTAGATTTTGTGGAGAGATGTGTTTTTGAGGCTTTTGGAAGGTGTAATGGCTCTATGGTTTGAGAGAGATTAAAGTTGGGCCGTGCACCTCTATTTATATGGGGTTTCTAAATGTGACCGTTAGGGTTTAGAAAGATCGGACTAGTCCGTGGTGGACACCGGACTAGTCCAGTGTGCTATGTGTAGCAAACCCTAAGTGTCCTGAAATATCGGACTAGTCCGGCTAGGAGCGGACTTGTCCCATTTCGCTTCTGGAAATCTTTGGACTAGTCCGATAGTCATCGGATTTGTCCGGACAGTGAAACCCTAAGTGGTTATGAGGACAAGTCCGCACTTGGAGGACTTGTCTGATTTAGGTCAGAGAGTTTTTCAGACTAGTCCGTGTTAATATCGGACTTGTCCGATTGACATCAGAAAGATATCGGACTAGTCCGGTTTGTGATCGGACTTTTCCGATATTGTGTGACTTGTGAAGTGTTTTGAGGACTAGTTTGCAATGGAGAGTACTAGTCCGATTCTAGTCAGAGAGATATCGGACTAGTCCGATGGGTATCGAACTTGTCTGATCTTGTGCAGAAGGGATATCGTACTAGTGCGGTGTCACTCGGACTAGTCCGGTCCTGTATAAATTAGTGAAATGTGTGTGTTTAATTGTGATCGAGCTCTTGGGGTATGTTTCCTTAAGACACTCCATACACAATGATCTACTATTCTTCTTTCTTGAGCTCATTTCCACTTTGCTCCTCATTCTCCCTTCTTTTTGGCACTTTGCTTATTTTGCTATTAAAACTTGTGCTCATCTCAACAAAGATGTTAGGATCTCATTTGCTTGTCATAAATCATCCAAAACCCACAAGGGATTCCTAGATGTACTTTCAACATTGGATGTCTCATAGACCCGCAGATTGAAGGGGTAGGCAGTAGGTGGTGACAGCCCTATCTGTCCTTTGTAATCCTCCATGTTCATCTATGCCACAGGCTCTTGGCGGGAGTCGCCCTAGTATAGCTAGGGGTAAACCCGTGCCCGATGTGTTGAACCACATAGCATAAGTATTCACTATTGATCTAGCTTATGAATAATTAGTTTAGACTATGTATATGTACAATAGAGCATAGTAGGAGTACCTCCATAACTCTAAACCTTAACTAACCTCTAGGATCCTCTTATCTCCCTTAGACTTGAAAGCTTTTGTGTGTGTCACACTACCGCCACTATTATTTTATTCATCCTTACTAGATTCTTACCTAGACCTTTCTACCCTTTCCACTTGATGATTGTTATATCTCTTCCCTGCCTTCCTTTAGGATCAAATAAATGACACCCTTGGGAATACTCTTTAAGGAAAAATGCTACAATGATACCTCTATGCGCTTGTAGAATTCACTCTGTGATCCGATAGAACCATTAGCAAGCATTTTTGACACATCAGTTTGAGATGTTTAGTTAATGGTGTGTAAGTAATACCAACAAGCATTTTTGGGACTATTGCCGGGGATGATTTGTTAGTATACTTTAGGAGCCATCAACAGTTGCAATCTTCCTACCCTCAGTTTTGTTGTGGCCTACTGTCCTTCGCCGGGCTACAGGGCCTGAGCAGTTCAGTGCGATAGTATCCGGATACTAGATGCCGCCTCACCCAAGAACGTGTGTTGTCCGGACCTGCCTTACTGTGACGCAACACCAAAATAGGTAGAGTGGCGTACTTAGGGTGCTGGACCAGGCTAAGTCTTTAGCCGACTCTGGACCTATCATAGGCGTTGTATTCTAGGCAAGTAGACCATTCATGTGACATCTGGTTCCAAAAATGAACCAAGTAAACGCATCTGTGTGCCCAGGATGTTCAACACACATACACGAGTGCATTCACAAAGGAGTACACAGAAAATTACCACAGTACAAAATTTTTTAACCAAATTTTGTTGCACAAACCATAATATCCTTGAATACAAGCTCTAATGAATATCAATGACGAGTTCAACTAATGCAGTGGAAATAAACTAAATAAGCAAACTAAACAGCTAGGCAACATAAGCAATAGGGTATCGCGCAGCTCCATGCAACACCACAGGTAAAGCTGACAGTAGACACGGTCTAGAACTCCGGATTATTGCCATTAAACTCCCAATCCTGACCTGCAACTGTTGGGGGGATCGCAAGAGTGAGTACATGTCGTACCCAGCAAGTGTGGAAAGTATGACATGTGGCTAAGTGCTGAAAAGTACATTAAATCATTTGAAAAGCAATATATTATATGTATGTGAAATAAGCCAATCATAAACCATGTAGTTATCATAATACCAGTCCGTATTTCATTACCATCATCGATATATCAGATTTCACCACAGCCGATAATCATATTCAATACCAGAAATTAATCCATAATGAGCCATAACCATTACCGAACCATAACCCTTCCAATACCAAGTTTCCTCTAATCATGTGAGGGTCTAGGTTGCTCATAACCGGTAGCACGGCTATCATGATAGTTTTAGACACACTCTGTAGAGGTTGTACTGAAAGTGCATCTAGGAATCCCTTGTTGGTTTTGGATGATTTATGACAAGCAATTGGGATCCTATCCTCTTTCTTGTTTTTAATAGCAAAATAAGCAAAGTGCCAAAAAGAAGGAAGAATGAGGAGCAAAGTGGAAATAAGCTCAAGAAAGAAGAATAGTAGATCATTGTGTATGGAGTGTGTTAAGGAAACACATCCCAAGAGCTCAATCACAATTAAACACACACATTGCACAAAGTTACACAAGACCGGACTAGTCCGACTGACGCCGGACTAGTCCTATATCCTCTCTGCACAAAATCGGACAAGTCTGAGATCCATCGGACTAGTATGATATCTCTCTCACTAGAATCGGACTAGTCCTTCCAAGTGCGGAATAGTCCTCAAAACACTTCACAATTCACACAAAATCGGACAAGTCCGATCACAACCGGACTAGTCCACTATTCTCTCTGGTCCAAATCGGACAAGTCCGATATTTGCATGGACTAGTCCGAAAAAAACCTCTGAACTAAATCGGACAAGTCCTCCAAGTGCGGACTTGTCACCCAATACACTTAGAGTTTCACATGTCCGGACAAGTCCGATGACTATCAGACTAGTCCGAAGATTTCCAGAATTGAAATCGGACAAGTCCGCTCCTAGCCGGACTAGTCCGATATTTCGGGACACTTAGGGTTTGCTACACACAGCACACCGGACTAGTCCGGTGACAACCACAGACTAGTCCGATCTATCTGAATCCTAACGGTCACTTTTAGGAACCCATATAAATAGAGGTACACGGCCATATTTCACACACTCTTGAACCCTAGCGCTGTTACACCTCCCAAGAGCCTCAAAAACCACATCTCTCCATGAAATTAAGTGCAACAAGGATCAATCCTTTGAGGATTCACTCTAGTTCATTGGAGAGACACGTTCAACACCACATTGAGCTCTTGGTTTGATTCTCTAACACACTCCTGTGATTTCATTGTAATCTTCTGAGTGTGTTTTTGATGGTATTTCATGTTGTAATCCAAGGGAGCTCTCAACGTGTGAGAATGCCCCTTTGAATTTAGTTATTCACCTCTTTCTGATAAATGGAAGAGGATTGGCCTTCGTGGCGATCCAATGAGGGTAGGGTTGGAGAAGACCCGATCCTTTTGTGGACTCCTCAACGTGGATGTAGGTTGCCTCTGTGGGAGCCGAACCACGGGATAAAATCTTGTGTCTTGCTTTGTGTTCATTGCTCTTATTACAACAATCTAGGGTTTCAATTATCATTGCATACTTTACGTTGAATCATTAAATATAAGATTGAATTGTGATATACCCTAGTTCATAATTGTGCAACACATTAATTACAAGTATATTTTTCGCTGCTACAACCTAGAATCAAACTCAGCAGATCAAAGTTGATAAACCTAGTTCGTACATACCGGACTAGTCCGCACTTTACCGAACTAGTCTAATATCTCTGGTTTTAATCTATTGGTTAAGTGTTGCAGGTTCTGACGAATTTCAAAAAGGCCTATTCACCCCCCACCCCTCCAGGCCACATTCAATTGGTATCAGAGCTGGTTTGTGACGTCCGGTTCCGGAAAATGAACCAAGCTAACGCATATGTGTGCCCAGGATATTCATCACACATACACGAGTGCAATCACAAAAGAGTATAGAGAAAATAACCACAGAACAAGATTAATTAACCAAATTTTATTACACAAACCATATCATCCTCGAATACAGGCTCCAATGTATATTAATGACAAGTTCAACTAATGCAGCGGAAATAAACTAATTAAGCAACTGAGCAAACTAAGCATAAAGGATAGCGCAGCTCCAATCAACACCACAGGCAAAGCTGACGGTAGACACGGCCTAGAACTCCGCATTATCACCATTAAACTCCCAATCCTGACCTGCAACTGTTGGGGGGGGGGGATTGCAAGAGTGAGTACATGTCATACTCAACAAGTGTGGAAAGTATGACATGTGGCTTATTCAAATGTCGATAATAACAATGGTTAAGTGCTGAAAAGTACATTAAAACATTTGAAAAGCAATATATTACATGTATGTGAAGTAAACACATCATAATCATAAGTTATACCATAATACCAGTCCATAATTCACCATCCTCATCCATAATTCCAGATTTCACCATTCGCCAATAACCATATTCAATACCAGAAATTAATCCATAACCATAATACTGACCATAACCATCCCAATACCAAATTCCCTCTAATCATGGAAGTTGTCTAGGTGCTCATAACCGAGAGCACGGCTATCATGATATTTTTATTTAACTCTGCAGAGTTCGTACCACTTTAACCACGTGTTTGTGATTTCACCACCCGTCAGTGACTAAAGAACCTCCCTTATGCCAATCACACTTCCTTTGGTGTATGGCCAAGAGATCACAAAATAGCCTTTACAAAGGGATTACTAGCCTATTTAGACCCCACTGAGGTTTCACCGGTGGCGATGCCTCCAACTGAGCACATCTTCAACCAAGGGCCCCCTCATGAGCCATTCAGATCCCAGGGTAGTCCCACCAATCATCAACAAACCCAATCCGACTACCCCTTCCCCGAGCATCCACAATGGTCCAAACAGCACTAGCAAAGCCCTAATGAATCAGCTATGCCACACCCATACTTGGCCTCGTGGTGGCACTGTAGTCTTGGCTTATTCTCGCATGAACCGATCCTTAGATCTAAAGCAAGCAAAACCACCATAACATCCAACCCATCCACATACCAGGCTTGCTTAGATCACCCATTACCATATCATATTGACCAGTTCACATTAACCAGAATATCATTAATGCATAATTAAATTGAGTGGTATAGTTGTTTCCCATCCCAGTTGATTAAGCGAAGTGAAAAGGTAAAAAGCCCTTCCCGACTCTCTACCATATATTCCAGGTGACAAGGGTGGTCAAACAAAGCTAGTAAACTTCCTATCATAGGATTCCCATCAAAATTGACACAATCATGCAGTTTGCAAACAAAACATTTATTTTAAAACAGGATCAATATGCTTCAAGGACACTTGCCTTGCTCTTGCTGTTGATTAGGGTCGAAGCCTTCAAACTCTTGGTGTTGTAGATCCTCCGCGGCACTTTCTAGCGCAAATCTGTCTAATCCACACAATAAACATACAAGACAAGAAACACAATCAAAGAGTGCACAAATATTACTCAATATGACATGACATGCATGATTGATGCAAATGCAAGGTAGAACTTGTTACTAGATTGTGTTTAATGATCACTAACTAGTTCTAATAGCTTTTAACAAGTTTATACAGGTTTGGATTCGATTAGATCAAATTTTAGAATTAATTCAACCCAATTTAACCAGGAAGATCGGACTAGTCCGCTAGGGACCGGACAAGTCCACACTATGCGAGATCAGAAGATTAGGGTTTTCTAGATTGACGTAAATTCTAAGATTAGGGGTTGAATTCATGTAAGGAAAAGATAATAAAAGGTATACCAGGTGTTTAGAACTCCAATGAATCAAGAATCTTGGAGGTAACACTTGGATCTTGGTGATCTAGGCTTGGTGATGAACTTGGGGATGAATTGGTGGTGAAGAACGAAACTTGGTGGAGACCTTGATCCTCTTTCGTTTCCTCTTCTTCTTCTTCTTGCCTGGGATCTTCTCCTCCCTCCTTGATGGTGGCTCCCCACGAACTACGGTTTGTATGGGTGGAAAAGTGACAAATAGATGTCAATCCAAGGGGTGGGGCTGTTTATATAGAGGTGGAGGTTAGGGTTAGATGGATTTCGAGTTTTGGGATGAGTAGGGGCCGGTTTATAGTCCCACATGGGCTCTAAAAGAGTTAGGCACAACGTCCCTAGGCCCACTTAACGTGAAATCCAAGAAACAAGTCGTAAAACAAAAGATCAACTCGGAGTCGCGAAATATCGAACAAGTCCGAAAAGGACCGGACAAGTCTGAAGTCGTCCAGAGAGAAAATCGGACAAGTCTGGCCAAACATCGGACAAGTCCGACTTTGAACAGAGAGGAAAATGGACAAGTCCGCTGGAACATCCGGACTAGTCCGGAAAAGTCCAAGGACTTAGCAATTTTTCAAGGATTCTTGGAATACCGAACTAGTCCGCACAAAATTGAACAAGTCCGAAAGTTTCCAGGAGCCAAAATTGAACTAATCCGCAGCAAAAACGGACAAGTCCATTTTTATTCAGAGAGAAATCGGACTAGTCTTCAGCAAAATCGGACTAGTCCGCACTTTCCTGCGTTTTAAGTGCAGTTTTGCTCCAAATCAATTTTAAACTCGTTCCTCTTGTTGTGGGTTAATGTTAAACATGTATATGAGTGTATGTAGGGCATGATGCATGAAAATGAGGGTGTTACAAACCTACCCCCCTTAAAATGAATCTCGCCCTCGAGATTCGATGCGGAAGAGAATATATAGGGAAAGTCCTTCTTGAGATCATCTTCCAATTCCCACGTTGCTTCTTTTTCGGTGTGGTGCTTCCATTGAACTTTACACCATCCAATGACCTTGCTCCTTGTGACCCTGTCCTTGGTTTCCAAGATTTTGATCGGTTGCTCGGCATAAGCCAAATCTTCCTCTAATTCCAATTCTTCCATTGGCACTTGTTCTTCCAGTACTCTCAAGCACTTCTTGAGCTGGGAAACATGAAAGACATCATGTACGTCTGAAAGATGATCTGGCATCTCCAACTTATATGCTACTTCTCCTCTTTTGTCCGAAATTTTGAACGATCCAATATAGCGAGGTGCTAGCTTTCCTCTTATGTTAAACCTCTTATGACCTCTCATTGGTGACACCTTGAGGTAAACAAAATCTCCCACTTCAAAGGCTAGTTTCCTTCTCCTATTGTCCGCATAGCCTTTTTGCCTTGATTGGGTAGCCCTCAAGTTTTCACGAATTATTTGGACTTGCTTTTCAGCTTCTTGCAACACATCTGAACCAAATACTTGAGTTTCTCCTGCCTCATTCCAGAACAAAGGTGTCCTACACTTCCTCCCATAAAGCGCTTCATATGGTGACATCTTCAAACTTGCTTGGTAACTATTGTTGTATGAAAATTCCGCGTATGGCAAGCTTTTGTCCCAACTCTTCCCATGCTTTAAAGCACAAGCTCTTAACATGTCCTCCAAAATCTGATTGGTCCTCTCGGTTTGTCCATCCGTTTGAGGATGATATGCTGAACTAAAATTCAACCTCGTTCCCAAAGTTTCATGCAATTTTTGCCAAAATCTGGAGGTAAATTGAGAACCTCTATCCGAGACTATCTTCTTAGGGACTCCATGTCGACACACAATATGCTCCACGTATATTTCGGCCAATTGTGCAGCTGTATATTTGGTCTTCACAGGGACAAAATGAGCTGACCTGGTTAAGCGATCCACAATTACAAAAATTGAGTCATACCCGGACTGAGTACGTGGTAACCCAACTATGAAGTCCATTCCAATTTCTTCCCACTTCCATTCCGGAATCTTCAACGGTTGCAATAACCCGGCTGGCCTTTGATGTTTCGCCTTGACTCGTTGGGACACATCGCACAATGCCACATATTCAGCTATGTCCTTTTTCATGCTATCCCACCAATAGCAAGCCTTCAGGTCTTTGTACATCTTTGTACAACCAGGGTGAATTGAGTAAGGTGAGTCATGTGCCTCCTTTAATATTGTCTCCCAAATATGCTTTACATTAGGCACAACGATCCTCTTTCCAAGCCATAAGGTACCATGTTCGTCTTCATCAAATCTGAATTCTCTCCCTTCTTTGATCCTTTCCTTGATTTCCTTGATCTCCTCATCTGCGGTTTGTGCCTCTCGAATTTCTTGCTCCAAGGTTGGGTTTAACTCCATCGTCTCCATCTTATTTACAAATCCGAGGTTCAACCGTTCAAACTCTTTGCATAACTCGGATGGTAACTCTCGAACTGTGAGTTGGTGACTTATTCCCTTTCTACTCAAAGCATCGGCCACTACATTGGCCTTTCCCAGATGATAGTTGATCCCCAAATCATAATCTTTGATGATATCCAACCATCTCTGTTGCTTCAAGTTCAGATATGTTGGTGTGAAAATATACTTCAAACTCTTATGATCCGTATAAATTTCACACCTATGTCCAAGAATAGAGTGCCTCCAAATCTTCAATGCATGTACCACGGCTGCAAGTTCAAAATCATGTGTTGGGTAATTCTGCTCATGTTTCATCAATTGTCTTGATGCATAGGCGGCCACTTGACCTTCTTGAATCAATACACATCCAAGTCCTTGTCTTGATGCATCGCAATAAATGTCAAAACTCTTGCTTACATCCGGCAATACCAAAACTGGGGCTGTTGTCAACCTCTTCTTTAACTCCTCAAAACTATTTTGACAAGCTTGAGTCCATTGGAAAGCCTTTCCCTTCATTAGCAACTCCTTCATAGGCTTGGCTATCTTGGAAAAGTCTTTGATGAATCTACGGTAATATCCAGCCATCCCAAGAAAACTCCTTATTTCCTTGACATTTTGCGGCGGTTCCCACTTCAACAGGGTCAACCGATACTCCTCCTCCTGAGATTATATGACCCAAAAACGACACCTCTCTCAACCAAAACTGACACTTGTTGAACTTGGCATACAATCGATGCTCCCTCAACTTCTGCAATGTAAGCCTCAAGTGTTCTTCATGTTCTTTCTCATCCTTCGAGTAGATCATAATGTCATCAATAAACACCACAACGAATCTATCCATGTACTCCATGAAGACCTTATTCATGAGGTACATAAAGTAGCCAGGCGCATTTGTCAATCCAAATGACAACACGGTGTACTCATAAGATCCATACCGTGTTCTAAAAGCTGTTTTGGGTATGTCTGATGGTCTAATCTTCATTTGAAAGTATCCCTACCTCAAATCAATCTTAGAGAAGACACAAGCACCCTTCATCTGATCAAACAAGTCTTCTATGCGTGGCAAGGTGTACTTGTTCTTTATTGTTACCTCGTTGAGAGCTCGGTAATCCACACACATCCTTTGGGATCCATCCTTCTTGTCCACAAACAGCACGGGCGCTCCCCAAGGTGAAGAGATAGGGTGAATAAAACCCTTCTCTATTTGCTCTTGAATTTGCTTCTTGAGCTCCGCTAATTCAAAAGGAGGCATCCTATACGGCCTCTTAGCTATAGGTGCAGTTCTACGTATTAAATCAATAACAAACTCAATGTCTCGATCGGGTGGCATACCTGGCAACTCGTCCGGAAAAACATCCAAAAATTAACACACCACCGGAATCTCCTCAATTGCGGCACCGTCTATATGATTCAACTCCAATTGCTTTGGTGCAGTTTGAGATGCTTCAAATTCTACTGTGATCCCTTCCTCATTGGTCAACTTCACCGTCTTCGTGGCACACTCAATAACTCCATTGTGCTTCCTCAACCAGTCCATACCAAGTATAATGTCCAACCCTTGAGAATCCAAAACAATGAGGTTGGCGGAGAAGTCTACCCCCCTTATTCTAAGGCTTACTTTTGGACATACTATATTTGTCCTCATCTCTCCTCCAGGAGACCTAACCAATAGAGTAAACTTCATATGAGAGATAGGCAAACTATACATGGCAACATACTTTGATGCAATGAATGAATGTGATGCTCCAGAATCAAATAACATAGTCGCGGGGTTGGAGTTGGTGAGAAACATACCATGACCACGTCATCCACTTGTTGTGCATCCTCCGTAGAGACATGGTTCACGTTGCCACGAGCAAAATTCTACTGTCAGCGGTTCCCTTGTGGTTGTCCTCCATTGGGTCTTGGGTTTTGCCTCGGTGCATTGCTTCCTTGACCAAGGCCTGACTTAGGACATTGATGCGCAAAGTGTCCAGCTTCTCCACAAGTATAACACTTCTTAACTCCACCAGAATTATTGGGACGAGCTTGGTTTTGAGCATTTGCACCAGGAAAATTAGCACGAGGCGCATAAGGCATTGGAGGCCTAGGTGCTTGCATGACAGGGCGCTGCTGCACAAAATGAGTTGGGCGTGGTGCATAACCAGGGCGTTGAGCAGGAATTGAGGAGCTGTAATAGGGCGCATTGGGTGGTGCAAGGCGAGGGCGCACATTACTTCCTTGTTGCTATCCTTGATATGGCACCTTCCTCTTGATTTCTTGCTCCATCTCACGGATCTTGTTCTCAACCACAATTGCTTTGTCCACAAGCTTCTGGAAATTTGCATAGTCACAATTGAGCAATTGCACTTGGATATCATTATTCAAGCCCCTCATGAATAAATATTGCTTCCGACTGTCCTGACTAACATCCTCAAGCGCATACCTTGAGAGTTGAGTGAATTTATTGAAATATTCACTCACGCTTGATTTTCCTTGCCTTAAGTTCTCAAATTCTTGCCTCTTCAAGATCATAACACCCTCCGGCACATAATGAGAACGAAAATTCTCCTTGAATTCGGCCCAAGTAATTCTCTCTTGGTTCTCATGAGCATTGCAATAAGCATCCCACCAATCTGCAGCTGCTTCAACTAGTTGATGAGAAGCAAATAAGACATTCTCCCGGTCACTGCATTGGACAATAGCTAGCTTCTTCTCCTCATAAACTCTCCCAATCGGTTATGAGGAGGCGTGGGTGGCGGTGGAGGCATGTGGGGCTGATTGTTGATGTTGCCAGCCTGCAGCTGCCCATTGTTTGTATCATAGTCTGCATGAGCTGGTTTTGCATAGCCAATAGCTGCTCAATGTTGATAGCTCCCTGCGTAGAACCTTGTCCAATGTTGTTCTGAGGCACTCCATTGTTCTTCTCCTCATCATTGCCATCCCTCTGGTTGCGAGTCCTCACCATCTGAAGAAAAGCAATATGTAAGAATTAGAGAACGTCCCCTATGCATCAAGGGATATGAACTAAACAGCTAGCTACACTAGCCTAGGTGGACATGGAAATGCTAAGGCATCCCAAAACCCTCTATTAAGCACACAATCAAGCAATATATATAGCAAACAGCACCCCAACCAAAGACACATCGATTCCTGAGTGCTCCTATGTGCTCTAAAGTGTCCATTCTATCTAGGCTGCATCCTACGGTCAACCTGGCTCTGATACCAATCTGTGATGCTCGGTTCCGAAAAATGAACCAAGCTAACACATATGTGTGTCCAGGATGTTCATCACACATACACGAGTGCAATCACAAAAGAGTACACAGAAAATTACCACAAAACAAGATTAATTAACCAAATTTTATTACACAAACCATATCATCCTCGAATACAGGCTCCAATGTATATTAATGACAAGTTCAACTAATGCAGCGGAAATAAACTAATTAAGCAACTGAGCAAACTAAGCATAAGGGATAGGGCAGCTCCAATCAACACCACACGCAAAGCTGACGATAGACACGGCCTAGAACTCCGCATTATCACCATTAAACTCCCAATCCTGACCTGCAACTGTTGGGAGGGATTGCAAGAGTGAGTACATGTCGTACTCAGCAAGTGTGGAAAGTATGACATGTGGCTTATTCAAATGTCAACAATAATAATGGTTAAGTGCTGAAAAGTACATTAAAACATTTGAAAAGCAATATATTACATGTATGTGAAGTAAACCCATCATAATCATCAGTAATACCATAATACCAGTTCATAATTCACCATCCTCATCCATAATTCCAGATTTCACCATTTGCCAATAACCAAATTCAATACCAGAAATTAATCCATAACCATAATACTGACCATAACCATCCCAAATACCATCCCAATACCAAATTCTCTCTAATCATGGAAGTTGTCCAGGTGCTCATAAAAGGGAGCACGGCTATCATGATAGTTTTATTTAACTCTGCAGTGTTCGTACCACTTTACCCACGTGTTTGTGATTTCATCACCTGTCGGTGACTAAAGAACCTCCCATATGCCAATCACACTTCCTTTGGTGTATGGCCAAGAGATCACAAAATAGCCTTTACAAAGGGATTACTAGCCTATTTAGACCCCACTAAGGTTTCACCAGTGGCGATGGCTCCAACTGAGCACATCTTCAACCAAGGGCCCCCTCTTGAGCCATTCGGATCCCAGGGTAGTCCCACCAATCATCAACAAACCCAATCCAACTACCCCTTCACCGAGCATCCACAATGATCCAAACAGCACTAGCAAAGCCCTAATTAATCAGCTATGCCGCACCCATACTTCGCCTCTTGGTGGCACTGTAGTCCTGGCTTATTCTCGCAGGAACCGGTCCTTAGATCTAAAGAAAGCAAAACCACCATAACATCCAACCCATCCACATATCAGGCTTGCTTAGATCACCCATTACCATATCATATTGACCAGTTCACATTAACCAGAATATCATTAATGCATAATTAAATTGAGTGGTATAGTTGTTTCCCATCCCAGTTGATTAGGCGAAGCGAAAAGGTAAAAAGCCCTTCCCGACTCTCTACCATATATTCCAGGTGACAAGGGTGGTTAAACAAAGCTAGTAAACTTCCTATCATAGGATTCCCATCAAAATTGACACAAGCATGCAGTTTGCAAACAAAACATTTATTTTAAAACAGGATCAATATGCTTCAAGGACTCTTGCCTTGCTCTTGCTGTTGATTAGGGTCAAAGCCTTCAAACTCTTGGTGCTGTAGATCTTCCGCGGCACTCTCTAGCTCAAATCCGTCTAATCCACACAATAAACATACAAGAGAAGAAACACAATCAAAGAGCGCACAATTATTACTCAATATGACATGACATGCATGATTGATGCAAATGCAAGGTAGAACTTGTTACTAGATTGCTTTTAATGATCACTAACTTGTTCTAATAGCTTTTAACAAGTTTATACAGGTTTGGATTCGATTAGATAAAATTTTAGAATTAATTCAATCCAATTTAACCAGGAAGATCAGACTAGTCCGCTAGGGACCGGACAAGTCCGCACTCTGCGAGATCAGAAGATTAGGGTTTTCTAGATCGACGTAAATTTGGAGATTAGGGGTTGAATTCACGTAAGGAAAAGATAATAGAAGGTATACCAGGTGTTTAGAACTCCAATGAATCAAGAAACTTGGAGGTAACACTTGGATCTTGGTGATCTAGGGTTGGTGATGAACTTGGGGATGAATTGGTGGTGAAGAACGAAACTTGGTGGAGACCTTGATCCTCTTTCGTTTCCTCCTCTTCTTCTTCTTGCCTGGGATTTTCTCCTCCCTCCTTGATGGTGGCTCCCCATGAACTAGGGTTTGGGTGGGTGGAAAAGTGACAAATAGATGTCAATCCAAGGGGTGGGGCTGTTTATATAGAGGTGGAGGCTAGGGTTAGATGGATTTCAAGTTTTGGGATGAGTAGAGGCCGGTTTAGAGTCCCACATGGGCTCTAAAAGAGTTAGGCACGACGTCCCTAGGCCCACTTAACGTGAAACCCAAGAAACAAGTCGTAAAACAAAAGATCAACTCAGAGTCCCGAAATATCGGACAAGTCCGAAAAGGACCGGACTAGTCCGAAGTCATCCAGAGACAAAATTGGACAAGTCTGGCCAAACATCGGACAAGTCCGACTTTGAACAGAGAGGAAAATGGACAAGTCCGCTGGAACACCGGACTAGTCTGGAAAAGTCCAAGGACTTAGCAATTTTTCAAGGATTCTTGGAATACCAGACTAGACCGCACAAAATCAGACAAGTCCGAAAGTTTCCAGGGGCCAAAATCGGACTAATCCGCAGAAAAAACGGACAAGTCCATTTTTAGTCAGAGAGAAATCGGACTAGTCTTCAGCAAAATCGGACTAGTCCGCACTTTCCTGCGTTTTAAGTGCAGTTTTGCTCCAAATCAATTTTAAACTCGTTCCTCTTGTTGTGGGTTAATGTTAAACATGTATATGAGAGTATGTAGGGAATGATGCATGAAAATGAGGGTGTTACATGGTTCTTCAAGAAAGAGACTAATTGCTTGAAGAAGATCATGTCGGACATGAAGGACACCCACAAGAGCAACAACCAAGAAAAGGTTGATGATGAAAAGAACCTCAAGGTGGAGAAGCTCCTCGAAGCCATTCAAGACTTCAAGGACGACGATGAGGAGACGCTAGAACTAAAGGCGCTCCGAAGAAAGAAGACACTTTCCAAAGGAAAAGTGAAGATCGAAGAAAAAAAGAAGGGGAGTGGTCACACCGACTACTCCCGATATCCTTTTAACTATGATTGTCTCAATTCCAATAACAATCATTATTTGTCTATCCGACTTGGAAAAGCCCCACACTTCGATGGAAGTGATTACTCAATGTGGAGGTAAAATATAAAAATGCATCTAATTTCCCTCAATCCAAGTTTATGGCATATTGTGTGCACGGGGATAGATATCCCGGACGACGACGAAGAGCTCACACCAAGCCAAGAGCAGGCTATTCACCGCAATGCTCAAGCCGCGGCCGTAATTACCTCCTCACTCAGTCGAGAGGAGTTCACCAAGGTGGATGGACTCAAAATTGCTAAGGAGATATGGGACACACTGCAAACTGCACATGAAGGTCACCGACATGTGCGTGAAGCAAAAATCGAAATGATTGAAGGCGAGTTAGGAAGATTTGCAATTGAAGAAGACAAGTCACCTCAAGACATGTACAATCAATTAAAGACACTCGTCAACAAGGTCAGATCATACGGAAGTAAGAAGTGGAATGACCACGAGGTGGTAAAGCTCATCCTTAGAGATTTCATGCCTCGCAACGTAACCCTATGCTCCATGATCAGAGAAAGCCCTGGATACAAAAGGATGACTCCGGATGAACTGCTTGGAAAGATCATCAACTTCTAGATGATGGAAAAACAAGCAAAGCATGTCAAGGAGATTGCCGACCTCACCTCGGCAAAGAAGAAAGGGGTTGCATTGAAGTCCACCCTCAAGCCCCTATCCAGAGAAGCTAGAGAGGCACAACTAGAGGAAGATAGTGACGACAAGAGTAGTGAATTAGATGAAGAAGACATGATATTGTTCATGAAGAAATTCGAGAGAATAATGAAAAAGAGACAAGGTACAAAGTCAAGCAAAGGAAAGTACAAGGAAAGAACAAAGCCAAAGTTGAGGCAGGCATGCTATAATTGTGGTGAGTATAACCACTTTATAGTTGATTGCCCAAATGAGGAGAACAAGAAGAAGACCAAAGAAGCCAAGCCTCAACCCAAGAAATTCATCAAGAAGAATAAACAAGCCGAACAAGCGCACATTGGGAAAGAGTGGGACTCAAATGATGAGTCCTCATCATCTGAAGAAGAAGAGATGGCTAGCATAGCCATCGAGAAGACATCCAAGAAGTCTACCCTCTTCCCTACACTTGGCACATGGAAGGAAGATGGCACTTGCCTTATGGCAAAGGAAGGTAAATGCAAGGTAACCATTAAAACCCCTTCCGTGCATTCCTATTCTAGAGATGATGAAATCA
Organism: Tuctoria greenei; assembly: GCA_036927565.1. Lineage (NCBI taxonomy): Eukaryota > Viridiplantae > Streptophyta > Magnoliopsida > Poales > Poaceae > Tuctoria > Tuctoria greenei. The sequence goes on along the minus strand of JAYESD010000005.1, from coordinate 132,417,568 downwards.
ATAGTGATAATGAGGACATGCTTATTGGACTAGATAGGAAAACAACCACAAAAATGGAATTTTTGCTTGATCAACTTGTTGAGAAGGAAAGATTAATACATCGTCAAGAGGACATGATCATCTCCCAAAAGGAGGAATATGTCGAACTTGACAAGCTTCTAGAACTTGAAAAGGAACGAAGCAAATCACTAGAGCTTGAGTTAGCTTCTAGCAAGGAAACTTGCTTGGAGTTAACCGACTCAAACGCTACAATCAAGGACCAACTTGCTGACCTTATCAAGGTTAACAAGATCCTTGAAGTGCAAGTTGAGTCACTCAAGCTAAGTGAACCATATTCCTCTTCAAGCTCACCTTCTCAACCCGCTAAAACTAAGTTTGCTCATGCTTGTACATGTAAGAAAGTTGACACCAGTTTGAAGGACAAGTCAACCTCTACAAAGGATAAACATCCTGCCCAAAGTGGCATATTTGACAAGGAGAAGATAAAATATGCACGTAGTGCATACTTGGTCAAAAGACCTCCAAGTCAAATATGGCATTGGTTACTCTTATGGTGAAAAGCAACATGCTAGAAGCCATAAGAATAACAAGGAGAGGATTACCTTTGTAAAGGGAAGACTCTCTGAAACTGGAAAGTCAAAGATTAAGACAGTAATTACTCATGATCATCGGACTAGTCCGGTCGGTGTCCGAACAAGTCCGGTCCTCCGGACAAGTCCGGCCTCCCAGACTAGTCCTGCACATAAACAACAACAGTTACTGTTTAAAACTTTCGATGCCTCATATTTCTTAATGAGAAGTAATTTTGGCAAGGTTTATGCTCATTATGTTGGGCCACGCCATGGGAACACCAAGTCTCATGTGTGGGTGCCCAAATGTATTGTAACTAACCTCCAAGGACCCAAGCAAACTTGGGTACCTAAAACCAAAGCATAATTCATTTTTGCAGGCCTATTCCACCGGTGGATCTAAATGGGTGCTAGACAGTGGCTGCACCAACCATATGATCGGAGAAAGAAGAATTTTCATGGAATATGAAGAGAATGAGGACCCAAACGAGGGAATCTACATTGGAGATAATAGTCAAGGAAATGTGCTCGGTACCGGTAAAATTGCCATATCTTCTAAAGACACACTTTCTCATGTTTTACAAATTGCATCCTTAGAATATAACCTGCTGTCCGTATCTCAGTTATGTGACAAAGGTTATAATTGCTTGCTCACTAACGAGGGTGTGACCGTCTCAAGGAGGAGTGATGGTTCCATTGCATTCAAGGGTATGTTAAAGGGAAACTTTATCTTGTTGACTTCAACAAGGATAAAGCTGAACTTGACACATGCTTGATTGCAAAGACCAACATGGGTTGGCTGTGGCATAGATGGCTAGCGCATGTTGGTATGAGGAACCTTCAAAAACTCCTCAAATGCGATCACATCCGAGGTTTAAAGGATGTTGTATTTGAGAAAGACAGGCCTTGTAGCGCGTGACAAGCCGGGAAGCAAGTTGGAGCACCTCACCCCGCCAAAAATGTCATGACTACAACAAGACCACTCGAGCTACTACATATGGACTTGTTTGGTCCAATTGCCTACATAAGCATTGGCGATAACAAATATAGTTTAGTTGTCGTTGATGATTTTTCTCGCTTCACTTGGGTTTTCTTTTTGCATGATAAGTCAGAAACACAAGGAATACTCAAGAAGTTCTTTAAGCGAACTCAAAACGAATTTTCATTGACAATCAAGAATATTCGAAGCAACAATGGCATAGAGTTCAAGAACACACAAGTGGAGGAATACCTTGATGAAGAAGGCATAAAGCACGAATTTTTAGCGTCGTACTCCCCACAACAAAACGGAGTTGCCGAAAGAAAGAACCGAACACTCATAGAGATGGCAAGAACAATGCTCGATGAGTACAAGATCTCGAATCGATTTTGGGCGGAAGCAATTAACACCGCTTGCCACGTAGTAAATCGACTTTATCTTCATCGACTACTCAAAAAGACATCCTATGAGCTATTCACTGGTAACAAACCAAATATTTCATATTTTTGAGTTTTTGGTTCTCCATGTTATATCTTGAACAAGAAGCCTAGGTCCTCAAAGTTCATTTCAAAGTCCGATGAAGGTTTCTTGCTTGGTTATGATTCGAACACTTACGCCTATCGTGTTTTCAACAAGACCTCCGGACTTGTTGAAGTAGCACGTGACATAGTGTTTGATGAGACTAATGGCTCCCAAGAGGAGCAAGATGATCCATGTGAACTAGGTAAAGAAGAAGCTCCTTGTCAAGCATTGAAAAGAATGGCTCTAGGCGAAGTTCGACCACAAGAGCCACCTCCACACGTACATGAGGAAGATGAACCACAAGAGGAGGTCAACTATCAAGGGGGAGCTTCAGCACAACACCAACCACAAGAATATGAAGATAATCAGCAAGTCAACGAAGGCAATAACTTAGGGGGAGAAGCAGATGATCATGAAGATACAGCGCCTCAAGTGCCACACCCAAGAGTAAACCAATGCATCCAAAGGGATCACCCAATCGACAATATCATCGGTGACATCCAAAAGGGAGTAACCACTAGATCTCGCATAGCTAACTATTGTGAGCACTATTTGTTTGTATCCTTTTTGGAACCTCCCAGGGTTTAGGATGCATTGAAGGATCCAGACTAGGTGGTGGCATGCAAGAAGAACTGAACAACCTTAAGCGGAACAAGGTGTGGGAACTTGTTGCAAGACCCAATGCAAACATCGTCGGCACCAAGTGGGTCTTCCGCAACAAACAAGACGAACACGGGGTGGTGACAAGGAACAAGGCACGACTTGTGGCCAAAGGGTATTCACAAGTCGAAGGTTTGGATTTCAATGAGACCTTTGCTCCAGTAGCTAGACTTGAATCTATTAGAATATTACTTGTATATGCTACTCACCATGATTTCAAGCTGTATCAAATGGATGTGAAAAGCGCCTTCCTCAATGGACCAATCAAGGAGGAGGTCTATGTGGAGCAAACCCCCCCCCCCCCCCCCCCCCGGTTTGAAGACGAAGAGTTCCCCGACCACGTATTCAAATTGCGTAAGGCTCTCTACGGCCTCAAACAAGCTCCTAGAGCTTGGTATGTGTGTCTTAGAGATTTCTTAATTGAAAACGGCTTTAAGATTGGCAAAGTTGATTATACACTATTTACAAAGAATTATGACAATGATCTATTTATTTGTCAAATTTATGTTGATGATATATTTTTTGGGTCAACTAATCAATCTTTTTGTGAGGAATTTAGTAAGATCATGACAGATAGGTTTGAAATGTCAATGACGGGAGAACTAAAGTACTTCTTGGGATTCCAAGTGCGGCAATAAAAGGAATGGACATTTATAAGCCAAACCAAGTACATGCAAGACATACTCAATAAGTTTGGTATGGACAAGGCAAAGCCGATAAAGATCCCCATGGCAACAAATGGCCACTTGGATCTCAATGAAGATGGACCTAGCATCGACCAAAAGGTATATCGCTCCATGATTGGATCTCTACTATATTTATGTGTATCTAGGCCAGACATTATGTTGAGTGTATGTTTGTGTGCAAGATTTCAAGCCAATCCAAAGGAATGTCATTTGACAGCCATAAAAAGGATCTCGAGATATTTAGTTCATACACTCAACCTTGGTCTTTGGTACCCAAAAGGCTAAAAATTCAATCTCATTGGTTACTCCGATGCAAATTATGCCGGGTGCAAAGTAGATAGAAAAAGCACCTCTGGTACATGCCAATTCCTAGGGAAATCCTTAGTTTCTTGGTCCTCCAAGAAACAAAATTCCATTGCCTTATCCACAGCTGAAGCGGCGTATGTTGCAGCCGGGAGTTGTTGTCCACAACTTCTTTTGATGCAACAAACTCTACGGGATTATGGTTACTGTATGAACCATATTCCACTCCTCTGTGACAATGAGAGTGCCATCAAAATTGCCCACAACCTAGTTGAGCACTCTAGAACTAAACACATAGATATAAGACATCACTTCTTGAGAGATCATGCTATGAAAGGAGACATAGCCATTTCCCATGTCACACCCAAAAGCAATTGGCCGACATATTCACCAAGCCACTTGATGAAAAACGCTTTTGTGAACTCCGAAATGAATTAAATATCCTTGATGCTTGGAGTGTGGCTTGAAATGTTGCATACCTGTATGAATTCTTCAAATATGTTGATTGGATTGTGAAAATCATCTCTCTCAATTTTCTCCGAAAAACTATGTCAATGACTAGATCTTGGTGAATCATGATCATTGCTTGATTGTTGTATGCTTACTGGTCATATTCATCAAGATTATTTGATTTGATTTGCCTCCCTATTCTCTAAATATGTACCTTCAATATATATGAATGGGCTAAGCAATTCTTACCTAGTGACCATGGACTAGTCCGTAATTACCCAGACTAGTCCGCCCATGCAGACTAGTCCGCAGAGTGCCGGTTAGGCCGGACTAGTCCGGTATACAACGGACTAGTCCGATATAGTCCTCTGGAAAAGTTCGGACTAGTTCGGTCATTTCCGGACTTGTCCGATTTTTCGTGTCCATAACCCTAGCCTCCGCCAAACCCTATTTCATTCACCTCCACTCTTGCCTCACATGTTCTCTCACTTCCACTCGAGCTCCCAAGGCGATTTTGCATCCCCACCACCAAAAAGCTCCGCATTTGGTTGGAGATCAAGCATCCTTGCTCGAAGATTGAAGTTCACGGACAAGTCCAGACTTCAACACCCTCCTCTTCGTGCATCAATCGATTTCTTCAGTAATTTTCACTCAAACTCTAGAAATTCCAAATTTCTTTATTGTTGATCGAATAGCCTAGCATATCTCACTATATACATGCCTCCTTGATGTATTATGTTTATGCTACGCTTATTGTGCATTAGGAATCACCATGTGACTGGTAGCCTAGGTTTTTGAGGATGAATACTGGACTAGTCCAGTCCATGCACGGACAAGTATGGTCCCCCGGAGTAGTCCGTGCCTGTACACCGGACAAGTCTGATTTTTTTGTACTCAAAACCTAATATTTCAATTCCTCAATGCAATTCCTTGCTATCCTTCCATACCTATGCCTTGTACCATTCATTCTCAATCATGCCAATCATTCTCAGGTCATGTCGAGCTCGGGCAATGAAGTCTCTGACTTTGAGGCCGAGATGGACCACGAGGTGGCACCTCGGACCTCGACAAGTCTTGGCAAGAAGCGCCAAGAGAGACCATCCGAGCCAGCTCAGTCTCATCCACAGGCTCGAAGGAAAGTGCTATCAAAGAAGCCATCCTCTAAGGTGCCTGCTTCTAGGGATACCACCTGTGGTGGCCCTAGGGTGGCAAGTGCCCGCCTAGAAAATGGCAAGGGCAAAGGAATAGCAACAGGTCCAGTTGGCCCGTTAAAGCTACACGCTCCGAGAGAAGGGGTTCGGGACCCCAATGAAGAGAAGTTTAATGGAAAGGGCAGTGACCCAGTAGTCAAATTCCGCGGTGTGGATTGCTACAGTCATCCAAAGCAAGCTGCAGATGGAAGATTCTGGAGCAATTTTCACGCTGACTATTACAGGGTTGTATATCTGCAGATGAAGACACCGGTGGTGCGCAGTCAGTGGATTGACTGGGCACATCTTGAGAAGAAGAGATGCTCCGCATTTGATGAAGTGATTGCGACAGCTGAAAGACATGGCTTGAAGGACCTCTTTGCCTTCAAGTACAATTGGAATGATGAAGTGGTGGCCCAGTTCTATGCCACTTGTCACTTTGCAAGCGATGAAGAAGAAAGAGTGACTTGGATGACTCATGGATCCAAGTACACTATCACATATGAGGATTTTGCAATGATGTTGCATCTTGACACCTCGAGCAATGACAATGTGATCATCCACAATGTTGGTGTTATCGAGAAGGATAGGATGAAATTCCTTTGTGAGACAAACTCAAAGTTCATCCCTCCCTCCACAAAGAACATGAAGCCCTTCTTTGTGGTCCTGAATAGAGTCTTGAGGAAGATGATTGCTCCCAAGGATGGAGATGCTGGGAGTGTATAGGGTTATCTTCGGACCCTGATGAGAGTGATAAGCAGAGATCGTCAGTTTGATGTGGCTGACTATATTTGGAATGATATGATCAACATCTCCAGTACTCCCAACCGTTCCTGTGGCTATGTCCCTTATCTCATGTTCATGATTGAGAAAGTCACAGGGATCGAGTTTGTCAAGGATGTGGAGCACACACCTTTGAGGCCTCAGAAGCCTCAACAAGCAAATGTCCAGGATGCTCCCTCGCCGGCCTCCAGTCCTGAGGCACCGGCGAGAAGATCTGAAGATGTCGAAGCTGCCCCTACCGATAGGGCAGCCCCTCAAAGAGGATCAGCCAGTGGAATCTTCAAATATCTGGCTGCCATCTTCGCTTCCTGCAAGAAGGCCGAAGTGAGGGCCCACAAGCTAAACAAGAAAAGGAAGGAAGACATGAAGTATGTGAAGGCAAATGTAAAGCAAATTTGCCAGAAGCTGGAGATTGACCCCATTGGATCTCCAGTGATTTCTGAGGACTCCGACCCAGACATCACTGAGCTCGGGCCCTTGAACCCCTCCGAGCATGCCTACTTTGGCATTGGGGGCTCGAGTGGCTCCGCACCTCCTCCTCCACCTCCTCATCAAGCTAAAGATGAAGATGACGAAGACGACGATGAGAGGACCGAGAGCGAAGAGTGAAGACCTTAGGACCCTCCTGTCCTTCTTTTTGGTGTCTTGATGCCAAAGGGGGAGAGATTGAGGGGGAGTCTTAGCCCTAGCTGTAGGATGCGAGGAGAGAGCTCTCTTTTATGGCTTTTGTCTATTTTGTGGGTTGTAAAGCTTTAACTCCATTCTTAAGTTAATTATGGTTTTGTGATGCAATGTTATGGTCTTTTGAGAAGTGTTTGTTGAAATCTGCGATTTTGCTCCTAGAATGACATATATGCTTGCTCATGGTTGATTAATGTCAATTATGTCATTCTTAGTGTTTTAATGTACTTAGTTATGCATCCCACCATAAAGAATGCACATATGGATTATGTTTTCATTGCTTGATGTATTGTAAACTCATATGTGCATACTTTATGAAAATCTCAACTTTTATCATGTTTTGTGAAATCTCAATTGGTTGTCATCAATCACCAAAAAGGAGGAGATTGAAATTGCATCTAGGAATCCCTTGTGGGTTTTGGATGATTTTTGACAAGCAATTGGGATCCTAACCTCTTTGTTGAGATGAGCACAGGTTTTTAATAGCAAAATAAGCAATGTGCCAAAAAGAAGGAAGAATGAGGAGCAAAGTGGAAATGAGCTCAAGGAAGAAGAATAGTAGATCATTGTGTATGGAGTTTGTTAAGGAAACACATCCCAAGAGCTCAATCACAATTAAACACACACATTGCACAAAGTTACACAGGATCGGACTAGTCTGACTGACACCGGACTAGTCCAATATCCTCTCTGCACAAATCGGACAAGTCTGATATCTCTCTGACTAGAATCCGACTAGTCCTTCCTTGTGCGGACTAGTACTCAAAACACTTCACAATTCACACAAAATCAGACAAGTCCAATCACAACCGGACTAGTCTGATATTCTCTGTGGTCCAAATCGGACAAGTCTGATATTTGCACAGACTAGTGTGAAAAAACCCTCTGAACTAAATTGGACAAGTCCTCCAAGTAGGGAATTGTCACCCAATACACTTAGGGTTTCACATGTCCAGATAAGTCCGATGACTATCGGATTAGTCCGAAGATTTCCAGAAGCGAAATCGGACAAGTCCGCTCCTAGCCGGACTAGTCCGATATTTCGGGACACTTATGGTTTGCTACACACAGCACACCGGACTAGTCCGGTGACCACCACAGACTAGTCTGATCTTTCTCAACTCTAACGGTCACTTTTAGAAACCCATATAAATAGAGGTGCACAGCCATATTTCACATACTCTCAAACCCTGGCGCCGTCACACCTCCCAAGAGCCTCAAAAACCACATCTCTGCACGAAATTAAGTGCAACAAAGATCAATCCTTTGAGGATTCACTCTAGTTCATTGGAGAGACACGTTGAACACCACATTGAGCTCTTGGTTTGATTCTCTAACACACTCCTGTGATTTCATTGTAATCTTCTGAGTGTGTTTTTGGTGGTATTTCGTGTTGTAATCCAAGGGAGCTCTCAACGTGTGAGAAGGCCCCTTTGAATTTGGTTATTCACCCCTTTGTGATAAGTGGAAGAGGATTGGCCTTCGTGGCGATCCAACAAGGGTAGGGTTGGAGAAGACCAGGTCCTTTTGTGGACTCCTCAATGTGGATGTAGGTTGCCTCTGTGGGAGCCGAACCACGGGATAAAATCTCGTGTCTTGCTTTGTGTTCATCGCTCTTATTCATTACAACAATCTAGGGTTTCAATTATCATTGCATACATTACATTGAATCATTAAATATAAGATTGAATTGTGATATACCCTAGTTCATAATTGTGCAACAAATTAATTAGAAGTATATTCCCACTTCTACAACCTAGAATCAAACTCAGTGGATCAAACTTGATAAACCTAGTTCGTACACATCGGACTAGTCGCACTTTACCAGACTAGTCCGATATCTCTGGTTTTGATCTATTTGTTAAGTGTTGCAGGTTTCGACAAATTTCAAAAAGGCCTATTCACCCCCCCCTCTAGGCCACATTCATGTACCGCTTTACCCACATGTTTGTGATTTTATCACCTTTCGAAGACTATAGAATCTTAATTATGCCGTCTCACACTTCCGTCGGTGTCTGGCCAAGAGATCACAAAATAGCCTTTACAAATGGATTACTAGCCTATTTAGACCACACTGAGGTTTCACCAGTGGCGATGTCTCCAATTGAGCACATCTTCAACCAAGGTCCCCTCTTGAGCCATTCGGATCCCAGGGTAGTCCCACCAATCATCAACACACCCATTCCGACTACCCCTTCCCCGAGCATCCATAATGGTCCAAATAGCACTGGCAAATCCCTAATTAATCAGCTACGCCACACCCATACATGGCCTCATGGTGGCACTGTAAATCCTGGATGGTCGCTCCACGAACCGGTCCTTAGATCTAAAGCAAGCAAAACCACCATAACATTCAACCCATCCACATACCAGGCTTGCTTAGATCACCTGTTACCATATCATATTTAACCAGTTCATGTTAACCATAATCTCATGCGTGCATAATTAAATTGAGTGGTATAGTTGTTTTCCCATCCCTGTTGATTAAGCGAAGCAAAAGGTAAAAAGCCCTTCCCGACTCTCTACCGTCTATTCCAGGTGACAAGGGTTGTTTAACAAAGCTAGTAAACTTTCTACCATAGGATTTCCCATCAAATTGACACGAGCATGCATTTTGCAAACAAAACATTTATTTCAAAACAGGATCAATATGCTTCAAGGACACTTCCCTTGCTCTTGTTGTTGATTAGGGTCAAAGCCTTCAAACTCTTGGTGCTGTAGATCCTCCGCAGCACTCTCTAGCGCAAATCTATCTAATCCACACAATAATCATACAAGACAAGAAACACAATCAAAGAGTGCACAAATATTACTCAATATGACATGACATGCATGGTTGATGCAAATGCAAGGTAGAACTTGTTGATAGATTGCTTTTAATAATCACTAACTAGTTCTAATAGATTTTAACAAGTTTATACAAGTTTGGAGGTGATGGGATCAAATTTTAGAATTAATTCAACACATTTTAGTCAGGAAAATCGGACTAGTCCACTAGGGACCAGACAAGTCCGCACTCGCACGAAACTGACGAACAAGGGTTTCCTAGATCGACGTGGATTTTGATATTAGGGGTTCAACTCACATAAAGAAAAGAGAATAGAAGGTATACCAGGTGTTTAGAACTCTAATGAATTAAGAAACTTGGAGGTAACACTTGGATCTTGATGATCTAGGGTTGGGGATGAACTTGGACATGAATTGGTGATGAAGAACGAAAGCTTGATGGAGATCTTGATCCTCTTTCGTTTCCTCCTCTTCTTCTTCTTGCTTGGGATCTCCTCCTCCCTCCTTGGTGTTGACTCTCCACGAACTAGGGTTTGGGTGGGGTGAAAAAGTGGCAAATAGATGTCAATCCAAGGGGTGGGGTCGTTTATATAGAGGTGGAGGCTAGGGTTAGATGGATTTCGAGTTTGAGAGGAGTAGAGGCCGGTTTAGAGTCCCACATGGGATCTAAAAGAGTTAGGCACGGCGTTCCTAGGCCCACTTAACGTGAACCCCAAGAAACAAGTCATGAAACAAAAGATCAACTCGGAGCCGCAAAATATCGGACAAGTCCGAAAAGGACCGGACTAGTTCGAAAATGTCCAGAGAGAAAATCGGACAAGTCTGGCCTAAAATCGGACAAGTGCGACTTTAGTCAAAGAGGAAATCGGACAAGTCCGCTGGGAAACTGGACTAGTCCAGACAAGTCCAAGGACTTAGCAAATTTTCAAGGATTCATGGAATATCGGGCTAGTCCGCACAAAATCGGACAAGTCCGAAAGTTTCCAGAGGCAAAATCAGACTAGTCCGCAGCAAAAACGGACAAGTCCATTTTTAGTCAGAGAGAAATCGGACTAGTCCTCAATAAAATCGGACTAGTCCGCACTTTTCAGCATTTTAAGTGCGGTTTTGTTCCAAAACAATTTTAAATGTTCCAAATCAATTATAAACTCGTTCCTCTTTATGTGGGTTAATGTTAAACATGTATATAAATGTATGTAGGGCATGACGCATGAAAATGAGGGTGTTACAATTCAGAGGGCACGAGATCCCAAATGAGAAACTACCAAAAATAACCAAAGACATTACAGGTACTTCAGAACGCCCGTCTGCAGAAGGATAGCACAACTCCTACTATGGACAGACAGAAAGATGTAACAGAGCGAATAAGGGAATGCAGAATATTTAAGCATAATTATGTGAACGTGGTGACAATATCTAGATTTTTGTTATTATTTTGTCCAGGAGCATGTGCCTTTCAGTCCCGCGTACTGAGCCGTAGTGCTGGGGAGGAAGAGTGCACTGGCTTAGGATCACAGGACACGACTTTTGATGCATGACTAGGCTAAGCAGTCTACACACTCTTGACCTCCCACCAACATTAGTGTTTTGGGACACGTTCGGCCCCCAGTACTCAGCCACAACATTGGAAAGGTAGAGTGTGCATACTTAGGGTGCAGGACCAGGATAAGGAGGTAGCACACTCCGAACCCCCAATATTCAGCCGCAAGAAAGGTAGAGTGCACATACTTACGGTGCAGGACCAGGCTAAGCAGATAACACACTCCGGACCCTCTATTGGCATTAACGTGTCATGGGAGTGACTGTTCAGCACTATGGGACTCCAAATAGGAAAATAACCAAGGAGACTGGATACGTCACAAGTACCCGGTGGTGTCATTATTGCCATGGTCGCAAGTAGTCGTCGCATGGTTGCGGAAGTAGCCATGAGGCAAAGTGTACAGGCTTAGAGTCATGGGGCACAAGCATAGGGTGCAAGACCAGTCTAAGTAGGCTGTACACTTTGGAACTCCCACTGGCGGCGGTGGCGGTGGAAAGTCGTCGAGTGGTGACAACAGTAGCCACCAGAACACAGAGAGTATGTCTGCCGGGTCAGCCTGCTATGAAGCGAGAAGTGGCGCCGTCTTTCCTGCTCCCTTCATGGCACGAGGGTCGAGAAGAGCCGGCGATGGACTAAAGATTCACCATCGAGGTGAGGCTCGTCGATCCAAAAAAGTGCCCCTGACCTGGCGCGCCAAAACGTCGATGTGTTTTTGCAACACTTCCCCCAGACCTGCTAAGGAGCAGTCCGCGGAGGCTCGTATGTAGGCATGGCAAACTCTGTGGATCTACGAGCACGATGAACACGAAGGATTTACGTGGTTCGGGCCACCGGGGGGCGTAATACCCTACTCCCCGGGGGGTTGTGTTGTATTGACTGACTGAGCGAGAGAGTACTCTGTCGAGTATGCTTGGGTGAGTTTGTGTGTGAGAGAGCTCCCCTTCTGTCATGGCTGCCTGGTCCATTTATAGGTGAAGGGTGGGCAGGTTACATTATGATTGGGGCCAGACAGGTGGCCCCATGTCAATTAGTTATAAAAGTGTATTAACGTGCCTTAATGACACATTAATGGATCTTGATGGTGCACCAACATGTTCTGATGACATGTTAATGGTATCGATGGGTCTTCATGGTGTATTAATGTGTCTTGATGACACATTAATGGTGTCTTGAAGTCGCGTTCTTGATGGTGCACTAATGCTGTCTTGAGTGCACACGTCGTCTTCATGATCCGCGGGACGCGTGGCAGCACTGGACCTTTCCTCAGCGGGGAGGCTGGGTCTGGATCCATGGGACTCGTGGCAGCACCAAACCTCTCCTCAGCGGGGAGATTATGTCCAGAGCCGTAGGTCGCATGGCAGCATCGAAGGTCCAGAGCTGCGGAGCACATGGCAGCATCGGAGCCACCCTTGGCAGGGAGGTTGGTCCAGAGCTACGGAAGACATGGTAGCACCGGATCACCCTTAGTAGGGATGCAGGTCCGGAGCTGTGAGACACGTGGCAACACTGGAGCCACCCTTAGCAGGGAGGCAGGTCCAGAGCTGCAGGACACGTTGTAGCTTCTGGGTACTTCCCATCTTGGGAGGTAGAACCCAACATCTTGTCTTCCTTGTATGCGGGGGTACCTGATTTGCAGGATATCGACAACAGTTCTATACACGCACCTTACACAACCTTTCTTCCCTTTGATTTGTTCGGATAATGTAAACATTCTAGAATAATCATGCATGGTAACAAATATCATTGCTCTTAGCATGAAATACTCCCACTTGTACTCATCCCACGTGCATACCCCTTCATTCAACAATTTTGCCATATCTTCCATTAAAGGTTCCAAGAACACATCAATTTCGATGACGAGTTTTTTCGGACTTTGGATAAAAACATATAACAAATATATTTCATTTTGTGACACAACCAAGTCGGTAGGTTGTACATCATTAAGACCACGGGCCATGTGTTGTGTATTCTCTTCTTTTCACCAAACGGATTCATTCTGTCCATACCCAAGGCAAACCATACATTTCTGATTTCCTTTGCAAATTCTGAACACTGAATATCAAAATTTGTCCAATGGGTTGCATCACCAAGTTGTTGAATATGTTTTTCATTCTTCTTGCACTGCTCGGAGTGCCAACGCATAAGTTCAGCCTCCCTAGGGTTTGGGAAAAAAGTCTTTGATCGTTCAATTACTGGAAGGTGCCACATCACCAAGGCGGGAAATTTTCTCTTATTCTTCTCGTCTGCAACGTCAGGAGTATCGTCATCGTCACCTTCAGGGCCAATAATAAACTTCTTATTCTTCTGAGACTTTTTTCATGTTGGTAACATACTGGTGATTGTTGTCCTTCTTGTATCTACTGACACCGCAGATGGGGCATCTAGTTGGGAGCTCATGCTCTTTGCCATACAGAATACAATGGTTCACACAAGCATGTATTTTTGTCACACCTAGTGCCATCAGGCAAAGAAGTTTCTTCACTTTACAAGTGCTTCTGGGCAGTTTATTTGGGTTTGGAAGAATTTTTGCCAAAAGATTCAAAAGATCAGAGAAACTACAATCAGACCATCTGTGTGTGGCTTTGAACTTTAGTAGTTCTAGGACGTCACACAATGTTGAAAACTCTTTATCACAACCATACGATTCATCATATAAAATCTTCATCGCGGCATTCTGCAATGTCTCCATTTTACTTAAACCTTTACTTGCTCCCATAGAACTCAATACATATGGTTCAATGTGACGCAACATCTCACAATCAAAACTCATCATCAACACCACCATCTTGATTGTCACTACCATCATCAATATGAACATTATCGTCATCTGAACCTCTCTCATCATCTTTATCCACTTTATGTGTATCTAACTCACCATGCTTTGTCCATATTGTGTAGTTTTTTTTGAAACATCTTTTCATCAAATGAGATTGGACTACTATAGTATCTATCCAAGCAATCTTATTTTCGCAGTCGATACATGGACATAATATATCATCTATCTTTTGCATCTTCCCACGTCTTTTGGATACTTCAATAAAATTTGCAACATTTTGAATGTACATAGGATCGGGTCTTGGCATGTTATACATCAACGCTCGACGGTCCATACTTCAATAACAGAATTTTCGTAAGATTTACAGAATTTGGTCACAAATATTCCCTAAAGGTCTTCTTTAAAATAAATTTACAGAGACATAACATGTCTGTATCATATGAGTGAATACTGGTATCATGTAGGCCTATTTATAAGGGTTCCAAGAAAATTTGTTTCATAATTTTCTCAGTTCCTAGTGGTCATAATGGATTTTTGAAGTTGGGCTTATTCATTCAAACATTTCATCGAACATGTGATGTGCTTGTATTCATCTTAACCTTTAATCCTTCAGATCTACTACTTTTCTATAAAATTCATGGATCAGCTCAAGGGGAGGCTCAACTACATCTTTCAACCTTCAATCCTTCAAATCTACTACTCAAATAGATAAAGTAGGGGGGGTGGGGGGCCGGATCCATGCAAACTCAACAAAATGAAACTGAAAACAAGACAACAAACTTAGAACATGACAGTGAAGAAGTTTCTTCTAACCTTTTATCTGTTTGAAGATTGATCAACTGATGAATAAAGGACCAGCGCGCGCACGCTGGAAAATTTTGGCAGCCTGACGATGTCGATGGAAAATCTCTCGGGTTAGGTTTTCTGTGTTGCCCGAGGGGACCTTTATATAGGCGTACGTTTTTACTGGCGGATTTTAATGAAAAAAACCACCTGTGATAAAAATTAATTAACTTCAGTAAAAGCGGTTGTTGCTAAACAACTGCCTGTGATAATGGCCCGAGCCTGTTCTTCAATTTTCTTTTTACTTGCTTCTTTTTTATTTAGATTCCAATATAAATACTCAAACATGTATAGATTGTGCAAATTGAGTCCAAATTCAATGATTCTTTTTTCTATATTCATAAAAAATTAATATCTACCATCTGTAATAAATATTTTAAAACTTGTATAGCTAACATTGTAATGTTTCGGTAAATATCAAATTAATTTATACTCACATATTATTCACATTTTTGTATCTCCTAAAAAAGGGATCCTTCACTGAATTGGTTTGTTTGAACATATTTATCTTATTTATACATGTATGAACTTTGTTAATTTTTTAAAGCATTCCAACATGTCAAAATTCAGATTATCCATCATTCTAATCAAATGGTCATATACATATGAGGTAGTCTTCAAATTTTTTACACACATTGATTCAAAAAAATTAAAAAAATCTGAAAAAATCATAGATGTTGGCTATACAATGAAAAAAATCAATGAAAAAAATCATTATATTCATCAAGATAGAAAAATGACAAATAACAAGTGTTATTTGGTTTTTAAGTTATGACAAATTTCAAAGGTTTTCCCAAGTGAAATTTAATGGGAACCTTTAATACTCAAGCATATTAGAGGAAAGTGGAATTTGGGCTTTTAAAAGGCCCCTCATTTTAATCAAGAATATTAATTGAGCCTAGATAAAGATCTTTTTAGGCGGTTGGTTACAAATCACTGCTTGAGTGAATATTCTCTGCTCAGGAGTTTGGTACTTAATAACAACCTTAGAAGATAGGCGTCTATATATAGTGCTCGGCTTCCTTGGAAAAACCTAACCCTAGCGAAATCACTTAGACGCCATCAGGCTGCCAAAATTTTGTTTGCCACCAACTCATCGCAACCCTCGCCGTCGAGCATCATCGTCGTCGCCGAGCTTCAATCTCGCCGCTGAGCTTCACCCTCGCCGTTTCCTTCCCTTCCTTCTAGGTACGCCGAGCTTTGCCCCGCCGCCGAGCTTCGACCTTGTCGCCAGGTATGCTACCGCTTCCTTTTGTCCTCCGTCCCTGTGCCACTTCCCTCCTCGCCCTCGCCGCTGGCCGAGTCATGTCCTCGCCGCCGCACTTCACGACTTGTGTTTGTTCGGGGGACTTTGATTTTAGGCTGTATCTCAATTTACTTTCTAGTTGTTGCCACTATCATTACAAATTGAATTAGGTCACAGTTATGATTTGAATGACTTGTTGATGGTTCTATATATTTTTATGTATGATTTGAAATTGCAATAGGTCACATTTATGCATTAGGTCACAATTAAGAATTTGCAGTCAAGATTATTTCTTGAAAAATATAAATCTTAAACTTTCCCGTGTTTGTCAGAATAATAATATTTGTACCCATTCTACATTTGCAATACCAATACCTAACCCGACCGAGTCATGTCCCCCGCTGCCGCACCCTAGATTTTCTTATCGGCCTTTGATACAAGGAATACACATTCCTAGCTAATACCTTAGTTAGTCGCCTCAAACCATAGAATGGAACTTGGTTAGTCGCCTTGGGCTGTCGCCTTAAACCCTAGAATGCCTTATCAAACCCTAGAATGCTTTCATCTTTTTCTTTCATGCAACACTTCATGTAGAGTTAATATGCCATTCATGCAACACTTCATGTAGAGTTCATGTAGATTGAACCTTGTGAATATGCCATTCATGCAACCCTACAATGCAGATTGAACCTTGTGAATTATTTTATCTTACACTTTCTCCATTCTCAGTGTTAATATCTTTGTAAACCATTTAAAAATAAAGTATAGGAGGCATATTATTCTGTATTGCTGAATTCTTTCGGCATCTTTAACTTTTGGAAGTATGGTGATATTCAGGAGTGGGAAGATATTGAGGAGTGGGCAGAAGACGGTGTCATGTATAATCGATGGACGACTTTAGTTAAACCAGGGAGTTCCAATATACAAGATTCAGGATGTTCCTCCTGAATATAAGAATGGGAAGCCATTCATGACATCAGTACAATTTAGCAAACAACCTGTCCCACTCAAAAGAATGCACAAGTCGTACATCACTGCCAGCACAAAATACGATCTTTCTTACGTCACATTTCGTGTGCCAAAAAAAGCATTCAGGAGCACCTGAGCAGATAAACGAGCCCTTTTCTTTGAAGATCTACATAGCCTTTTCCATCGAGGCATGCTCAAAATCAACCTGCTGCTGACCTGGTGCTTGTAAGTGCCTCTAATATTTTGTATTTTCTTTTGTTACTACACGCATACACATTTCATGATATTATAACAATTCTGGACTTATTCAATAGGATGCAATACATGGATAATAAAAATATGAAAGGCAAGACATGTATCCTTGACCCTACACGGATTGCAAAGATGCTATTCGACATTAAGGTGGACCGAGACTCAGAACAGTACAAGCACATGAAAAATTTTTTTGATAAATCAATCCCAAAACGAAAGAAGGATAAAAGGACAGAGGTTGTTGCTTACATAGGACATGCCATGTTTAACTTTGTCAGAGATGGCAACGACCTCGTAAAGGCTTCGTACCACTTCGAGTAGGTTCAAAACGTGACATTGAAATAGCAATTATTGCTAATTGTTAACCTAACACGTGTTTTTGTACGTGTGCCTTAAACACTACATAATGATCTTCATCAAACCAATGCAGGGTTTGGTAACAGTCTTGGACTCAGTCGATTACCCACCAGATCATTACAAAGATTTTCTTTCCATTTTGAAATTGTACGTTTATCCGATATTCTTAATTTACACACATTTAGAATGTGTTGACAAATTTTATATGACATTTCTTGTATTACATTGCTTGGTGTTTTTACAAGAAACAGCTTGGCGGTCAGAGACCTCCTAATATGGATGCATTGGACATTAAAACATATTATACTTGTCCCAAGCAGCTGTTTGGGAGCGTCTCATGCGGGTATTATGTATGCGAGCATCTTCAGACCGCCAGCGAATATAGAGTGAATCATGAGGATTTAAGTTATCCTTAATGTCGATATCTTATTTTTCTACTTTTTAGTTTCATTTTCATTGTAACTAGCGTATTTTAATACTTATATTCTCCGCTATTCAATTTACCAGAAACATTATTTTTAGATTTTGATTCTAACTTCAAAATTCAATAGCTCATATTACAACTGCTCCAAAAATACCAAATAAATTCGTGTATACTCACTTTGATCTATACTTTGAGATTGTTCAAACCAACACATTATAAACCTTGTTATGTGTTTCATTGCAGCACACGAAGAATGTGTACGAAGAATGGACGGTTTCTATAAGTATGCCTAGTGGAGGAGCCGACAAGATTGCTGGTGAACTGTGTCAATTCATGGATCGCGAAATTTTGCACAGAAGAGGGATGTTCTTTGATGAGGATGGTGTAATAGCTGATGTGCCAGAGCTTTGCGACTACGACAATAGAAGCAGTTTTTAGTGAAACTTGTAAACTATGAGATTACTTGTATGTGTAACTCGTACATATGTATATTTTTTTAGTGAAATTGACTTCCGTGATTATATTGTTTACTTTTTTGATTATATTGTTGACTTCTGTGATTATATTAAATTGACCTAAAAATTAGAAATAACAACATGTAGTACTACATAGGGTATACTTTATCATAGGCGGTTCTTTACCTATGGCTAGACCTGCCTGTAAAATTATATTATCACAGACGACTTATCATAGGTAAAGAACCACTTGTGATAACTCCATTATCACAGGCGGACTATTACGGTACAAACCGGCTACGATAATCTGTCTCCATAGGCGGCTTGTCACAAATATATATCCGCCTGTAATAACACCATTATGATAGGCGGTTACTTATAATGTACGAATATCCTGTGATAATATTTCTTCACAGGCGGCTAGTCATAAGTAAAGAACCGCCTGTGAAATCGTAGATTATCACAGGTCTTTGTCTCAGGCGGTTTTAGAAACTGTGTGTGATAATACGTTTGGAGCCGCCTGAGATGAGGCTTGTTGTAGTAGTGGATTGCACTGAGGTGGGACACTTTGAATCTCAATGTCCTAAGTCAGGCCTTGGTCAAGGGAACATTGCTCTGAGAGAACCCAAGACCGAATGGAGGAGCGCCACAAGTCAACCGTGGACTGCACTATTTTGTTCGTGGCAAGGTGAACCATGTCTCTACAGAGGAGGCCCAACAAGCGGATGACATGGTGATTGGTATGTTTCTCGCAAACTCTAACCCAGCGACTATGTTAGTTGATTCTGGATCATTGCATTCAATCATTGCATCAAAGTGTGTTGCCAAGTATAGTTTGCCCATATATCATATGAAGTATACCTTGTTGGTAAAGTCTACTAGAGGGGAGATGAGGACGAATATAGTATGTCCAAAAGTAAGCCTTAGAATAAGGGGGTAGACTTCTTTGCCAACCTTATTGTTTTGGATTCACAAGGACTGGACATAATACACGGTATAGACTGGTTAAGGAAGCACAATTGGATAATTCAATGTGCCACAAAGACGGTGAAGTTGACAAATGAGGAAGGGGCCAACATAGAATTTGAAGCATCTCAACACACACCAAAGCAAATGAAGCTGAATCAAATGGATGGTGCAAAATTGAGGAGATCCTAGTGGTGTGTGAATTTTTGGATGTGTTTCTGCATGAGTTGCTAGGTATGCCGCCTGATCGTGACATAGAGTTTGTTATTGAATTAGTACCTGGAACTGCATATATAGCTAAGAGGTCATATACTATGCCTCCTATGGAGTTAGCGGAGCTCAAGAAGCCGCCGATTCAAGGGCAGCTAGAGAAGGGTTTTGTTTGCCCAAGCTCTTCACCGTGGGGAGCACCAGTGCTTTTCGTAATTAAAAAAGATGGGTCCCAAAGGATGTGAGTGGATTACCGGGCTCTAAATGAGGTGACGATTAAGAACAAGTATACATTGCCTCGTATAGAGGATTTGTTTGATCAAATGAAGGGCGCCTGTGTTTTCTCCAAGATTTACTTGAGGTCAGGTTATTTCCAAATGAAGATTAGACCGTCGGATATACCCAAAACGGCTTTTCGGACATGATAGGGATCCTATGAGTACACCATCATGTCCTTTGAATTGACAAATGCGCCCGCATACTTTACGTACCTCATGAATAAGGTTTTCATGGAGTACTTGGATAAATTCGTTATGATGTTCATTGATGACATTATGATCTACTTGAGAAGGGAGGAGGAACATGAGGAGCATTTGAGGCTCATATTATATAAATTGAGGGAACACCAATTATATGCCAGATTCAGCAAGTGCCAGCTTTGGTTAAGGGAAGTGTCATTTTTGGTACATACCATCTCTAGAGGAGGAGTATCGGTTGACCCAGGGGAAGCGAGAGATGTGTTGCAGTGGGAACTGCCACAGAATGTGAAGGAAATTAGGAGCTTTCTTGGAATAGCTGGATATTTCCGTCGGTTTATCAAGCACTTCGCCAATATAGCCAAGCCCATGACTGAGTTATTAATGAATGGGAAAGCATTCGAATGGACTCAAGCTTGTAAAAACAATATTGAGGAGTTGAATAAGAGGTTAACCACCACACTAGTCTTTGTTTTGCCTGATATGAGTAAGAGTTTTGACATATATTGTGACGCATCAAGACAAGGGCTTGGATTTGTGCTCATGCAAGAAGGTCAAGTGGTATCCTATGCATCGAGGCAGTTGAAGAAACAAGAGAAGAATTACCCTACGCATGATCTTGAACTTGCAGCCGTAGTGCATGCATTGAAAATTTGGAGACATTACATTCTTGGTCATAGGTGTGAGATTTACATGGACCACAAGAGTATCAAGTACATTTTCACACAAACAGACTTGAATTTGAGGCAACAAATTGGTTGGAGCTCATCAAGGATTATGATGTGGGAATCAACAATCATCAAGGGAAGGCTAATGTAGTGGCCGATGCTTTGAGTTGAAAAGGAGTGAGCCACCAACTCACGGTTCGGGAATCGCCATCCTATCTATGCAAGGAGTTTGAGCGGTTGAATCTTCAACTTTTGGATGAGATGGGTGTAATGGAGTTAAATTTGACTTTGGAACAAGAAATTCGAGAAGGTCAAACAAAGGATGAAAAAATCAAGGAAATCAAGGAAAGGATCCAAGAAGGGGGAGAATGGAGGTTTGATGAAGATG
This sequence comes from Tuctoria greenei, assembly GCA_036927565.1. Taxonomy (NCBI): domain Eukaryota; kingdom Viridiplantae; phylum Streptophyta; class Magnoliopsida; order Poales; family Poaceae; genus Tuctoria; species Tuctoria greenei. Next base: position 132,396,388 of record JAYESD010000005.1, on the reverse strand, counting down.
ATCATGGTACTCTATGACTTGGGAAAAGAATTATCATGCCTAATGTGAAGCATCTCCGAGAGACGATATTGAAGGAGGCATATGACTCACCTTACCGAATTCATTCCGGCTGTACGAAGATGTACAAGGACTTAAAAACCTGCTATTGGTGGGATAGGATGAAAAAAGGATATAGCAACGTATTTTGCATTATGTGATGTGTGCCAACGAGTCAAGGCTGAACATCAAAGGCCAGTTGGATTATTGCAGCCATTGAAGATTCTGGAATGGAAGTCAGAATGAATCGGTATGGACTTCATAGTTGGACTACTACGAACCCAGTCCGGTTATGACTCGATATGGGTTATTGTGGATCGATTAACCAAATCAGCTCATTTCATTCATGTCAAGACAACCTATACCACCGTGAAGCTGGCAGACTTGCATATGGAGCATATTGTGTGCCGACATGGGGTTTCGAAGAAAATAGTGTCTGACCGAGGGTCTCAATTTACCTCTAGGTTCTAGGAGAAACTGCATGAAGCTATGGGTACAAGGTTAAATTTGAGCTCCGCATATCATCCACAAAGCGCTGGACAAACCGAGAGGACAAATCAAATATTAGAAGATAAGTTGATAGCATGTGCTTTGAAGCATGGACGCAGCTAGGACAAAAGCTTGTCGTATGCTGAATTTTCCAACAATATTAGTTACCAAGTAAGTTCGAAGATGTCGCCATATGAAGGACTATATGGAAGAAGTGTAGGACACCCTCGTTTTAGAATGAGATGGGAGAGAACCAAGTATTTGTACCTGATTTATTGCAAGAGGATGGAAAGCAAGTTTAGACAATCCACGAGAATTTGAGGGCTGCTCAATCAAGACAGCAAAGCTATGAAGATAATAGGCAAAGAAACTTAGGTTTCGAAGTGAGAGACTTCATATATCTCAAAGTATCACCTATGCGAGGTCATAAGCGGTTTAATGTCGGAGGCAAGTTGGCACCTCACTATATTGGACCATTCAAGATATTGGGCAAACGTGGAGAAGTGGCATATAAGTTGGCGATGCCAACACATCTTTCTGATTTTCATGATGTGTACCATGTTTCTCAGCTCAAGAAGTGCTTAAGGGTACCGGAAGAACAAGTGTCAATGGAAGAATCAGAGTTAGAGGCATATTTGACTTATGCCGAGCCACCGGTCAAAATCTTGGAAATGATGGAAAGAGTCACAAGGAACATGTTATTGGGTATTTGCTTACGTGGGCCCAAGAACGTCATGCCTAACCCTTGTGGATCCCATAGGAGACCCCACCAAGGCCTCCATCGCCTTATACCCGAGTTCCACCAAAACCCTACCATCTCCACTCTATATAAACACCCCAATACCCACCCTTTCATGCATTTGTCACGTTAGAAGAAACCCTTATCCCTAGTCTGTGAGAGCCGCCATCAAGAAGCCTCCACTGCAAGGAGAAGAAGAAAGTGGAAGGAAGGAGGAGGATCAACCAAGATCGTTGTCGCTGCTGCGATCTCCATCATCAACCCATTATCTTCAACATCCTCGTTTGCCAACTCTTGATCTCCAATCGATCTAGACATCAAGATCTCGAGTTTCATCGATTCCTCAACCCTTGAACCCTTATATTTGTGGTAAATACCTTAGATTCATATTTTCTTCGTAAATTATGGTTCCATGATTAATCAAACTATGCCTTAGTTGAAAATTCACCAAAACTCTAGCCGTAACGGACTTGTCCGGTCCCAGTGCGGACTAGTCTGGTCTGTCAGTTTTGAAAAGTCCTGGAACTTCTCCAATATTCTCCAAAATGACATAAAACTTTTTCTAGCATGTAATATTTAATTGTAACTAGTTAGTAAGAAATGATAGCAACTTGATAACATGAATTACCACGTTATTGCATCAATCATGCATATCATGGCATATTGAGTAATATATGAGCATTTATTGATTGTAATGTTTTTTGTATGTTATTGCGCGAAATAGAAGGTATTGCTCTAGAGGTTGCTATTGAGGACCTCCAGCACAAAAATTTTGAAGCTTTCGATCCAAACCAGTATCAAGAGCAAGACAAGTGCCCCTAATCATTTTGATCCTGCTTTTAAATGTTTGTTTGCAAAACTGCATGCTTGTGTCAAATTGAGGGGAAACCCACGATAGGTGTTTACTAGTCTTGTTTGACCATCCTTGTCGCTTGGAATATATTTTAGAAAGTCGATAATGGTATTTTTACATTTTTGCTTCACTCTAATTAATTAGGATGGGAAAACAACCACATGGTTTAACAATGAAATAATGAGCATGTATATGATGAGAATTGATGAACATGGTTAATCTGTAACATGGGACTTGGGAGATCCAAGCAAGCATGGTTTGTGGATTGGGTTGGAAGATATGGTGGTTTTGCTTGCCTTGGATCTTAGGACCGCTTCATGCGAGAATAAGCCAGGACAACAGTGCCAACAAAGGGCCAAGTATGGGTGCGGCTTAGCCAATTAATTAGGTGTATTGCCAGCATTGTCCGGATTATTTGGGGGAGCGAGGAATGGGAGTCAGTTGGGTTTGAAATAGTGGCGGGACTGCCCTAGTATCCAAATGGCACAAGAGGGGGCCCTTGGTTGGATGTGCTCAGTTGGAGGCATCACCACCGGCGAAACCTTAGTGGGTCTAAATATGCTGGTAGTCGCTTTGTAAAGGCTATTTTGTGATCTCTTGGCCATACACCTAAGGTAGTGTATTTGGCATAAGGGAGGTTTCTTTAGTCGTCGGCGAGTGACAAAATAACGAACTTGTAGGTAAAGTGTACAACCTCTGCAGAGTGTTAAAAACTATCATGATAGCCATGCTCCCGGTTAAGAGCACCTGGATGGCCTACATGTTTAGAGTGGGATTTGGGAATTGGGTTGGTTGGTTATGGTTATGGTATGGATTATGACAAATGGACATGGTTAATGATGATGATAAGAATCTGGTGTATGGATGGATAATTGATGATGGATTCATATTATGTTAATTATTTGGGATATGATGGGATTATTTTCACATAGACATTGTACGATGCTTTATACATGTATTAAATGTACTTTTTAGCAAATAGCTATTGTTTATTATCATTCCTTGTTTAAGCTACATGTCGTTATTTTCCCACACTTGCTGAGTACGACATGTGCTCACCCTTTCTATTCCCCCACCAACAGTTTCATGTGATGTTCAGGAGTACCCTAAGGATAATGCCGAGTACTAGGTTGTGTGCTGCCGTCGACTTGCTTGTGAATTCCTTGGAGCCGCGCTATCCCCTTAGCCTAATGCTTAGATTATTTACACTGCAAATTTTATCACTAATAATGGTCATTAGCATTTGTGATTTGATGATTATTTAAATATTGTAATAAATATACTTATTTGTTAATTTGTGTTGTGGTAATTTCTGTACATCATTTGTAATGCACTCATATATGTGTGTTGAACATCCTGGAAACACATACGCGTCACACTTGGTTCGTTTTCGGAAACGGGTGTCACACTTCCTTAGCCATTAGGCAAGTATGGGTTGAAGTCTTCCAAGCTCCTGCATTGGGCAAGAGTGACTTCTTCATGGTTGACTTCTTGATGGCGACGGTTGCCATCTCTTCATTGTCTTTGGAGGAGGACTCATTATTGGAGTTCCACTCCTTGCCAATATGTTCTTGCCCTTGGGCCTTCTTCTTCTTGAAGAACTTCTTCTCTTGGGGCTTTTTTTTCTTCATTCATCTTCTTTTTGTCATCCTCCTTCTTGTATGGGCAAATTAAAATGAAATGCCCATACTCTCCACAATTGTATCAAGCTCTTTCGGTTCTTGTCTTGATTCTTTCCTAGCCTTTGGCATCATGGTCGTGACTTATTCTTCTTCTCATCATCCTCTTAAACCTCTTGATGAAGAAAGCCAACTCTTCATCATCCATGTCCATGCTCTCTTCATCTTCACTTCCATCATCCTCACTTGATTCTTGGATTTCTTTGCCTCTGGTCTTGGATGATGCTTTTAGAGCAATGTCTTTCTTTCTTGATTAAGTCACTTGGCAAGGTCTTTAACATGTTGGACTTCTCTTTCCATCATCTCATGGTTGATGATCTTGCGAAGCACCTAATCTGGGGTCATGTTGTGGAAATTGTGGCTCTCCCGGATTAATGTGCAAAGAGTGACATTCCTAGGAAGGAGTGACCTTATCGATCTCTTCACAACCTCATGCTCCATCCATTTGGTGCATCCATAGGTTTGTCTCTTGTTTATGAGTTCCTTGAGCCTTTTGTACATCTCTTGTGGTATTTCGCCGTCTTCCACAGCGAACCGACCAAGCTCCCCTCAATCATCTCTATATTGGCCTCTTGCACGAACCGATTGCCCACATGATCAATCTTGAGTGTATCCCATATATCGTGGGCAAGATCAATCGCATCCACCTTGTTGAACTCTTCTTGGCTTAGGGATTTGTTGAGCACGGCCGCCGCTTGAGCATTGCGGTGGATTTGTTGTTCTTGCTCATAGGAGAGTTATTGATCATCCATGGGGATATTTGTACATGTGCATACAATGTGCCATAGGCTAGGATTGAGAGAGATTAGATGCAATTTCATATTGTGCTTCAACATAATGTAATTAGTGCCATCAAAGTGTGGAGGTTTGCCCATAGGGATAAATAGATAATTAGAATGATAATTTAAGTGCTCCTAGTTGAAAGGATATCGAGAGTAGTCTTGTTGTCTACTCTTCGCCTTCTTCTCCTTTTCAAGTCTCTTCACCTTTGTCTCTTTTGTTATATTCCTTAGTTGTGCTGCAAGGTGGGCAACATCCTCAACTTCTTCTTCCTCACTAGAGCTTGAGATGTAATGTCTTGAGGATGCTCCTCGAGGCATGTGACCATTAGGTTTGAGAGGCGGAGGGTTGGAAGCTTGAGTATCTTGTGGGTCGGTCACATCGGCCTTGGTGTCGTCCTCCTTTACATCATTATTGAGTGGGTCCTCATTGCCAGAGGTATTGGCCATCTAATCTCCAAGCGGTTAAGCTCTTCACAGAGAAACCTGGTCTGGTACCAATTGAAAGGTGGCCAAGAGGGGGGTGAATAGGTAATTAAAACAATTAAGCAGCAATTACAATTGTTCCTGGTCCTAAATATTGAATAAGTCTGAGCTGGGTCCGGACTTGTCTGACTGTGCTCGGACAAGTATGACAATAGTCGAATATGTCCAGGCTCCTGCACAGCACTTAATCAAAGGACGGATTTTTAGCAACTATACTGAATCAGAATGCAACCTAGCTGTTCTATGAGTATTGTAACAAGTAAGCAAGTAATGGAACGTGCTAGAATGGATAGAGAATAGTAAAACCTGGATTATCACAATAAAGAGTAAAACGGAGCGGAAATGATAAAGGAGACAATGAACACGCGATTTTTCATAAAATTTTAGTTTCACAAAGAAACTTGCATCCCCATTGAGGAGTCCACAAAGGACTGAGATTTCTCTAGCCCTACCCTCACCAAGAGACCACAAAGGTTGTGTCTTGGATCTTAAAAGGGTGATACAAACTTCCCAAAATCACACAAGAAATCACCGGGCGATGCCTAACCGTCTAGGGTTTGCTCCCAAGATTAATAAACACCAAAAGAACTCGGGCAAACAAAGCGAATCGAATCGATGCGTAACCCCAAAGTCAATTCTTATTGAATCTCAATAATACTCATTCACTCTCACAAAAAATCTCAAGTTTTTGCTCTTGGAGGTGAAACTAGGTGCAGAAGTGTTGTTGCGGCAGTCCTGGGCACAAGGGTGTGATTGAGAGGTTAGGGTGTAGCTGAGAGGGGATTGGGTCTCCTATTTATAGCCAAAAAGTGATTTTGACCATTGTTAGACTGCCCATATCAGACAAGTCTGAAAATATCTTGAACATGTCCGAGCATATGGGCCCAGTGATAGTAAGGCTAAGTTTTGATTTTTGAATCATTGCAAAAAAACTGCTTCGGATATGTTCGACATGGATTGGACAAGTCCGGGTTTCCAAGATGGTTTTTTAACTGACTTGTCTGAAGTTGAATACCTCAGACAAGTCTACTTCGGATATGTCTGACCACCTCGGATATGTGCGGGGTTGGACAATGTGATTCTGGATATGTCCGGCCAAACTCGAACAAGTCTGAGTGAGCAGAATACTTAGAATTTTTCTAAGTCATGGCTGTGCAGTGAGGACTCGTACATGTCTGAATATGTTCGGACAAGTCTGAGGTTGTGCATGACATCTCGGATATGTCTAACCCAACTCCGACAAGTCTGAGGGGCCAGAGGACTTGGAATTTTTTAAGTCTCGGCTATGCAGTGACAACTCAGACATGTCCGAATGAATCCAAGTCTGGGTTCGTGCAGTGACAATTCGGACATGTACGGACTTAGGGTTTGTTGATTTTAGTTATTTTCCAAGGGTTGGGCACCCATTAATTCCCTAAGTTCACAAGAGTCGTATCCTTCTTGATAGTACAGTTTTTCCTATGACTCAAGATAATAAAAAAACCAAATTTTACAAGTCCTTCTTTTTTCACACCTTTTCTCCTTTTTCCATGTATTTTCAATGAAAGCAATTCCTCATATTTAGTTTGTGCTATATCTCAACAATTACATTAGATTTTTAATTGTTTGTCATTAATAATCGAAAACCCACAAGGGTCCTAGATGCACTTATAGTTTGTTGACGGTCCTTAAATGCTAAATTTGACCATTAATTCAATGCATAAGATTATAAATTGAAAACTTAACATTGTGGTAGGGGCTAATACTAACCAATTCCACATGTGTTAGTGTCTATTTGCATGTAGGTGAATTAAGCCTCAAAATACACAAGAATGCAGGGAACAATTCTAAAAGTTACCATTGGACCAATCAGGCATTGACAAGTGGCATCACATGGATCCATGGACCCATTCCCAGGCATATCTGAGGGGATCCAACGTCGATTCACGCGAGAAGGGGATTAGGGCCCACCATTCAGCCACCCTGAGAAAGCACAACCGAGGGGGGGGGGGGGAGGTCGGGGAGGTCGGCCGACCCCCTGGCTCGGCGGACTTGTTCCTAGCACCAAACGCATTCAATCAATGTGTGGTGCCATCCTGTGCTCTCTGATGGCAGTAATGACTGATTAGCACGCTAATTGTAGCCCCCTCGCTCCCTCACTTCACACACACCACAAGTTTTAGAATAGTACTCCACTCATAAGGTTTAGAGCTACCCAAGTGGCCAGCCAAGTAGTAGGACACTGAGGAGGAGCTAGGAGGAGAAGGCTTGGGCTTGTCAAGTCCCTCTTCCACAATTGTACCTCTACGGAAGTCCTGTCGGAATCGAGTAAGAAACTTTCATGAATTCAATACAAGTTTTATTTCTATTCCATAGTAGATTTCTTTCATAGTTGCTTATGGGTTCATTACTTTAATTTATTAGAGGCTCTAGTCATAGTTTTGCATTTGAAATGATTAGAGTTGTGAATTAGAACATAAGCTTAGATCTTAGGTTAGAGTTCATCAGTGGATATCTCATAGATATACGGGTTATAGAGGTAGACATTAGGTGGTGATAGCCCTATCAGCCGTTAGTAATCCTCCTTGTTCGGGTATGCTATAGGCTCTTGGTGGGAATCGTCTTGGTGTTGCCAATGGTAAACCCGTGCCAGAAGCAAGTAGCTGTCGTATACTACCGTGGCCTAGAGTTCAAACTATTGAATTCCTCTCAAATCCTTACCTACCAAACAAATTGTGTGTCCCTGGGAGAACAAGCTAGAAGATCTCACACATGATCGTTTGATTCGATACCATTAGGAATACTCTTTAAGGGGAAGTGCTACAACAATATTTTTGTGCGCTTGTAGATTATTCTTTTTTCTAAGAAACACCAACGGTAATCAACATAAATTTGGCACACAAAGAGGTCATCATCAATATTCTTAGTGAAGATAGTATAATTCATTTTTCCTATCCTAAAACTATTATTAATCGGGAAGTCTCTAATACACTTATAGCAAACTCTAGGAGATTGGTTGAGGCCATAGAGATCCTTACGCAATTTATAAACATAGTTAGGATATTCTTGATCTTCGAAGCTAGGAGGTTGCTCCACATACACCTCCACCTAGATTGGACCATTGAGATAGACTCTTTTCACATCCATTTGATAAACCTCAAAATCATGGTGAGTATCACCGACCAAAATTATATGAATTGACTTAAGCCTAGCTACAGGAGCAAAGGATTTATGGAAATCCAAATCTTCGACTTGTGAGTACCCCTTGACCAATAGTCACACCTTGTTCCTTGTCACCACCCCGTGCTCATCTTGCTTGTTGCGAAAGACCCACTTGGTGCATACAATATTTGCATTTGGTCTCTTCACCAACTCCAACACTTGATTCCTCTTGAAGTTGTTCAATTCTTCTTGCATGGCCATCACCAAAACCAGATCTCGTAGTGCTTCTTCTACCCTAAATGGTTTTAAAGAAGATACAAAAGAGTAAAAAAAATTTGCAATACGAAATCCAGTAGTTACCCCCTTGGAGATATCTCAAAGGATGTTGTCAACAGGTTGGTTATGTTGAACACTTTGATGAAATCTTGGGTGAACCACTCGTTGTCTTGAATTAACTTTTTATTCATAATCATCTCCCCCTTAATCATTCTCATCTCTTTGATCTTCATCATCTTGATCTGGATAGCCTTGATCTTGGGGTACTTGTTCTTGGTTAGCTTGATTTTGATCATGAGTGGGATGTGTCGTTTAAGATGAGGATGGATCACTTGGTCCTTGGTGGTGTTCTTAAGGACATACATCGCCAAGTGTCATCCTTCTTAGTGCCAAGCATGGTGCCTCTTCTTCATCCAGCACATACTCTTCCACTTTCTCCACTTTGGAGCAATTAGTCTCATAAATACTACATCATATGCTATTTCTACACAACAAGTGATTTTTTTAAATACACGATAGGTGTAAGTGTTTGGGTTATAACCAAGCAAGAAACCTTCATCAGACTTAGAAGCAAACTTAGAAGTCCTAGGTTTCTTGTTAAGGATGTATCATTTACTACCAAAGACCCTAAAAAAGGAGATATTTGGTTTGTTACTAGTGAGGAGTTAATACGGTCTTTTGTTCAAGAGTTGGTGAAGATATAGTCGGTTTTTGGTATGATAAGCGATATTGATGGCTTCCTCCCAAAAACCCATCCGAAGTCTTGTACTCATCAAGCATGGTTCTTGCCATCTTAATAAATATATGGTTCTTCCTTTTGGCCATTCCATTTTGTTGAGGGGAGTAGGGGGCCTAAAACTCATGTTTAATGCTTTCTTTGTCTAGGTATTCTTCCACTAGAGTGTTCTTGAATTTAGTGCCGTTGTCACTTCTTGTTTTCTTAATTCTTAAGGTGAACTCATTTTGATCTCTCCTCAATAATTCCTTGAGGATACCTTTGGTTTCACTCTTACCATGCAAGTAAAACACCCAAGTGAAGCGAGAATAGTCATCAACAATAAGAAGACTATATTTGCTACCACCGATGCTTATATAACCAATCTGACCGAAGAGGTCCATGTAAAGCATCCCAAATGGTCTTGCTGTCGTCATCATATTCTTGGTGGGATGAGGTGCTCTGATTTGTTTTCCCGCTTGACATGTGCTACACAGTCCATCTTTTTTAAACACAACATTCTTTAGTCCTGGGACATGATCTCCTTTTATAAGTTGTATTAAGTTCCTCATACAACCATGGACTAGCCTTCTATGCCACAACAACCACATGTTGGTTTTCATCATCACTATCTTCATTTTTGCTTGCTTCTAGCACTTATTTGGCTCTGGATTTGGTGAGTCTGTGAGTTCAATGTTCCTCTTCTTGGATAAAGTGACCTTTGCAAGGTCCTTCACGAGTTGGGATTCCTTCTTCATCATCTCATGGTTGATGATCTGCCCTAGCACCTCATCGAGAGTCATCTTGTGGAAGTTTGGACTCTCCTGAATTAAGGTACATAGAGTGAGGTTGTGAACCATGAAGGCTCTTATCAACCTCTTCACCACTTCATGGTCGGTCCATTTATTGCACCCATAGGCTCAACTCTTGATGATGAGGGTCTTGCAATAGTTTTACATCTCTTTTTGAGTCTCACCATCTTCTATGGCGAATCTTCCAAGCTTTGTCTCAAACATCTTAATCTTCGCCTCACGAATGGAGTGGTTTCCTTCACGGGCGACCTTGAGGGTCTCCCAAATGTCCATGACTAGCTCCAAGCCATCCACATTGTTGAACTCATCCTGACATAGGGATGAGAGTAGCATGACCACAGCTTGAGCATTCCGATGAATTTGCTGCTCTTTTTCTTGAGTGAGCTCTTCTTCGTGCTCCAGGATATCTAAACTTGTACACACAATATGTCAAAGACTTGGGTCGAGAGAGATTAGATATAATTTCATGTTATGATTCCACATTGTGTAGTCATTTCCATCAAAGTGAGTAGGTTTGCCCATGGGTATAGATAGTTGAAATGAGAATTTAAGCGATCATAGTTAAAATGATACCAGGAGTAGTCTCCTCGACTACTCCTTAGCTTCTTCTCATCTTTTCCCTCTTATTCGTATTGGCTTCCTCCTTTCTCTTCTTGAGGAGCTCCATGAGGCAGATCACCTCTTCGTCCACATCGTTAGTTGAAACATCAAGTGGAGCCTTTTGAGATCTCCAATTTACTTCGGGGGGGGGGGGGGGGGGGGGGATCGTCAAAGACCTTTCATCAACTTTTCTGCATGTGGGGTTAGCTTGACGAGGAGGGATGTTGTTTGGGTCAACATCATCGATCTTTGTGGTGCCCTTGGGTCTCGCCTCAACTTAGGTGTTGTTCCCCATCTTCCCTCTGAGCGGTTAAGCCTAAAATGGAGAGTTATGCTCTGATACCAAATTAAAGCAGCCTAGAGGAGGTTTAATAGGCTAATTAATTCTAAAATGACTTAATAAGAAAAATATTAAATTCTAGAGGCTGGATCGATTCGATTTTATGGCGGACTAGTCCGTTCTCAGCGCAGTGAAAAGCCAAAGGTGAGATTTTTATGAGTTTTCTTATAATTTTGATTAAGCAAAAGCATGATTAACAATCTAGAAACCTAATATAAGGTATTGCAATAATAATGCTACCCTATATCACGAGATATGAAATATAAACTACTCGAGGCAATATGAAACCCTAACAAGTGGTTCTAAAGATGAAAAACTAAGTAAAGGAGACAAGATAAATGATTTTTCACTAAGGTTCAGTTCCACACGGGAACCTACAAGACCATTTAGGAGTCCATGAAGGATCGGGTCTCTTTCAACTCTAAACCTCACCAAGCTGACACAAAGATCAAAACTAGGTTTTCCACTAGAATCACAAGGATGAATACGAACTTATTAGTCTTCCCACAAGTTGAGAGCTCCACAATACCCAAGAGTAGCAAACACAAAAGAACAATCAAAAGTGAGAGAATCAAAGCCTAGGACTAAAAACATGATTTTTCATTTCACTCCTCTCAAAACACCCAAAACCCTCAAGTATCACTCTTAGAGCTCAAGAATGTGAGGAGAGAGGTCTATAATTGATCAAGTATATCTTTGGCGGTTCTATGGTTGCAAGGTATTTGATTTTGGCTGAGGTTGCCCTTTTTATAGGGGTCATGGCATTGTACCGCTGCCAACCAATAAATTCTAGACTCAACGTTGGACTAACCGTCTTTATGGGACCGCCTATGTTACAATTTAGTGTCACCTTTTGAATTGAAACGGTCACAAAACCTCAAACTAATCCGCTGGACACCGGACTAGTCAGATGTCACATAGAAACGACTTATCCATCCCAAAACGGACAAGTATAACTAGGGAGGACTAGTCTGGCCTAATGAGCTGACTAGTCCCGCCCTCCTAGACTTAGTCATAATAGAGATTCCGCACACTCAACCAAAGATTAGTCCATCCTAGAACGGACAAGTCTGAAGTCCAACAGAGGCGTTTGGTCCGACCAAAATTGGACTAGTCTGGCTATGCTTGACAAGTTTTAAGTGACTTCAGAAAAGTCCGAAGAAACCTAGGAGATTTCGGTATGCTCTATCTCAGAGTAGTTCGAGCATCCAGACTAGTCCTTAGGGCTGTTTTAAGGCTAGACATTCAAAAATCCCCCCCCCCCCCCCGCCCAAATAAACATTGAGCTCTACTATGATTCTCAAGCACTCCTGTTGATGTGACCCTCTCAATAGTATGACATTTGTAGAATCCTTAAATTAAGAACCCTAATTTCTACTCTTGTGAGTCTCTGACGTCATTTTTCTCTTCTTTTCCTTTTTGAGGGTCTACATATCAAAATTCAAATTTAAAACATATGATTACCCTCAATAGAATACATTAGCTCTTATCATCATCATCAATAATCTAAAACCCACAAGGAATGCCTAAGTGCACTTTCACGTAGTCCATGCGTAGGAGCTGCGCTTTGCCGCATAGCATGCCTGCCCTACACAGGCACAGCCGCCGCCGCTTCAAGGTATTATAGGTATGCCTATATCAAGGTTATCGTTGTAATTTTGGATGAACCAAATCGATCATCCCCGTCACTCCACATGACGACTTGGGAATTGACCTCCAGCCCTAGTCGCTACCACCATGTAGCCAACGAAGCTTGCCACAAGAAAATTCATGTGGTTAGCTCTGATGGTGTTGAAAGGACATTGCTCTTGTTTGGAGCTCTCGGTGGCCAGAATGACACGAACACCAGATAGTCGGAATGGTGATGGCATCACAAGCTACGGCCTTACAGCCAGCAACCTGATGCTTTCGTTTGTAAGCTCGGCTCTTACTTTCCCTTTTCGTGGGGCACCCACACATCTCCAGATCCGTTCTTCCAAGCATAGGATACGACTTTCCCCTCCACCAAATCTTTCTAAGGCAGCTAGGGTCCTTCGATGCTTCTGCCACCGGCACCCATCCCATTGGGAGTCTTTCGGCTGACGGCACCAGAGGGGTATGTGTATTTGGATGCATCAAAGCCTTGCTCCCCTCCTGGCATGCTACAGTTCTGGATGACGTTGGTCAGGGGAGGAGGGCCATGTGCATATACGTAACGAAGCTCAATGCACGTGTCATTTGTCTTATTGATGCAAGCATTTTGGCTTTCTTGCGGTTCTTGTTGCCAAAGCTCCAGTCTAACGCCCTGTCCCGACCATACTGGTGTTGTCAACTTCGACACCGTTGGGTCCCGCTTCTCTCCTGGAAATGTCGTTGTGGAGGCTCCATGCATCAGTGACTATCCAGGCATGTTTTGATGGCGTCCTTGCGTCGTTTCCTTATTAGATGTACCACGTCGGAAAGATGGTCATAGCAGCAATGCCTGACCTATTCATTGCATCACTCTGGGTCCCTCATCTCATTTTATTCTTGTCATCCGGAGTGGCGAGTAACTCCATTGGGTTCATGGTTTGTTTCCGTCCAACCAGCTTGGTTGATTTTACCATATTGATCATGGTCCTTCCTCGACTTTCTTCCCAATAGGGTGTCGAAGGTCATTGCTCCCAATGTCAACTTGAATAGCTAGTACCTTATGGCTAGAAACTATGGCTATTGTAATCAATAATTGTGTTACAATTGTGTATTGTATGGTTTTGAGTTAGATGAGGTGTTGACTCGTGTGATATCATATATTGTATAAAGACGGGTCAGCGAGCGAAGAGGTTTCTCCCCTTAAAGGGTGTTTGATGACATCAATAAGAGCAGCGACAAGACAACTAGGGTGGCAGGCTCTGCATAGATCAAGGTTAGAGTGTCAGCTTAATTGCTTTGACATGGAGAGTTTGCAAGCATGTCTCTGGTGATTGTGCAAACTGTCGATCAGCATATCATCTCTTGGGTTGCTTAGACTTGATGTGCAATTGATTTTTCTATGTCGTTGACAATTGGAACTCTAAGGGTGTGTTTGGTTCGAGGGATATAGTGGGACGGGATTACCGCTGTATTATTTGTCTAGTTTTTTCCCCTATACATATATTGCTGCCTCACATTTTCCAAGATTGCTTCAAGACTCAATAATGAAGAGTTCTATTTAGTGGTGGTATGTAGCCTCTGTTAGAGTCCCGAGAAGCAAGACTCCTTTAATTGGTTGAAACATTTGAATATCTCAGCGGGTAGCAAATGGATGCTCATTGGTGATTTTAAGGAAGTAATCTATGGGCTATGATGACTTTTAAAAAGATCATTGGGGATTTCGGACTCATAGAAGTGCCAATCAAAAGAAAAAATATTCATGGAGCAACATGCAAAGGGAACCTCTATTGTTGCAAATTGATTGGCATTTTGTTTCAGCAGATTGGTTACTCACATTCCCAAACAGGACTATGCTTCCCATGTCTAGGACTGACTCTGACCACACCCCTTGCAAAGTCACTGTTGGTTCATCAATCCCCCAGGCAACAATATTCAGGTTTGAAAATTTTTGGCTAGGTATTCAAGGCTGTAAGGATCCCATCAAACTAGCCTTGGGAGAGGAGTTTAGCATAGCAAACATTGCAACCAAAATCTCAGCTAAATTCAGATTGCTAAGAAAACAACCGAAGCACTGTAGGGCATTGACTAGTATACCGAAGACAATTCAAAACTGTGAAGAGGTCTTGCTAATCCTTTATAAAATTGAAACAAAAAGGTCATTATACATACAGGCGGGAGTTTAACTTGAGAGCTGTCAAAGTTTTCTTGCAACACTTCCCCCGGGATTGCTAAGGGGGCAGCCCGCGGAGGTTCTTGATCGGCAGAGCTTAGTCCTCTATGGAGAGATTGCACGTATAAGAGTGGTGAGACAGTGGTTTTATGTGGTTCAGGCCGCTAGAGGATAATACCCTACTCTACGGTGAGGTTGTATTGCTGGTGTGTACGAGTGTGTAGCGTGTGAATGCGTTGTTCGGCGATCCTTTGTACTAGTGGCGGTCCAGTCCTTTTGTAGAAAAGGCCAGATGCCTTACATTTGGGGTCCAGGGCCCGACAGGTGGCACGGGGCGATCTTATCTACAGATCTGAAGCTTCGCGCATAAGGTTTCTCTGACCGTGGCTTGAAGACTCGCCGTCTTGCCGCCTAATATGCCAGAGGCCCATGCGCAGTTGCTGAAAGTGGCAGGTGATGTCCCGTCCGTCTGTCTTGTCATCATAAGCTACCCACTTGGCGGAGCGGGGTAGGCCTACGATGTCTGCACTGTGATGTGATTCGGCGCAGTGGACCCTGACCGTTTGTGTGCTCCGTGTTATCCGAGATGGGCGCATGTCATTAATACTTGATTTAGACAGGGCACACCATCCTTAACTCCCGCATTGTCCAGGGCAAGTTGCGGGACAAGTGCTAGCTTTGGGGCTGGCCACTGTTGGGGAGGCCATGCCTGGTACTGTGAGGTACGTGGCAGCTCCGGGGCCCTTCGGGGCACGTGGCATCTTCAGAGCCCTTCTCTGCGGGAGGTGCGCGGTCTGGTTCTTCGAGCCACGTGGTTGCACTAGAGTCCACTCCTATATTGGGATGAGGTCCCGTCTAGCCAAATATGTGGCAGCCTGGGAGCTCGTCTCACTGGAGGATCTGGGTCCCATCTTTGAGGTCCACGTGGCAATGCCGGATCCGTACTTGAGGAAGGTCGGGGTATGGCGCCTTCTGGACACGTGACACTACAGAACATACTTAGCTACTTTAAGCCTGTGTGCGAGTGTACCCATATGCATGGTACCGATAGTGGCCCTTGAGTCCACCTTGGGGGAGGTGATGAGCCCGAGGGTGGAGCCCTATCCATGTTTTCCCGCACTGCTCTTTGAATTTTGTCTTGGTTAGTCGAAGCAGTGGGTGCTTCTCCCAATGTAGCCACGCGTCCTCTCCTAGTCGAGAGACTATGGCGACGTGATCTTTGATAATTTTAGTATCTCTACCCTCTGTGGCGCCTTTAATCGCAATGGTTCTCAATGTAGCTATAGCACTTATGTTTACTCCATCTTTATGGGAACCGCTTCAGCTGTCTTCTCAGGTGGCTGACCGCTTGGGCCAGCACACCTGGCAGGGGATCTAGCCCCCACTTTCATGGATGTTGTGGTTTGAGTAGTGCGTGCTGAGCCCTGGCAATCCGCACAATGTGCTTAGGCATTGCTGGGGTGATAAAAAAGGAAACCTTGACTAGAGGGGGCGGTTCCTTCCTTATTCACACCCTGGTGCCTGAGCTTTCACCTTCTTCCTTGAGCACCCGAGCCTTTACCATTTAGCAAAAGCTCCTATTCTGCTTGCTCCGATGGCCTCCACACTGCCTCCTTCTCGTTTCCAGACGACAGAGGATCTGGTGCCGATGAGGCGGTTGCTTCGTTGGGCAGCAATAGATTAAGGATGGATGATCCACTGCGGATCTCCCACTCTTCAACACCTGTGCAAAGACTATATTGTTCTCGTCATCACCTACGTGTCTGCAGGACTTGGTCTCCCGCCGTCGAGGTTCTTCCTCGCCTTGCTGGAGGAATACGGGCTGCAGCTGCACCAACTGTCATTGAACTCCATCGCCGTGGTTGTGGTGTTCGTCCACTTTTATGAGGCATTCGTTGGAACCCCACCAATGGTGGAGCTGTTCCGGTTCTTCTTCATGATGAAGACCACCAAAAAGAGCGTGATGAACCAAGTGGGAGCCTATTACTTCTGGCATCGGGACAAGACCTCTTGGATCTACATTGCTTCCCTCAAAAGGGGCAAGTGGAGCCACTGGAGGCGAGACTGGGCGATCATGTGGACCAAGGCCCACGCCTTGCTAAAGATGCCCTTTGAAGACCTGGCCTTTGATCCCACCACTAGGGAAGCATACCAGGGGTTGACGAAGGAGTACAAGCCGGTGCTGAAGAGGATTTTATTCTTGGCGGACAAGGGCTTTACCTCCCTGATGTTGCTGGCAGACTTCTTGCGCCACTGCATCGCCCCACTTCATGGGCACCTGTAAGGGGTCTTGGTCTACACCTGCAAGTACGACTAGTGCTGGCTGGATCTGGACGATTCAACCCCCAAGATGCTACAGGAGATGTTAAGGGCGGTGACTTGCAACATTGTTGATGACAAGTCTCCATCCCAAACGACTGTCAGCCACTCTTCATGACCCCTAGCAAGAGGGAAAAAGTGCGAAGCTCGATGACGAAAGTCAATGTGTTCGGCCTTGTTCAGCTGCACCCTGAAGGGACGACTGGGGCTGCGGCGATCCTAGAGCGATGACGTGCTGCGACGCAACAAGGGTCAGGGTCTACCCCATGTCCTTTGGAAAGTGCGAAGGTAGGGCCCTCAACAACCTTCGACAGGGTGGAGGACAGCCAGCCAGTGCCAGTTCCTGTGCCACGGAAGCGTTCCCGTACCCTGGTCACAAATGCCGCAACCCCTGTGTCAAAAAAGTGAAAGCTGACGCAGGGGGCGATACCCTAATCTCCCATCACGAGGGAGCCGGAGCGGCCAAAGCCTACATCGTCAACCTGGTCTCTAATTGCACCAGCACCTCTAGTTATGGGGGAGGCGCGGAGTACTCGACGCTGGTGGCCGTGTCGACGCAAGTC
The DNA here is from genome assembly GCA_036927565.1 of Tuctoria greenei. Taxonomy (NCBI): domain Eukaryota; kingdom Viridiplantae; phylum Streptophyta; class Magnoliopsida; order Poales; family Poaceae; genus Tuctoria; species Tuctoria greenei. The sequence goes on along the minus strand of JAYESD010000005.1, from coordinate 132,378,780 downwards.
GTCACGGAGCAGGTGCCAGAGGTTGTGGTGCCAGCCTTGTTGTTGGATCCAGGGGGCTCGATCCGCCGTGCGAGCTGGGAGGGCCAGGGTCTCTGGAGCAGCCTGGCCCGCTGGTAAGGCACTGTTTCTTCCTCTGCAATTTATTTGTCGTTTCTTCGGTTTGACGGAGTCGGTTTAGGCTTTTTAGGGTGTTGTTGGCTGACATAGTTCCCTTGGTGCTTCCGTAGGTGGACTTGATAGCTCCTGCACCTCCCAGAACTAGAACGAGGTCTGCTGCACAACATCCTACGCCTGAAGGTGCACCGGCTTCCGGTGATGCCACTGTTCATGCTCCTTCATTCGTCGATGCAGATGGGGCTGAGGCGGTGCTAGGCGAGGAGGTGGCCACCTTGTCCGTTGCAGTTACCCCTAGTGATGTAGACCCGCCCATCGCTGATACTGTGGTGGCACCCGATGTCATTGATGCGCAAAATGGTGACTCGCCACCGGTGGCCGGCGATATCCTTGTGCCAGGGGAGATTACTTTGGTGTCGGGCAGTAACATGCTGATCCCTGTAGCTCCAACAGAGGATCCATCTAATCCTCAGGCACTGACATCTACCACGGAGTCAGTAGAAGAGGCAGAGAGGCAGCTGTCTGTGGAAAGGTCATGTTGATCCCCCTCTCTGATGCTATTGTCGCAGCTCAATCTGTCTTGCACCAGACGCAGGCTGCTTTCACCCGGGAGTGGGATCAGCTTGCTGAGGAGCGGCGCCTGGTGAAGCTGGTAGACACCAGGACTAAGGATCTCGAGGCGAAGGCCCTAAATGACCATAACTTCACTAAAGCTCGCCTTAGGTTGTGCGAGTATAAGCGGCTGGAGCTGGTCCACTGTGAGGATGCCGTTGGTGATGCGGAACGGGACTTGGTGGTGAGGGAAGTAGAGGTATCCAGAAGTCTCAGCATGCTAGAGAAGAGGTGTTGAGTCGTGCAAGACTCAAAGATTGCCATCACACGCCGAGAGGACGACTTGGAGCATCGTGCTCGGGAGCTTGCCGATCGGGAGGAAGCGGCACGGAGAGAGATAGAAGATGTATAGGCCTCTAGAGTAGCCGACGCACAAGGATCCGAGACTTCCTGGCCTGTGCCGAGGCGTTGTTGGAACCCCTCGGACTTGGTCTCGTACCGCGCGGGAAGCCGTATCCTAGGGTGGCCCAACTGCTCCCAGCCTTGGACCTCTTCTGCTCGACATTGGGGTCAGTGAACACTGTCCTTACAAGATAGCTGGAGCTCAAAGGAAGGGAGATAGCAGCGCAGGTGGCCTCCCATGTCTTGGTGTGCTTCCAGAGCTTGTACCCGACGATCCCACTAGAGTCGGTAGAGAAAGGCCTATTCGATGTGATAGGAAATTGGTTTAGGCCCGATCTTCCGAAAGGTAATGGATAAGTCGATTGATGGAGATCTCGACGTTGATGATCCGAGGCTCTCGAGTAGAACACGAAAAACCCCTGCAATCACTACACCACCGCTCCGTTGGTTATCAACCGTGCTTCACACGATTGACCTTGCTAAGAAGGCTAATCCCTGCAAGTGCAACCGAGAACACAAGCAAGAACAAGGTAGACACGATCTGGAATCGCGAAGTTGGGGTCTCACAAACCGAAGAACGGCGATATTATTGATCTAAGCAAAACCCAATGAATTTGACCGGCGGCTGCAGTATTTATAGGCTATGGTTCGACTAAAACACGATTAGACGCGTCCCTAATGGACTCTTACGGGATACAAGGCCCAAAGGCCCGATTCGGTGGCGCAGCACCAGAGAGAAATCTGGACTCGACTTGTTTCGCCGATTCCCAATTACTCCGAAGGAATTTTGAGGTGGGACCAGAACCATTGGAAAGTTTATCTTCTTCTCTTTCCGTGCATATGTAGAACATTGAAAACGGAGTCCGTATGCCTCCTGGGCATCTGTTTTAAGGTGGACTGCTCCTGGACTCCGAGTTGAACTCGAGTCCGAGTTGTAAACTTTTCCATCAACTTGTGGACGTCCCAGGTGGTTCTCCATGCTCCCAAGGCCTCCTTCCTTCACTTGTTTATCTTCTCCATTATTCCTAATAACAATTAAATCATCACATAGCAATCTATTCTCAAACTCACATGCAAAAGAAGTTAAGAACGAATTCACCTGCTGATTTAATAATCGTGCCCGTGCTCTTGTGATTGGTCCTTGCAGTTCAATGTGCGTCTCCGCTGTTGTGATGTCCTCATCATCCTCCCCCTCTTGAATTGGAGTCGTCCTCGACTCAAGTTCATCTTCTTCTCCCAAGTACGGTCGCAAATCTGCAATGTTAAATGTAGGACTAACCCCAAAATCGGGAGTCAATTCAAGCTTATATGCATTATCATTAATCTTTTCAACGATCTTAAAAGGACCAGCAGCTCGTGGCATATGTTTAGATTTTCTCAAGTCGGGAAATCGCTCTTTTCTCAAATGTAACCACACCAAATCACCCGGTTCAAGTTTTACTTCTTTTCTACCTTTACTACCTGCAATCCTATACTTCTCATTCATCATTTCAATATTTTTCTTTGTAGTTTCATGCATCTTAAGAATTAATTCAGATCGTTGTGTAGCATCCAAATTTATAGTTTTAGAAGGAGGCAAAGGTAGTAAATAAATAGGAGCACGGGGATTGAAACCATACACTACCTGGAATGGACTTACCTTTGTCGTGGAGTGAACGGATCTGTTGTAAGAAAATTCTATATGTGGTAAACACTCCTCCCACAACTTCAAATTTGTTTTCAAGACAGCCTGCAACATAGTGGATAAAGTACGATTAACTACATCGGTCTGTCCATCCGTTTGTGGGTGACATGTAGTTGAAAACAGCAACTTGGTTCCCAATTTATACCACAAAGTTCTCCAAAAATGACTTAAAAATTTTGCATCACGATCAGAAACAATGGTATTTGGCACACCATGTAAACGAACAATTTCCGTCATAAATAAATCAGCAATGTGTGAGGCATTATCATTCTTATGACAAGGTATAAAGTGTGCCATTTTGGAAAAACGATCAAGAACTACAAAAATACTATCCCTCCCCCTCTTAGTCCTAGGCAATCCCAAAACAATGTCCATAGAAATATCCTCCTAAGGTACAATAGGAACAGGAAGAGGCATATAAAGACCATGTGGGTTAAGGCGAGACTTAGCTTTGTTGCAAGTAGTGCATCGTGACACGTAGCGCTCGACATCACGCCTCATCTTTGGCCAAAAGAAGTGTGTGGACAGCATGTATTCAGTTTTCTTCACTCCAAAATGTCCCATCAAACCTCCTCCATGTGCTTCCTGCAAAAGCAATAAACGAACGGAGCTAGCTGGAACGCATAGCTTGTTAGCACGATAGAAGAGACCCTCTCGCAGCACATATTTATTCCAAGTTCTGCCTTCTCTACAATTTTCAAAAGCATCTTTGAAGTCCAAATCAGTAGGATATAATGCTTTAATTGTTTCCAAACCAAAGATTTTATGATCAAGTTGGGACAGCATGGTATAACGTCTAGATAATGCATCGGCAATGATATTTTCCTTCCCCTTCTTATGCTTAATGATGTATGGAAACGACTCTATGAACTCAATACATTTAGCATGTCGTTTATTCAGATTGGTTTGACACATAAGATACTTCAATGATTCATGATCGGAATGTATGACAAACTCCTTAGACCAAAGATAATGTTGCCAAGTTTGTAATACACGTACTAAGGCATACAATTCCTTATCATAAGTGGAATAATTCAGAGAAGGACCATGAATTTTTTCACTAAAGAAAGCAACGGGTTTACCTCCTTGTATGAGAACGCCTCCAATAACAATGCCGCTTGCATCGCATTCTAGCTCAAAGGTCTTGTCAAAATCAGGAAGTTGTAGTAATGGTGCTTGTGTAAGCTTTGATTTGAGAGTATCAAAAGCTTGTTGCTTCTATTCACCCCATCGAAATGGAACTCCCTTCTTCGTTAGCTCATGTAGAGGTGCTGCAATGGTGCTGAAATCCCGCACAAAGCATCGATAAAAACCTGCAAGACCAAGAAAACTACGAACCCGTGTGACGGTTGTTGGGGCTGGCCAGCTGGTGATTGCTTCAATTTTTGCCTCATCCACCTCAATTCCCTGCGAGGAAACGACATAGCCAAGAAACGAGACTCGATTGGTGCAAAAGACGCACTCTTCGAGGTTACCAAACAAACGTGCATCTCTCAAAACAGTAAAAACAGCACGTAAATGATCAAGATGTTCATCATATGACTTGCTGTAAATGAGGATATCATCGAAATAAACCACCACAAATTGTCCAATGAAAGCACGTAAAACCTCGTTCATTAATCGCATAAAGGTGCTGGGTGCATTAGTTAAACCAAAAGGCATGACTAACCACTCATAAAGTCCAAACTTGGTTTTAAATGCAGTTTTCCATTCATCTCCTAGTGCCATTCTAATTTGGTGGTAACCACTACGCAAGTCAATTTTTGTGAAGATGATAGCACCACTCAATTCATCAAGCATGTCATCTAATCGAGGAATAGGATAACAATATCGAATGGTGATGTTATTAATCGCTCGACAATCAATACACATGCGCCAACTACCATCTTTCTTAGGAACAAAACGAACAGGAACGGAACAAGGACTAAGGCTTTCACGAATGTACCCGCGGTCCAAAAGATCTTGGACTTGTCGCTGAATTTCCTTAGTTTCTTGTGGATTCGCCCTGTATGCTGCACGATTTGGCAAACTTGCTCCTGGAATCAAATCGATCTTGTGTTCAATGCCTCTCATTGGTGGTAAACCAGGGGGTATCTCGGAGGGAAACACATCCTCAAACTCCTGCAAAAGGTTAGCAACAGCAGGGGGCAATGCAATAGACAATTCATGAAGTGAAAACATGGCTTCTTTGCAAACTAAAGCATAGCACATCCCCTTAGCATCGAATAAATCAGCAAGTTCAGATTTAGTTGCGAGCAACGATGGTGATTTTAACTTAATAACTTGCTGTTTTTCAGATTCTAATTTTGTTTCTTTGCCCTCAAGAATTTTACTCTTCTCAAAATGCACAATTTCAGTAGGAGTCATGGGGAGCAAAGTGATTTTCTTTCCCTTATGCATGAGAGTATATTTATTGGTTCTACCATGATGAATAGCATGTATCAAATTCCCAAGGACGACCCAATAAAAGAGAACAAGCATCCATAGGAACAACATCAAAATCAGCAAAATCATGGTATGAACCAATTCAAAAATGTATTCTTGCTGTTTGTGTTACCCGAACCTTACCGCTGTTATTGGACCATTGAATGTGGTACGGATGAGGGTGTGCTCTTGTTGTCAAACCGAGTTTCTCGACGACGTCCGTGTTTACCAAGTTATTGCAGCTACCTTCATCAATTATAGTGTGTACACGGCAGTCCTTGACGACGAGAAACATGTGGAAGAGGTTGTGTCGCTGTAGCTTGTCGTTGGTCTCCACTTTGCAGCTCAAGGCACGTTGCACAATGATGCTCCTATAGTTCTCCGTCGCCGCTGTACCAAGTACCTCTTCTTTTGTGTGTTCGTCATTTGGATCTGTAAAGTCAGTAGCAAGAGAATATTCATCTTCAACATTCGAAGTACTATCATACCCGCCATCGTCGCGTGCTATGTATGCTCGTTTGCTCGGGCAATCTCTCATGATATGACCAAGACCCTGGCAGCGGTGACACTTAATGTCGGAAGTACGACCCGTAGAAGGAGTGGACGACGAAGGCTTGAATGATGTCGCCTTGCTGCCTTCCGGAAAGCGAGAAGGTGGAGCAGCAGGTATAGTTCGTTGGCCGCCATTGGGTGGTGTAGTCGCTGCACGGGGGGTCGAAGATGGTGCTGTTTTGGATGGTGTAGTCACTTCAAGCGGCGTGAAGTTGCTCCTCGTGCATTGTTGCTGTTGTTGTCGGCCCTGCAATCTTTTTCTGCCAACATAGCAAGCTGAAACAATCGCTTAACAGTATCATATTCCTTGTAATCAACAATGTCCTGAATTTCACGCCTCAACCCCCCATAAAAACGAGCTATTTTATCATCCATGTCCTCTACTACCCCACAACGCAGCATACCCTTTTGTAACTCTTGATAAGACTCCTCTATAGACATGTTACCTTGGTCTAAACGCTGCAATTTTTTGCGAAGGTCCCGCTGAAAAGATGAGGGAACAAATCGAACACGCATAGCTTCCATTAATCTATACCATGTTGGAGGATCAGTTCTAGTTTTAACAAGTTCATTCCACCATATGATAGCGAAGTCCTTAAACTCACTAGTGGCTTGACGAACTCTATGTTGTTCAGGAACAAGATGGGAATTAAATTTTTGCTCTACTGTCATCTCCCAATCAAGATAAGCCTCAGCATCATAAGCACCAGAAAAAGAGGGTATAGTAAATTTCACTTAAGCAAAAGGATCATCAGGAGGGCGATATAATTGTTATGATTATTACCTCCCATACCTCGACGATAAAGTGGCAGTCTTGGCTGATTATTGTGATCTTCCAGTTCATCATAAGCATTGTCTTCTTGTCTTCAAGCGAGAGGCAACCGAGCCTCAAAAGTATTCATCCGAAGAGCAAGGTCATCCAGTTTCCGAGTCAGGTTCGCCAATGACTCCTCCGTTGCTGCGTTGTATTTGGCGAACATATCCGTCATGGTCTTCATCATATCACGTAACTCAGCATGTTGAACACATTCGTCATTATTGTCTTCTCCTGCCATTGTTAGTAGGAAACAAAAGACAACAAAAAATATGTTATCCCTATCAACTACAGTGACAATGTGGAACGTGGAAGAAAACAATCTCTCTCTCTCAAGCGTCTTACCACGCTCTTACAAGTGTTCTTACCGACACAGCAGGTGGTGTGGACGGTGAGATGAACCAACGAAGCGTGGGATGATTGCAAAGGTACCTGTTATGCTCAAGAGAAAGTTGGAGCTTGGATGGCACAATATGGTGGCTAATAAGCAGAAAATCGTTAACAGCTAAACAAAGTTGAATAAGTATTCAATGTAGGAAACTGTTGCTGGTCAACCGAGTGCCCTAGAGCCTAGCACAACACAAGGAAGTATTAAGGCAAAAGAAAGACAGAATGATATAACCAACAAAACAGCAGCAAGTGGTATAGGCCAATTGCTTTAATATGCGTGCTCTTCACTATTTTTTTTTGTAATATTTTTTGATATTTTTTCTTTACTCAGGAGCACAAATATAGGAGTCACAAAAATTTGCAGCTCAATTGGATTTAATATGCGGCCTATAGAAAATCAAGAGGATTCTTTAAAATTCATGCTGAAACTTTGGAGGCCGGATAGCCTATCTTCCGAGGGGAATTTGGGCAATCTAATTTCGCCGAACGCGGCTATGCGGCAGATAATCAGATGAGAAATTTTGCGTATATGAATCTGAAAAAAAAATCGCCTGATTTCGAGTTCGTATGCGAAAGTTATGGCCGTTTTAAGGTAGGCTATCTGAGTTACAATTTTTTGGATGTTGATTCCAACTCAGTTTGAGAACAGAACTCGCAATCGGATACGAAAATGATCGGGAATTTGCACAGCAACTAATGGGCTGGTGTGTGATGATTCAAGGATGAATGGCACAAAGATTTGTTACCTAATCTAGGGCTGGCGATGCGGGAGTTCACGCAAGGCGGCTAGCTAGGGCAAACCGATGAACGTGGCGGATCGGTTTGTTATTTAGGGATTGTGGAATAGGTGTCGAATAGCAAGAAAACAAAGACGAAACACGATAACTAGGACCCAAAAACACAAAGCTAAACCAGCAACAAGACTCAACCACACGAATGCAAACTCAACAATGCAAACTGAAAAACGAAACTGCAGGCACTATAGTCTGGGAAGCGGTAAAAACGATCTAATTTTTTTGTGGCTTTTCTGTGGACTCTAGGGACGAAACAAAATCAATCTAATGGAAGGAAGAAAAACAAAGATACCTCACGGGCAACCTGGAAATCTGATACCAATTGATAGGAAATTGGTTTAGGCCCGATCTTCCGAAAGGTAATGGATAAGTCGATTGATGGAGATCTCGACGTTGATGATCCGAGGCTCTCGAGTAGAACACGAAAAACCCCTGCAATCACTACACCACCGCTCCGTTGGTTATCAACCGTGCTTCACACGATTGACCTCGCCAAGAAGGCTAATCCCTGCAAGTGCAACCGAGAACACAAGCAAGAACAAGGTAGACACGATCTGAAATCGCTATGTTGGGGTCTCACAAACCGAAGAACGGCGATATTATTGATCTAAGCAAAACCCACCGAATATGACCGGCGGCTGCAGTATTTATAGGCTAGGGTTCGACCAAAACACGATTAGACGCGTCCCTAATGAACTCTTACGTGATACAAGGCCCAAATCGTCCCTAACTCGACTTGTTTCGACGATTCCCAGTGACTCCAAATGACTTTTGAGGTGCGACCAGAACCATTGGAAAGTTTATCTTCTTCTCTTTCCGTGCATATGTAGAACGTCGAAAACGGAGTCCGTATGCCTCTTGGGCGTCTGTTTTAAGGTGGACTGCTCCTGGACTCCGAGTTGAACTCGAGTCCGAGTTGTAAACTGTTTCCATCAACTTGTGGACGTCCCAGGTGGTTCTCCACGCTCCCAAGGCCTCCTTCCTTCACTTGTTTATCTTCTCCATTATTCCTAATAACAATTAAATCATCACATAGCAATCTATTCTCAAACTCACATGCAAAAGAAGTTAAGAACGAATTCACCTGCTGATTTAATAACCGTGCCCGTGCTCCCGTGATTGGTCCTTGCAGTTCAATGTGCGTCTCCGCTGTTGTGATGTCCTCATCACGATGAGTGAGAGGAGGAGGCGAGGGCTGACATCTAGGACCTTGCCAAGCAGGTGGCTTCTTCGTTCTAGCAGAATTAATACCGACAGCCCCTAGGCGGAGCACCATTGTAAACGGGGATGGTCCCTTTGTAAAAATAACTCTTAATGAATTCGAATTCATGTTTTGCTTGTCTTGTGCATTTCAATCATTTTCATAGTCAATATGTCGGCAGTTGATGTCCTGCGTATGGAACCCCCTTAGAGGCCCCTTGGTAGATGTGGCCAGGTGGCCGGGCACACCTACCACTTGATCGTAGGTGGTCTTCGATGGGCCCCCAGCGGAGCGGCCAAGCTTTGTCTGAGTAGAGATATCGATGGCAGGCCCCCTGGGTGGTGACAGAGCTGGCTGCTCTGGCGTCGCCCACCATCGTTGCAAAAACATCAACGACAGGGCCCTGGGGTGGCGCCGCAGCTGGCTGCACCGATGTTGCCCAACATCATCGCAGATCGTCGACGGCGGGCCCCTTGGGTGGCGCCAGAGCTGGCTGCTCCAGCATCGCCCATCATCATTGCAGAGTCATCGACGGCAGGCCCCCTGGGTGGTGCCTGAGCAGGGTGCTCCGGCGTTGCCCACCATCGTCGCAGAGTCGTCGATGGTAGGCCCTTGGGTGGTGCCGGAGCTGGCTGCTTCGGCATCGCCCACCATCGTCACAGAGTCGTCGAAGGCAGGCACCTTGGGTGGTGCCTAAGCTAGCTGCTCTGGCATCACCCACTATCATCGTGAAGTCGTAGATGGCAGGCCCCTTGGGTGGTCCCGGAGCTGGCTGCTCCAGCGTAACCCACCATCATCACAAAGTCATCGACGGCAGGCCCCTTTGGGTGGTCCCGGAGCTGGCTGCTTTGGCGTCGCCCACCATCATCGCAGAGTCATCGACAGCAGGCCCCTTGGGTTGTGCCAGAGCTGTCTCCTCAGACATCGCCCAATATTGCTGTAGAAACATCGACGGCAGGCCCCTTGGGTGGTGCCGAAGTTGGCTGCTCCAGCTTCACCCACCATCATCACGGAGTCATCTACAGCAGGCCCCTTGGGTGGTGCTTGAGCTGGCTGCTCTAGCATCGCCCACAATCATCACAGAGTCGTCGACGACAAGCCATTTGGGTGGTTCCAGAGCTAGCTGCTCCGGCGTCGCCCACCATCATTGCATAGTCATCGACGGTAGGCCCCTTGGGTGGTGCCGGAGCTAGCTGCTCAGGCATCGCACCATCATCGCAGAGTCATCGATGCTAGACCCCTTGGGTGGTGCCATAGCTGGCTACTCTGGCATTGCCCACCATCATTGCAGTGTCATCGACGGCAGGCCCCTTGCTGGTAGGAAACCAAAGAATTCTTGTTAGCAACTAAAGAGGGAGGAGGGGGTGTACTCACAAATCAGCACTTGTTGACATTATGTAGAATAGCGTACATAGCAGGCCCCCTGGGAGGTGCCAGAGCTCGATGCTCCAGCGTCATCTACCATCAACATGTAGGAACATTGATGACGGGCCCCCTAGGTGATGTGTACCTCGCCGATGCTGCTGCTGGTTGTGCCCGAACCGACCTGCTTTGTATGTCCTGCACACACGATAGGGGGGGCATATTTTGCTCGTCAGCCATCTTTCCCTACTCTTTAGTTTTGCTATGTCTTACAGTCCTTGGCTAGTACATGGGGCTTGGTTAATTCATTGCGTTAGAGCATGGGATCCGGCTCCCGCCTAACTCAGGGTGTGAGCCTCCTGACCCTCAGTACTTAGTTGCAACACTGGGAGGCAAAGTGCGCATGCTTAGGGTACAGGACAAGACTAAGTAGGCTGTGCACCCTGGACCTCCAGCTCGGCGTAGGCCTTTTGTGGAGGACCAGCTGGCACAACAGGGCCGCAAGAGAGCAGCTGTGAGATCCCGAAACACTTTGCAAGTACCTTAAACAAGTCCGCCTTCAGCAGGGTTGCATAACTCCACCAGGTGTGATACAGAGAAAAACTCACCAGGTATATGAAGATAATATACGAAAAACGAGAATAGCTTGATGATCACAAAATTAACGGATAATTAGGTGAGCATAAGAGAAAGCATAGGGTAAGATAGTGATTGTTTCAAATTTGCATTCATAGGAGGAGACTAGCTTCAATAAAGCAACGACCCACTCCGTATGGCAAGGGAGGCTAAGTGCTCATGATTAGGGTACAGGACCAAGCTCAGCGGCCAAACACTCTGGACCTTCCCTCCCGAAGCGGTTGTCCTAAGTGTCGTTATTTGGCACCATGACACCCTACATTGTCCTACTATTATGCTTAGAGGTAGAACTTACAGAGGTGCTCTATGTTCCAAGGATAGGGGAGGGGCTCTCCTTCATCCGTGGCCAAATGGACGCACTCGGGGGCAGGATGCATGTGTCACTCGGAAGGGGCCCTCCCAACTGGGGGAGAGTTTGTGTGACCCTTACTGCGAAAGAATTCGCCACAGCACCAGATCGCTCATATGGAGTTCTCTACTCCGCATGAACCGTTCTTGCTAGCGCCGCAGCACTGCCGGTAATGTGAGTTTCGGATGGTTGCCACCTTGCTTTGTCGACGAGGTTGACATCTTCGCTTCAGAGCTGGAACTATGTGGTTTCGTCGAATGTCCGGACATGGAGGGAGCCCACTGCGATCTCCTGGGGAGGACGGCCTCGGCCCCATACACCAGGAAGAAAGGTGTTTCCCTCGTGAAGCGTCTTTGTGATGTCTGGCTCCCTCATAGTGCAAACGAAAGCTCGTCAACCCACTTGGCACCAAGCTTATCCAAGCTGTCATACGTTCCTTGTCTTGAGGCCCTTGAGGATCTCAACTTTGGCCCCTTCAACTTGATCGTTGCTCTTTGGGTGAGCCATGGACGCATAACAAACTTGGATGTCGAGTTCTTCACAGTAGTCTTGCAATGCTGCATTAGTGAAATGGGTCCCGTTTTAAGTGATGATCCTGTTCAAGATCCCGAACCTGCAGACGATCGAGTTGATGAACTTGACTGCGGACTCCTTGTTGATGTTGATCACCGGGGCTTCCTCTGGCCACTTGGTGCACTTGTCTACAGCAACGTAGAGGAACTAGTACCCTATGACTGCCCTCGGGAATGGTCCCAAGATATCTAGCCCCCAGACCACGAATGGCCAAGAGAGTGAGATCTTCTGTAGTATTTGCGCCAGAGTGTGAATCTGTTTGGCGTGGAACCGCCACGCCTTGCACCTTTTCACCATCTTGACGGTGTTTTGGAGTGCTGTTGGTCAGTAGAAACCATGCCGGAAGGCTTTACCAACGAGTGTGCGAGAAGCAACATAATTTCTACACTCACCTTCATGGATCTCTACGAGCAAGTCACAACCCTCCTCCTGAGTTATGCACCGTAATAGGACACTGTGACACCTTGTTCCGAAAATAAACCTAGCGTGATGTATATGTGTGCCCAGGATGTTTAACACACATACACAAGATATTCACAAATGTTAAATAGATAAAATCATGTCTCATATAATAATACAAATAATAGTACCTTATTACAAACCAAATACTCTCGAATACAAGCTCTAAACGGCTGCAGCAGAAAATACTAAACACTAATGACTCCAAACTCCACAGGCAAGCTTGACGGTAACACATAAGCCTAGAACTCCTCAAAGACCTCCTGGTAGTCCACATTGTCCCCTGCGTCTGAATTTGTTCGCGGAATAGCAAGGGTGAGCACATGTCGTACTCAGCAAGTTTGGGAAAGAATGACATTTATCTTAAACAAGGAATGATAATAAAATGGGCTAATTGCATAAAACTACATTAAAAAAAATTGAAAATGCAATTATATGATCGTTAATTAAGCCTTCCCAAAATAACTCAATAACATTAATTTCAACATACATAACCAATACCAACATTAATAATCCATAATCAACTCATAACTGCTCATATGTCTCATTTTCATCAATTCCATATACCAAAGCACTTTATTGAACCAATACCAATTCCCAATTCAAATCAAGCCATTAAACCATGTTCAAGATCCATAACTCTAATCATGTTGGGGTCCAGGTTGCTCATAACCGGGAGCACAGCTATAATGATAGTTTTAACACACTCTGCAGAGGTTGTACCACTTTACCCACAAGTTGGTGATTTCATCACCTTTCGATGACTATGGAATCTCAATTATGCCATCTCACACTTCCTTAGGTGTGCGTCCAAGAGATCACAAAATAACCTTTACAAAGTGATTACAAGCATATTTAGACCCCACTAAGGCTTCATTGGTGGTGATGTCTCCAAATGAGCACAACCAACCAAGGGCCCCCCTCTTGAACCATTCGGATCACAGAGTAGTCCCATTATCACTACCAGCCCATCCAACTACCTGTAAAAGACCTAAAATTTTGGTGTTCATCTCAGATATGAAATGCAAGGTTAGAGAAGAAATCAAAATGGCAAAGGAAAAATCAAATTAGCTCGAACCCGAAATGAGAGATTTAAAAGTCAAACTTAGCTCCTGCTCAAACGTTGCCAAAATACGAAATTGAGTGGCCCGATAAATTTCTCATAATTCAAAAAGTGTCTCTGTCGATTTTCATAATTTAAAAGTATGCTTATTAATTAATTCAATGGGGACATGGAATTTCCATTGAGTTCACGTTTAAATTTGAATTCAACTGAAACATTGTCATATGGAAATTTGAAATCCAGATTTGAGTTCTGCATAATTAAATTGAGCTACCAGAAAATATCTTAGAATTTTGGACACAATCTGGTGAGAGAATTAAGTTACCAGAGAAGAGGATGAGTATGAACTATGTGGGACCCACTGGTCAGTGGTGCCTTGAACCGACTGAGCAGAGTTCTCTGTTTTCTTCTCACCCGTGTCTCCACATTGCTGTTCAATTAGAGCTGCAGTCCAGCGCTTCACGCCTTCTCCACATCGTCCTTACCCTCGCCTAACCATTTCCAACCACCAGAGGCGAAAACATTGCCTCTTTCTTCTCCCCTGCGCAAGAACTTGGCCACCGGGTGTTCATCGGGTTCCAACCGTAATCAAGTGGAGGCCGGCTATTGGGGTCCTTACTCTCGGGGTTTTGATCACCACAACATTTTTGCGCACCATCCTAATCGATTTTGGGGGCATCTTTATCCTTTCCATGGAGGCTGGCGACATTTTGGTGCAACCGAGTTGCCGCCTCTATTTTGTTGGCGCCATATTACCATTGCTGCTTTGACTCAAGAATTCTCCCGCAGATTCAAGGCTACCAAAAGGTTGGTCCGGCGCCCCTCATACCTTCCTAGACTCAGATATTATTTCCGTTCTGTGTTTAGGCGGTATTTCAATGCTTTTGACGGCGGCCTCCATGAAAGCCGAGTTTTTGCTATGGCAATTCCTTTTACACGTGCAAGCATCCATCAATCCTGTGAGTAGAAAGGCTCTAGATGTACTAGCGCATCCCCCAGACGAATAAATGTCAAAAACCGTAGAGTAATTGCACCAGAAAATGAATTTTTGCGGCCGCTCTCCTATGTAAACCTAGGTCATTGGTGGAAATCTTTTTCTGCCAGTTTCAGATTCATATCTCTTCATTTTCACAATCCTCATAGCCTCAGATGCGTTCTAGCTGTTTTCCGAGCTAAGGGATGCTACGACGAGACCTAGCGAGCTCGCCGTACTTGGCTGAGCCGCCGCCACAGTGGATGGCCGTGCTCCGGTGGATTTTGGCCGAAGCTGAGCTGTCCAGTGAATTTCCCATGTTGCAATAGGCTATGGTGGCTAGTATCAGCTGTTTCGGAGAACAGATACGCCGTACCGGCGAGGGCGCCGCCGCTCGCCGGCAAGTGCGCGCCACCCGAGCCCTCTGGCTGGAGGTGGAAGAAGGAGTAGTGGGACCCAACTATCAGCCTCTTTTCCCTGGTTCCCCGATCCAGTGTGGCATCGAGATGGTTTGTGATGAAGCGCACACAACCCTGTGGCCCACGTGTTGCCATGCGCTCAGTGGCTGCGTCAACCATGGACCCCACTGGCAGGCATTTAAACTTTTCCCTTTTCCTTTTAAATTTCCGGATTTGGCCCAATGTTTGGAAATTCACATCTCCTAGTATAAATGTCCAAAAATTATGAAACAAAATTTGTTGGATTCCTTTTAACCAGTATATTGAAGCAGTGCAATTGTATTGGTATAAAATGATGAGGACATCACAACAGCGGAGACGCACATTGAACTGCAAGGACCAATCACAAGAGCACGAGCACGGTTAATAAATCAGCCGGTGAATTCGTTCCTAACTTCTTTTGCATGTGAGTTCGAGAATAGATTGCTATGTGATGATTTAATTGTTATTAATAATAATGGAGAAGATTAAAAAGTGAAGGAAAGAGGCCTTGGGAGCATGGAGAACCAGCTGGGACGTCCACAAGTTGATGGAGACAGTTTACAACTCGAACTCGAGTTCAACTCGGAGTCCAGGAGCAGTCCACCTTAAAATGGACGCCCAGGAGGCATACAGACTCCGTTTTCAAAGTTCTACATATGCACGGAAAGGGGAGAAGATAAACTTTCCAAAGGTTCTGGTCCCACCTCAAAATTACTCCCAAGTCATTGGGAATCGTTGAAACAATTCGAGTCCAAATTTCTGTCTGGTGCTGCGCCACCGAATTGAGCCTTTGGGCCTTGTATCCCGTAAGAGTCCATTAGGGATACATCTAATAGTGTTTTGGTCTAACCCTAGCCTATAAATACTACAGCCACCGGTCATATTCGATGGGTTTTGCTTAGATCAATAATATCGCCGTTCTATAGTTTGTGAGACCCCAACTTCGCGATTTCAGATCGTGTCTTGGACGTTCTTGTTCGTGTTCTCTGTTGCACTTGCAGGAATTAGCCTTATTGGCGAGGTCAATCGTGTGCAGCATGGTTGATAACCAGTGAAGCCGTGGTGTAGTGATTGCAGGGGTACTCGAACCGCTCGAGTGTCGCGGATCATCAACGTCGAGTTCTCCACCCCAATCGACATACCTTTCGGAAGATCGGGCCTAAACCAACTCATCAATTGGTATCAGATTTCCATGTTGCCCATGGGTTATCTTTGTTTTCATTCCATTAGATCGATTTTTTTTTCGTACCTAGATTCCACAGAAAAGCCACAAAAAAATTAGATTGTTCTTACCCCGCTTCCTAGACTATAGTGCCTGCAGTTTCATTTTTCAGCTTTCATTGTTGAGTTTGCATTCGTGTGGTCGAGTCTTGTTGCTGGTTTAGCTTTTTGTTTTGGGTCCTAGTTATCGTGTTTCATCCTTGTTTTCTTGCTGTTCGACACCTATTCCACAATCCTTAAATACCAAACCGATCCACCATGTTCATCGGTTTGCCCTAGCTAGCCGCCTTGCGTGAACTCCCGCATCGCCAACCCTAGATTAGGTGACAAACCTTTGTGCCACTAATTCTTGAATCATACACACACAACCCCATTAGTTGCTGTGCAAATTCCCGATTGTTTTCATATCCGATTGTGAGTTCCGTTCTCAAACCGAGTTGGAATCAACATCCAAAAAATGGAACTCGGAAGCCTACCTTAAAACGGCAATAACTTTCGCATACGAACTCGAAATCTGGCGATTTTCTTTTCAAATTCATCTACGCAAAATTTTGCATCTGATTTTCTGCCGCGTAGCCGCGTTCGGTGAAACTAGATTGCCCAAATTCCCCTCGGAAGATAGGATATCCGACCTTCGAAGTTTCAACACAAATTTTAAAGAATCTTCTTTATTTTCTGTTGGCCGCATATTACATATAATTGAGCTGCAAATTTGTGTGCTTCATATCTTCGTGCTCCTGAGTAAAGAAAAATATCAAAAAATATTACAAAAAAGAAAAAAATAGTAAAGAGCACGCATATTAAAGCAATTGGCCTATACCACTTGTGCTGTGATTGTTGGTTATATCATTCTGTCTTCCTTTTGCCTTGCTACTTCCTTGTGTTGTGCTAGGCCCTAGAGCACTTGGTTGACCAACAACAGTTTCCTACATTGAATACTTATTCAGCTTTGTTTACTGTCAATGATTTTCTGCTTATTAGCCACCATATTGTGCCATCCAAGCTCCACCTTTCTCTTGAGCATAACAGGTATCTTCGCAATCACCCAACGCTTCATTGGTGCATCTCATCGTCCACACCACCTGCTATGTTGGTAAGAACACTTGTAAGAGCGTGGTAAGACGCTTGAGCAAGATAGATTGTTTTCTTCCACCTTTCACATTGTCACTGTAGTTGATAGGGATAACAAATTTTTGTTTTCTTTTGTTTCCTACTAACAATGGCAGGAGAAGAAAATGATGATGAATGTGTTCAACATGTTGAGTTTCGTGATATGATGAAGACCATGGTAGATATGTTCGCCAAATACAACTAAGCAACGAAGGAGTCATTGGCGAACTTGACTCGCCAACTTGATGACCTTGCTCTTCGGATGAATACTTTTGAGGCTCGGTTGCCTCTCGCTGGAAGACATGAAGACAATGCTTATGATGATATGGAAGATTACAATAATCAGCCAAGACTACCACTTTATCGTCAAGGTATGGGAGGTAATAATCATCATAACAATTATAATCGTCCTCCTGATGATCCTTTTGCTAAAGTGAAATTTACTATACCCCCTTTTCCTAGGGATTATGATGCTGAGGCTTATCTTGATTGGGAGATGACAGTAGAGCAACAATTTAATGCCCATCTTGTTCCTAAACAACATAAAGTTTGTCAAACCACTAGTGAGTTTAAGGACTTTGCTATCATATGGTGTAATGAACTTGTTAAAACTAGAACGTATCCTCCAACATGGGATAGATTAAAGGAAGCTATGCGTGTTCGATTTGTTCCTCCATCTTTTCAGCGGGAGCTTCGCAAAAAATTGTAGCACTTAGACCAAGGTAACATGTCTGTAGAGGAGTATTATCAAGAGTTACAAAAGGGTATGCTGTGTTGTGGGGTAGTAGAGGACATGGATGATAAAATAGCTCGTTTTTATGGGGGGTTGAGGCGTGAAATTCAGGACATTGTTGATTACAAGGAATATGATACTGTTAGCAAATTGTTTCAGCTTGCTATGTTGGCAGAAAAAGAATTGCAGGGCCGACAACAACAGCAACAACGCACGACGAGCAACTTCACGCCGTGTGCAGCAACTACACCATCCAAAACAGCACCATCTTCGACCCCCCGTGCAGCGACTACACCGTCCAATGGCGGCCAACGAACTATACCTGTTGCTCCACCTGCTCGCGTGCCGGAAGGCAGCAAGGCAACATCATTCAAGCCTTCGTCGTCCACTCCTTCTACTGGTCGTACTTCTGACATTAAGTGTCACCGCTGCCAGGGACTTGGTCATATGATGAGAGATTGCCCGAGCAAACGAGCATACATAGCACGCGATGATGACGGGTATGATAGTACTTCGGATGTTGAAGATGAATATTCTCTTGATATTGACATTACAGATCCAAATGACGAACACACCGAAGAAGAGGTACTTGGTACAGCGGCGAAGAAGAACTATAGGAGCATCATTGTGCAGCGTGCCTTGAGCTCCAAAGTGGAGACCGACGACAAGCTACAACAACACAACCTCTTCCACATGTTTCTCGTTGTCAAGGACTGACGTGTACACACTATAATTGATGGAGGTAGCTGCAATAACTTGGTGAACACGGACGTCGTTAAGAAACTTGGTTTGACAACAAGAGCACACCGTCATCCGTACCACATTCAATGGTTCAACAACAGCGGTAAGGTTCGGGTAACTCAAACAGTGAGAATACATTTTTCAATTGGTTCTTACCATGATTTCGCTGATTTTGATGTTGTTCCCATGGATGCTTGTTCTCTTTTATTGGGTCGTCCTTCGGAATTTGATACAAATGCTATTCATCATGGTAGAACCAATAAATATACTCTCATACATAAGGGAAAGAAAATCACTTTTCTCCCCATGACTCCTGCTGAAATTGTGCATTATGAGAAGAGTAAAATTCGTGATGGCAAAGAAACAAAATTGGAATCTGAAAAACAGCAAGTCATTAAGTTAAAATCACAATCGTTGCTCGCAAATAAATATGACCTTGCTAATTTATTCGATGCTAAGGGGATGTGCTATGCTTTAGTTTGCAAAGAAGCCATGTTTTCACTTCATGATTTGTCTATTGCATTGCCCTCTGCTGTTGCTAACCTTTTGCAGGAGTTTGAGGATGTGTCCCCCTTCGAGATACCCCTGGTTTACCACCAATGAGAGGCATTGAACACAAGATTGATTTGATTCCAGGAGCAAGTTTGCCAAATCGTGTAGCATACAGGGCGAACCGACAAGAAACTAAGGAAATTCAGCGACAAGTCCAAGATCTTTTGGACTGCGGGTACATTCGTGAAAGCCTTAGCCCTTGTTCCGTTCTTGTTCTTTTGGTTCCTAAGAAAGATGGTAGTTCGCATATGTGTGTTGAGTGTCGAGCGATTAATAACATCACCATTCGATATCGTTATCCTATTCCTCGCTTACATGAAATGCTTCACGAATTGAGTGGTGCTATCATCTTCAAAAAAATTGACTTGCGTAGTGGTTACCACCAAATTAGAATGGCACTAGGAGATGAATGGAAAACTGCATTTAAAACCAAGTTTGGACTTTATGAGTGGTTAGTCATGCCTTTTGGTTTAACTAATGCACCCAGCACCTTTATGCGTTTAATGAACGAGGTTTTACGTGCTTTCATTGGGCAATTTGTGGTGGTTTACTTTGATGATATCCTCATTTATAGCAAGTCATGTGATGAACATCTTGATCATTTACGTGTTGTTTTTACTGTTTTGAGAGATGCACGTTTGTTTGGTAACCTCGAAAAGTGCGTCTTTTGCACCAATCGAGTATCGTTTCTTGGCTACGTAGTTTCCTCGGAGGGAATTGAGATGGATGAGGCAAAAATTGAAGCAATCACCAGCTGGCCAGCCCCAACAACCGTTACGCAGGTTCGTAGTTTTCTTGGTCTTGCAGGTTTTTATCGGCGTTTTGTGCGGGATTTCAGCACCATTGCAGCACCTCTACATAAGCTAACGAAGAGAGGAGTGCCATTTCAACGGGGCGAACAGCAGCAACAAGCTTTTGACACCCTCAAATCAAAGCTTACACAAGCACCATTGCTACAACTTCCTGATTTTGACAAGACCATTGAGCTAGAATGCAATGCAAGCAGCATTGGTATTGGAGGCGTTCTCATACAAGGAGGTAAACCCGTTGCTTTATTTAATGAAAAACATCATGGTCCTTCTCTGAATTATTCCACTTATGATAAGAAATTGTATGCCTTAGTGCGAGTATTACAAACTTGGCAACATTATCTTTGGTCTAAAGAGTTTGTCATATATTTCGATCATGAATCATTGAAGTATCTTAAGTGTCAAACAAATCTGAATAAATGACATGCTAAATGGATTGAGTTCATAGAGTCGTTCCCATACATCATTAAGCATAAGAAAGGGAAGGAAAATGTCATTGCCAATGCAGTATCTAGACGTTATACCATGCTGTCCCAACTTGATCATAAAATCTTTGGTTTGGAAATAATAAAAGCATTATATCCTACTAATTTAGAATTCAAAGAGGCCTTTGAAAAATTGTAGAGAAGGAAGAACTTGGAATAAATATGTGCTGCGAGAGGGTCTCCTCTATCGTGCTAACAAGTTATGCGTTCTAGCTAGCTCCGTTCGTCTATTAATTTTGCAGGAAGCACATGGAGGAGGTTTGATAGGACATTTTGGAGTGAAGAAAACTGAATACGTGCTGTCCACACACTTCTTTTGGCCAAAGATGAGGCGTGATGTTGAGCGCTACATGTCATGATGCACTACTTGCAACAAAGCTAAGTCTAGCCTTAACCCACATGGTCTTTATATGCCTCTTCCTGTTCCTTGTGTACCTCGGGAGGATATTTCTATGGACTTTGTTTTGGGATTGCCTAGAAATAAGAGGGGGGATAGTACTTTTGTAGTTGTTGACCGTTTTTCCAAAATGGCACACATTATACCTTGTCATAAGAATGATAATGCCTCACACATTGCTGATTTATTTATGACGGAAATTGTTCGTTTACATGGTGTGCCAAATACAATTGTTTTTGATCCTGATGCAAAATTTTCAAGTCATTTTTGGATAACTTTATGGTATAAATTGGGAACCAAGTTGCTGTTTTCAACTACATGTCACCCACAAACGGATGGAAAAACCGAGGTAGTTAATCATACTTTATCCACTATATTGCGGGCTGTCTTGAAAACAAATTTTAAGTTGTGGGAGTAGTGTTTACCACATATAGAATCTGCTTACAACAGATCTGTTCACTCCACCACAAAGGTATGTCCATTCCAGGTAGTGTATGGTTTCAATCTCCGTGCTCCTATTGATTTACTACCTTTGCCTCCTTCTGAAAATATAAATTTGGATGCTACATAACGATCTGAATTCATTCTTAAGATGCATGAAACTACAAAGAAAAATATTGAAAAGATGAATGAGAAGTATAGGATTGCAGGTAGTAAAGGTAGAAAGGAAGTAAAAGTTGAACCGGGTGATTTGGTGTGGTTACACATGAGAAAAGAGCAATTCCCTGACTTGGGAAAATCTAAACTTATGCCACGAGTTGCTGGTCCTTTTAAGATTGTTGAAAAGATTAATGATGATGCATATAAGCTTGAATTGCCTCCTGATTTTGGGGTTAGTCCTACATTTAACATTTCAGATTTGCGACCGTACTTGGCAGAAGAAGAAAAACTTGTGTCGAGGACGACTCCAATTCAAGAGGGGGGATGATGAGGATATCACAACAACGGAGACACCCATTGAACTGCAAGGACCAATCACAAGAGAACGAGCACGGTTAATAAATCAGCAGGTGAATTCGTTCCTAACTTCTTTTGCATGTGAGTTTGAGAATAGATTGCTATGTGATGATTTAATTTTTATTAGGAATAATGGAGAAGATCAACATGTGAAGGAAAGAGGCCTTGGGAGCGTGGAGAACCAGCTGGGACATCCACAAGTTGATGGAAACAGTTTACAACTCGGACTCGAGTTCAACTCGGAGTCCAGAAGCAGTCCACCTTAAAACGGACGCCCAAGAGGCATACGGACTCCGTTTTCGACGTTCTACATATGCACAGAAAGAGGAGAAAATAAAGTTTCCAATGGTTCGGGTCCCACCTCAAGATTCCTCCGGAGTCATTGGGAATCATCGAAGCAAGTCGAGTCCAGATTTCTGTCCGGTGCTGCGCCACCGGATCGGTCCTTTGGGCCTTGTATACCATAAGAGTCCATTAGGGACGCGTCTAATTGTGTTTTGGTCGAACCCTAGCCTATAAATACTGCAGCCGGCGGTCATATTCGATTGCTTTGCTTAGATCAATAATATCGCCGTTCTACGGTTTGTGAGACCCCAACTTCGCGATTTCAGATCGTGTCTTCGACGTTCTTCCTCGTGTTCTCGGTTGCATTTGCAGGAATTAGCCTTCTTGGCGAGGTCAAGCGTGTGCATCACGGTTGATAACCAACGGAGCCGTGGTGTAGTGATTGCAGGGGTACTCGAACCGCTCGAGTGCCACAGATCATCAACGTCGAGTTCTCCACCCCAATCGACATACCTTTCGGAAGATCGGGTCTAAACCTACTCATCATGAAAAGCCATGTAATTGTCTCAAAAATTCATTAAACTCAGGACATTAGGAATTTATTCCAGGAGATCCACTTTATGGAAAATTACCAATTTGGGCCAGAAAGTCCTCCATAAATATCTTGATCTTGAGACAAAATTTCAGCTTCATTGGACTTTCTTTGGTCAGTCAAACTGTGTTGCTTTTTCATATGTTCATGAAAATTGTAAAAACAACAGAAACTTTTTCAGAATATGGTAGAAACTTGTAAAATGCATATATCCCTCTAGGTTTCTTAGAAAAATCTCAAACAAATTGTGTTGCACTCTAGATGAACCCCTATATCCAGAACACCTATTTTATCTTATGTCAAAGTCTCTGTTTGGCAATGAAAATGCAGATAAACCTACAACTTGTTGGAATTTTGTACACCACAGTACTCCATTGCTTAAGCTGAAACTTTCCTGGTTGATCATACATGAACCTAGAACTCCACTGTAAAAATTACAGTTCCAGTTGCTC
Organism: Tuctoria greenei; assembly: GCA_036927565.1. Classification (NCBI taxonomy): domain Eukaryota; kingdom Viridiplantae; phylum Streptophyta; class Magnoliopsida; order Poales; family Poaceae; genus Tuctoria; species Tuctoria greenei. The sequence continues at coordinate 132,355,664 of JAYESD010000005.1, read as the reverse complement.
TTTTTTAACTCAAGTATAGGATGTTCATTGCCTAAGTCCAAAACTATACCTATTTCATTTCATATCCTCATTTCCTAAGTTCATCTTGTTCTTTCTCTGTTGCTATACATTCCAGCAGCAGAACCTTCATCTCTAACTAGTATTAATCCTCCTCGAATTATTAGCAACTTCTTTTGTTACTTTACTAAGTTACATTCTAATTTGATGCACATTCATGAAGATAGTGACCGTGACAAAGATGGTCAAGAAGCACAACCTGAAGCTTAGTATTTCTATACTGAATCTGCTGTGGTGTGACCTCTCGGCGGAGTTTTTTGACTAACTCGTCACTGAATTTATTCTAACTGAAAGGCCAGCCCCGGTTTGCATTTAAGAGCTTTTATAAAATTTTGCTTTGTATCACATTATGTCTTGGAGATGAATTGTGCATTATGTCTAGATGATTTTGATACTCCACTTGCATAACTAGAACACCCATGCAGTATTTGGGTAGCTGCTAAGTCCTCATGTAGTTCCTGCTATGCTAAATATTATATAGAAATCCGGTAAAAGTCGAGTAGTGGGAATCTACTCGCGAGATAGGTTTCACCTCACACGGGATTGGTTTATGGTATAGAATGACTTTTGGAAATGAATATGAGATTGGGTAGCAGGGTAGGATGTGTAGCCCTGCCCGTGTCGATTGAGGACCGATCCGTGCGCAGTCCTGTTGGGCAAGTTTGAGTTGTACCGGATGCATACTGGTATATGGGACCTAGGAAACTGATGTAACTCATAGAACTTGGTGCGGAAACTTCTCTACTGTCTTTGAATGGAGTTGAGAAGGCATAAAGGTGTAAATCTTCTAGCGGGCAACTTCGACGTGTCTCTATAGGGGACCTTTTTGCTCGGGATGGAGAGTTGATTCCATATTAGGGCTTCTTGTGAGAAGTGGCTGCATATGGCATAGAGTGAAGCGCACGGACGTGGCTTCCTTGTGGGCGTATGTGTCGTGCAATCCGGTTTGTTATTGATTGCAATCACCATCGCTCGCGGTTATGGACTGAGCATACTTGTTCGCTGAGTCGGGACGTAGTAAATTAACAATAATGGAATGATATGAATTATGCTCTATGTTTAATCATTGTTTACTACTTGTATGTTCTAGTTATATTGCTAACTAAATTTATTTTTATTTTACTGTAAACTGCTGCAAAAATCTAAAAATAAAGGACATACTTTAGGCGAGTTTCTTTTATGCAAATTCAGCTTCCTATGTAATAGAGTTTCCAGCGTATAGAGTTGCATGTTTAGGTGAGATGGTTAAGTCTTGCTGAGCCGGTTTGTGGATTAATATTTTTTGCAGGTAACATCGCATAACACGTGTTCCGTAGTGCGGCATCACCCCTCTCGGTTTGTATTGCTGGGCGGGAACCCAATGAGGCGCTGCTTTGCTTCGTGTGAGGTATTCCGGGCTGAATACTGTCACTTATGCAGTAGCTAGTTTCGAGTGAGTACATTATGTATCTTCCACTGCTTTTATACTCCTTCTGTACATTATTTTGTAAACTCGAATATGTTATAAAATAAATCTTTTGTATGTTTCACGTATTCTCTTCGTGTGTTCTGTTGGGTGCCGCATCGCACGGCACAACCCAATGAGATTCCAGGAATGTCGGGACCCCGGTCCCCACAGGTTGGTATCAAAGCTGCATTGGGAATAGCAAGCTTGAAAAGAGCCTATTGTTGAAAACTTCTAACCAGTCGAGTGAGGATTAGTTATTATGCCCACATAAGGTATATTATAGTATTAGTTACCTAAAGTGGCAAGCTAACTTATGTGTTATTATATTCTGTAACGACGCTTCGACGTCAGGTAAGAGGTAAGGTACGCCACTGCAACGGGATCAATTGCAGTAAGCTCACCATGTGTGAGGTAGCATGTTATTGTTTCCGTGGCTTCGAACGGAAAGTCAATATGAGTATCAGAAACTCTCTAAGTTTCTGAGACATATGACACGCGGTACCCCAGCGTGCTTCAAAATTAGTGGGAGCCCCCGTCGGGTGGGACATAACCCGATGCGCCTCCTACTGGTGCAGTATTATGCAAAGACGTGGGACCCTGTCGGTGGAGAAAACCTGGTCATGTACCTCGAGACGTGGCTTAGCTAGGGGCGGCCCGTATGGAATGATACGGGATGGATGTCTTACTTTCACATATATTATTGTGACTGCTTGGAATGATTGCCCGTGCGGGCTGTGCCTTACAACACCATAATGAGTGTTTTGTAAATTGTGTGTCTTATGCAGCACTGGTCGCATGATCGTATTGCGCTTAGAAATCGTTTGCGAGTGAACTTCATTAAGGCCACCGTTGAGACGTATGCCGGAATACCGGCTTAGAATTTTCACTTTTGTGAGGCACGTAGTACCGACATGTATTCCATCAATGCATTATGAAGATCACTGTAAGATGAACTCAAGAAGGTGTAATAATACATGTATTTTCTATTGATCTCTGATCTTGAACTAAGTTTCAAAATTGAAGTAGATTCAAACTCAAGTGCTTCAAAAAGCAGCGTCTCTCACTTCTGTCAGGAATTTGACCTGTGTTTGAAAATTTATAACTCCAATAAGAAAAGTCTAATAAACGTTTATTTTACATGGATGGAAGTATTAGGAAGTCTTCTGCAACTTTTCTGTTGATCTCCAGAGCAGAAACCCCTATTAAACCAATCAAAAATTCAAAAGTTCCAATGTCTGCCAAACTGGACAGAAACTGAAAACCCCTCTCTGTACCTGTTACTGTTTTTGTCATATCTCTTAGTAGAAAAATCGAATGGCTTCATGTGATACATTTCTGGAATCCTTGTTAGGTGTATTACGATGTTGTAATTTAAAGTTTTGGCAAATTTTGATATTATCTGTTTGTAAAATTGTGGCCAAATCCATAATATACAAAGGAGGTGCTCTCAAAATTTCCCTGTAAATCTGGGAACTTTGTCAAACTTTAAAAATCCATATATCCTCAACCAGAAACTCTATGGGGGCAATTAAATACATTCAAAAAAAATTTCGAGTGTGCTACAACTTTGTAGTTCAACTCAGGTCCTGATTTTTCCTCTAACTGGATGAAAAGTGCAAATTTCTCCAGACTGTTCGGTTTGAACAGAAACCTGATCGGTTAGGCGTACTTTGAGATGTATTCTAGCATGAGTATTGTTATACATTCACAAAGACCATAACATGATCATGTTTTGATTATCTTCACCTTACTGCTGAGTTTGAATTTTAACTCAATTCAAAATCCATTTCATGCAGTATGGTGCGTACGCGATCTGAACCCGAGGTTGGAGATTCTAGTCAAGGCATGAATGCCGCGACTTCATCGCAGGCGCCACCGTCCATTGAATTGATGGCAATATTATCCAAGATGGAGGAGTCTCTGCGAACCCTTGTACAACAAGGTATACGACTGGATACTCAACAATGTGCTCCAACAGCGAGCACTTATTTGGATTTTCTGTGACGCAACCGCCTATCTTCTCAGAAGCAAAAGAACCTTTGGAGCCGAATCATTGGCTCCGGGATATATAATCCATGTTCAACCAGCTCCGATGTGATGATTATCAAAAGGCTTGACATGCCTATCAACAACTTCACGGAGCCGCTGGAGCTTGGTGGACGGAATATCTCGCCACTCCTCATGATGATCATCGTGTGACGTGGGATGAATTTCGAAATTCTTTCAGTGCACGTCACGTCTGTTCCGGAATCATTAGAACAAACTTTGAAGACTTCATGGAGTTAAAGCAAGGAGAAATGAGTTCTTACGAGTATTTCAAAGAGTTCAACCGCTTTATGCAGTATGCAACTCATCATGTGGACTAAGAAACTATGAAATGTGATTACTTTTTCTGAGGCTTGAATGCTGAACTTAAGGAGCAAGTGGTTTTATTCAATAACGGTAATTACAATGAATTGGTTAATGCTGCTTTTGTTAAAGAAGATATGCATCTTCGTGGTGAATCTGAGAAGAAAAGAAGCATACCACCGAAATGTAATAGTGACATTCCTCCGAGATATCGGGTGAGTTATTATTTGCCATCCGGTCAGGAGATTCAGTCCGTGGTGCGACCATCACAACAACAGCGGCAATTAATCACTTTTGCCCCTGCACCTCAGCTGAGGACACAAATATTTTCTACACCTTAGCAGCAGCAACCAAATATTATTCGTGCAGCCCTACCACAATGTGAGGTGCAAGAGATATGCCCACCTCAATTCAGTGGGAAGCAGAGGGTTCATTTAACAAGGAATTGTCGTGAAGCTGAGCAGAGCCGTAGTCATATGCCGTCTTACAAAAGCTCAGAACAGCACCATGCACACCCGAAGAAAATCTTATCAAAGTTGGGCGGCATTAATTATGGTGCAATGGAGGACATTCCGGAAGGCGAACCTGTTTTAGCGGGCAGGTTCACATTACATGAGCAACCAGCTCTTATTCTATTCGATTTTGGTGCCACCCAAAATTTAATTAGCAAAGCCTTTGTGCTGAACCACCAAATACTGTTCACCACCATGAAGTATCGATTCCATATAAGCTCACCCGGAGGCAAGATTTCAGCCGATAGAATTGTCTCCCAAGCACATCTATGTTTGGCTGGAAATATATATCCTGCGAGTCTTATCATACTCGAGGATCAAAGGATTGATCTCATTTTGGGAATGTCATGGTTGACACAGTATCGAACTATCTTCGACATCGGCTCTCGGACTGTTCAATTGAATTTCCCAATACATGGCTGCAACACATAAAATCTTGTGGTTCCATCTCAGCAAGTTTCAGCAGTATATAATGTGGAAGCCGCCAAGCTTGAAGATATTCCGGTTGTCCGTGACTATCCCGACATGTTTTCAGATGACTTACCGGGTATGCCACCGGACAGGGACATAGTGTTCAAGATTGAGCTTGTTCTGGTAACCATGCCTATTTCTCCAAGATCGTATAAAATGGCACCGAATGAATTGGCGGAGTTGAAGGAACAATTGAAGGACCTGCTGGACAAAGGTCTAATATGCCCAAGTTCATCACCTTGGGGCTGCTCCACACTATTTGTAAAGAAGAAAGACAAGACATTACGTCTATGTGTGGATTATCGGCCGCTCAACACCGTGACGATCAAGAACAAGTATCCACTACCACGCATCGACATCTTATTCAATCAACTAGTGGGTGCTAAAGTATTCTCGAGGATGGATCTTCGGTCTGGATATCATCAAATTAAGATTCAACCGGAAGATATTCTGAAGACGGCATTCTCGACGAGATACGGGCTCTATAATATTTTGTCATGTCGTTTGGACTTACAAACGCGCCGACTCACTTCATGTATCTCATGAATTCTGTGCTCATGCCGGAGTTGGACAACTTTGTCATGGTCTTCATCGATGACATTCTGGTTTATTCTAAATCGGAGGAAGAACACGTCAAACACTTGCATATCCTCCTCCAACGATTGCCAGATCACAAGCTATATGCAAAATTCAGCAAGTGGAGTTTTGGATCAACCAAGCGCCATTTCTGGGGCATATTATTTCAGCGAAGGGTATCGCTGTTGATCCAAGCAAGATTGTACAAGTGCTGAAATGGAAGTCTCGAAAGTCTGTTCACGAAGTTCGCAGCTACCTCAGATTAGCGGGATATTATTGGGGGTTTATTCCGAGCTTTTCAAAAGTCGCTAAACCTATGACGGAGCTGCTGAAAAAGGGGACTAAATATATTTGGAGCAAGGCATGTGAGGCTGCTTTTTAGGCGTTGGTGAAACATCTCACAACAGCCCCAGTGCTAGCTCAGCCGGATACGACCAAATCTTTCGACGTTTATTGCGATGCATCCGGTATTGGTCTCAGCTGCGTATTAATGCAAGAAGGACGAGTGATGTCATATGGATCACGGCAGCTCCGAAATCATGAGAAACATTATCGAACTCATAACCTTGAGCTCAGAAGGAGTTGCTAGGCAATCTAGTGCATATCTACACCGATCACAAGAGCCTGAAATATATCTTCACTCAGAAGGAGTTGAATATGCAGCAGTGGAGATGGTTAGAACTGATCAAAGATTATGAGATTGAAATTCACTACCATCCCGGCAAGGCCAATGTGGTTGCCGATGCGTTAAGCCGGAAGTCACGTGTCCACAATTTGTCTGTTATTCCCATGGAAAAGGACGAGCCAAGTTTACACTTGGTTCCATATGGAGCATTATATAATCTTGCTCTCATTCCCACGATACGAGAGGAGATTATGGAAGCTCAGAGAGAAGACAAAGGCATGTGTCACATATGTGAGAGATTGGGCAAAGGTGAGATGAAGTGTTTTCGAAAGGATGACCATGGTACGCTATGGTTTATCAACCGTATAGTGGTGCCCCGTGATATGACACTTCGGAAGAAAATAATGTATGAAACTCACTTGTCCAAGTATTCCATTCATCCGGATAGCAACAAGATGTACCAAGATTTAAATACTAAATGTTGGTGGACACGGATGAAACAGGAAATAGCTAAATATGTATCTGAATGTGATACGTGTCGGCATGTAAAAGATGATCATATGAGGAAGTCAGGGTTGCTGCAACCATTAAAAATTCCCGGATGAAAATGGGAGGATGTGAGTATGGACTTCATTGTCGGATTACCTCTCACATTCCGGAAGCATGATTCGATTTGGGTGATCGTGGACCGATTAACTAAATCAGCTCACTTTGTCCCGGTAAATATTGGTTTCAATGACAAGAAGTATGCGGAGTTGTATATTGCGCGGATCTTGTTCTTACACGGAGTTCCAAAGACAATTATTTCAGATCGCGGTACGCTGTTCGTCGCTTGTTTCTGGGAGCAGCTGCACGCGTCATTGGGAACCAAACTGATTAGAAGCTCCGCATATCACCCACAAACCGATAGACAAACCGAGAGGGTGAACCATGTCTTGGAAGTCACGTTGAGACGTGTGCCATCCACCACGGTAACAACTGGGATGATCATTTACCGTTGGTGGAATTCTTGTACAACAATGGTTATCAAGCGAGTATCATGATGGCACCGTATGAGGCTCTCTACGGCCGGAGGTGCCGCACACCGCTGAATTGGTGTGAATCCGATGAACAGGTGACGTTCAGAATTTATCTTGTAATGAAGCCGAAGAACGAGTTCGAGTCATCAAAGCAAACATGAAGGCTGCACAAGCACGTCAGAAAAGTTATGCAGATCAGCGACATTGACCTCTACATTTTGACATTGGAGAGCACGTTTATCTCCGTGTGTCTCCGATGAAGGGAATTCACTAATTCGTTGTGAAGGGGAAGCTCGCTCCCTGATTTATCGGACCATTCGCTATTGCAGAGAAGTGCGGACCTGTAGCCTACCGTCTGGAATTACCGGTGACCCTCGCTGGTGTACTTGACGTTTTTCACGTATCACAGCTACGGAAATGTCTCAAGCACACCGCCGCTATCCGCACTGAAGAAATTGAAGAGTTGCAAACGGATCTCACCTACATGGAACATCCGGTTCAGATTATAGATGAAAAGACTCGCACCACAAGAAACCGGACTTTGTGTTTCTACAAAGTCTTGTGGAGCAACTATACCGCTGAAGAATCGATATGGGAAAGCGAGGATTATCTCCAATCAAACTATTCGGATTTGCTATCATCATATATCTGGTAATCTTCCTTCCTTCATCCCTTTATTCATAATCTCGGGACGAGATTCTTTTAAGGGGGAGGGATGTAAAAGCCCTAAAATTTTGGTGTTCATCTCAGATATGGAATACAAGGTTAGAGAGGAAATCAAAATGGCAAAGGAAAATTCAAATTAGCTCAAACCCGAAATGAGAGATTTAAAAATTCAAACTTACCTCCTGCTCAAATGTTGCCAAAATACAAAATTGAGTGGCCAATAAATTTCTCATAATTCAAAAAGTACCTCTGTCGATTTTCATAATTTTAAAAGTATGTTTATTAATTAATTCAGTGCGGACATGGAATTTCCATTGAGTTCACATTTAAATTTGAATTCAACTGAGACATTGTCAAATGGAGATTTCATATCCAGATTTGAGTTCTGCATAATTAAATTGAGCTACCAGAAAAGATCTGAGAATTTTGCACACAATCTGGTGAGGAAATTAAGTAACCAGGGAAGAGGATGAGTATGAACTATGTGGGACCCACTAGTCAGTGACTCCTTTGAGTTTAACCGACTGAGCAGAGTTCTCTGTTTTCTTCTCACCCTGTCTCCATGTTGCTGTTCGATTCCAGCTGCAGTCCACTGCTTCACGCCTTCTCCACTTCGTCCTTACCCTCTCCTAACCATTTCCAAGCACCAGAAGCGAAAACATTGCCTCTGTTTTCTCCTCTGCGCAAGAACTTGGCCACCGGGTGTTCAACCGGTTCCAACCGAAATCAAGTGGAGGCCGGGTATTGGGGTCCTTAATCTCGGTGTTTTGATCACCACCACAGTTTTGCACACCATCCTAATCGATTATGGGGGCATCTTGATCCTTTCCGCGGAGGCTGGCGACCTTTTGGCGCAACCGAGTTGCCGCCTCTGTTTTGGTGGTGCCATAACACTGTTGCTGCTTCGACTAAAGAATTCTCCCGCAGATTGAAGGCTACCAAAGGTTGGTCCGGTGCCCCTCATACTTTCCTAGACTCGGTTATTCTGTCCAGTCTGTGTTCAGGCGGTATTTCGAAGCATTCGCCGGAAGCCTCCATGAACGCCGAGTTTTGCCATGGCAATTCCTTTTACACGTGCAAGCATCCTTCTGTCCTGTGAGTAGAGAGGTTCTAGATGTACTATCGCATCCCCCCGATGAATAAATGTCAAAGCTGTAGTGTAATTGCACCGGAACATCAGTTTTCGCGGCCGCTCACCTAAGTAAACTTAGGTCATCGGTGGAAATCTTTTTTTTTTGCCAGTTTCAGCTTCATATCTCTTCATTTTCACAATCCTCAAAGACTCAGTTGCGTTCTAGCTGTTTTCCGAGCTAAGGGATGCTGCGACGAGACCTAGAGAGCTCGCCGGACTTGGCTGAGCCACCGCCGCCGTGGATGGCCGTGCTCCGGTTGATTTTGGTCGAAGCCGAGCTGTCCAGTGAATTCCCCGTGTTGGGATAGGCTATGGTGGCTAGTATCAGCTGTTTCAGAGAAGGGATACGCCGTGCCAGCAAGGGCGCCGCGCTCACCGGCGAGTGCACCGCCACCTGAGCCCTCTGGCTAGAGGTGGAAGAAGGGGTAGCGGGCCCCAACTGTCGTCCTCTTTTCCCTGCTTCCCCAATCCAGTGTGGCATCAGGATTGTCTGTGATGAAGTGCAAGCAACCCTGTAGCGCACGTGTTGCCACGCGCTGAGTGGCTGGACCCCACTGGCAGGCATTTGAACTTTTCCCTTTCCCTTTTAAATTTCCAGATTTGTCCCAAGGTTTGGAAATTCATATCTCCTAGTATAGGTGTTCAAAAATTATACAACAAATTTTTTTGGATTCCTTTTAACCATTACATTACAGCGGTGCAATTGGATTGTTATGAAAAGCGCAGTAATTTTCTCCAAAATTCAATAAAATCGGAATATTAGGAATTTATTCCAGGAGATGCACTTTATGGAAAATTACCAGTTTTGGCCAGAAAGTCCTCCATAAATATCTTGATCTTGAGATAAAATTTCAGCTTCATTGGAATTTATTTTGATCAGTCAAACTATTTTGCTTTTTCATATGATCATGAAAATTGTAAAAACAACAGAAACTTTTTCAGAATGTGGTAGAAACTTGTAAAATGCATATATCCATCTAGGTTGCTTAGAAAAATGTCAAACTAAGTGTGTTGGACTCTATATGAACGCCTATATCCAGAACACCTTTTTAGCTTATGTCAAAGTCTCTGTTTGGCCATGAAAATTCAGAGAAACCTACAACTTGTTGGAATTTTGTAGACCATAGTACTCCATTGCTTAAGCTGAAAATTTTCTGGTTGATCATCCACGAACCTAGAACTCCACTGTAAAAATTACAGTTTCAGTTGCTCTTTTTTAACTCAAGTAATTGGATGTTCATTGACTAAGTCCAAAACTATACCTATTTCGTTTCATATCCTCATTTCCTAAGTTCATCCTGTTCTATCTCTGTTGCTATACATTCCAGCAGCAGAACCTTCATCTCTAACTAGTATTAATCCTTCTTGAATTATTAGCAACTTCATTTATTACTTTACTAAGTTACATTCTAATTTGATGCACATTCATGACAATAGTGACCGTGACAAAGGTGGGCAAGAAGCACAACCCGAAGCTGAGGATTTCTATATTGAATCTGCTGTGGTGTGACCTCTCGGTGGAGTTTATTGACTGATTCGTCACTGACTTTATTCTAACCAAAAGGCAAGCCCCGGTTTGCATTTAAGAGCTTTTATAAAATTTTGCTTTGTATCACATTACATCTTGGAGATGAATTGTGCATTAAGTGTAAATGATTTTGATACTCCAATTGCATATCCGGAACACCCATGGAGTATTTGGGTAGCTGTTAAGTCCTCGTGTAGTTGCTGCTATACTAAATATTGTATAGAAATCTGGTAGAAGTCGAGTAGTTAGAATCTACTTGCAATATAGGTTTCACCTCACATGAGATTGGTTTATGGTAGAGAATGACTTATGGAAATGGATAAGAGACCCGCCGTAGGATGTGTAGCCCTGCCCGTGTCGATTGAGGACCGATCCGTGTGTGGCCCTGTTGGGCAAGTTTGAGCTGTAACGGATGTATATTTGTATGTGGGACCTAGAAAACTGATGTAACTCGTAGACCTTGGTGTGGAAACTTCTCTGCTGTCTTTGAATGGAGTTGAGAAGGCATAAATGTGTAAATCTTCTAGCAAACAACTTCGACGTGTTCGTGTAGAGGACCTTTTTGCTCGGGATGGAGAGTTGATTCCATATTAGGGCCTCTTGTGAAAAGTGGCTGCATAAGGCATAGAGTGAAGCGCACCGACGTGGCTTCCTTGCAGGCTTATGTGTCGTGCATTCCAGGTTGTTATTGATTGCAATCACCGTCGCTCGCGGTTATGGACTGAGCATACTTGTTCGCTGAGTCGGGATGTAGTAAATTAAGAATAATGGAATGATATGAATTATGCTCTATGTTTAATCATTGTTTACTACTTGTATGTTATAGTTATATTGCTAACTAAATTTATTTTTATGGAACTGTAAACTGCTGCAAAAATCTGAAAATAAAGGACATACTTTAGGCGAGTTTCTTTTATGCAAATTCAACTTCCTATATAATAGAGTTTCTAGTATGTAGAGTTGCATGTTTAGGTGAGACGGTTAAGTCTTGCTTAGCGTTATGCTCACAGTTTGTGGATTAATATTTTTTGCAGGTAACATCGCATAAGACGGGTTCCGTAGTGCGGCATCACACCTCTCGGGTTGTATTGCTGGGCGGAAACCCCACAAGCCGTTGCTTTGCTTCGTGTTGCTAGTGTGAAGTATTCCGGGCTGAATACTGTCACTTATGCAGTAGCTAGTTTCGAGCGAGTGTATTATGTATCTTCCACTACTTTTATACTCCTTCTTTACATTATTTTGTAAACTCGAACATGTTATAAAATATAACTTTTGTATGTTTCACGTATTCTTTTCGTGTGTGCTGTTGGGTGCCGCATCGCACGGCACCACCCAATGTGATTCCTGGAATGTCGGGACCCCGGTCCCCCCACTACCCCTTCCCCGAGCCTTCCTAATGGTCCAAATAGTAGTGGCAAAACACTAATTAGTCAGCTAAGCTGCACCCATACTTGGCCCTATAGTGGCACTGTAAATACTGGATGGTCGCTCCACAAACCGGTCCTTAGATCTCAAGCAAGCAAAACCACCAAAAACAGCCCAACCCATTCAACATAACTGGCTTGCTTAGATCCCTAGGCACCATGTTGCTAGAGGGTCATTAATATTAAATTACACCATTCATGTGTTCAATAGTTCATAATTAAGCAATATGATTGTTTCCCAAACTGAATTGAGTAAAGCGAAGCAAAAGTGTAAAATACCCTTCCCAACTCTCTACATGGTGTTCAAGCGACAAGGGTGGTTATAAAACACTAGTAAACTCCTACAATTGGGTCTTCCCATCATTTTGACACAAGCATGCAATTTTGCAAACAAAACATTTTAAAAACCTGGATCAAAATGATCAAGGACACTTGCCTTGCTCTTGAGCTTGGTTTGGATCGAAGGCTTCGAAGTTCTAGTTATGCAGGTCCTCAAAAGCGCTCTCTACAGCGACACTTTATATTCCGCGCGACAAACATACAAAGTTACAATTACAATCAAATAATGTCCATATATTACTCAATGTGACATGATATGCATGATTTGTGCAATTGTGATGTAAAACATGTAAATGAGTTGCCATTAATGTTTTATAACTAGTCAGAGTAGTTTTTTTAACAAGTTTGAAAAAGTTTCGAATTGATTTGGATCAATTTGGAATTAATTCAGCAATAACATATTTAGACACCGGACCAGTCCGCCCTAACTAGAACTATGAATTAGGGTTTCCTGATCGGTGAGGATTTGCGGTTAATTTTACGTGGAAAAGTGGACGTAAAGGGTGTACCATGTATTTAGAGATCCAAAGATCAAGAATTGGGTGTGAAGCTTAAGTCCTGACGATCTAGGGTTGGTGGAGATGAGTTGATGAAGGTTTGGTGATGTAGAACATCAATTGTCGAGAAATTGAAGAAGATTGATCTTGATTGAGCCTTATCCCTTATCTCCTCCTTCTCCTATCTCCCGGACTCCTTCTTGACGACGGCACAAGGCAAAAGGTGGCAGCGAGAGTTTTCGATTTGGTTTAAGAGGTGTGGGGTATTGGTTTTCTTATATAGGGGTGGAGAGGTAGGGTTTTGGGGTGAATTCCAAGTGGATTTCGGTGGGGGGCGTTTAGGGGCTCAGGTAGGGTCCACATGGGATCCTCTGAGGTTGGGCACGAAGTTCTTGGGCTGAATTAAGGCAATTACCCAATAACCAATCATGGGAGAAAAAACAGAATCTAAATTGGACTCTGAAGGCCAGACTAGTCCGCATGGGTGGCCAGACAAGTCCATTTTGGAACAGAGAAGAAATCAGACAAGTCCCGTGTGTTGGGCCGGACACGTTCAGGGTGGCCAGAAAAGACTGATCCAGACTGAAATTTAGACAAGATCGTACTAGTCCGCTCAAAATCATACAGGTCTGGAAAAACATCAGAAGCTCAATTCGGACTTGTTCATACAATGTATCGGACAAGTCTGGGTATTGAAGAAATTGAATATTTATGAAACATAAGTGAATACCGGACTAGTCCGGGTTGGAGGCCAGACAAGTCCATACCCTGACAGATTTAAGTTGCTGTTTAGACCTAAATTCATTTTAATCTTGTTCATTTTAAGATTGCATTATGTTATACATGTATGAGGATGTATGCAATGCATTATGCATGAAAATGTGGGTGTTACAAACCTACTCCCCTTAAAATGAATCTCGCCCTCGAGATTCGATGTGGAAGGAAAGAGTTACGGAAATTCCTTCTTGAGATATTCTTCTAGCTCCCAAGTCGCTTTCGATTCTGTATGATGCTTCCATTGCACATTGCACCATCTAATAACCTTGTTCCATGTGACCCTTTCCTTGGTGTCCAAAATTTTGACAGGTTGCTCAGCGTAGGTCAAATCTTCCTCAAGCTCCAATTCTTCAATCGGTACCTGCTCTTTTGGACGCCTCAAGCACTTCTTGAGCTGATAAACATGAAACACATCATGGACAACAGAAAGAGGCGCTGACATCTCCAACTTATATGCTACTTCTCCTCGTCTGTCCAGAATCTTGAATGGTCCATTATAGCGAGGTGCCAACTTGACTTTGATATTAAATCGCCTGTGACCTCGCATAGGTGACACTTTGAGATATATGAAGTCTACCATCTCAAATAACAAGCTTCTTCATCTATTATCTGCATAACTTTTTTGTCTTGACTGAGCAACTCTTAAGTTTTCATGGATTGTCTGAACATGCTTTTAGGCATAGTGGATCACGTCAAGTCCAAACACTTGAGTTTCCCCTGTCTCATTCCAAAACAAGGGATTTCTACACCTTCTCCCATACAATGCATCATATGGTGACATCTTCAAGCTTGCTTGGTAGCTGTTGTTGTAGGAGAATTCAGCATATGGGAGATTTTTGTTCCTACTCCCTCCATACTTTAGCGCACAAGCCCTTAGCATGTCTTCCAATATCTGATTTGTTCTCCCGGTTTGTCCATCTGTCTGAGGGTTATAAGTAGAACTGAAATTCAATTTAGTTCGCATTGACTCGTGCAGCTTCTACCAGAACCTCTAGGTAAATTGAGAACCTCTATCGGATACTATTTTCCCATGTACAATTCTGCCAACTTTGCTCCACTATAGGTAGTCTTGATAGGAATGAAATGCACTGATTTTGTCAATCGATCCATAATAACACATATTGAATCATAACATGCTGAAGTGCGAGGCAAACCAACTATGAAATCCATACCAACCTCTTCCCACTTCCGCTCTGGAATCTTCAATGGCTGCAAATATCCCACTGGCCTTTGATGTTCAGCCTTGACTCGTTGGCATACATCACATAATGTGACATATTCATTTATGTCCGTTTTCATACCATCCCACCAATAGCACGTCTTCAGGTCCTTGTACATCTTTGTACAACCGGGATGGATGGAGTAAAGCGAGTCATGTGCCTCTTTTAATATCAACTATCGGAGACTCCTATCATTGGGCACAATAATCCGCTTTCCAAGCCATAGAGTACCATGGTCATCCTCATCAAATCTGAATTCCCTCCCTTCCTGGGTCCTTTCCTTGATTTCCTGGATTTCCTTATCCCTGGTCTGACCTTCTCTTATCTCTTTCTCCGAGGTTGGATTCACTTCCATTGCTCCCATCTCATTTACGAATCCAAGATTCAACCATTCAAACTCCTTGCACAGCTCGGCCGGCAACTCCCTAACAGTGAGGTGGTGGCTTGCTCCCTTTCGACTTAAAGCATCATCCACTATGTTGGCTTTTCGTGGATGATAATTGATTCCCACATCATAATGCTTAATAAGTTCCAACGACCGCCATTATCTCAAATTCAGATCCATTTGTGTGAATATGTACTTGAGACTCTTATGGCCCATATAAATCTTGCATCTATGGCCAAGAACATAATGTCTCCAAATCTTCAACGCATGCACTACAACTACAAGTTTGAGATCATGTGTACGGTAATACTGCTCATGTTTCTTCAATTGTCTAGATGCATAAGCTACTACTCGACCTTCTTGCATCAATACACAACCATGTCCTTGCCTTGAAGCATCGCAATAAATATCAAAGATATTGCTCACATCTGGCAATACCAACACAGGTGCTACTGTTAACCTCTTCTTTAGCTCCTCAAAACTGTCTTGACAAGCTTCACTCCACTAGAAAGGCTTCTCCTTCATTAACAGTTCATTCATGGGCTTCACTATCATGGAAAAGTCCTTGATGAACCAATGGTAATATCTAGCAATTCCAAGAAAACCCCTTATTTCCTTCACATTATGTTGCGGTTCCCGCTTAAGCACATCTCTAATCTTTCCTAGGTCGACTGACACTCCTCCTATAGATATGACATGGCCTATGAATGATATCTCCCACAACCAGAATTGGCACTTATTGAACTTGACATACAACAGGTGCTCTCACAATTTTTGCAACGTCAGCCTTAAATGCTCTTTGGGCTCCTCTTCACTTCTCGAGTAGATTGTGATGTCATCTATGAACACTACCGCAAACTTATCCAAATACTCAATGAAAACCTTGTATGCGGGTGCATTAGTCAATCCGAATGACATGACCGTGTACTCACAGGATCAATACCGTGTCCTAAAAGCTGTTTTGGGTATGTCTAATGGTCTAATCTTCATTTGGAAATACTCTTACCAATGATCAATCTTAGAGAATGTTTCTAGCTCCCTTCATTTGGTCGAACAGATCCTCTATGCGGGGCAGTGTGTACTTATTCTTGATCTTCACCTCGTTGAAAGACCGGTAATCCACAAACATTCTTTCAGATCTATCTTTCTTATCTACGAAAAGCACCGGGGCTCCCCATGCCGACGAGCTTGGGTGTATAAAACCCTTCTATAACTGCTCTTGAATTTGCTTCTTGAGCTCTGATAATTCCTTTGGAGGCATCCTATATGGCCTCTTTGCTATAGGTGGAGTTCCATGTATTAAATCAATGACGAACTCGATGTCGCGATCAGGTGGCATACCTGGCAATTCCTCAGGAAACACTTTCGGGTACTCACGAACAATCGGAATTTCCTCCAAAGTTACTCTTTCTGCATGATTTACCATTGCTTTCTTGGTGGTTGGTTGAACTGCCCTGAATTCTATACTGACTCCTTCCTCATTTGTCAATTGCACTGTCCGAGTGGCACATTGAATCACTTTGTTATTCTTCCTTAACCAATCCATTCCATGTATGGTGTTCAAGCCTTGTGAATTCAGGACTATAAGGTTGGCGAGGAAATCTACCCCCTTATGGAAATACTTACTTCTGGACATACTATATTTGTCCTCATCTATTCTCCAGGAGATTAAACCAACAAAGTATACTTCAAGCATGATATGGGATTGCAACATACTTTGATGAGATGAATGAATGGGATGCTCCAAAATCAAATAATATAGTAGTGGGGTTCGAGTTTGCAAGAAACATACCAATCACAACATCTTCAACATGCTGAGCCTCTTCTGCAGATACATGATTCACCTTGCAACGAGCAAAATTCTATGGTCCTCGATTGCCTTGAGTTGGTCCTCCATTGGGCCCAGGATTCTGCCTTGGAACATTGTTCTTCTGTCCCTCACCTGATCTTGGGCATTGATTTGTAAAATGTCCCGCTTTACCACAAGTATAGCACATATTTCCACTAGTGGCGCCAGCAAGGTTAGGGCGAGGCTGGTCTTGAGCATAGGCAGGAATATTTGGGCGTGGTGCAGGCTGGATAGGTAAGCAAGGTGCTTGCATGGGTGGGCGTTGCTGCATTGGTTGTTGCGGTCGTGGTGGATAAGCAGGGCAATATGCAGCAGTGGACGGGTCATATTATGGTGCAGCAGGAGGTGCATAGCGAGGGCGTACATTGCTTCCATGCGGTTGTCCATGATATGACATTTTCCACTTTTGATCTAGCTCCATTTCATGAATCTTGTTCTCAACCACAATGGCCTTGTCAACTAGCTTCTGAAAATTTGCATAGTCAGCATTGAGCAACTAAACTTGAATTTCATTGTTGAGACCCCTCATGAAAGATATTGCTTCCTTCTATCGATACTGATGTCCTCTGGAGCATATCTAGACAGTTGAGTGAACTTGTTGAGATACTCACTCACACTCATCCTTCCATGCTAGAGGTTTTTAAATTCTTGTCTTCTTAGTATCATGACTCACTCAGGTACATAGTGAGAACAGAACTTCTCCCTAAATTCTGTCCAGGTGATTCTCTCAGGGTTTTCATGAGCATTGCAAAGGGATTCCCACCAGTCTGCAGTAGCTCCAATCAACTGGTGTGAGGCAAAAAGAACCTTTTCTCTGTCACTGCACTGGACAATAGCAAGTTTCTTCTCTATAGGCTTCAGCCAATCATCAGCTTCCATAGGGTATGTGGCTTGAGAAAAGGTAGGCGGCCTGGTCCTCATGAACTCTTCCACACCGTTGTGGGGTGGAGGGGGTGGTGGTGCTGGCAACATGTGGGGGCTGGTTGTTGTTGCCAGCATACAACTGCCCCATGGTCTGTATCATGGTCTGCGTGAGCTAGTTCTGCATAGCCAATAGCTGCTCAAGGTTGATAGCTCCAAGTCCCAATCCATTGTTGTTATGAGGTCCTCCATTGTTCTCCTCCTCACCATTGGCATTCCTTTGGTTGCGAGTCCTCAGCATCTGTTGGTGAAAGAATAGTAGAGATGGAATAATTTAGAATTTGAAAAGAAACACCTTAACTATATGCATCAAGGTATATGTAACTAAACAATTCTCTTATTAAGCTAAAAACCCTACTAGAGTATGTGGACAAGCATCCCACAACTCTCTACTATGTGCGGATGTGGACAAAATGCTAAGCGTTCCACAACTCGCACCAAGCACACAAACTCAAGCACACACCAAGAAAATTACGCACACCATACCAAATACAACTAATACGATCTAAACACTTTTCTAACTTCTAAATAGGAGACCTAGACTTAATTGTGTGAGCCGTGGTTGTCTTGGCAGTGAGGTGACGAAGGCGACGGTGACGGCGAGCCATACATGGGCGCACGCCAAGGTGAGTTGGCCGTTCATGTAGCCACTGGAGAGGTAGCTACACCATTGACCTCTACAGTGGCACATACTTCCTCTTGCTTCTCCATGATGAACAACTTCTTACGAAGGTAGCGAATCTCTTCCATGGCATTAGCATAGCGATTTCCCATGTTCACCAATACTTCCTGAGATTTGTCAATGGCACGAACTGATTTGAGCTCCATCTTGCAGTCTTAAGACTTCCTTTGTTCCCTTTTTGTGTTACGGGTGTAGCTCAAAACTAGTACCTCCAACCTACTCCCGATAGATGTGGCACAATCTAGTAAGTGCATCCCAAGTCACATCATCAATAGCTTGCTCCCTAGTACATCTCCATGTGGATGCCAAGTGTCAGGTGACCACTTCATCTTTGGCAAGAACAGTAACTTGAGGCCTCCATTTTCCATGTCCATGGTGAGGAATTCTCTTGACATAATATTCTGAGTGCATCTTACATAGATCAAGGAACTCCTTCAATTGCTTAGCTGCAAATCCTCCATCGGTGTCGTCGGAACGGAATTCTTGGGCATCACGATAAACTAGGCATTTGTCCTCCCTTCTGGCTTCACTAGGCTGTGATGCATTCCTTTGGGCTTCGAAACCTTCTTCTTGTGCAGCGGGTTCATCCTCATCTTGGGCTTCATCTTCATTCTCCTCATGGGCTTCACCTTCCTCTTCCTCGTTATGATAGAATTACACAATCTCAGGGTCTTCCACTTCATCATCATCATAGAGTTCCACCTCCTCAGGGTCTTCCTCCGTCGTGTTGCAATGTTCATGCTCAACTTCATTTGCGAGAGAACTCACTTCTTCCTCCACTTGGGCTGGTTCCATTTGCGGCTTCTCGCGTGGGCAAAGCATGCTTCGAATGGGTGGCAAACGAGCTCTCTTACGGGCTGTCATTTTGGTGTAAGCCATCTATAAGAAAACATGAGAACATTAGAGGAAAAACACAAATATCAGTTCTGAAATTGCAGCAGCCACAAATCAAGATGAGAGGATGTGCATTTTCTCAAAAAGATGGAAAAGTAGAAAAAATTGTAGCAGCAGCAAAAAGCACAAATTTTTCAACATTATATAGCTAGTGGAAGGCAAAATAGTGCAAAATAGGCTAATTTTGAATAGGAAAGAAGTCCCAAGTGATTTGTGGTGTCCATTCTACCTAGGCTTGCGTCCTGCGGTCAAACACGACTCTGATACCAATTTGTGGCACTCGGTTCCAATAATGAACCAAACGTGATGCATGTGTGTCCAAGATGTTTAACACACATATACAAGTGATTCACGAATGATAAACAGATAAAACCATGTATCAAATAATAATACTAATAATAGTACTTCATTACAAACTAAATAGTCTCGAATACAAGCTCTAACCGACTACAACGGAAAATACTAAACACGAATGACTCCAAACTCCACGGCCAAGCTGGACCGTAACACGCACGCCTAGAACTCCTCAAAGACCCCCTGGTACTCCACATGTCGCCTGCATTTCAATTTGTTGGGGGAATAGCAAGGGTGAGCACATGTCGTACTCAATAAGTGTGGGAAAGTGTGACATGTAGCTTAAACAAGGGATTATAATAAAATGGGCTAATTACATAAAAGTACATATAAAACAGTCGAAAATACAGTTATATGATCATTAAGTAAGGTCCTTCCCAAAATAACGCAATAACATTAATTTAACCTTAAACAACCAATATCAGCAATAATCCATAATCAACTCATAACTGCTTATATGTCTCATTTTCATCAATTCCATATACCAAAGCCAATTATTGAACCAATACCAATTCCTAGTTAAAATCAAACCATTAAACAATGCTAAAGGTCCATAACTCGAATCATGTGAGGGTCCAGGTTGCTCATAATCGGGAGCACGACTATCATGATAGTTTTAACACACTCTATAAAGGTTGTACCACTTTACCCACAAGTTCGTTATTTTATCACCTTTCCATGACTATGGAATCTCAATTATGTCGTGTCGGTACCCTCCATACCGGATACCCCTTGGGATTGTAAAGATCACAAGGAAACTCCATATACCAGATTTGAAGACCTCTGAAGGCCCCACATGTCAGGCGTAGCCGGACCTGCTCGCCCGACATGGTTAGTCCCGGGGCCGCCACGTATATCACAAGACCGGAGCTATCACCCACACCTGGGAAGCTCCGGTCAGAATACCAATATGGCACCCCCTGACCAAACCCCACACGGAGGGAAGCTCCGGTACTGATACGTGTCCAATAGCACCGGACCTACCCGTCCACGACGGCGAGCTCCGGAGCTGCCACGTGACAACCGCCGGACCTTCAACTTCAACTATCTGGCCGGTGGACCCCCCAAGGGCTCCGGACCTTCAAGGATCAATTAAAGACTTCAAGACCCGATTAAGTGTCATTAATGCCATATTAATGACACACGATCGGATGGTCCTTAATACTGGTAACTGCACTATTAAGGCCCGTTACCAGGCTATTAAGGGTAATTAACACCATTTATTGTGTATCAAGCATGTGTAACCGCCAGGGCCACCTGTCGGGCCAGGCTGACGTTGTAATGACCAGTCCTTATACTATAAAAGACTGGTCGACGATACACGAAGGACGGTTCCAAACCACTGTGGAACACTCTAAGATAGATGAGCTTCTTCTTCTGGAGCTTCTTCTAGACTCTCGAGCTCAATACATCACCAACACACCCCGTGGAGTAGGGTATTACGCTCAGGCGGCCCGAACCACGTAAATCCCTGTATACACGTGTCTTTCACCTTCTTGAATCTTTGCGTGCCCATTACCGAACTACAACTCCTTGATCTATCAAAAGTAGTGTCGGGAGATCTGCCGGTTCCAAACACCGACAGTTGGCACGCCAGGTAGGGGCGCCTGAGATTTTGAGTATGGTGAACTCAGCTGTTGGATCATTCAACGACAACCCTGCCGTTCAACCTGTTGGAGGCAATCCCTCCAACATGCAGCAACCAGCAGGTGTTGTGGCTCCAGCAGGAGTCATGCCTCCACAGCCACCACCTGCACCAGCACGTCAAGCTGAGCAACGTGATGGTGCATCGGCGTCAGTCACTGCATCGACAAACAACAACAACCCTGAACACGCGCTTCATGCAGCGCGTGCTCTCCTCCAACGTCCAGTACCTCTAGGTGCATCCCAGGGTGCAATGGAGTAGTGGAGGGCTGATGTGGAACACCTGGTTGCAGCAGCAGCCGACCGCATCAACAACCAAGGTCCTCCTCCATCGGGGCGGGCCCCATCGCAGCGACGGACCGTGTCTGGCAAACTTGGTCCGCATGCTTCCCAGAATAGGAGGCGTGTTGCGTGACATCAAGTTACATCGCTACCCTCTGGGGGTGACGTACTCATACAGTAACCAGGATATCAACTCATGACCTCTGGCGGAGCTTGATCGCCGTTACCGTCAACAGGATGGCCGTGTCCATATCGACCGCGCTCATGAAAGGCGAGAAGCTCGAGACAGCCCTGCTCCCGAGGGAGTGGGAGGAGGCTGTTCTGCATTGTCCATGCACCTACGCATGGTCAGATGGCCACAAAAGTTCCGGCCACACCTGCCGGAGAAGTTTGACGGGACTGTTAACCCCGCTGAGTTTCTTTAAATTTACACTACCGCAATCCTTGCGGCCGGAGGTAACGAGGTTGTAATGGCCAATTACTTCCCAGTGGCTTTGACTGGGACTGCAAGGTCCTGGTTCATGAAACTTCCTCACAACTCCATCAATAGTTGGGAGGAATTGTGCCAACAGTTCACCACCAATTTCCGGAGTTCATACACCCGATCAGGCACCGAATTGGACCTTTTTGCAGTGGTGCAAAAGGGGGGAGAATCACTGCACTCATTCATTCAGAGGTTCTCCCAGGTACGAAACACCATTCCTTCTATCTCTGGCGCTTCTGTCATCATGGCATTTAGACAGGGCGTGCGAGATAAGAAGATGCTAGAGAAGCTGGCGGTCAAGGAGATCACCAGCGTCACAGAGCTCTTCAGCTTGGCAGACAAGTGTGCCAAAGCTGCGGAGGGCCTTGAGATGCACTCCAAACCACCTCCGGAGGATGGAAAAAAAATCCACCAAAGGCGAAGCCACTACCCCTGGGAGTGGCAAAAAGAAGAAAAAGTCCAACGGCAAAAAGAAGTCGTCGGCCGGCACATCCACCGCTGCAGCTGCTGTAGCTCCGGGTGGCCGGGGGCCACACCCTTAGAAACGACCTCGGCCGTCCTCTGAAGATGGTGGAAACTCCAAAACGTGGTGTCCTATCCACAATTTGAACGGCCATAACTTGTAGGATTGCCGGGAGGTCCAAAACCTTGCTGAGCACTACAACAAGCGCCGGGAAGAAGTTCTTTTCCGTCAGAGGGAAGGAAAGTAGAAAGTCGATGAAGCTCCGACTGAAGAGGAGTTTGGCTTCCAGGAACCTAAAAAGGTCCTGAAGGCTGTGTACACCTCCGTCGACGATGACTCTGACGTCTCCGACAATGAGCGTCGAAAGACCATGAACACCATCTTTGGTGGTTCATGGAACATCACCTCCCGCCGTATCCTCAAGACCATGCGGCGAGACATGGCATCAGTAGCTCCTACAGCCAGGTCTAAGCCTCATCAAAAGTGGATGGACACTACCATTACTTTTGATGCTTTGGACTGCCCTCCGAACATGATCAGAGCTGGCCATCTACCTCTGGTGGTATCACCTACCATCAACAACATTCAACTCCACCATATAATGGTGAACGGGGGTTCGGGGCTGAACCTCATAAGCTTCGACGCTTTTGTCAAGCTTCAGCTCCGACCTTCGGACCTTCGCCCTTCCCGACATTTCTCTAGAGTAGGTCCGGGGGCCATAACACCGCTCGGTGCCATTACTCTCCCTGTGACCATCGGGACTCGGAAGAATTATCGCACTAAGAAGTTGAGCTTTGACTTTGCTCAGATCAACTTGCCCTTCAACGCCATTCTGGGCAGGCCTGCCTTGTACAAATTCATGGCTGCTGCTCATTATGGCTACCTGGTGTTGAAGATGCCAACACCAGTTGGCATTCTCCGGATCCGCGAAGACCGTACTGTCGGAGTGACTGCTCTGGAGGAACTCCATGCGCTTGCTACAGCACAGGAGGAAGAATCCAGGTAGGAGCAAGCTCCAAAACCCCCGAGCATTCGTCAGCGAGGCTCAACCTCCGCACCTCGCGTGCAACCAAGAGGCCACACCGACATCCCCATCAAAGTCGTCCACATTGGTTTCGATGCCACTCAGACCACCCGTATATCGGGAGGTCTGAATGACAAATAGGAACACGCGCTCATCACTTTCCTCCGGGCTAATGTCGACGTGTTTGCCTGGCAACCGTCACAAAGCCTGGGATCCCTAGGGAAGTGATCGAGCATAATCTGAAGATCTATCCTGACGCTCAGCCCGTACATCAGAAGCCTCGGAAGCAATATGAAGAGCGACAGAACTTCATACGACAAGATGTGAAGAAGTTGCTCGAAGCTGGATTCATACGAGAAGTCTTCCATCCAAAATAGCTGGCAAACCCAATCGTTGTACCCAAGGCCGGCGGGAAGATTCAGATGTGTATCGACTACACAACACTAAATAAGGCATGCCCAAAAGATCCATTCACACTACCTAGAATAGATCAGATAGTGGATTCCACCTCCGGGTGTGAATTACTGTGTTTCCTAGACGCATATTCGGGGTACCATCAAATCAGAATGTCTAGGGGAGATGAAGAACATACTTCTTTTATCACAGTAGATGGATTGTACTGTTATACAACCATGCCATTTGGTCTCAAGAATGAAGCTTCAACATTTGTACGAGCTATGTACAAAACCTTTGGAGAGCTCATCAGAGACGTAGTGGAAGTGTATGTTGATGACATCGTAGTCAAGATAAAGGACAAGGAGTCACTCCTTGACACCTTGCAAGCTGTCTTCGACAAGCTGCAGGTCACCCGCATGAAGCTGAACCCAGAAAAGTGCAACTTTGGTTTTAGCTCCGAAAAGCCTATCGGTTTCCTGGTAAACCACCAGGGCATAGAGGCAAATCCGGCAAAGATTAAAGCCATTGAGGAGATGCGGCCACCAGCTTGCATCAAAGATGTCCAGAAACCGGCTGGATGTCTAGCCGCCCTCAGCCGGTTCATCTCAAGACTGGCGGAATGGGCGCTACCCTTCTTCAAGTTATTGAGGAAGTCCGGACCATTTCAATGGTCTAAAGAAGCAGAAAAGGCGTTCCAAGAGCTAAAGCAGCTCCTCACCACTCTATCAACCCTGGTAGCTCCGAACCCTGGTGAGCCCTTACTGCTTTATATTTCAGCAACCGAAGAGGTTGTCAGCACGGTCCTGGTCGCGGAGAGACCATAACCATCACAAGCTCAGGAATCCAGACCCCTCCGGGAGGGTCCGAAGGTTCCTGACAGAGAGTCTATGTCCCAGCCCCAGACTTGGATAAACAGGGAGTTGTCCCAGAAGACTTGGACCCTTTCGGGAGGATCCGGGTCACTCCAACAGAAGCTCCAGGTTCCTCTAGCATGAACCCGGAGGTCCCCGAAGCAAGTCCGAACCCCTCCGGGAAGGTCTGGGTCGATGTGGAGAAAGCTCCAGGCCCCTACTGGAGGGTCCGGACAGTCCAACGCCTAGTGTACTTCATCAGTGAAGTACTACATGATGCCATGACTCGATACCTGGAGGTACACAAGCTGCTATATGCAGTTCTCATCCCCTCCAGGAAGCTTCGCCACTACTTCCAAGCTAACAAGATATCAGTGGTGACCTCTTACCCACTGCGTGCGATCTTGCATAGTCCCAACTCTACTGGGAACATTGCAAAGTGGGTAGCGGAATTGGCCGAATTTGATCTTGAATTCATCCCAAGGCAAGCGATCAAGAGTCAAGCATTGGCAGATTTTGTTGCGGAATGGATCCCTTCTCCATCAAACCCTGGGGGCCCTAGTGAGCAGAAGTCGGAACTTAAGGCTCCGATCTTTACCGAACCTCATTGGACCCTCTACTTCGACGGCTCCATGCAAAAGCAGAGAGCCGGAGCTGGAGTCCTTCTCCTCGCTCCAACTGGGGAGAAGGTAAAATACATGGTCCACCTTGACTTCAAGGCGACCAACAACATGGCGGAGTATGAAGCACTCATTTATGGATTAAAGGTGGCACTATCATATGGTGTCAAGCAGCTGTTGTTCAAGGGAGATTTGCAGCTCATCATTAAACAGGTGAAGGGCGAATGCTCCTGTAACAACACTCAATTAGCTGCTTATCTCCTTGAAGTCCAGAGGCTTCAGAAGGACTTCGAAGTCCTAGATCTCCACCATGTCCAGCGTGTCCATAACGCTGAAGCTGACGAACTCTCGAGGAAAGCGTCAACCGAAGCTCTGGCTCCTAACGGAACCTTCGTTCGGAGGTTGTCAAAACCCACAGCTCAGCCTGCAGAACTGAGCGAAGGGGGCAAGACCAGCATACCGAAGCTGGCGGTCCCGATGGCCCTGTTACCATAGCAGCCATCAAGGGTCATAGGTGCTGTAGGAAGCTCCAAGCAACCCAGCACGCAAGACTCAAATGCTCAAGAAAGCTCCGATGCATGGATCTCGGAGATCCGGAGCTACTTGAAAGATAATAT
Organism: Tuctoria greenei; assembly: GCA_036927565.1. Taxonomy (NCBI): domain Eukaryota; kingdom Viridiplantae; phylum Streptophyta; class Magnoliopsida; order Poales; family Poaceae; genus Tuctoria; species Tuctoria greenei. The sequence continues at coordinate 132,329,559 of JAYESD010000005.1, read as the reverse complement.
CCTTCCTGACGATGATGTATCCGCTGACCGGATAGTCAGATTGGCTAAAAGATACACGTTGGTAGAAGGGGATCTCTACTGGCGCGGTGCCAACGGCGTCCTAATGCGGTGCATCACAAGGGAAGAAGGATGCGAGCTCCTCGTAGAAATCCATGGAGGCGAGTGTGAGAACCATGCGTCTTCCTGCACGCTGGTCGATAAAGCCTTCCGGCATGGCTTCTACTAGCCTACAACGCTCCAGGATGCAACTGAGCTGGTGAAGAGATGCAAAGCATGCCAATTCCATGCAAAGCAAATTCATACACCAGCTCAGCCTCTACAAACGATACCTCCTACATGGCCTTTCGCCGTGTGGGGGATGGACATCTTGGTACCTTTCCCAAGAGCCGTCGGATGTTACAAGTTCCTGTATGTCGCCATCGACAAGTTTACCAAAAGGCCGGAAGCAACTCCAGTTGTGACAATAAACAAGCAATCAGCTATCAATTTCTTGCAGTCCATAGTACACATATTTGGAGTCCCGAAAAAAATCATAACAAATAATGGGACCCAATTCACAAGCTCTGCTTTCCAAGGATACTTCGAAGACATCGGCATCCAAGTCAGCTACGCCTCTGTAGCTCATCCGGCAAGCAATGGCCAAGCCGAGAGGGCAAATGCAGAAATCCTGAAAGGACTAAAGACACGCACATATGAGCGCCTGAAAAAGCATGGAGCCAACTGGATTGAAGAGCTTCCGCCCACTTTATGGGCCAACAGGACTACTTCAAACCGATCAACTGGAGAGACACCCTTCTTCCTGGTGTACGGAGCTGAAGCAGTCCTTCCTCTGGAAATCAACTTGGTGTCGCTCCGGGTCCGGACCTCCGACGAAGCCACGCAGGACCAGCTCCGGCGTGAAGACCTTGACCTCCTTGAAGAGGGAAGGTGTTGAGCAGCTATTCGGAATGCCTGATACCGCCAAGCTCTTCGGCGCTATCATCAATGGCATGTTCACAGCCGACAGCTCGAGGAAGGCGATACAATCCAGAGAAGAGTTAAACAAACTCTCCCCCAGCTGGGAGGGACCCTTCCGAGTGATCAAAGTATCCCGTCCCGGATGCGTTCTCTTGGCAACCGAGGATGGGACACCTCTCCCAAATCCTTGGAACATTGAGCACCTCCGTAAGTTCTACGCTTAGTATCACGGAGGTGAGTCTGTAATTACATGTGGTGTATGTTATAGAGTCATTGTATAGAGTCGTGTAGCTCCTCCGGGAGGGCTGCAGACCTACCCTGCTAGGTCCGCAACGCCCATGCAACACTTGTCACAGTCTCAGAACTAAAAGTGTAGCTAGCAGACCTTGGGTCAAACGAGAAACGAAACACGCTTAGCCTGGTTCCGTACCCTAAAAGTGTACTTGTTTCCCCTGTACCCCGGACCTATAATGAAAGACATCATTGTGTAAAAACAGACTCCACGTGCATTTACTTTGTACAAGCTCAATATTTTGTATTTTTCTCTTTCTTGTCTATAACAAAGTTGTGCAATTCTTAAGAAACTTTCGCTCGACCAGTTCATGTACAATTCAAGTTGCATTGTCTGTACTTCCGGGTTCGAGCATTGTTGATGGCCTACTTGTCTGAATGTTGCCAAGCCAATCTAGGGCCAGAGTGTGCTATCGACTTAGCCTGGTCCTGCACCCTAACTATGCCACTCTACCTACACCCCGGCAGGCCGAAGTAAGGCAAGTCCAGAAACAATCGGGCCCAGAGGAAGCAGGACGGAGCTCTTGATTGTACTTAGGATTGTGTTTGACCTAAAACTTTCTTGGGAACAGTAAGCTGCAATGAAGTTATAGATAAGAAATGAATTTTACTATTTTTCTTTACTTCGGTGTGCAGGAAAAATAAATAAGCTACGACATCCTCTAGGCGGTTTGTGCTCAATGTTCAAACATTGACATTGAACATATCCAGAGCTACTCAGTTTCGGTAAAGCTAGGAGGCAAGTCGTCAACGTAAAGATGGTGTAAACACTCTAAAGTGGAGTCTAACGTTGACACAACACGTATTGACAGAGGTCACGCCTGGAGCTATCAAAGCTCCGACACCCTAGAGGACTTACCATCAATGCTCCAGACCTACTAAGCTCCGGCAATGGTCAATGCCGGAGCCACTAAGCTCTGACAGCCTCAGGGGGCCTACACTATCGAAGACTTTGGACCTACATTCTACATGGTCGAAGCACGCAAGTCTTCAACAACTGGTACATCCTCTTGGTACATGTTCACAATCAAATTGTGTACGTTTACCAGGGGGCCAAGCGAGACAAAGGTGTTGAAGACAAAAAACAAAATTCGAATTCACAAAATTTGGATTTCATTCATCTGGAGATAAGAGATTACAAAATTGGGGAGGAAGAAGAGAAAGTACAAGCAGGAGCTACAAGGAGACAATCTTAGACCCTATGGAAGAATTGGGCAACCTTCTGGGCCACCTCCGACACGTTGGCTCGGGCGGCTTCACCCTCTCCTTCGATGGGACCTTCAAGCACCGGGTCCAAAGGGAATTGAGGGTCCCGGCTGGTGTAGCACGTCAGCACATGCTCTGCGATGTTCTTCGCAAGAGCCTGACCCTCCGTTTCCATTTGGTCCGCGATGACATCGCCCACCTTGGAGAGCTTGTTGCCTGCTGACCACAGCGCCTCCAACGCATGGTGCAGCTCCGGCTCCGGATCATCCGGATGAACGGGACTAAAGCCCATTGGCATCAGTGCATTGTTGGCCTTACCCAGGAAGTCCCAAACTTGTTGGGACTTCACAGCCCTTGCACCACGCATCTCCGCCAACGATCTTTTGGCCGCCGCCAGCTCTGAGCTCTCTCGAGAAAGACGCTCCACCTCTTTGGCATTCTGCTGAATCGTTTTAGCAACTTGCCTTTTGAGGTTGCTGAGCTCTTCCTCCCGGAGGTGGATCTTGTTCCGGCGTTTGACCAAATCTCTCTCCCGGCCCCGCACTTTCTTCTCCTGGGCAGCGATGGCAATCTCCTGCTTGTAGAGTTCATGCCCTCGCTCCCTGGCCTTCTTCTCCTCCTCCTTGCAACGCTCATCCAATTTCTTGGTGCCTTCTTCAAGGCTCTTGTTAGCCAGAGCTGTATTTTGGACAAGCTCATCCTCTCTCTTCACGAGGTCGTCTCGTAGCTCCAGGAATTTCTGCTCTTCATCTTTGAGTCATTTTTCCCGAGCTTCAAGAGCCTCCCGGCGCTTGACGAGACTATCGTGGATGGTAGAGAGTCTTTCATGGCGTTCATTAGCTGCACTATTGGCAGTCTTGGCCTGATCATATATGGCCTGGTATTGGTTGTTGAGGGTCCGCGTCATGCTTTCCCTCTCATCCAACAAGTTACCCCAGTACTCCAGGCAGACTTTCTCCCTTCGCACCCACTCCTTGTCTTCAGCCAGCCTCGACTGTGCCAGCTTGGTCTCAAAATGGAGTCGGTTGCGCCACCTCCTAAGGGTTTGACGCTCCTCCTCAAGGGCCTTGCTGTCGTGGTAGAAGGCCAGTTAAACCTGACGAAGGCTGGAGCAGGCGTTGTCGATAGACAACGATAGGGGTATCGTGTCCGGACCTGCTGGAGTCATCTCCGCTGGCTCGAGCGGATCTTCAGCAACAGAAATTGAGTCCCACTCTACGAGAGCGATACCCTGAGCTTCCACGGCACTAGGGCCATCCTCCGGGATAGCCTCGGCCGCCACCGAGGAATTGCTTGCAGCAGAAGTACCGACCTCCGTAATTGGTTTCGAAGGCCCAGCCGCCAGGTCATCAACAATTGGTCCCTCCAGCGGGGGGCCAGCAGCTTCATCCCGACACTCTGGCTCGGCAACAGGCACCTCCGGGATAACTGCTTCCGGAATGGGCGTTGAAGGTTCGGCCGAAGTAGAAGCTACTTCTGGCTCTGGCACGGGTGCTTCCTCCGCCTCTGGTTCGGGTGCTGGCGCCTCAGTCATTATGGGCTCCGGCGCTGGCGCTTCGACCACCATAGGCTCAGGCGCCATCGCCTCCGCAACAACTGGCTCAGACGCTGGAACCTCTTCAGCAGCCGGCTCCATAGCCAGAACTTCTGCACCAGCCGGCTCTACCGACAGAGCTTCCTTGACGACCGGCTCAAGTACCGGAGCTTCATCAACACCCGGCTCTGCTGCCGGGGCCTCCTCAACCACTGGCTCAACTGCTGGGGCTTCAACAACATCCGGCTCTAGGGCCAGAATCGCAACTTCCTCCGACTCTGCGGCCAAAGCGTCCAACATCACAGCATCCAAGCCTGGAGCTTCAACCTCCGAGGCTGGCGTTGCTGGTACATCTTTAGTCCCGTGGACCGGCGCTACTACGAGAGATTCTGGGGATGAGTCGTCCAATACCACGACAGTCGGCGCCGAGGCTGCCGTAGCCTCTGCCACCTCTTGGGGCGGCGCTGGAATCGGAGCCGGAGCTTCAGCCTGCACATCCTCAACTGCTGCTGCAAGGGCCGGAGCTTCAGCCCTTTTCTTGGGCACGCTGTGAATGAAGGACGAAGAGACTCAAAAAACAGTTAACAATAAAACCACTGACTGAGGTAAAAAATCAGAAATTACCTCAGGAGTCTTCTGCACTAGTTCCCACGGAACCTCTTCCCCGGACGCTCTGGACTAGTCCTAGCCAACACCGGCATCGTAGTCCCGGAGGGCCCCCTGGAGCTTGCTGCTGCTGTCGGCGCTGCTCTGGTCGAGGCCCCCCTTGACCGAGAAAGACCTCCGGACCCAGAGCCCTCAGCTGGCCCTGGGACCGGAGTCACTTGGCCGGAGCTAGCAGCCCGAGAAGGTGCCGCAATTGGAGTAGACACCACCATTGAAGACATTCCCCTTCGGGGAGAAGGGGATGCTGCAGAAGACCAATGCCTGGCCCTCCTGTCAGCATGCTTCCTCTTACGGCTTGAGGGCTCGGCCAATTCCTTGCCCTTGCCGACGACTTCGGTTCTTGGCTCAGGGGCGGGGACAGAGCCACCCTTCAGAGCTTCGGAGATCGCCAATCCGGTGGTCGAGCGCCTCTCAACGACACCAAGGTCGTCAAGCACCAGCATCGTTCGCTGGAGCTCCCTATTGAATGCAGCCTCCATGTTCAGTGGGAGGAAAGCTGGCGGAGGAGCTAAATCGTCGCCCTCGACGTCGATGCCATGCTAGAATTTCTTCAGGTGGAATTCCAAAGTTGCACCCTCCATGTTGGACTTCAAACCGGTCACAATCCGATCGTCGTCCAGCATACTATTGAGGGCCCAAGCCAACTTCTCCCTCCTCTTCAACGGAGCCCACTTGTTGGTCAGGAAGTTGCAAAACACCGTCTGGGGAGTCACTCCTCCTTCCACACACAGGCGGATCCTGGTCAGAGCAGGATCGAAGGCATCCGACAGCACCATAGCTTCACACCAAACTGCAGTGTCGATGTTGGGGAGGCCTTCCGGTAGCTCTAGCTTCTCGTGCTCCTCCACCCTGATTACAATCCAGTCCTTCTTCTAGTCGTCCCACTTCCCAGAATGGAACGACCGCAAGTACTTGTACGGGCACTTCTTGCGCTTCATGAAATAGTAGAAGCCAAGGTACTCGTCGCTCTGACCTGTGGTCTGGACAGTGAAGATGGTGCGGAAGAGCTCAATGCAAGGGGGAATCCCCAGCCACATCTTGCAGAAGTGGACGAATATGGACACCAGTAGAATGGAGTGGGGGCCAAGGTGGTAAAGCTGCAAACCATAGAAGTGTAGCAGCATCAAGAAGAAGGAGGAGAAAGGTGGGATCAGTCCTACCATGGCGTACGCGGAGGTGTACACCATGGCGCCAGCATGCTCCTTCTCGAACGGAAGCTTGCCGGCGCGGACCAGGTGGTTGAAGAAGTCAGGGGACCATCACATGAGGTCCTGGACCTTCTTCAAATCGTCGTCGGTCTTTAGTCGGCTTTGGCGGAGACCAAACTCCATCGTTGCACAGCGAGGCAAGAGAGGAAAGGAAAGCAAAAGTTTGGAAGGTTTGAGCGCAAGATCGAGTGAAAGGCATAAAGAACCCCAAACAGTGCGTGCTTTCCTTCTTAAGTAAGCCCCCGCAACGCCTGGATGGAAACTGCAGAGGAGCCGACGATACTAGTCAAAGATTTCACCCCGCCAATGACTAGGGGGCCGAGGGCCACCCCGACGATCAAGTCGAGGTTCTTACCCCAGATGAACGGTTGTCATCATGAAAGGAGGGAAACCCGAAGTCGGCGTCCTGACAGGGCGCGCAGAACCGATATGATTTTCGTATCGGGAACCGACAACCTTTAATTGCGTGAGATCCGCACGCTAAGATCTCACCTGCCGCCTTCAAGATACGCCACGAGGCGGAAGTTTAACTGTGAACTACCACCAACGGCATAACCAAAGACCCTCGAAGACACGGTTCAGAAACCAAAGAATGGACCCACCTCCGGCGAAATGACTTCATACAAAAGGTGTCTCCCGGAGGTGAGTTCAGGGGGCCACTGTCGGTACCCTCCGTACCGGATACCCCTTGGGAGTGTAAAGATCACAAAGAAACTCCATATACCAGATTTGAAGACCTTCGAAGGCCCCACATGTCAGGCATAGCCGGACCTGCTCCCCCGACATGGTTAGTCCCGGGGCCTCCACGTGTATCACAAGACCGGAGCTATCACCCACACCTGGGAAGCTCCGATCAGAATACCAATATGGCACCCCTGGACCTAACCCCAGACAGATGGAAGCTCCGGTACTGACACGTGTCCAACAGCACCGGACCTACCTGTCCACGACAGTGAGCTCCGGAGCTGCCACGTGGCAACCGTCGGACCTTCAACTTCAACTATCAGGCCGGTGGACCCCCCAACGGCTCCGAACCTTCAAGGATCAAGCAAAGACTTCAAGACCCGATTAAGTGTCATTAATGCCATATTAATAACACACGATCGGATGGCCCTTAATACTGGTAATGGCACTATTAAGGCCCGTTACCAGGCTATTAAGGGTAATTAACCCCATTTATTGTGTATCAAGCGTGTGTAACCGCCGGGGCCACCTGTCAGGCCAAACTGACGTTGTAACGAACAGTCCTTGTACTATAAAAGGACTGGTCGGCGATACACAAAGGATGGTTCTAGACCACTGTTGAACACTCTGAGCTAGACGAGCTTCTTCTTCTGGAGCTTCTTATAGACTCTCGAGCTCAATACATCACCAACACACTCCGTGGAGTAGGGTATTACGCTCAGGCGGCCCGAACCACGCAAATCCCTGTGTACATGTGTCTTTCACCTTCTTGAATCTCTGTGCGCCCATTACCAAACTAGAACTCCTCGATCTACCAAAAGTAGTGTCGGGAGATCCGCCGGTTCCAAACACCAACATGCCATCTCACACTTCCTTAGGTGTGTGGCCAAGAGATCATCAAATAGCCTTTACAAAGTGATTACTAGCATATTTACACCTCACTGAGGTTTCACCGGTGGTGATGTCTCCAACTGAGCACATCCAACCATGGACCCCCTCTTGAGCCATTCAGATCCCAGGGTAGTCCCACCATCACTACCATCCCATCCGACTACCCCTTCCCCGAGCCTTCCTAATGGTCCAAATAGTACTGGCAAAACATTAATTAGTCATCTAAGCCGCACCCATACTTGGCCCTGTCGTGGCACTGTAAATTCTGGATGGTCACCACGATCCGGTCTTTAGATCTCAAGCAAGCAAAACCACCAAAAATAGTCCAACCCCTTCCACATAACCGGCTTGCTTAGATCCCCATGCACCATGATGCTAAAGGGTCATTAATATCAAATTCCACCATTCATATGTTCAATAGTTCATAACTAAGCAATATGATTGTTTCCCAAACCCAATTGAATATAGTAAAGCAAAAGAGTTAAATACCCTACCCGACTCTCTACATGGTGTTCAAGCAACAAGGGTGGTCATACAAGACTAGTAAACTTCTACAATTGGGTTTTCCCATCATTTTGACACAAGCATGCAATTTTGAAAACATAACATTTTAAAAACCTGGATCAAAATGATCAAGGACACTTGCCTTGCTCTTGAGCTTGGTTTGGATCGAAGGCTTCAAAGTTCTGGTTATGCAGATCCTCAAAAGCACTCTCTACAGTGACACATTATATTCCACGGGACAAACATGCAAAGTAACAATTACAATCAAATAATGTTCATATATTACTCAATGTGCCATGATATGCATGATTTGTGCAATTGTGAAGTAAAACTTGTTAATGAGTTGCTTTTAATGTTTTCTAGTTAGTTACAATAGATTTTTTAACAAGTTTGAACAAGTTTCAAATTGATTTGGATAAATTTGGAATTAATTCAGCAATAACAGATTCAGACACTGGAATATTCGGCTGACAAGGCCGCACTAGTCCGCCCTGACCAGAACTGTGAATTAGGGTTTCCTAATCAGCGGGGATTTGGGGTTCATTTCATGTGGAAAAGTGGATGTAAAGGTTGTACCACGTATTTAGAGATCCAAAGATCAAGAATTGGGTGTGAAGCTTGAGTCCTGACGATCTAGGGTTGGTGGAAGGTTGACGGCTGTTATATGCCAATTTCACCCGTCAATATAACTCAATTATGTGAAGGAATTGTCATTTCTTGCACACATGACCTTTCTATTTAACCTATTTCCACTTGTCTTTGTAGAAAGTAGTGCATGCAAGGATTCTATGCAGAATTGAAGTGAAACAAGGGGGTGGATCCTATAAAATATCATTCTAGCCAACCAAGTGAAGCCACATGGCACTACATGTATCAAATGGCCCACAAACAGAAGTATCCAGGGCCATCGAATGGTTTAGCACCTATATCATGGAATGGGACCCACCTGTTAGTCACCTGGAGGAAGAACTGGCCGTTTGGAGCTAGGACCATATCGGCCGACCCACCTAGTCGGCCGACTAGTTCCTAGCACCAAATGCGGTCAAACGCCACATGTTGGCTCCTCCTGGCTTGAAGAGGTCAGGGGTGACTGATTCACGCGCTTTTGGTGCCGGGAACCGACCCTTCTCCAAGCTATAAATAGGACCCCTCACCCCTCACATCAACACACACCACTTACGTATTCATCCATTGTTTTCACTACTCTCCATAGGTTTAGAGGAGTATAGGCTGTAGAGAGGAGAGTCTCTAGTCCATAGTCCAAGTAGGAGAGGAGTAGAAGGAGTCTCTTCCCAATTTCCAATTGGGAAAGGTATGTCTCCCATATTCCTATTTGTATTTTTGACTTTATTCATAATAAAGATGATATCTTTAGTCTTCTATTGTTCATATACTTGGATGAAGCATTTCCTGTTTGATTGTGGATTCCACGTATGTGGGAGGAATAGTAATAATGATTGTGATATACCATTCTTATCACATCATCATAAACACTATAAACTCACACTATAGTCTAGTTATCTATGATATGACTATATTAATATGAATCACTTATGCTATGGATTGACATTGGTTCAACGATTATTTAGTTCATTGGCTTAGGATGGCTTGCGCCTAGGCTCTTAAGGTAATTATTTAATATGCTAGCATGGTGCTAGAATAGAGAGTAGTGTTGAATGTCTCATAGACCCACGGATTAAAGAGGTAGGCAGTAGGTGGTGACAACCCTATCAGTCCTTTGTAATCCTCCACGTTCGGCTATGCCACAGGCTCTTGGCAAGAGTTGCCTAGTGTTGCTAGAGGTAAACCCGTGCCTGATGTGTTAATCCACTTAGCATTAGAACTCATAATTCACATAATCATTAGTAACTAAATTAGACTATGTATATGTACACTAGAAGCACCGTATTAGTCTCTACCTAACTATTAGCCTAGATGATGAAATCATGCACGTTATCATTGCACCTACAAACATGACACAATGTTTATTTGTTTGGGATACTCACTCAAGTGAATGTTCACTCTTATTTGATGGACAAGATCAAGATGGCGCACTATGTCGTCCACCACCTTGGCCTCTTCCATTCATGCATACAAAAAGATTTGATGGCGTTGCACATTTGGACCAACACCTGAGAAAAGATGAACTTGAGTCGAGGATGACTCCAATTCAAGAAGGGGAGGATGATGAGGAGATCACTTCTATTGATACAAACAACACTCCATTGAACATGAAAGATGGAATTAATAGAGTTCATACACAACAATTAATTTCAGAGGTGAGCTCATTCTTATATGTTTCCTTATATATTTTTTAGAATAGATTGCTACCTAATAACTTAATTGTAAATAGGATGCATAGAGTGATTCAAGGAGTAATTAGAGGAAGGTTTAGGGGCGTGGAGGGCAAGAGGATACGTTCAAAGAAGATGGAAACCGACCCCAACTCAAAATTGTGTCCAACTCAGAGTCCAGGTGTAGTATGTACTTAAATGGACGCCCAGGACGCATACAAATTCCGTTTCAGACGTTCTACATATGCACGGAAAGGCGAGAGGATAAAAATTGCAATGGAGCTGGTCCCATGTCAAAATTCATTTGGAGTTGACAGAAATCGTCAAAACAAAATCGATTTCAGAATTTGTCAGGGTGCGCCGCCACCGTATTGGGCCATTGGGCCTTGTATCAAGTCTAAGTCCATTATTTTCGTGTGTTAGGATTAGGTCACAACCCCAAAACCCCCTTTGACGTCCTCCGACCTATATATACTCCATGATAGCCGCCATAAATAATTGGGTTTTGCTTAGATTAATAATATCGCCGTTTATCGGTTTGGGAAACCCCAATTCAGCAATTTCAGATTGCTTCTTCTACGTTCTTGCTTGTGTTCTCGGTTGCACTTGCAGGGATTAGCCTTCTTGGCGAGGTCAATCGTGTGCAGCACGGTTGATAACCAACAGAGTGGTGGTGTAGTGATTGCAGAGGCTGTTCGTGTTCTACTAGAGAGCCTCAGGTCATCAACGTCGGGACCTCCATCAATTGACTTATCCATTACCTTTCGGAAGATCGGGACTCAATTACTCATCAATTGGTATTAGATTTCCAGGTTGCCTGTTAGGTAATTCATCTATGCTTTCGATTTGTTTGTTTTTCATACCTAGAGTCCACAAAAAAGACACAAAAACCTTGTAGTTTAGTAGATCTATTCATCACTTTGTATGAACCACCATTGAGCCTTTGTAACCTTGTTAATCAGTTTGGTTTTGTTGAGTTTGTGTCTGTGGTTGAGTCATATTACAGGTTTAGAAGTGTTTTTGGTCTTATTCTGAGTTTTGCATTGTGTTGATTCATCCTTTTGAATCATGTCATCACTTCTAGATCAGATTCGTCTCTGTCCAGTTCAGTATTTTCATCACATCTTGCTCATATGAACTCGGATTTTGGTTTTCTTGTACTTCCTGGAAAGCTTAAGAAGTGCTCCATAATTTTTGTATTCACCAGTTTCCCATAAAATAGAGTTATCGAGGTCGAAATTACATTAGATCCGAATCTGTTATTGACCTAGAAATTTTTAATAGTCTGTATTTCGGGGGTAATATCTCCTACTGTTCTGATCCAAAATAGGTCTTCTATATACTGAAATTAAAGATAAGAGATAGATATATAATCTTGCTGTTGAAAGTTTTTAGATTTGAAGCCACTAAGTGTGCCTATTTGTCCTTGGACGATTGAGCAGAAAATATGTGACAGACTCATGAGATATCTTTGATTGCTTTTCATTGTGTTTTTCTTTTGCAGCACATTCTGAAAAAAGGAAGAAAGAAGAAAAAGGCAAGTGCAAAACAAGATACAAAAGCCGCACAAAAAAAGGAGAAAAAAACAAGAACAACAAAAACAGAAGTGCTTGCATTCTTTGTGTCATCTAGTTTTGTCTCATGTCTTGCTAGCTTGAACTACTAGGAACACATTTAGGCCAGCAACTTTGACAAGTACTTTGGACACTTATTCAACTTTACTATCTGATTGCATTGTTGCTAATTCTTGCTACATGTAAAATGCCATCTAAGCTACACCTTACTCTTGAGCAGAATCGATACACCTTTGCAATCATCCCACGCTTCATTGATTTCTTCATATCGGCCGCCGTTTGCCACCTGTAGTGTCGGTAAGAACACTTGTAAGAGCGTGGTAAGACGATTGAGAATGTGTGATTCCACTTCCACATTGCCATTATCCTTTGTAGTTGATAGGGGTAACATATTTTTTGTTGTCTTCTGTTGGCTACTAACAATGTTAGGTAAAAGCAAGAATCATGCATTATATGCTGAGAGGATTGACATGATAAAGACAGCGATGGAGTTGCTCTCTAAGAATCAAACATCAACCAAGGTTTCACATGACATTCATACCATCTTTACAACTCCTTCCATAGAATGTAATTACATTCTTCCATCTCATCCTTCTTATGATGGTTTTGGTTACGATGAATACATTGCTTGGGAAATAGAGTTGGATAAAGTTTTTGGACAATGTCATATGTGTGAGAGGAGAAGGATTAGAAATGTTGCAAGTGCATTAGTAGATTGTGCATTAACTTGGTGGAACAATATAAATGAACTAGAAAAACCTAGAACATGGAAAGAAAACAAAATTCTTATGCGAGAAACTTTTGCTAATGTATCTAGTGCAAAGAAGAAATTTAGCAATTTGAGGAGCAGGTCCTTGTTGTACGTCCTCATGTGGCTAATCTTTTGCAGGACAATGTAGAAAGGAATGCAGCTGGTGCAAAATAAAATGAGGTGATACACAATTTTTGTGAACTTTTAGATTTATCCATTCATATTTCACCAACAATTACTGCTAAAAATGAGAATGAAGGTAATGCACCTGATACTACACTTATCGATGTTGAGAAGTTTTTGAATGTCTCAAATTTTTCTCTCAATCATTCTATTGGACAACAATAACTCGAGGAGCCTTTTCTAAAAACACCATTATACCTAGTTGATTTTTCTACTGATTCTTACGGTAAAAATGAGTTGTATGTTGATAATTATATTGTACCGATGCTAGAACAAGTCAACGAATTTGCTACTTTATGACCCACTTGTGCTGAAATTAGGATTTTGATCCCAATTACTTGTAATAAAGATGAACGGAAATTGTTGTCTTCTCTAAATATCTTGGGACATGTTGAAGTTGACACTCTTTGTGATTTAGATATTATAGAGAGGAGAATATTTTCCCAATCTGAATTGCCTTTTTTAAGTAGAAATATTTTTCATGCTATAGGCAACTATGAAGATAGTGGTGAATTTATGGTGCATAAAGTTTACATATGTTCCAATGTGCAAGCTCCTTTTGTACTACAACAACATGGTAAAGTAAATAAATGCACTAATGCTAATAATGCCTTATCAAGTTTTTCTAGTATTTTCTTCTTGCAGCGGAGACAACAAATAAAAGAGAAGCATTGTTCGCTGCGGTTGTGCAATATGAACATCTCTCATACTATCCCCAAAAGCCTCTTTCCAGGACAAACGAGCAAGCCGATGGCGGCTTTTCATAAAGAAGGGGAGAATGATGAGATTATGCACGTTATCATTGCACCTACAAACATGACATAATGTTTATTTATTTGGGATCCTGGCTCAAGTGAATGTGCACTCTTATTTGATGGACAAGATCAAGATGGCGCACTATGTCGTCCACCACCTTGGCCTCCTCCATTCATGCATACAAAAAGATTTGATGGCAATGCACATTTGGACCAACACATGAGAGAAGATGAACTTGAGTCGAGGACGACTCCAATTCAAGAAGAGGAGGATGATGAGGAGATCACTTCTATGGATACAAATAACACTCCATTGAACATACAAGATGCAATCAATAGAGTTCATACACAACAATTAATTTCATAGGTGAGCTCGTTCTTATATGTTTTCTTATATATTTTTGACAATAGATTGCTACCTAATAATTTAATTGTGATTAGGATACAGAGAGTGATGAGAGCATGCATGTTATCATTGCACCTACAAACATGACACAATGTTTATTTGTTTGGGATCCTGGCTATAGTGAATGTGCACTCTTATTTGATGGACAAGATCAAGATGGCGCACTATGTCATCCACCACCTTAGCCTCCTCCATTCATGCATACGAAAAGATTTGATGGCGTTACACATTTGAACCAACACATGAAAGAAGATGAACTTGAGTCGAGGACGACTCCAATTCAAGAAGAGGAGGATGATGAGGAGATCACTTCTATGGATAAAAACAACACTCCATTGAACATACAAGATGCAATCAATAGAGTTCATACACAACAATTAATTTCAGAAGTGAGCTAGTTCTTATATGTTTCCTTATATATTTTTGAGAATAGATT